>OX465198.1:9328316-9928316 GCA_949987655.1 Polymixis flavicincta | reverse complement strand
GTTACTTGGGACTGGTCAGTCATGGACCGGTGTAGGTGTGTGTGTTCAGGTTTTGAGTGGCGTCTCTGGGTGTCTACTTTTCTGTATATTTTACTTGTCTGTATGACTACTTTTATTACATTGGGTCCTGCCTGTAAAAATAATTGTATGTGTAAATGAATAAATAAATAAATAAATAAATTATTTCAGCCGAAAGACTTCCACTGCTGGTTATAGGCCTTTTTTTTTTTTTGATGACGGGGGGAAATCCTCATGGATGTCCTCCGCCCCGGGGAGGGCGGAGGGGTCTGTCAGACTCTTACTGACTAAAACCACCCCGGTGTACCGTCTCTCACTTACTCCAGGGATCACGGGAACTAGTAAGTCTTCCGCGATCCCCGGCTAGTGCCGGCCCGCCTATGCGGGCCACCTCGCGATAGGGGGGGAGTGAGGTGTTAAACTCCCCCCCACATCAATGAGAGGCGCGCGTGGAACACTACGCGCCGCCATCTCGGGTCCTAAGAAGTAGGGGGCGACGGATTCCCCAGTCCGTCGCCCCTGGACCCATTTAGGGGGGCTGGAAGAGGGCGTTGTCCGCCCTCCGCCGACGCCCGGTGCGTCTGCTGCGGATCGGGTTAGCGGAAGCAATCTCCCGCTCCCTCTCCGCAGCCTCCTTCTGCGAGATGACTGTTTCGCAGAAGGACACCACCGCGTCCCAGGACTCCTCGCTGTCGACCATCGAGTCGACAACGGCCGGCAGCGACAGGTCACTGCCTAGCTGGTTATAGGCCTCCCCCAACCTCCGCCACTTCGGCCGTTTCTGTGATTCACGCATCCAGTGGATTCCTGCGGCCTTCACAAGGTCATCGGCGCACCTTTGTCTGAGGCCTTCCAACTCTATGGCTTACGGCACGCGGTCCCCACTCTAGAACCTTTCGCCCCCATCGGCCATATATTTTGCAAGCAGTGTGGTGCCCACTGCCACTTAAATTTGCCAATTCTTCGGTCTATGGCGCTTTGGATTGTTGTATGTAATTTCATTTTCTTCTCTCGTCAATATCAATCTGTCTTTCCTTTTTTTAAGTATGTTGGGGTTGGTTTCCATCTAATCGGATGCAGCTATAATACTAGCTTCTGACTGCGACTTTGTTCGCATGAAATCGCCTGCCCGGGTTGCTACTAAATTTTTGCTTAGCGTTCTTTTTGATTTTATTTCTTTTAGCTTAACTCCCAAGGGTCCTAGCGTAGTGTTAAAAACAATCTCTTCTGGGCTCCAATTCTGTACGGTTAAAATGATTCCCCGCGGAATCTTACTACGTTCAAACTACGTCAATATCGTGTTTTGTAGAAACCAATGTAACGGTAACGAATCGAAATGTCATATTCTGTATGTTCCAAGACAATTTGTCGATACTATTAATACGATATTCGCAGAATTCGTGTGTGATCTAAGCAATTGACGTGGTTTCGAAGTAAGTAATCGTTAAGTGGTCATAGTGAGTTCAGCGTTATTATAAGTAAGTGAGGATCTGAACTCCGTCAGCAAAAACTGTTCCTTAGTAGCTTAAAAGAGAGAAGTGGAAGGAGGGTAGAAAGGCCTTTGTTTGCCCTTCAGTGGGACATCACAGCCTTTTTATAATAATAGATTTTACAACGAGGGACTGACTGCCTAATTCTTCTCTTGTATCGGCACGAAATCTGTGAGAAAAGATACCGAGGTTAGAATCTTCAGTCAGCAAGGTTATAACAGCAGGCTTAGCATGACGCTTTTTGTTTTTACTCTTCCGTAGAATAGAAATCAGTTGTCTACATTTTTCAGTAACAAACTGTCAACTGTCTACACGGAAACGTAATTTTTGTCTACTCTTTCGTCGACTAAACACTTCTCTATTGCTCTCGTGCCAACCCTGCAGGACTCACTGGTCAGGGTGCACTGGAGGAAGATAATTTAATCAACTCGTTGAGCACTCGGAGTCCCCGACAAAAGTACTCCTCGTTATTAATAGCGCATGATGACTATTTCGTAGCCTAAAACGGTGTACACAGCAAAGCAATATTACACCATTCTTATATGGACGCCAATAAATTTACCATAAGCCAATTTATCTTAGACTTATCTGCAAAAACATACCTAACCATCTGTTTCGTCTGACCACCCACTCTCTCATCGGTACATAATACATTCCAAAACGAACTTTATGTCTTAGAAATAAGATTCTGTTTTCAACACATTCATCATATCACCCCCGGATATTGAAATGGATACCCAAAAGCGTACGTAAAGAACCCTTTGTAATGTTGCAGTTTTTTTAATTTTATTGTAGGGTTCCATTGTGCGAGTGTTATTTATTGGTAAGGGGTTTTTTTCAACCCTCAATTGCAACCTGTTTAAAATTGGGGTGTATTTAATACCTGATACGTTTTTAAACGTTTTGTTATTTGATATGGTTGACTTTGTCGTTGAATGGCACAATTTACATAACAATGTCATGTGGTATTAAGCCGTCATACACAACTGTCTGTCTACATTGATTTTCGAATTTATTTAATTTTGGGGTCAGATTACTTACCCTTTTTTGTTTGCACAAGTCTCTGACCAGTAAATCTGTTGTCGATATCGGTTTTTTTTTTTTGAGCCTGTGGAATCATCAAACAACTTCTCCCGGTCTGGGTGGAGCAGGAGGGCGTGTCAGACTTTTACTGACTAAAACCCACCCGTGTTCCCTCAGTTGCCTGTGTGCCAGGGGCCACAGTATCTCTTTCGTACAAACCCCCCGCAGTCATCGGCCCTTGCGGACCTCACCAGTTCGTGCTGACATCTCTTTGAGGCGCGATGTCAGGCCTAATAACTTCCTCTATAATTATTATTCAAACAAAAATCAATCTTATAAGCCTGTTGTTAAAGTAGTGTTGGCGAGGCCTTTATCCAGCAGTAGACTGTTATTGGATGATGGCAAATGTAGTTAGAGTAGACTCAGCAACGGGTCCTGCATATCGGGCTGGAGGGTGGGTACTGAGTAGGGTAGGCACTATTCCTGCTCTAAAATGTATGGAAGCCAATGTTGCAAGGGTAGCCCTCGAAATCTTACGTTTCTTGCAATCTTTTTCTTAGCACGTCTATGGCAAATTAACACGAAAAAACGTACTTACATAAATAGTTTTTGAAATTAAGTTTCGTCCAAAATTCAGCAATGCGAATACCGTTCGTTGACGCAGCCATTAGATCCTCACGTGTGCAGAAAATCCACAATTAAATTTCGAAATTCAAATTTCGCGAAACCGTCAGCGGTTTCGCCTTAAGAGCGTTTATTCTGGAAATGGGCAACGTCGCAAATAGCTGTCAAATATTTCACTTTTTTTTTATTAATTTGGCAATATTACTGGATGGAAATATGAAATATCGCTAACTAGTGACCTAAAATATTGATTATGAAAAATTAACATTTTAACACCGAATATTTAGTTTTAGATGTAAAAAAAGAACTTGGAAATTTTCCAAATGCCTTTTTTACACCTAAAACGGTTACAACATCAAATTCAGTGTTATAATTGCAAATTATTATTCGTATGTTAGGTGACTAGTTAGCGACATTTCGTATTTCCATACAGTAGTAATATTAACAAATTAATAAAACAGGTAAATATTTGACAGCTATTTGCGACGTTGCCAACTTTCAGAATAAACGCTCTTAAGTCTTTGAACAATAGGGTATTTTCCAATTTCATAAAAACTGTTTTAATTTGAAGATTGGGACGATATATTTAACAGAAAAATAAAAATAACTTTATTTATGTCCATTTTATCCATTGAAAACTATTAAAATCTAATTTATTTTTCGTTGTTTTGAATTTACCGCCAAAACGCTCCTTACGATGACTTTTTATCACGTGACATGTGACGTCAACTTTGTTTATACGGCACCGGTACAAATACTTAGTTTGGCGCCGTTTTAGAAGTATTTGTGCACAGAGGCACCGCACACCAGTAATATCACTTTGTATCCATTAAAAATCTTGTTAAATATAAACTCGACATTCACTTATTTACTTACTAACTACTTTAGTTTACACAAAGTTAACGTCACGTGACAAAAAGTCATCGTAAGAAGCGTTTTGGCGGTGAATTCAAAACAAGCAAAAATACATTTGGTTTAAATCGTTTTTAATTGAGAAAATGGATAAAAATCAATTTATTTTTATTTTTCTGTTAAATATCTCGTTCCAATCTTCAAATTAGAATAGTTTTTGAAAAATTTGAAAATACCCTATTACGGCTTCGGGAAAGCCGTAATTGTAACCTAGCCTAGCCGTTTCATCAAACGTGTCGGCGAGAGCTACTTTTAAGTGCTCAGAAAGCAGCCATTTAAAACTCTCATCCATATCGGATTAATTTTACGACCTCATTAACATTGGTTAGCGAATGTTCGTGTTACCGAGAAAAACTTATGAGTCACCCACTTGTATTGTATTTTTAATGATGATGATAACATAACATAACATCACGCACTTAATCTTCGAAGGATTGGACACAGGTGCAGCCATAGTACGCCCACATTTCGTCAGTTCTGTTTAAATCTCATACGTAATAATAATCTACACTCCAGGCTGCTTTCGAGAAATTCCTGCTGGGAAAATCAAATAACATATGCTGATGTTATAAATACACTAGCAGCGCCCCGCGGTTTCACCCGCGTAGTTCCCGTTCCCGTGGGAATACGGGGATAAAATATAGCCTATGTCTACCGAGGATAGTGTAGCTTCCCAACAGTGAAATAATTTTTCAAATCGGTTCAATAGTTTCGGAACCATTCAATGCAAACAAACAATCAAATCTTTCCTCTTTAAAATATTGGGAGATTACTAGCAGCACTCTGCGGTTTCAGCCGCGTAGTTCCCGTTCCCGTGGGAATACGGGGATAAAATATAGCCTATGTCACCCGGGGATAGTGTAGCTTCCCAACAGTGAAATATTTTTTCAAATCGGTTCAGTAGTTTCGGAGCCTATTAATGCAAAGAAACAAATCAAATTTTTCTCCTTATAATATTAGCATAGATAAAGTATAGATTAAAGTTAACAATACCTGTTTGATAAGCCAGGTCTAAGGTATAGTGCAGTACGAAACTTGGCCAAGATCTATAAACGTTACTTAGCACGAGGTCTGATTCAGACATGGTAAGTGCTAGCGTCTCTATCTTCTTCTAGTTTGACAGTTGTGCAATAATGACAGGAATAACGTTTAGCCAAAGTTCGTCATCGTAATCAGCATAAAATGTTTCCACTGCTGTGACACTGGTCTTCTCGCTTCGAGAGGGAGTGGGTTTATAATCTACCATAGCTCATTGCGGTTTGATAGATGACACATGTCTTCGAATTTTTGGTTCTAGGACATGGCGGTTTCCACACGACTTTTTCCTTAATCGTTTTGAGAGCTCTGGTGATGAAATAATTAGCTTAAATTATAAGTGCTCGCTCGGGACCGTTACCACTTGGCCACCACTGTCCGCCAGAGTATATGTCACAATCACGCCATAATGCTCTGATTTTGACAGAACGAAGCGTAAGTTGATGCTAAGATTTGTCTCTGTATCTCGTTAGCTTTCGATTCCACAGTTATCAGGAGGATAATGATTTGCATATCAAAGCGAAAAAAAACTTAAAACACTGCCAGTATTTCTAAAACATCCAGACTTGTTGTAAAGTGGTTGTTTGGCTAGATATCATTCGTAAAACCAGTTCATAAGTAAATCTCCAAAAATAAACCGGTATCTATCTCCGTATAAAAGTTTTTAATAAATCGCAGCTTCAAAAGAATTTTTCCTTTGATAAGACAAAAACATTCCCGAACGCTTACAAAATACTTGTGAAAGACAATAATGATACACTATTGTATAAAATGTTCTTATATACAACCAATTGCGAACGATACATAAATTACTCATGGAACTAAGCAAAACCGCGTTCTGCCTGTGTGTGCTTTACAAAATGTGTGTGTGTACGTAAAACTTTTGTATGGCTATGTAAATGACTGACGCACATGTGGTGAAGTTTTAGAAGATTTGGAATCTCGAGATTTGTTGTCGTCAGAATATGATAAGTCGGTTGTGTTAGTCGTGGCAATTGTTTTGAAAGTCAGTGAGTTGTAGGTAATTTATCTGCAAATTATTTTTGCGGAAAGTAGATTAAAAAATAAATTAATAAAAAGAAATAACGTGGTCGGTACAATCTGAAAGTTAATTGAAAATCTCACGTTGCTTCGGACTACAATTAAAATTAAAAAAAAAACATGAAACATTTCCTCCCTTGCGTCCTACAAAAAACACGAGGGAGAAATGAAAAGATTATTTTCGCAGCCATTTTTGTATTTCTGTTTGACGGTTATTCAACGTTTTAAATGGCATGAAATTGAATTCGGAATCTGCCTTTGAACGTGAATTCATTTGAATGTGATCAACAACTTTCATAGCTTGTTGTAGACGTATGAATGCTTTGACTGGGTCATTGTACTCATCATTATGAACAACTTTTACTATGGGATAAAACCTGAAATTGCAAAAAAAAAAATCAGCTGCTCCCTACATTTATGTTCGCATAATTCGTCAAAAAGTAGGGAACAACAGATTTTTTTTTTCGTTTTTTTTAAGAATCTCCTTAAAGTTACTCACAAGTCTTACAATTCTACCCTGGTCTATTCTCAACTATTTTGAGGTCGGTTTCCAGTCTAACCGGAAACAGCTGTTATTAACACAGAGCGACTGCCTTTCTGACATCTACAACTGACATCAAAGTTACCTACAAATGTAGATTTAAAAGTTAACAAAGACATTTTGAGTCCTTGATTTTGTTTGAAGTATGAAACAAAATGTTAAGGGAAATATTTGTTTTCAAAGTTCTACCTCAAACAGTAAATTTTCCTCGTTTTGTTGCTTTCCTCCCTTTCATTGATTTGGCACGAAAGTTTTGTAAATCCTTTGAAACAAACCACACCATGGAACCTGTAAATTTTCCTAGAAAACGGGGTCAAAATACACGTGATTCAATAAATGTCGATTTTTTGTAAAGAATTTATACTCATGCTAATATTTTATGCTAGCATTAAACTGTCAGATTACAAAGAAAAATCCTCCCCTGTTACGTGAGACTTAGGAGAACGGTAAAATGCTTGAAACTATTACTCTTACAGCGAAAACAGGCGTGATGTTAGGTTATATAAACCTTTATAAATAGTTTACATGTGGTGCTATCCCACAAACAATGGGCCTGATAATACAATGGCCTTGTCCAGCGTGTCCTCCTGTCTGCACGCAACAGGGGTTGATGGACGCTGCTGAAAGTGCCAACTTCGTAACTGGGCTGGAAGCTGGAATAGAGCGGTATTTACGACTCTACATGCGAACTCCGTATCAAAATGACGTCACGCAAAATCCTGCATCGCGTATAGTTTATCTCGTAACTAGCATTTATAGACGACGATACCCGTTTAGTTGGAGGATCCTCCTTGTTCTATAGAGAATGAGTGAACTTTACACCTTGTTTCTCCTCTGGGCTGATTGTATACTCGTATATATTGCTATCGACACGCTAAGAACATGAATATGTCAGATCCAGGTATATAGGATTCTAATCAGACCTACTTATTGACATACATAGTGTCAGAATATAAACTCGTGGGCGCAGAATTGGGATACGGGTAAACGAGAGAAATAGCTCCTATAACTTCTGCACAGTTTATTGTTACAGAGCCAATTACTAATACTCCTGTACCTACTATAATACTCTGAGCTTAAAAGGAGACACAGTACAGTTCCTAGGCCAGTATGTGTCAGGACCACGCCTAAACGATCACTGTCGCTCTATGCGTCCGTATCGACACCATACTCAATCCTAGACTCCGCACAACGCTAAACAAAGGCGCTTTGTGTCACATTTTAAGTGCAAACTCATGAAAGATCCGACAAATAGTATACAAAATACAGGTAAATAAATTAATTAACCCTGCCTGACAAACCTCTCTTAGTAACAAAAGCGTGATTAAATTCTGTTACCAACATTCCGTCCAATAAATAGGCAACTCACTAAATAATAGGTCTTTACCTATGAAATTGCCGTTTTGTATGAAAAAATTTAAACGATTTTTTTTCATGAATTTTTTATTTGTATTAATCGAAGTAATCACCCATGCAATCAATGCATCTTTGCCATCGCAGTGGCAGTTTATTGATGCCCTTCTTAAAGAAATCAGCTGGACGGGAGGCAACAAATTCTTCAAAGGCATTTTGTACTGCCTCTCGGGTATTAAATTTTTTTCCCGCCAAGAAGTTATCCAAATTCTGGAAAAAGTAGTAGTCTGTAGGCGCAAGGTCTGGTGAGTAGGGCGGATGACGGAGAGCTTCCAACCCCAGTTCTTGCAACTTGGAGACCGTCTGCTGTGCAGTATGAGGTCGCGCGTTGTCGTGCAGGAGCAGCGGAGACGAGCGATTGACCAATGCTGGTTGGAGATGCGCCAGCTTCTCCATCATTGTGTTCAGTTCTTCACAGTACACATCTGCAGTAATGCTCACCCCGTTTGGTAAGAAGCTGTGATGAATCACACCGGCGCTAGACCACCAAACAGTGACCATCACTTTTCTAGGGGTAAGTTTTCGTTTAGGGCATTGTTTAGGTGCTGAACCAGGATCCAACCAACTTGCTGAGCGCTTACGGTTATCAAACAGAATCCATTTTTCATCGCAGGTAACAATGCGGTTCAAAATTCCTTCATTTGTGTGTCTGTTGAGCAGTGCAAGGCACGTCTCGACGCGTACTTCGCGCTGGCGATCATTGAGTTCGTGGGGCACCCATTTGTCAAGCTTTTTTACCTTGCCAATTTGACGCAAATGGACCAATATTGTTTTGACGCTAACGTCGAAAGCTGCTGCTAATTCAGCCGTAGATTGTGTATCATCAGCTTCCACAATCGCCTTTAATTCGTCATTGTCGACCAAAGTCTTCGGACGACCGCGAGGTTCATTTTTCAGGTCGAAATTTCCAGAACGGAAGCGAGCAAACCAATAACAGGTGGTGCGTTGGTTTGTAGTGTTAGCTCCGTAAACGTCGTTGATGTTGCGTGCCGCTTATGCCGCGTTGCTGCCACGACGGTACTCATACTCCATAATTACTCGAATTTTTAACGTATCCATGATGACGAAAAAGATTGAAATGCGATGAAAATGTAACACTAATCAATAAAGAAATGACTACTTTTAGAAAAAAAAATCCATGTTTTTAAAATAAAATTAATTTGAAATTAGAATTCTTAGCCAAACAAAAATTATTTTGATTTGAAATGGCCAGTACTGCAGAACGGCAATTTCATAGGTAAAGACCTAATAGTTCACTAAAAATGCCCGGTTTCTGAAGTTCCCAGTTAAACTCCCAATAGCTATTGATTCAATAAAGTTGTGTATAAGATAAACGTCGGTTAACTGTTACTGGGTTTCTGAATCCGCAACAAGCCATTCAATAACTATGCAACCCATAACTAGTTCCTTAGTTGGCGCTAGATGGGTCTGTTAAGGATTTCGGCTTTAAAATTCGTTTTTGTACGCAGATGTTGTCACAATGTGATGTCGACATCATTGTCTCCGTTTTTTTTTTTCAAAGAAACGTTCCTATTTTTATTATTTCAAGTTAAAAGTCTATTTGTCTTTCCAATCGTTTGTGCTTTGTCCATTTTTTTGTGAAAAAAACTGACAATGGACATTTGAGATGCATAAGGGGAGCTAGAGCAGGTCTGATCATAATATTCTTATATCTCAATCTATATTATCTCAATTTAAATTCCTCATCCGTAAATATTTCGAAAGGATTTCTCCTACGTAATAAGTATTTGGATACCTAATGATGTTTTAAAAATCAATAAAATTATAGTCTGATTTGGAGCTGCTGAATGAATACACATTAAACTAAAACTCGTTGTTTTTAGATTTTAATATTTAGCTTTTACTAGCCATTTAATACACGTTATAAGTACTTTTAACTCAATTTTTAAATATTTTGGCTATGAAATGAAACGTCAAATAGTTATGGAACCGATAAACGGCCAACATTGGTCAGTTAAGTTAACCTGGGTGTAAACGGAGTTTATCTTACATCGCGGTGTTCGGAAACGCACTTTCGCCAGTTATCGAACCAATAGCGGTAATGAATAGATAAACTGCCGATACGAGTAGCTCAGAAACCGGGCAAAATCCGGTCCACGTGCCCCAACAAGTCTCCCGCACCTTGCTATTGAATTGTCCGTCTACCTCAACTCACCCTAACCTGAATACAGGTATAAATATACGTATATTATGACATTAATTAGCACCATAGTACATAGTACCCTTTTCCTTTATGTCTATCTTGTGAAATAGATGCTTTTGTGATAATTTCACGGTTCAGCTTTTAGAGTTTAACTAAGTGTCTCGTGATTAATAAATTGATGATTAGACGTTGATTGAAGTTATGTCGCATTTAGTATGACCAGAGGGGCAATTCTCGTAATTTTAAGAACATTTACATTCTGATCTCGGTCTCAATCTGTCAAAAATACCTCGAGTTTTATTTTTTATAATATTAACACGCCTTTTTATTAGCTTCACCTGTATGTTTGTAAGCATGCTTGTAACCGACTCCTTTGGACTTGATTTTGACACACTTCAAACGGCCAGATTTCATTTAAACTTTGTGGACTTATCGAGGACCGATGAAAATTCAATAATTAAAAATACAAAATACAATAGAAAATAAATAATAGATTAAAAAATCTAAAAAACACGCTTTAAAAACAGACTAAACTGCTTGATATTAATTGATTACAAAAGTACCTCAAAAAGTACCCGACGCTTTTTTGAAATTATTTTCTGCTTTTTTAGTTTGGTTTTAAAACGTGTTTTTTTAGGTTTTTTTATCTATTATTTTTATATGTTTATTTAACTGAAGCAACAGGACAGGAGTAGGAATGTAAGGATCGTAGCAGGTGGTGTTCTGTAGTTTCTGCCCACCCCCATGAGAAGAAGGCTTGAGTTTATGTATGTTATCTTTTCGCGCTCTATTTTCTACTACGATACGATGTTTCCATCCATTATCATTAACAGGCCAGACAGGTTACTTGAACTTTTCCACGTTTTGTTAAAAACGTGGGTACTCGTGCGCGATAACATTTACATAAAACGTTAAAGATTTACAGGTTAAATTTTTATCTAGTGCGCAAACTGTAACCATAAAATCAGCATCTTTTTTTTTTTTGTATAACCGACGAAAAATTTCTACGCTAGAATAATATGCTTAATTTATGGTTACAGTTTGCGCACTGGTTCACATTTTATCCTATATAATAGGTTATTAAAAGACGAGACGTGGGTAGGTATTATTTACTGAGTTTTTTATCATTCGCCTGTTGTCATCAAATCTTAGCCCACGTACGCACAGAAGTAAAAATATCGCGGCGGAATAATATCGCGCAGTCTTGAATCGAGCATTGAGAATTCTTCAGAGTGATTTGAATATCTAGTGTGCGAAAAAATCCTGCCGCGGGCGTGTACTTATAAAGTCTGATTACTCAGCACATTCATACATTTCCAAAATTAGTGCGAGCTGCCTGTAACAATCATTCAAGTATCTTTACTCGCGGTCTTCGCTGTCCAACAATCAGATTTATCCCTTGACATGTAATCTCGTGTGCATTTCTCAGTCTACGCACGCGTCTGGTGATTTGATTACGTTAGTCGCCGCCGTCAGCTGTGAGCTCTCGAGTCGGCTAGGCTCGGCCTTCGCACTTCGTTGAATGATGACAGAGACCGGCGAGGACGGACGTGTGCGGATGCCATTATTATGAGCAGCGGGATTGTGTACCATTGGAATTGCATAGTTTATATTTTGTTGTAATTGGTTTAAGGTGTCTTTCTACTATACAGTTGTGCATTTACGTTAGGTGTAGAGTTATTAGTGCTTTGGGATACCCGTAATTTGGCATCGTATGATGTCATACATGACTTAAAAAAGTTAGACCGTTCACAAGGACGTAAAAACATCGTGGCGGGATTTTATCACACGCTGTATTTTCAACTGTCAGTGTTGACAGTTGAACTGTCAATGTTTTTGTTGTATTCTCAATGCACCGAATGCACTCGGTGCATTAAGAATACAACTACATCATTCAGCATCCCAGCGCATCGAATAATCACACAGATCACACTGTACGACTTTCAGCTCTCGCCGCGGTCAACATGTATGTCAAAAACCTTTTTACTACCACAGGATTATAAGATGTGTTGAGCTGGTGAAAAAAGAAAAAAAAAATATTAGCTTACGCCCGCGGCTCGCCCGCTTGGAAGTCTTGGAAGATATTAATAAAAATAAATACAATTTCTAAAATTAAATTAATTGAAAAGTAGCCTAAGTTACTCCTTATTACATCAGCTATCTGCTAGTGAAAGTTCCGTCAAAATCGGTCCAGCCGTTTTAGAGATTAGCCGGAACAAACAGACAGACAAAAATTGCAAAAAATGTTATTTTGGCATACAGGAAAAGTTTTTATCCAGTGCGCAAATTTTTACCATGAATTCAGCATATCATTCTAGACCCCCTACCGCAGAAATTTTTCGCCGGTTATACAAAAAAAAAAATCAGCTGTTCCATACATTTTGACCGCGTAGGTATTGCACTTTTCTATGAAACAGCTGTTTTTTTTTTGTATAACCGGCGAACATTTTCTGCGCTCTAGAATAATATGCTGAATTCATGGTTAAAATTTGCGCACTGGATAAAAACTTATCCTGTATGTACCGTGTATACCTATACATTTAGTAAAAAATTGTTATTTTAATATTACAAACAGACACTCCAATTTTATTTATTTGTATAGATCCAGTTCCAATACACACACACGCACATAGCTACATATACTATACTTTTCGCGGTTGGTCCATGGGTGGGTTGGTTGGATCTTTACATATCAAAACCCTCCGTGCCTCGAAAAGCACGTTAAGCCGTTGGTCCAGAGTTCCAGACTGTCATTCGTGGATCTTTGACAGTAGGTTCGGGTCGTCGGAAGCCCAATAACCTGACACCCAGTCTTACAAAGGGGTTTCATAATACCCAGTAACTGGATTGTTGAGGTCAGATAGCCAGTCGCTCCATGTAAAATACAGGTATTCAGCTGGATCCGGCTAGACTAGAAGCCGACCTCAATATAGTTGGGGAAAAGGCTAGGAAGATGATGAATCAGTTAGATAAATGATTTTATTTTGTAAGTAGGTTTCTACAAACACTTTTACACGTCAATCATGTTTTTTAAACTAGATGAGGTCGTCGTTTCCTATATGACTGCTCTGAGAAGAAAGGCCGAAACAAACTCAGAGGTCACAGTCTCTTTTAAAGTCCAGACATAATCTTGTTCAGATCATGTGAAGACCATGTGGATTAGGTCACAGTCTCTTTTAAAGTCCAGACATAATCTTGTTCAGATCATGTGAAGACCATGTGGATTGGTGACTGAATGGTCTTTTGAGGAAAGAACCACACAGATAGAGTGGACCTGTCCAGATACAGACAAACGCAAATTTTATAAATAAAACATAGAAAACACAAAATTCCCTTTCATTGTGAAATACCATAAAGTATAATTAAAATGCCACATATTCCTTTGTTATCGTTAAACAAGGAAGGAGGAAAATTAAAAGGTTCGCTCGTTTCTGCGAAACGTGATTCAATCAGCCCGTTGAGTTTACCTGCCTGCCTTATTTTTATTGGCTAGGGACCTTTTCATTTAATATAAACTTCAGCTCAACTTGAAGCGGTTTCTGGTAATAGGGCTATTTGATAGAGGGATGGTTGCTATTCGCGTTGTGTTTGACCTTTTTGATGATGCTATTTCGTGATATTATTCTACATGTAGGTACTAGAAATATTTGCACGACTGATAAGTCGATTATAGGGAGACTAAAATGATTTTACCATGTTTTAATGTAAGTACACACGGCTACACATCAAGCTTATACTCTCCAGTTTACGCTGATCTCGCACTGTACGGAAATCCTATACAATGCGAGGTCAACTTATACTGGAAATGCATAGCTTGATGTGTGTAGCCTTGTGTTCTGGCAAATAAATAAATTACAATTTCAATTTCTTTTTTACCAATATCTATGTCTAAGAAACGTTCGCGTCTCGTCTCTTGAAGCGATTTTCTTATAACAGTCTTCCTCGTGTAAAGATTATAAGAGTAGATATATGCTTGTTTCACCTCCCGAGAGAATTTTTTGTTTTTTGCTTCGCACGGTTTGTGCATTTAGCCAGTGTCAAGTAATTTTACTTTTCAATCAAGTAAATGGCCCGATATCAGGCACGAAGTTACAAAAAAGTCATAGTCAGTCATGTCAAAGTTATTGTAAAGCGGTAGTAACTTTACAACAACCTATTGGGAGTTTTTGGGGGAACACGAAAAGTCCACGTTAGTCACTTATTTTCACGTTCACTACACTTGTGCACTCACACGTAACTAAATTGAATAATTCATTACCAAAATTATACGATTTAATTCGCTATTTCACGAAATTTTATGAAAATGAAAATTCGTGCGACATGTTCCAACGCGATCCCGCCAAAAACTCCCTGATCAGTCTCAGAACTATAACCTGACCTGATTACGTGCACAATCTGCACAATTGCACATAACTAAACGTTAAGGCGATCGATCTTAAGTCCGTAACAGGTCTACCCCATAGGCAGGAATCTGTAGTTCCAGCCGATGTTAAGAACGTTTTCTACTCCGGATTATCACCTACGGACAGACTCCGGGACTCGAACTAAAACGGCATGACAACGGCAACATGATTTGACAGTTGTCCTTATTCCCGATGTATTTTTGCCCGTCCGAAAAAGATGTTGAACCGGAAGTAGGGCGAGTCCGTATCTTCGTTGACGGAAACATACCATTGGTACGAATTTTGATCAGCGGCGGTGCTGAAAGTGGAACTGACCATTCCATAGAGATGGCCCAGTTGATAGTATTAGTAGGCTGGGGCGAAAGAGTATGCTCCAGGTCATTGAGGACCCAAACGGCCCGGAGGTCGGAAGATCCTGATATAAGTGGAAACACCTCTAGTTAACTTAAATAGGAAAGAGAGAATCAAATCGTCACATGGGCGCTGCAGAATACTTTCGGCGGATTGCAAAAAAATATCTTCGTTAACTTGAATATGTGTTCATAAATTACTTTGTATTGTTACAGCGCTATGGGAAGAGCAAGAGGCGCCGGAGTACGACATCGACACGGAGGACGAACGGTGGCTCAAACAGCAAGGGCATCCCGAGCTCACAGGTATAACTACATACGAGTATGTAAACACTTCTCATTAATATCCTTTGAATTTATATTAAAATTAGACGCCTTAAGAGCGCTGTCACAGGTCCACTAGCGCCACTCCTTTAAAAAAATATTATCACTCTCTTTGGAAAAGGGAGGATCCACCGACCAGATGGGTGTTGTGGCCGGTAGGCAACTGCCCGACGGTTGACGTCGGGATGTTGTATATATACGAGTCGCACGGTAAACTCTGATTGCGCGATGCAGGATTTGTGTGACGTCAAGTCTTTGATGCGTAGTTCACATGTGGCGTTGTTGTAGATGTCGCCACAACTTATTGAACAAA
This sequence comes from Polymixis flavicincta, assembly GCA_949987655.1. Taxonomy (NCBI): domain Eukaryota; kingdom Metazoa; phylum Arthropoda; class Insecta; order Lepidoptera; family Noctuidae; genus Polymixis; species Polymixis flavicincta. Next base: position 9,912,665 of record OX465198.1, on the reverse strand, counting down.
AATTGAGAAAACTTATGGCCATTTCAATATTAAATCAAATCACTATTACTCTCTAGGCACACCAAATAGGGTATTTTCTGATTTGATAAAAACTATTTTAATTTGAAAATTGGGACGATATATTTAACAGAAAAAAGAAAATAAATTTATTAATACAGATTTTCTCAATTAAAAACTAATTTATTTTTCGTTGTTTTGAATTTACCGCCAAAACGCTCCTGACGATGACTTTTTATCACATGACATGTGACATCAACTTTGTGTAAACGGCACTGGTACAAATACTTAGTTTGGCGCCGTTATAAAAGTATTTGTACACAGAGGCACCGCACACCATTAAAAATCTTGTTAATTATAAACTCGACATTCACTTATTTACTTACGAATTACTTTAGTTTACACAAAGTTGACGGCACGTGATAATAAGTCATCGTAGCGTTATAGAAGCGTTTTGGCGGTAAATTAAAAACAACGAAAAATAAATTTGGTTTAAATCGTTTTTAATTGAGAAAATGGATACAAATCAATTTACTTTTATTTTTCTGTAACATATTTCGTCCCAATCTTCAAATTAGAATAGTTTTTAATAAATTGGAAAATACCCTATTGTGACTACTTCTGACGAGAATTTTCTGTTTATTTCCAGAGTTAAAGTTCGAACAGATGATGGACAAGCTAGAGAAGAGCTCGGGCCAAACGGTGGTGACCCTCAACGAGGCGAAACTGCTACTCGAGAGGACCGACGACCTTGTCATCGCTGTGTACGATTACTGGCTTAACAAGCGGCTTAACACGGTAATCAAAGTAATAAAACACTCTGCCTACAATTTTCCCAATTATGTTGGGGTCAGCTTCTAGTCTAACCAAAAGCAGCTGCATACCAGTATAATGCATGGAGCAACAGCCTATCTGACCCCCAAAACCCAGTTATTTGGTAACACAATACCCCTTATGCCGATGGGGCCGAAAGGTTCTGGAGTGGCGACCGCGTACCGGAAGACGTAGAGTGGGCGGGCCTCCCACAAGGTGGACCAAGCGCCACCGCTGGATGTGGGAAGCACAAGACCGGTCGAAGTGGAGGAGCTTGGGGGAGCCCTATGTCCAGCAGTGGACGTCTTTCGGCTGAAATGATGATGATGATGATGACAATACCCCTTAGTAACACTGGTTGTCAGACTCATGTGTTTTTAACTACCCGTAACGACTGTCAAAGATCTGTAAATGACAGCCGCGACCAACGGCTTAACGTGGCATGTTTCATTTTCAATTCTGTCGATATGTAATGGACGGACCCACGAACCGACTGCGGCAGGTTACCTTGGCCTTCGATCGACCCGTGCGGTTGTATCGCTTGCTCTCGTAACTGATTAATTACATCCCAGTAGATGTACTGTGGAAGAAATCCATATCTATACAGTTTGAAAACAAAATCCCGTAAACACGATGACCACATCTGCTAACCAACTGCCTCTACCGAGCGCTGCAAGCAAAAATAGTCCTTAAGGTGTATAGATATACGATGTCCACGATAGTACATGGTAGATGCATCATGTATTTCTTTTTTTATATTGTGGTACGATTATGCTTCTTCTACTAAAGTCAATAGTGATGTGGTCGACGACAGTCAAAGAGGACCAAACAGCGTTGACAAAGTGACATAATATCTTTTTAATAGAACAAAATGTGTTTTACAGCAACACCCGCTGATCCTGTCGGTAAAAACAGAGAACAGGCCGGGCCAGTCGTCAAACAACCCCTACCTAGCGTTCAGGCGGCGGACGGAGAAGATGCAGACCAGGAAGAACAGGTTAGACACAATTTTAATTAATTATTGACATATCAACAGCAGGAGAACCTAGCATCATCCCATTTCTTCCCGTGGGTGTCGTAAAAGTCACTAGAGAATGGGCAGCAGTGTTCTCTATGCATTTTACTACCATACTGCGATCGTCGCCAACCCGCCTGCCAAGCGTGGCCATTATGTCAAACCCCTCCAAATTGGGGGAGACCTACGTCCAGCAGTGGACGTCTTTGAGGAGAACCAAGGTAATAGACAAAGCCCGAGGATTTACCAATATTAACTGGCAGTGGGCAGGGCACAATGCTCTCAGAACAGATGAGCGGTGGGTGTATGGTTCTGGAGTAGCGACCGCGTTGCGTTGGACTATCTCCCACAAGGTGCACTGATGACCTGGTGAAGGCGGCAGAAACCCACTGGATGCGGGAAGCACAAAAGATCGAATTGGCAGTGTTTGAGGAGGCCTATGTCCAGCAGTGGACGTCTTTCGGCTGTCAATGATGATGATGTCAACAGCTACATGTACAAAACCATTATAAAATCCGATAAAATATGAGTGCTGGTATGGATCCTTTTGTTGGTGCAGTCGAATTGCGTTAACTACTTTTGACAACTATTAAAAAAAAAAAAAACAAACAAAGCCGATGTTGACAATTCTGCCAATATCTAAAGGGAATTGGAAAAGAACGTGGGCGTAGTCATAAATAAATAAAAAATGTATTAAAACGATAAAAATCTTCGATGATACAGTTGGTCTTGTGGGGTTGGTATTGGAGATAACTGTTCTTAGTAAATTGAAACTTGGTTCAAACTATCTGTCACATAGATAAATAATGGTCTTTGTCGTTTTATGACGTGGTAGTGACCTTATGGTGGAATTACGAGCTCGACTATACTGATTTGTACACAGCGTCAGCCATACAGTAAATGATAGAATAACAATATAATAATTCTTTAGGGTCTGTAATAATATCTATGGATTGTTTCGTGAATGTCTAGGCGTTCAATTAGGGCTATTGTAGATTCGTCTGTTCAGTTTACTTTGTCGTGTAAATGTAGATGCAGTTTTCGATATAGTGCTTTTGATAAAAATAAATAAATAAAATAAAATTAGAAGCTTTTATTGATTCCTTACAATTATCACAATATATGTATTAGGGATTACTTTAATAAAAACTTTTTTCAAAAAAATAACAACCGACTTCCAAAAAACACTACAAAGTGCAAAATAACTTTAATTTCGGAAGGCGGTGACTTTGGAGGTGTAGGTATTTCAATTCTTTGTCACCGCCTTCCGAAATTAAAGTTATTTTGCACTTTGTAGTGTTTTTTGGAAGTCGGTTGTTATTTTTTTGAAAAAAGTTTTTATTTTTCACTTTTTAGTTACCTACCCCACACCAATTCGAAATTTCATCATCTTTGGGGTCAAAACAATGCATATTTATGCGATAGCAGCATTCGCGGTTGATTTGCTGGAAAGTTTTGAAGAGTTCCGTTGTCTGTTTCCGAAACGCATCGTCAGATCTACATGAAATTTCAATGGGACCATTTCGGTGTAAACCCCTTTCGATCAAAAAAATAATTTTGCAAATCCGTCTATATACGACGGAGTTATGCCCGAACATACATAAAAAAAAAATATACAAACATGTCGAATTGATAACCTCCTTCTTTTTGAAGTCGGTTAAAAAATACATTTCAATTTAATTAAAGTGCTTTTGATAGATGAACTTAAATAAGGGCTATATCCGACTAATATTATAAATGTGAAAGTTTGGATGTTTGTTACTCAATCACGCAAAAACGGCTGAACGGTTTTGGATGAAATTTGGCAAACAGATAGTTTGTTACCTGGGTTTAACACATAGGATACTTTTTATCCACATCAGTTCATTTTATTTATGTAGATTATTTTACATATTGTGAATGGGAGAACGTTGTAGGCCTTACAGACTGTAGATTTGTAGACGATTTTCTATTCTGTATTCGTCTAAGTACCTGGTACTTATTGACAGGCCTGCACTGTCCTCCCATACATTTTATATCTGAAAACATTGTTAAAGCCAATCATTTTTAAAAGAGTAACCGTGGAGTGTGTTGCCGGCTCTTCTCCATAGGAAACAACAATTTGGAACCGTGCACCTAGCTTCTGACGTTTCATAAGTGCCCATGCAGGTTTATATGAAATAAAAATATTTTGATTGATTGATTGATCCCGGTTCCCGTGGGATAATTTTCGATCTCCACGCGGGCGAAGTTATTAGTTATTTAATATTACAGAAAATATATTTACTTGAGAATTCATACATGTTAGAAAAATAAACCCTAATAACATTACATACAGGGTAAGTTTTTATCCAGTGCGCAAATTGTAACCATGAATTCAGCATATATCATTCTAGAACCCCTAGCGCAGAAATTTTTCGCCGGTTATACAAAAAAAAAATCAGCTGTTTCATACAAAAGTGCAATACCTACGCTGTCAAAATGTATGGATCAGCTGATTTTTTTTTGTGTATCCGGTGAAAAATTTCTGCGCTAGGGGGTCTAGAATGATATGTTGAATTCATGGTTACAATTTGCGCACTGGATCAAAACTTTTCCTGTATAGATAGGTAATTTGTTTAGAATAGATAAGTTTTAAAGCTTCACCAACCAATCCCAATGATCCAATTAAATTTTAATGTACTACTAAAGTACACAATGTAGATACCAAAAAACGATTGAGTATTGAATCTCCATCATCATTATTCTCCTGCCCCTGATACCAATTTATTTGTGAACGGCCGGCGCAACATGTCTTCTTTTCTACACTTCTCTACCAGTCGTCATATCGGCCCCTTTCCAACCATATTCACAGAGCAGGCTTAGCATGACGCTTTCTATTTCTACTCTACTGTAGAATAGAAATCGCTTGTCTACATTCTTCGGTGAAAAATTGTCAACTATCTATCGGAAACATCATTTTTGTCAATGTCTACTCTTCCGACGACAAAACGCTTGTCTACGGTCCTTGTGCAAAGCCTGCAGTCCATCCATCGTTTCTTTGGTCGCCCCCTGCACATAAAACCATCGATTGCTGCTACTGAGCTGCTGGGGAGTTTGTTGCGCCACTTTTTCTTCCCAGCTAAAGCACCAGGAACTGGTGAAGGGTGGGCGTTTTGGGGGACTGTCTTATGTAATTTTGACGGTCGAAAAGTGCTGATTCTCAGCCTAATTTCAATTAATGACTTTTAATTTGTTTGAGTTATCATCATCATCATCTGCCTAGCCTTTTCCCAATTATGTTCGGGTCAGCTTCGAGTCAAACTGGATGCAGCTGAATACCAGCATTTTAAGTAGGAGCGACTGCCTATCTGACCTCCACAACCCCATTCTCTCCAGCTTGAGTAACTGATACGATCACCTCATCATTTTAGTAACCAATCTCTACTTAAATTTCAGAAAAAACGACGAAAGCTCGTACGAGAAGATGCTGAAGCTCCGACGCGACCTGGCGCGCGCGCTGACGTTGCTGGAGCTGGTGGCGCGGCGCGAGAGTGCCAAGCGCGAGCTCGTGCGCCTCACCGCGCTCATCGCCGAGCGTCGCTACGCCGCCGGGGACTTCGCGCACCAGCTGCTGCCTGACCCTCCGCCAAGGTAACACGACGGCACGAGCACGGCAACATGCTGAGTGATGCGCTGACGCAATAGGGACTGGTGGCACGGCGCGAGAGTGCCAAGCGCGAGCTCGTGCGCCTCACCGCGCTCATCGCCGAGCGTCGCTACGCCGCCGGGGACTTCGCGCACCAGCTGCTGCCTGACCCTCCGCCAAGGTAACACGACGGCACGAGCACGGCAACATGCTGAGTGATGCGCTGACGCAATAGGGACTGGTGGCACGGCGCGAGAGTGCCAAGCGCGAGCTCGTGCGCCTCACCGCGCTCATCGCCGAGCGTCGCTACGCCGCCGGGGACTTCGCGCACCAGCTGCTGCCTGACCCTCCGCCAAGGTAACACGACGGCACGAGCACGGCAACATGCTGAGTGATGCGCTGACGCAATAGGGACTGGTGGCACGGCGCGAGAGTGCCAAGCGCGAGCTCGTGCGCCTCACCGCGCTCATCGCCGAGCGTCGCTACGCCGCCGGGGACTTCGCGCACCAGCTGCTGCCTGACCCTCCGCCAAGGTAACACGACGGCACGAGCACGGCAACATGCTGAGTGATGCGCTGACGCAATAGGGACTGGTGGCACGGCGCGAGAGTGCCAAGCGCGAGCTCGTGCGCCTCACCGCGCTCATCGCCGAGCGTCGCTACGCCGCCGGGGACTTCGCGCACCAGCTGCTGCCTGACCCTCCGCCAAGGTAACACGACGGCACGAGCACGGCAACATGCTGAGTGATGCGCTGACGCAATAGGGACTGGTGGCACGGCGCGAGAGTGCCAAGCGCGAGCTCGTGCGCCTCACCGCGCTCATCGCCGAGCGTCGCTACGCCGCCGGGGACTTCGCGCACCAGCTGCTGCCTGACCCTCCGCCAAGGTAACACGACGGCACGAGCACGGCAACATGCTGAGTGATGCGCTGACGCAATAGGGACTGGTGGCACGGCGCGAGAGTGCCAAGCGCGAGCTCGTGCGCCTCACCGCGCTCATCGCCGAGCGTCGCTACGCCGCCGGGGACTTCGCGCACCAGCTGCTGCCTGACCCTCCGCCAAGGTAACACGACGGCACGAGCACGGCAACATGCTGAGTGATGCGCTGACGCAATAGGGACTGGTGGCACGGCGCGAGAGTGCCAAGCGCGAGCTCGTGCGCCTCACCGCGCTCATCGCCGAGCGTCGCTACGCCGCCGGGGACTTCGCGCACCAGCTGCTGCCTGACCCTCCGCCAAGGTAACACGACGGCACGAGCACGGCAACATGCTGAGTGATGCGCTGACGCAATAGGGACTGGTGGCACGGCGCGAGAGTGCCAAGCGCGAGCTCGTGCGCCTCACCGCGCTCATCGCCGAGCGTCGCTACGCCGCCGGGGACTTCGCGCACCAGCTGCTGCCTGACCCTCCGCCAAGGTAACACGACGGCACGAGCACGGCAACATGCTGAGTGATGCGCTGACGCAATAGGGACTGGTGGCACGGCGCGAGAGTGCCAAGCGCGAGCTCGTGCGCCTCACCGCGCTCATCGCCGAGCGTCGCTACGCCGCCGGGGACTTCGCGCACCAGCTGCTGCCTGACCCTCCGCCAAGGTAACACGACGGCACGAGCACGGCAACATGCTGAGTGATGCGCTGACGCAATAGGGACTGGTGGCACGGCGCGAGAGTGCCAAGCGCGAGCTCGTGCGCCTCACCGCGCTCATCGCCGAGCGTCGCTACGCCGCCGGGGACTTCGCGCACCAGCTGCTGCCTGACCCTCCGCCAAGGTAACACGACGGCACGAGCACGGCAACATGCTGAGTGATGCGCTGACGCAATAGGGACTGGTGGCACGGCGCGAGAGTGCCAAGCGCGAGCTCGTGCGCCTCACCGCGCTCATCGCCGAGCGTCGCTACGCCGCCGGGGACTTCGCGCACCAGCTGCTGCCTGACCCTCCGCCAAGGTAACACGACGGCACGAGCACGGCAACATGCTGAGTGATGCGCTGACGCAATAGGGACTGGTGGCACGGCGCGAGAGTGCCAAGCGCGAGCTCGTGCGCCTCACCGCGCTCATCGCCGAGCGTCGCTACGCCGCCGGGGACTTCGCGCACCAGCTGCTGCCTGACCCTCCGCCAAGGTAACACGACGGCACGAGCACGGCAACATGCTGAGTGATGCGCTGACGCAATAGGGACTGGTGGCGCGGCGCGAGAGTCATCATCTGCTTAGCCTTTTCCCAACTATGTTGAGGTCGGCTTCCAGTCTAACCGGTTGCAGCTGAATACCAGTATTTTACATGGAGCGACTGCGTATCTGACCTCCACAACCCAGTTACTGGGTAATACGATACCCCTTGGTAAGACTGGTTGTCAGACTTTCGGGCTTCTGACGACCCGTAACGACTGTCAAAGATCCACAAATGCCAGCCGGGACCAACTGCTTAACGTGCTTTCCGAGGCACGGAGGGGTCTTGGTATGTAAAGATGGTCACCCATCCACGGACCAACCGCGGCAAGCGTAGGTTAACCTGGCCGATCGACCCGTGCAGCTATTGTTATTTAGCCACAAGCCCCGCGGCGCGGCGCGAGAGTGCCAAGGTAAAAGAAGAAGCGTCTAGTCTGGTCATCATCTGCATAATCTTCTCCCAACTATGTTGGGGTCGGTTTCCAGTCTAACCGGAGGCAGCTGATAACAATTATTTCGCACTGACGCAATAAGGTAAAAAAAAAGTATTTAGTCTGGTCATCAGCATCTGCATAGTCTTCTCCCAACTATGTTGGGGTCGGTTTCCAGTCTAACCGGAGGCAGCTGCATACAAGTAATTCACATGGAGTGACTGTCTATCTCACCTCCACATTCCAGTTAAGGTCAATACGATATCTTATGGTAAGACTGGTTGTGAGCCTTGCGGGCTGCTGACGATCCGTAACGACTGTCAAAGATCCACAAATGACAGCCGGGACCAACGCCACAACGTGTTTTGCGAGGCAGAATCTTGGTATGTAAAGACGGTCACCCATCCACAGACCAACCGCAGAAAGTGCAGCTTAACCTGATGGATAGACTCATGCAGCTGTTATTACTTAGCCACAAGCCCCGATTTTTTTTTAAATAAATGATAATTTATTTATTGAAATCTCCCATAAAACTATCATTACAGGTTTGTGGTAATTTTAAAATCTGTACTAACTTATTTACAAACACGAAGAGATTTCTGTAGAAATAAGCAATATTTTCGCTGGTATCTTTCTTGCCGGTCTTAAAAGAATAGCACCATCCCACCTCTTCCCGTGGGTGTCGAAGAAGGCGACTAAGGGACTTACTACAGAATGGACAGCAGCGTTCTCTATGTATTTTATAACCATACTGCGATCGCCAACCCGCTTGCCAAGCGTGACGAATATGGCCAACACCCCCCCCCCCCTTTTTGGGGGAGGCCTATGTCCAGCTGTGGACGTCTTTCGGCTGAAATGATGATGATGCTCCTTGTACTAATCTGGTTGACCTGCCCCGCAGGCCCGCCTACCCGGCCGCCCCGCTGACGTCGTCGTTCCGGCGCGAGGCCTACGTGCCGCACTACCCGCCGCGCGTGCCACCTGCTCCCGCAGACCTGCCCCGACAGGTATCCACATCACAACCATATATACTGCACCATGTAGTACTACTAAGGGTTAGGAGTGCTAGGTTACCGTCTTCTCTCTGAGCGTAGGAATTCGTTATACGCTGCGTGGTGTTGTACCACATGTGAATGTTCCACATGAGTAAATAATTAAAAGGAAAACTGAGCTTCATACAAGTGCAGCTGTTCATAATTTTTAATAAAAATAGATCTTAGCTAAACCAACAGTTGGCCATATTAAGAAACTTCACCATACTAACAACGCACGCGCTTTTCACTCTACATCCTTCGTGGTTATTCACGATGACAAAAAATAAATGCAATTGATAAGTGACGAGTTACATTTATCTATACAGGATAAGTTTTTATGAAGTGCGCAAACTGTAACCATGAATTCAGCATATCATTCTAGACCCCCCTACAGCAGAAATTTTTCGCCGGTTATTAAAAAAAAAATCTGCCGTTTCATAGCAAAGTGCAATACCTACCTGCGGTCAAAATGTATGGAACAGCTGATTTTTTTTTTAATAACCTGCGAAAAATGTCTGCGCTAGGGGTCTAGATTGATATGCTGAATTTATGGTAACAGTTTGCGCACTGGATAAAAACTTAACCTGTATAAATAACTAACTTCTGCTCTCGAGTTTGACCTCTTGAAATTTCGTCTACCGACCCAGGTTTACAATTTCACTTGCTTGACAACGCCTTTATTTTGGAGCAATAAGGGCGGTTTTCGCTTATCAAGTACTTCTGAAGTTAACATTTCGTAACACTATTGTATGAAGCTGGGTCTCTTTTTGATACTTACTCATGACATATGCACTCGGTTTCTGCATAGCTATCCACAACCATTCGACAGGCTATCGTTTCTAAAATGACACATTTCGATACCCTGATTTGCCTTGCCCCCGACGGCAAACAGCTGTTGGAAGAATAGCGGTGGTCTATTTGATAAGTGACAACATTTTCGGGTTTTGGATTTGTTAATACCGTTTATGTCCTACGATATCATTGATTAATATTTGAATCGATACGGAAGCGTATCGAATGGTTGTGAATAGCTATGCTTGAAGCCAGATTAAATCGCTGATTAGAAAAACTACAAGTTGTTCTGTCGACTAAAATGGCAACAACTAATCCTAATAATGATATTATGATATTGAAGTGGTTTTGACCACAGATTCTGTTTAAAAAAGGCTTTCAGAAAGTTATAGGAGTTTTAGATAAGTAGGTAATCTTTCTCACAGCATTCGTGAGGAAACGGAATATAAATTCAGGCAGGAAAAATCTAACGATAGTTTATAGAGGCAACCCAAACTAGTGAGGCAACTTTTTATGTATGGAATGTTTTTTTGTCTCAAGCTCTGCCAAGTTAAAATAATGATTAGATTAAATAGCTCTATGTATACAATGGCCCTCATTTTATAGACGTTATAAATTAATAATAAAGTAAGCCTATGTTCAGACGAACGTAAACATTTCGGGATAATTCTGGATTTTCAACACTCGGGTGTTGATCCGAGAGTTGATAATCCAACAGAACGCATCCCAGCACGTCAAAAAAAGACATTTTTCGATTTTCAACTCTCGGCGCTAAGCAGAGCGTTGAATATCCTATGCATGAAAAACAATCGCGACGTGAAAAAAAATCCCTTGAATTTGGGCTAAAATGCAACTGAAATAGAGTTGAAAATAGCGTGCGTGAGATAATAATTCCCTATTTGCAAGTTATGTTATGTTGCATACAAGGTGTAACAGAATAGATGCAAGACCTGAAAGTAGCAGCTGATTTTTTTTGTATAACCGACGAAACATTTCTACGCTAGGGGGTTTAGAATGATATGCTGAATTCATGGTAACAGTTTGCGCACTGGTTAAAAATTTACCCTGTATGCAAGTAGCGCTGCAAACTCTGCTTGTGCGATGCAGTAATTTTGTTTGACGTCAGTTTCATGCGTAGTTCGCATGTGACGATTTAGATGGCGCTACAATATTTTCAACTCTATTTGGTTAATTTTCCACATATTAATGTAATGAAAACGTAAAGAAAATCACGGCCCATTATCTACAAGAGCTGCCAAACTCGCCAACCATACCACACACAAGTGTTAAAATAGAAAACAAACACTTTAAGAATAAGCGAGTAAGATATCATGTTGCCTTACAGCGAGAAAAGCGTCCGTACAAGAGACGGAAACACAGGCATCCCGTCGTCGGCTCCGCGCAGGGGCTGCGAGGTACGTATGTCTTTATACGCGGCACGCACGCGTGTGTTACCAAGCTCCCATTTACACGGAGACAGGCCCCTGTGGCTTTGAAGAGCTTATCGGCTCGTTGCTTCGATACGCGAAACTCGCCGTGTAAATGGGCCATATTAGCAGGTTAGAACTCGTAAGGAATGTCCTTTTTAACTTTTTAAAGTATTGTGCTATTGATATGCAAAAAACCCAAGATGCACAGTCTTGAATAAATTAAACACTCAAAACTCTTCACCTTTTGGAAGTCGATTAAAATCGATTAATAATTAAAAATGTATATAATATATCATTATTAATTAAAATTCAATTCAAAAAGTACAAGGTTAATAAAATTAATATAAAAAAATTACACAATAAAAAAAAAACTACTCTAAGAACAGGGTCATTTGTATTATTTGACTAAAATAAAAGGACCTTGTATTACATTATTTTTACATTGAAAAAGTGACCATTGAAAGCAGTGTTATTATACTAGGGACTCATAAGTGAAGTTTTAAGACAAAATCTAATCAAAATCACATATTGCTTCCAATATTTACATATATAAACACCAAAAATAAACCATAAACTCTTTTTTTACCGAAAGTACGATATCCCATCCTTTTTAAGGTTCGTGACGTAAATATTTTTCTTTAAACTAACGTTCAGTTTATATGAAATGTTATTGCGAATGGAAGACTTTTCGAAGGAATACGTATTTCTGCTAAATATAAAATACAAAAGAAAAACTTGAAAATCTAAAAAAAAATCCCTTTAAATAAATGTACCCTTTAAAAAACCCCTGGACATCTTGATTGCCCCTAAATTTGGGGGAAAACCCCCAAGTTGGCATCTCTGATTGACATTTATTTTATGCGGACGGTTTTGAGACGCTGAGTGTGTATCTTGGGTTTTGGCCGAAAGTGGTTTTACAAGTCACAAACTGCCTTGTTAATACACTCGGACTAAAGCAAGTTCAATGTAATGTTACATTTTTCGAGGCTTAATTTTACTCCGGTTTTATTCATAAGGATCTAAAATTATTAAATAATTATGAAAATTGGTCAGTTTAACCTTTTTTGGTTCAAATTTACTCCTTACACAGCAAATCATTAGCTCCTAAATACTATTGAGTGACTTAAAAAGATCTTCAATTTCACTTACTTATTTGTTAAGTTATTTGACAGGTTAGATAATGTTTTATTCACTATAACTATTACAATGTTTTTGCTTCTGTTAAAATATTATACACTGTATAAAATTAACATTTCGTTTTGCGTCCCACCTTTCTTTCTCTAATAAAGAAATAGTTTGTGTTTCCCGTATCAATCTCTTGTACTGGATACTGTCCTATCCATATGATATATTATAGTCCCTTAGGTACCAGTTCTTTTTGGGTATAACATCTGATATCTCAAAAAGAGGTGTCAAACGATTATCAGTCCTAATGTCAGGGTGATAGAACTTACAGAATATTTACTTAACTCCGGGTGATACTAAATGGTAGAATAATCGTGTTGTGTTAATAAAGATGTTGTTACTCAGAAACGAAAGCGTTGCGTTTCGTAAGTGGAAATTGACTAATACAGTATAGAAACCACATAATTGTATGCAATAAATGAAACCACTAGTCCACGGAAGTATAGCAAAATTTCATATTATAGTAAGAGCATTTATCCCACGTGGGTTGGCAACGGCGTATTTATAGCAGTTTTTCGCGATTATTTCATTAAATACAAACAAAAGTAAACATATTTTTCAGCCATGCACTAGATAATTGGTATTTTCTTGTTTGTATGCTATTTTTTTGCAGTAATTTCGCTATTTAATTACAAAAATCGACATACCGTCAATTATTTTCTGTTTGCATTATTTAGTATGATTAAATATTTTTATTAAAGAGTAAAAGTTAAAAATAATCATAAATACAGAATATCTAGTGCTTGGCTGAAAAAAAAATTGTACTTTTGGTGCATTTAATGAAATAATCACGAAAAACTACTATAAATGCGTTGTTGCCAGCCCGCGTGGAATGAATGCTCTTAAATTCAGTAAAAGTAAACACTTTTTTTAGACTATGTACCTTCGTACTTTGTTATTTAGGTGTACCCATTTTATTTTTTTAGGCAAATAGGTAGAATACGTGACAGTGTCGCGATAGTTTGCACTGCGCGGCAACGTTGCTTTTCAATATTCAAAAATTCACGTTCATTGAGTCATCTATGTAGTGTTCGAGTTTTCTTAAAATTAAAACAATTTTTTTCAGCTTTTCAATGGATTGCTTTTGTTTATTTTTTTGAGTATCGTCAGCAAATGCGATAACAAGTATGTGATTTGATTTATTGCATAAATGTGGTTTCGATACTGTAAAATAAAAAGTTAAAAAGTTGAAGAGGTAAAATAAGAAGCACAAGACAGCGACTTCGCGACTCTTTCGTTTGAAAATGTAGACTCGTGTTGATTACGTTTTTAATGCTTGAACTGTCTATCAAAAAAGGCGTATACCTTTCGGTAGAACAATGCACGAATATTCTGTAAACTGTCTAGAGTATCACCTTACACAAATCCCTCAACATAATTTACAAACATATCCACAGACTCGGGCGTGTATACTTCTTCGGAGGAAGAGGGAAGCGGCCGGGCAGAGGCCGCCACGCCGCCTGACGACGGTCCCTTCGCCTTCCGACGCAAACCCGGATGTTATTACGAAATGGTGAGTGGTTTTATTGAAGACTAGCTTTTGTCAGCGGCTTCGTCCGCGTTAAAAAGTTGAAAATTATCCCACGGGAACATGCTACCGGGATAAAAAGAATTATATGTGTTAATCCAGGTTATAATCTATATGTATGCCAAATTACATCCAAATCCGTTCAGCTGTTTTAGCGTGATTGAGTAACAAACATACAAACATCTAAATATCCAAACTTTCACATTAGTAGCATTTATCTTTAGGTCCCGCATCGCCTCGGCTTCGCACGAGTGTACAGTGTATGTGACGGAGGTCGTGTAACTATAGAATGTCTTCCCGCGACGTGGACGGTAACGGGGCATGCCGCCCGACCGCCCGTTTCTCTGCGAGCGATTAATCATTTCAAATCTGTGATATCTTCCACGATGTTTATTTAAATGATATACGATAACGGGCAATTTTAATCTAAATTAAATGCACAACGTATCTAATATGTGCGTGTGTATTTAAATGGGTAAAGATAAATACTGTTCTGTTTAAAAGAGCTTCGTAAATAATTTATTTATTTGACATATTAGAATTTGATTATCGAGTAATGATGACAACTGATAAAACCTAAGTTACAACAACTTACTTTTAAGAGAGCAATACTCATGTTTTTGTTGTGTGTAATGTAGTTGTTTTTATGTGTAGCCCACATCAACGCTGTACGGCGATCCCTTGGACCCAGATGATCCCTCTAAGGAAGGAATGTTCGAGCATGAGGTCGATGAGAGGTATAGGTAAGTTAACAGGACATAATATATTACTTACAATGGCCCTATGACAGTTTGAAAATGTTAGCAGCCGCTATCTTGGATTTTCATTTTGACCTCAGCATCGACTTGAGCACCCACGAAAACCATGAAAACGAGACCCATGATGGCAAATAAAAAAAAAATCGCAGCCGCCATCTTGGATTTTAATTTTGACTTTACTATCAATTTTAGCACCCTCGATAACCATGAAAACGATCTCTCTTCTATTTTATTTTATTTGGGTCGGTTTGTTTCCGGGCTGAAACAAAAGACTTTCAAGAAATTTTGGTCTTGTCCTTCGCTAGCGTGTATTAGTTCTTTAGCCGTATAAATGTCGATAACAGTTGTTTTTTTTTAAGTGTTGTCCTTGCTAAGACAGTATTGCCCCTTGCCCAGATACACGCTGACGTCGCTGCGCGGCGAGGCGCGCTGCGTGGGCTTCGCACGACGACGCGCGTGCCGCGGCGGGCGCGTGGCACTGGACCGCACGCGCACGCGCCTGCACTCGCTGTTCACCAGCCTGCCCTTCAGCTTCCCCGCCTCCGAGCACTACCGCAGGCAGAAGGCCGAGGAGGTAACACGGCACATGCTCACTTTTACTACGGACTGCTTAACTTCAACTGGTTTATTCTGTTAAAATCTCACCGTGGAAACTTAACTGAAGTGAACTCAAGGTGACGAGAACGAGGGAGCGACTGGATGTCGACGATTTTCACCCCTCGAAACTCTTAAAAGATTGTAACGTAACGTCAGTATAAAATATATCTATGGTGTATTAATAGTTGATCGCTAACTTGCCCTCCACAGGCGTGCGTGTTTGACGACTTCCTGTCTATTTAAGCGCGCGTGCGTCTTCCAGTCTAACCGGATGCCGCTAAATACCAGTATTTTTCATGCAGCGATGCCCATCTGTATCGCAATTCCTGTATTTTAATGAACGTTTGCATTCTAATCTCAGTCTAAATCTACTAAAAACATCTATATTTTTGTACTTATTATTGCTAGAAAGATAACGATTTGAACATGAACATTTTTGAGCACCAGAATTAGCCTTCTAACCTCCACAAACCAGTAACTATGTAACACGATATCCCTCAATAAGAGTGGTCGTCAGACCTTGGGACTTTTGTCTACAACTTAACTGGCTTCCTAAGCCAATGACAAGTCAGCAGGGCTAGACATTAGAACATTTTGACGTAGCGTTTGGCGTGAATGCTAAAAGAAATGTATTTTGTCTCTAGGCCCAGTTTTTAAATTTGTTTAAAGTCTAAAATAAGTCTCTAATACAGCCTGTCCGCAATTACACTTAGGATGCTGTTGCTACTCACACGTACTCTATGCAATAGAGACGCCGCTTTGTTGCGTAAAATGACCGCAAAACCATCGGTGTGTGTGCCTTCATGAACATGACGGTTGAACTGCAAACGGAGGGAACCAGCATCATACTGAATGCGTTATTGGATCCACAGGGCATTGACAGCTCTTTGCAAGTCTTTCGGCTGTCGACGTAAAACGTCTGATAATATGACAATTAATTTCTTAAACATATAGTAATACCAAACTTTCTCTCAATTTCAGGTCGAACTCGAAACAAAGGTTCATAGAACACCAAAAGAAATGTCAAGAGACTACCACACAAGCGGCAAATACCCTTGGCGACACGCGTTCAGAAAACACCTCTCCCGAAACCCCGACCTCTGGACAACCACCGACGAAATCAAGCCATCCGACATCAAACAGGAACCGACCGACAAATCTGACAGATCGGACGTCCTACCCAACCTTGCTGACAGATCGGATCTACCGGACGTTATTCAAGACAGTGTTAAAAGTGATATTAGATTAAGTGCGAGGACTTTAGACGGAGTAGTGAGAGATAATTTGGAGAGGGTGATGAGGAAACGATCTTGGAGCGGCTGTTCGGATAGCAGTTATGATTCTGATGAGAGTTTGCAGCCCGTGGAGAAGGAGTTTGAACAGTTTATCAATGAGGTTAATAAAAAATGGTGAGTGTATTAAAAATAAAAATTACGTAAACAAACTCACGCCTTCCTCTCATTGGGGTAGGCAGAAACTACAGAACGCCACTTGCTACGATCCTTACATACTTCTTTAACCTTGTTTACGTTCATACATCAGGTCGTACACGCACGCCGGTTGCGAGTACTAGTCACCCACTTTCTAACCATATCATCATTCATATAGTCTATCTATCGTTTCTTTGATCTCCCCCTACTCTTATAGCCATCGACGTAGACTTTTTAATTGCGATCCACAAAAAAGGGGGGAAAAAAGGAGGGCACTGCCTAGGAAGACATATAGTGACCTTATTGGTGATGTTATTCAGAAAGGTCACGTGCGTAATATTCACGACCGTTATTCGACCAAACAACATCACAACATCTTGATTAAACACTTCGAGCGCGTTTGGCGCTACGATTGGCCCTGCATTGGTGACGGACCAATTGGAGCGCCGAACGCGCTCGATGCGAAGTTTGATCGAGATGGTTAAATGAAACTCACACTAGGGCCACTGATGTATAAGTGACGCCGGCCAAGCGTGGCGATTATGGCAAAACCCATTGGGGGAGGCTTATGTCAAGCAGACGACGTCTTTCGGCTGAAATGATGATGATGATGATGATGACGACTATGTTTAAAAAAACATATTACTGTTTGAATTAAAGAAATAAATCTCCGTTAATTATGTTTCCAGGTTACATTTCCGACCAAAAACACCGCCTCCGTCGCCCCCTCAAGCAGACCCACACGACGACCAGTTCCCCGTCGCGCTCGACACCCCGATCTCCGTAGAGCTGCGACCGGCCGAGACACCGCTGTCGGACACCCTGGACACCTTCACTACCTCAGAATTCACTCTCGGAGAGCTGTACCCGGATCTGAACGCGGATGTCGATAACAGTGGCAACGGTCTGGATATTAGTGGCGATGATTTGATGAGTGAGAATTTTACGGGTGAGTTTTATTTATTTAACCATTTATACACACAAATATAAACAGACAAGAAGAAAGGAACAGAAAAATAACGTACAAAAGTAATGCTTATTGTTTGCGTTCCCTTATATATGAATTAAGACGTACAAACGCTACTTGATTCATCACTTTCGTGAAAGATAAAGATAATTTTATTTGCGAATATGGGTGTAACAGTTTACAAAAATGATTACAAGATCAGCCATATTTTACCATGCATGCAAAAAAAAAATTGTTTCATTCGTTCGGGAGCTATGATGCCTCAGACAGACACACACACAAGGACACGTCAAACTTATAATACCCCGTCGTTTTTTGCGTCGGGGTTTAAAAATACATAGGGAAAGAAAGGGATAAAAGAATTATAATTTCCTAATGAAAGAAAGGAACTTTTCCAAAAGACATCAACGCGCGACTCATCCGTGTGCTCGTTCACCCATATATACACAGTATACAATAGCTCATGAAAGCGTTCGGTGACGATGACGCGAGTTCCATGAGTTTTGTTCACCCAAAAAGTGGTCAACGCGCCTAAAGACGTTTTCACTTCAAAAATACATACCAAGGAAAGTTGTTGTGGCTATCTTTGGTAAGACGTATGTCCAGCTGTGGACGTTTTGCAATACTGACTACTGAACTATACCGTCTCTTTACTTCACTTATTTTAACCTAGTCTAAGTTTAAAACTTCGAGCCAGTGCTTAGATGTGAGACATTATGTTATAAAGTATATTATTGAATACTTTACTGATTGTTAAAGTCATGCATAACATTGTTCTATATTCGAGTTTCCACTTAAATTTGTCCCTACTCAAAAATAATCCAAAGCTATCGTCGTAACCATTAAACTATTTCCATTCCAGGTCTGACAGAAGCGCAAGTAGAAAGCATACTCTCAGAAACAGACCTCAAGGCTTTAGCGGATGAAGATGACAAAAAGATCGCGATCACCGACGACATACTGGACGTGCTCGTCAACAACGTGGACGCTAAGGATTCTTTTTTATTGCACGGCCAGAGTTCGGACGGGCGTGCCGACTCTGGCCCGAGGAAGAGAAAGGTGAGGGGACTGTTTTATCTATGTCGCAAATAGGCGCGATGCGACAGCGTGATGCAACTCTTGTAGAACAATTTCTATGAAGACAGTATGGAAATAGGGTATTTTCCAATTTAGTAAAAACTGTTTTAATTTGAAGATTGGGACTATATATTTAAGAGAAAAATTAAAATAAATTTATTTAAATCCAATTTCTCAATTAAAAACGATTAATATCAAATTTATTTATCGTTGTTTTGAATTTACCGCCAAAACGCTCCTTACGATGACTTTTTATCACGTGACATCAGCTTTATGTAAACGGCACTGGTAAAAATACTTAGTTTGGCGCAGTTTAAGAAGTATTTGTGCACAGAGGCGCCAACAATAATATCACGTTATATCCATTAAAAATCTTGTTAATTATAAACTCGACATTCACTTGTTTACTTACTAACTACTTTAGTTTACACAAAGATAACGTCACGTGTGGTCACGTGACAAAAAGTCATCGTAAGGAGTGTTTTAGCTATAAATTCAAAACAACGAAAAATAAATTTGATTTAAATGGTTTTTAATTGAGAAAATGGCTATAAATCAATTTTATTTTATTTTTTTGTTACATTTGTCGTCCCAATCTTCAAATTAGAATAGTTTTTAATAAATTGAAAAACACGCTATTGTTCTACAAGATTCGCGTCGCGCCTGTCTGAATAAACCTTTGTTCTCATGACTTACTTAGTCACTAGTCGATATGAAAACAGGCCAAACGAGTTTAATTTCTACCGCGCAAAATATGTAGCATAATTCAATTAATTTTCCATCATGTTGTCGTGTGACACAATCCGTTTGTATGTGGATGCTGTGTAAGTTACGCGACTCTCTCTTCAAATAATCAAGCTCGTTTGGCGTATAACTTGGGAGGGTAAAATACGCTAAATTCAGTTTTATCTGTAGGCCTCACAGACTGTAGATTTGTAGACGATTTTGCATTCTTTATTTTCATTCCTCTAAGTACCTGGTACTTATTGACAGGCCTGCACTGTCCTCCCGTACCTATTATCACAGTAATTTGAAAACATTGTAAAAGCCATTATTTTTAAAAGAGTAACCGTGGGGTTTCTTGCCGGCTCTTCTCCATGGGAAGCGACAAATTGGAACCGTGCACCTAGCTTGTGACGTTTCATAAGTGCCCATGCAAGTTTATGTGAAATAAAATATTTTTTTCACTTCTCATGCTCTGAAAGTGCTTCTTTGTGCAGGGTATAGGCTGCACAAAATCGAATTTTGTGCACAAGGGCATTAACGTATCTACTCATAAATGTATTATATTAAGGCAAAGAAAATGAGCCATACAGCCAAATGCAATAATAGATAGAATTTGTTATTATATAATATTTACTTTAATTTATTTGCCTTATGTGTTTTTTAAGATATAATAGATATTAAAATTTTAATTCAAGTACGGTAGGTTAGTTGATTTAAGAAAATTATTATTACAAAATTAATTTAATAGTAGGCTGTATAGGTCTGCAGCCTAATATCAATGTCGTAAGATTTAAAAAAAAAATAAAGCGGCGGGAAACAGCTCTTGTTCTTTTTTCGTGCATTTATTAATTTCTTCAATTTGCTAAAAATTTTAAAAATGTCCAGTGAAGAAGAGGATTTAACAGTCTCTCCTAATACGCTTATGGAAATAAACGCACAGAGAGTTGTGCAACAGATATTACCGCCAAAGTCTCGGGAAAAATATCTCAAAGTTTACGATAATTTTGTAAATTGGAGAAAAGAAAAACTAGTAACTACGTTCTCGGAAAGTGTTCTTTTGAGTTATTTTGATGAATTATCCAAAAAACTTCAGCCGTCTACACTGTGGAGTATATATTCCATGCTGAAAGCAACATTACAAATGAAGGACAATGTTAATATACAAAATTATTCAAAGCTTACATCTTTGTTGAAGAGGCTTTCAAGTGGGCACAAAAGCAAGAAAAGCAAGGTCCTTTCAGCTAATCAAGTGGAAACCTTCTTAAATACCGCTCCAGATGAAACATATTTGGCCACAAAAGTACGTAATACACATTCCTTTCATATTTTATTGCTCATATACCTATTGCTCTTTTGTTCTAAAGTGTATAAAAGTTATTAATTTTGTTTTAGGTGGCACTTATATTTGGTATAAGTGGTGCGTGCCGGGGCATTGAACTTGCGAACATTACCGTAAATGACGTAAAGACGGACACGCTTTTGCAAGCAATAAACTTACCCGACACAAAAAACAAACGGGAGCGAACATTTGTTGTCAAAGGAGATTACCTAAAAATAGTTAAAAATTACCAAGCTCTACGTCCTCAAAACGTGTCGACTAATAAATTTTTCCTCAATTATCAAAATGGGAAGTGCACTAAGCAAGTTATAGGACGCAATAAATTTGCAGCCTTTCCCAAACAGATCGCAACTTTTCTAAAATTAGAAAATCCCGAAAATTACACGGGTCATTGCTTCCGCCGGACCTCAGCCACCCTTCTAGCAGATTCGGGAGCAAACTTAACAATGCTGAAAAGACATGGCGGGTGGAAGTCTGATCAGGTTGCTGAGGGATACATTGAAGAATCCGTACAGAACAAAAGCAAGATTACCGACCGTATAACAGAAGCCATTAATTTAATCCCAAGCGAGCCCGTCCCTTCTACATCCAGAGATTCCTTGTTGTCGTCAGAGCCATCTTCTCATAATATGCCATCGTCTCACAATATGTCGTCTTCACAAATTCAGAAAAATACCGTTAATATGCCGGGAAAAACAATTTCCTTCAGTATTCAAAACTGTTCTAATTTTACTTTGAATTTTAATTAAAGAAATGTTATGTTATACTACTGTTTTATTTCCTCGCAATCGAAGTGAAAAGCAGAGTTTATAACTCGTCCACAATAGTAGATTTTACAACAAGTGCACAAAACAAACTATTTTTATCCGAGACTTTTAGCAGCCCGAGCCGAAGGCGAGGGCTGATAGTAATGTCGAGGGTAAAAATGGTTTTGTGAACGAGTTATAAACTCTGCTTTTCACTTCGATTGCGAGGAAATAAAACAGTAGTATAACTTAACATTTCTTTAATTAAAATTAATAAATGCACGAAAAAAGAACAAGAGCTGTTTCCCGCCGCTTTTTTTTTTTTTTAAATCTTACGACATTGATATTAGGCTGCAGACCTATACAGCCTACTATTAAATTAATTTTGTAATAATAATTTTCTTAAATCAACTAACCTACCGTACTTGAATTAAAATTTTAATATCTATTATATCTTAAAAAACACTTAGGGCAAATAAATTAAAGTAAATATTATATAATAACAAATTCTATCTATTATTGCATTTGGCTGTATGGCTCATTTTCTTTGCCTTAATATAATACATTTATGAGTAGATACGTTAATGCCCTTGTGCACAAAATTCGATTTTGTGCAGCCTATACCCTGCACAAAGAAGCACTTTCAGAGCATGAGAAGTGAAAAACCATTTTTATCCTCGACATTACTATCAGCCCTCGCCTTCGGCTCGGGCTGCTAAAAGTCTCGGATAAAAATAGTTTGTTTTGTGCACTTGTTGTAAAATCTACTATATTTGATTGGATCTGATACACCATCTATTAGATGGATGTATGGAATTATTTCTCACATAAGTTTATCCTGACTTGTGAGCTGAGTGATGCTGATCTATACGTCATCTCTTAGCTGCCGCAGCTTATTTTAATGTGGCGGTAATTGGTTTATTTGAAACTAGCTTTTGCCTGCAGTTCCGCCCATGTGGATGTCGGCTATCGCTTAAAAAGATGCCTATGTCCTTCTCCAGGCTATATCTCTGCCAAATTTCATGACGATCGGGTCAGCGGTTTACGCGTGAAAGCGCAACAGAATGACAGACATAGTTTTTTTTTTTTTTTTTTTTAACTTTGCCCCACACTAGGAATTTCTCCTGTATTGTGGGTGCGTTTACAAACATTTAAACTCACATACACAAACAGCCAGACCCGGAACAACTAATTGTAGGTCATACAAATATTTGTTCCGTGCGGGAATCGAACCCGCGACACGCAGCGCAGCAGTCAATCGCTTAACCACTGCGCCAACCGTGCCGTTTTAGAGAGTTACTTTCGCTTCTTTAATACTAGTAGGGATAAATGCTTTGAGTTTGAGTTTTCCGTGAATTGTAAAACAAGAACATCATTATTTAAACAAACATTTTTAATTTTCCAGGCGGACGCGTTCGGTTCGACCGTCGTAAATATAACGAACGTGGATAAAGAACCGATTTATGTAGAGATGATCAAGATCGAACCGCCTCCGCCGCCGATCAAGATACTAACGCCCAAAGTTAAGGAAGAGAAGCTCCCTGACACCACACCAGTACCCAGTACCAACATAATAGTAGAAGAAGTCAACGAAGTACCAACTATCAAGATAGAAAAGAAACGAAAGGAGGATACCATCGAAGAGGTTCAATTACCTCACGGGGTTCAACTGAAGACTGTGCAGACGAAACACTCGCCGTTGAAGAAGCATATTATAACGTCGGCGGGACATAGGAGGACCAGTGACGTAACCATAGTGACGTCAATTCCTTCAGATACGCAAGTGCAGACATCGCAGCCGCAGATTGTAACTGTTGCTGTGTCTGATAGTTTGAAGGTATGTTCTAATTATGTTCGTTTTTAGGTTGGTCCGTTGATGGGTGACCATCTTAACATACCGAGACCCCTCCGTGCCTCCGTGCCAGCTGTCATTTGTAGATTGAACAATGAGATTTTATTCCACGGCGACGATGTATGCCATTCTTGGCTAAAGCCTCTCCATCACTGGTTAAATGTAGTTGTAATACCTCTGCTTACAGTTTTGTGGAAGACTGGCATGTCTGTATGTATGTATGTATGTATGTTTGAAGTTTGTAATGTATTGTTGGGCAGCAGCGTTCTCTATGCATTTTACCACCATACTGCGATCTCCAACCCGCCTGCCAAGCGTGGCGATTATGGCAAAACCCCCCAAATTGAGGGAGGCCTATGTCCAGCAGTGGACGTCTTTCGGCTGAAATGATGATGATGATGATGAATGTATTGTTGTAGGTACGACTTCAGAATCACCTACTATCGACTCAGTCGGGTGTGCTGGTTCAGAACGGACCGTTCCCGCCCGTGGTCGCCGTGCCAGTGCAGCAAAGAGATGGATCAGGTATGTCATGTTACTATAATTATTATATGGATTATCCCGGGTCTGGATTTGAAAATAAATCTACTGTTGACAGCTTATGACAGTAGTGAACAGTATCGACAAAAACTAAAATAATAGTGTATTTCTAGACTTGGCCAAAGCCTTTGATACTGCCTCTGTTCTCTTTCAGAATAAAAAGGCAATATGCAAGGGTAATAGGGGTCTGCCTCTAAAATTTATACCTGATTATCTGTCCAATAGAAAACAAATCGTCAGGCTTGATAGTTACTCAAGTACGGAAGAGTCTCTTGACTATGGTGTACTACAGGGCAGCATTTTCGGCCCCTCCCTATTTCTTATATACATTGACAACTTATCAAGTTTAATAAAACATACCGAATTGATAACCTCTTCCTATTTGAGGCGGTTAAAAATAATATCTTTGCAGACGACATGGTCATTACTTTGACAATAGTATCCTCGAAAGCTAAAGAAGCAGTTGCTATGAATGTTACCAAAGTTTGCTACTGTAATCGGCCGTTGTACTCAAGTGAGTAATTCATCCTAAAGCGGGGTTTATTTTCCCTCTTTTTTAGAAATTTGCTTTCGTAATTTATTTGGTTCGTTTATGATGAGAAAAAGCATTTGTAATTATTATAATTCTGTAAATATAAAGTTATTGCGACCATCTTGGATGTAGCGCTCGTAGGCACTATCGCGGCGCATTTATTGTAAAAAGCGCACATCATTAGAAGGTCTATAAGTTCTTAGGGGATCAGTAAAATATTCCCTTAACAATGTAGATTGTCCGTCCGCAGGCACGGTGACGTGCAGCACGCGGCGCGTGGCGGCGCCGCTGGTGTCGCTGGCGCACAAGCACGTGCTGCACGCGCCGGCGCCGCTGGTGGTGCAGCAGCAGCAGCTGCAGCACGTGCCGCCCAGCAAGCTCAAGGTGCTGCACGCGCACCCGCTCACGCAGAGCCAGCGCACGGCGCTGCTGGCGCAGAACCGCGCGCTGGCCGGCCTGCCCGGCCTGCCCGCCGTGGTGTCGCTGGCCGCGCTCGACTCCAAGCCGGCGCTGCTCAAGGTCGGTGCTGGCAGGCGAATTGTACAAACTGCCTTATAACATTAACCAATTTTTAGGAAATCGGAAAATGTATTCGAAGTCAGAACAGTTGGATCCGATTTAGTGAGATTGGAAGGTCCTGACCGCACTACTTTTGCAACATTTTTGCGTCCCAATGTAGTTCTACTTGATAAGCGCATAAAAGTAATTTTTCCGATTTAGAATCTTACTATTGTTGTCACGATTGTTGCAATGAATAACAATAAGGTTTGTTCTGCAGGCCGCGCCGGGCGCCGTGGCGCAGCTGTTCGAGCTGAAGGGCGGCGCGCTGGGCAAGGGCCCGCACCTGGTCAACGTGCTGCGCCAGCCCGGCCCCCGCGCCGACGACAAGCGGCGCGTGTCGCTGAGCCTGGACCCGCGCCAGCTCACGGTGCGCCACCCGCTGCAGCTCAAGCCGCGCGCGCTCGTGGCCAACCTGCTGCACAAGGCGCACCGCCCGCAGGTAGGCAGTAACGGCAAGCTGTAGGCAACGTGCTGCGCCAGCCGGGCTGCGCCAGCTCAGGAAGACGTAGAGTGGTAAGGTTTTCCACGAGCTAGATCGATGACTTTGTGAAGGCCGCGGGAGTCCGCTGGATGTGGAAAGCACAAGATCGGTTGAAGTGGAGGAGCCTGCGGGAGGCCTATGTCCAGCAGTGGACGTCTTTCGGTTGAAATGATGATGATGAAAATGATGTACACAATTTTAGCAATAGTCTTGAACCGTTGTTGACAAGATGTTTGAGGGAAACGAAAAGACAATGTACCTAAGATAGGATCACATTTTAACCAACGAAAATGATAAGCCAATACCAGGTCTGGGTTCTGGCGATGAGTAAGTAAATGAAAGTACTAAAACTTGGTAAAGATCGGCGAAAACGGATGAGTTTTGCAAGGTAACGCTTCCTGCCCGCAGATGGCCGCCGTGGCGTTCGCGACGCCGGGCCCGCTGAAGCGGCCGCCGGCGCCGCCCGCCGCGCCGTCCACGTCGGGCGCGGCGGCGGCGCCGGACGAGCGGCGGCGCGGCGGCGACACGCTGCCCATGCAGGTCACGTGACGCCGCCACGGGTCTCGACACTTATCTAAGGCTGTGAAATAGTTAATACGTGGAAAACTTTCGCGGGGCGAGGTATTATTTCGTTCGCGGCCGGCTTGCCCTCGCTAGTTTTTTTAGCAAAAAGAAACGTTTGTTTTGTTCGTTTTAATGTGTTATCGAATAGAGAGCGAGTGTATATTTTAAATGTGTATGAGCATAAAAAATGAAATAAAGATGTTTAGAAAATGTGTAAAATAATAACCGCATTACTGTGTATCATATAGGTTTATGTGTATTATAAATAATGAAAATATTTACTTAATATTTGGTTCACTGGCCGGACCAGTTGAGCGGACGCTTGTCGGCGCGCGGTGAGTAGTCAGGCGGTCCGTACTTGTGGACAGATCCCGTAGAGTTAGTATTATTTTGTGTTTGTACCATTAATTTATTGTTAGACATTGTATATAATGATATTCAGTCCCCGGTACTTCACGACTCTCGATGGCACCGCGTTATATACGAATGTACTGAATACTCAACCTGTGCATATATTCCATTTTGTGTTCAACTATTACGAGACGCCAATACCAAATAAACGTGGATTTTAACTGAAAAAATATTGTGAATCGATGTAAATTTCTGGCAACACTACTGACAAAATCATGCTTGTGTATGGCAACACTCGAAATTCTATCAGCAGTGCTGCTATAAAAAAATATACTTTAGAGTTAATCGACGCGGCTTAATACCAGCTTTCCTTAGAAGGCATAGTAAGTAAAATTAGTTTGCGAGTCGATGTGTGGATGTATCCCACGCTGGGCGCCAATTGGCACTATCGTGCCAAGATGGCGTGATTTGTGTAACTAAAAACTAGAAAAGGGGCTTTGAATTCATTTGTATGAAGAGAGACTTGAGACCAAGCCTAAAATTTCTGGTCTTTTTAAATATTTCTGTATCGTTATCGTTGGTTGCAGTAACCAAGCTTACTTTAGCCAGCTGTGACCAACTACGTGCGTGTAGTATATTTAGGACATCAAAATGGAAGTTATTAGAGAATCGAAAACAAAAAAATACATGCCTTTAAATAACTGTGGATAGAAACTACAATTCATTTTGTTCTGTTTTTAACGGCTGACGTGAACTGGCAAGTCGGTGAAAAGTCGGAGTAAATCTGACGAGCAAATATCAACATTGGGATTCTTAGAATAAAGTCGAAAATAAATAACCTTACTCTAACGCGCACCTCTTCAGCCTTAATGCGCTCTCAGGCTGTTTTTTGGGAATTTATTTTAAGAACAGAAGGTTGATATTTGTTTGGCAGTGACAACCGCACTAAATGGCACTGCCATGTGGCATGTGGAATGTACAATATTGTTGAAATGACACACAAGTGAGATTCCGAAAATTTATTATCGTAATAAAAGTCCTTAGAAGCCCACTGAGACAACTGTAAAAACCGTACGGAGTAGGGGCGAGTTACTTATAAAATCATTCACAACATCACGATTGCCAGTGGTCTATTTAACTCTGTCTGCTAGTATACATTTTGTATTGCGCTCGCGCATGTTGGTGTACAAGCTATGATGTGAATACGGCTTAAGTCGTTCGTTCTGATAATTTAACAATGAATACATAATGCAACGTTATTATGCTATTTTTAATGTATTCAAATTAATTTCACGAAATAACTAATTTAAAGTGATATTAAACAACAAAAATACAGAAACACGATTTATAATAATTGTAAACGTAATCGGTATGATAATTGTAGAATATTAGGGAAAGTGTGTCCATTCAAATTATTAGAAATAAACGTGTAGAGACACAATGTAGGTAGATAGAAATTAAACAAATAATACTTTTTGTTCATTTTTAATGTGGCAACATTGTAAGTTGTGGTTCGTGTTCGCTGGCCAGGTGTTGCCAGAAGCAATTGTATGGTATATTTAAATAACCAAGGGAGCGATCATGAAACACAATAAATGCCAACAGATTTGCATTCTCAGTGTTAATGTAGATTCTTTTTCGGGATACAAATATATAATAAAAAATACATTTTGTCCGTTCAACTCACTTCTTGTTAGAACTTTTGCAGAAAAAAAGCAAAAAAAAAATGTTAAAAATATCGTGTATTTTAATGTAAACTAAACATTGGGGTTTAATCTAGCTATGCGAAAATTATAGCGAGTCGTGTTACGCAAGTGTCCTGTTGTCTCAACCATTATAAAAAAATTCGTGAGCTCATTTTTCATGGCAGTCCATTGGACTGTACAATGAGCTGTTAGGAAAAAGAGCTCGCAACAAAAAAAGTAACGGTTTAACTATGTCTATACATATATAATTAGTAAGTATCATATACTGTACAAAAGGCTGCAAATTTGGGAAAAAATGTAAAAAAAAACGTTGGCCTCATGTTGTCGTTGGGGCCGATAACATACGCTTAGTAATGTGGATAGGATGATGTACCTCATAAGTTTCTGAATTTTAGTTTAGGCGCTCCCGTTGTGATCGCTCGCCCGCCAGACCATTCTTGTTTCCCTTAGCTTTGTTTACGACACGGACGTACATTTGTTGTAAATATTATTATTTAGTATCGTTCAGAGCGGCGCGCTCGGCCACAGCCGAGCTCAGCACGCGAGCGCTCACAACCCGACGCGACGCAATTATACAATATCGCTGTAAAAATGTTTGTAAAAATAGTCATGTTCACAATTTCAGTGTAGTTTTGTTGATTATTTTTTTTCAACCGGAAATTGCTGAATAAAGCGACGATTCTGTTTCATGCGTTTGTTTTATTTGTTCTCTAGCTGAAGCCTGTGTTAGAAAGTGGATGAAAACATGCAGACCAGCACCCTACTTGCGTAACTCACGATCAATCATAATGATAATATAATCTGTTTCAATTTGACAGTTTAACAATATTCATTGCGTTATTTACATTGTTGAGCAGACACATTTTTCGAACGTATGAAGCAATGGTTTAACAATCTGTTTCAAAACGAAACAGATTATGATTAAACGTGAGTTACGCAATTAGGGTGCGGGACATCGACGGGCAATTTGTTTCGTTGGTTATCAAATAGAAAAAATCTGCCATTTCATAGAAGAGTGCGGTCAAAACTTATGGAACAGCAAATTTATTTTTAATAAGCGATAAAAAATTTGATGCATAGTGGCTTAGAATCATGTATTGAATCCGTGGCAACAGGTTGCGTGTCGATGTCCTGCCATATATTTTACCCAACTTCATAAAGTACTAGCATGTGTGATGAGGTTGTATGTAGACTCTTTTATCGTCTGACGATGTGGTTCTCAACCCTACGACATCTTAGAGCATTTATCCTATGGAGATGGCAAGGAGCGAATCACTGAACAACTTTTTCTGTCACTTTTTGCGGGAGGCGAGGAAAACACATACAGCACACTACCAAAATTTGACAACCACACACAGATATGCTATAATGATATAATGCTTCCTATTGCTACAAACGCACACGAAAAAATTATAGCCACACAAAAAGGAAACAATCCACATTGACAAAATTGTATGTATCTATGCAGTTGTCCCTATGACAACAAACAAAAAGTGCTAGTGATGTACCAACAACAAACAAAGTGGTATTTCATAGCATGAATGAATGAATAAATTGTTCATTCGTGATATTTTCTTGCATACATAAGTACATCCGTTGCTATGGCAGATGGGCAGGTGTTTGCAATTGTGATGATTCTTGCACTCTTAAGCAAATTTGGAGACGGTTCTTCCGTGCCGAGAATGTTTTTTAAAGTTGGTATCGCGCCCTCAACTACCTAGTTGCCTTCTATTAATTGCAAGTTGTTTAAAACTAGTCGACATAAATTGTTCTGAACAAATTGCACTAGTACGCGTGGGTCCCCAATTTTCTGTATTACCGCAAAATTTCCCCTTTAGAGGTTGTGTGTATAAATAAGAAAGCGAATAACGATCTGTGTCATTTATTTGAGGGCGCTGCTTATATAGCCCCTGTCCTCAAGAATACAAATATAAAAAGGGTACATTAATAAAACTTATGACTAAAACAATTAGGAAATGTCGGTAGAACGTGCCGCGCTCCCTTCGACGTGCGAGCGCGATGATACGGACAGCCACTCCACATTCTTTAACCTTGACTGGTTTAGTGTGCGCGGGCGCGCCGTGACGAATGGCCGTATGCGCTTTTCTAATTGTATGTATGAGTGTAAGTATGAGCTGCTACATCATTCCCCCGCTAGTGAAACGTACGCAGGGCTTCGATGTCCTTCCTGCTCTTGTGACGTATGCGTACGTATCTGTGGCTGGTGCTTGTGTCTCAGTGTTGACCCGGAAAGCTGGCTTTAATCTGTCAACACTGATGTTGGTGCATCTATTGCGTAACTGGATAGTGAAGTACTTGTCATTACGGCTGATCACTTCGTACGGGCCAGTGTAGATAGGCGTCAGTGGTTTGCTTGTTGCGTCATTGCGTAGGTACACATGCGAACATTTATATAGGTCATCGTGAATAAATATCGCTCGGGATTGGTTAGACTTCCGTTGCACCTGGGCCTTCTTTAACGCTCCATTCAACTTACTCATGAAGTTTGAAATTGTATCGCGATGTTTTGTTGATTCTTCATAAAATTCTCCTGGTAATCGCAGCGTTTGGCCATATAGTAGTTCAGCAGTACTTGCACCAACATCTTCTTTTATCGAAGCTCGCAGTCCCAGCAGCACTGTAGGTTACTCGTGTGACCATGTTGTTGTTTCTCGTAGTCTCGCGGTGAGTGACGTCTTGAGTGAGCGGTGCCATCGTTCTATCACGCCGTTACACTGCGGGTGGTAGGCAGTGGTGCGGTTGCGGTGAATTCCCATGCGTTGCATTAATTTGTTAAATAGGTCGGACTCAAATTGCCTTCCTTGGTCGGTGGTTATGGTTACCGGGCAACCAAATCTCGCGATCCAACCCTCATAGAACGCATTTGCAACCTTTTCGGCGGTTATATCTTCTAACGGACGAGCTTCAGGCCATTTGGTAGCCCTATCTATCATGGTCAATAGGTATCGATAGCCGTCTGAGATAGGTAACGGGCCAACAATATCCACATGTACATGCTCCAGTCTGTTTGCTTGTTGGAAACTCGCAATAGGTGTCTTCGTGTGTTGTTGCACCTTAGCACGCTGGCACGCGTCACACGTTCGTGTCCACTCGTTTACGTCGCTATTCATGGAGGGCCACCAATAGCGTGCAATGACTAGCTTCCTTGTCGCCCTTATGCCGGGGTGACTAAGGTCGTGAATCGCTTGGAATGCTGCTTTTCGAAAATTGGGTGGCAGATATGGACGAGCAGTGCTTGATGACATCTCACAGGTAACGGGTTTGGCGGTTGAGTTGGGAATGGCGACCTTCTTGAATTGGTACTTTCCTTTGTTTTGTAGCATTTTTAATTCTTCGTCTTGGTCTTGTTTCTTTACCAACTCGGTGTAATCCAGTGGCGTCGGGCATGTTAAAGTTTCGATTCGAGATAGTGCATCTGCGACTTTGTTGTCCTGGCCGGTGACGTGTTGAATATTTGACGTAAACTGTCCGATATATTCAAGGTATCTTGTTCGGCGGGGCGTCTCAGACTTGCTGTTTGAGGTTAATGCATTACACAGCGGTTTGTGGTCTGTATAAACAATTAACTCTCGTCCTTCAAACACACGGCGGAAATGACGTATTGCCATAAAGATTGATAGTAACTCACGGTCGTACGTGCTGTACTTTTGTTGAGCGTCACTGAACTTCTTGGAGAAAAATCCCAGTGGTCTCCATCTGCCGTTGATCTTTTGTTGTATAACGGCACCAGCACATGTGTTTGAGGCGTCTGTCATCAATGCGAAAGGTTCGCTCAGTGATGGGTAGGACAATAATGCGCAGTTCTTGATATCTTGTTTACTTTGATTGAATGCTTCTTTTGCCTCTTCGGTCCACTGTATTTTCGTTTTATCGTTTTTCTTGGCGTTGTGAAAGTATTTGCTTAGCTATTTTTGTTGTTCAGCCGCATGGGGTATACTCGAACGATAAAAGTTCAGCATTCCTACGAAACGACGTAGATCTTGGATCGTATTTGGTAATGGATAGGACTGGATCGCTTGTACCTTTTCTTCTGTCGGAGTTATGCCTTCGGGGCTTATTGTGTATCCCAGGAAATCGAGTTTTGACTGGCCGAAGATACACTTAGCGACGTTTATTTTTAAACCACTGTCGTTGAGTCGTTTAAACACTTCTTGAAGTTCTTCTCTGTGTTTTTCTGAGTTCTCTGAAGCTACAAGAATGTCGTCGACGAATGGAAAAACGGGTAGGCCGCGAAGCACGTTATCCATGTGACGTTGGAATGTCTGGCCTGCATTCATCAAACCAAAGCACATCCTAGTGAACTCGTACAGACCAAAAGGAGTAATCACGGCTGTCTTCTTTGCGTCTTCTTCTCTATTTTTAATTTGATAGTAGGCTTTCTGCAGATCAATTTTTGAAAAAATCTTCTTGCCTTGGAGGTTATGTGTGAAATCGTGCAGTCGTGGTATCGGGTATCGATCGGGTGTGGTTACTGCATTGAGTCTACGGTAATCACCGCAGGATCTGTAGGTACCGTCCTTTTTCAGAACCATGTGTAATGGACTCGCCCATGGGCTATTAGACGGTCGACAAATTCCTTGGCTCATCATGAGTTCAAATTCTTGTTTTGCTGCGTTATATTTATGCGGCGGTAGTGGTCTCGCTTTTGTAAATATCGGCGGGCCGGTCGTTTCAATGTAGTGTTCTACTTCACTATTTCCCAGTATTTTCAAATTCGGCCTCGTGATGTCTGGGTACTTAGCCAACAGGTCGTGGTATGGAAGCTTGTCATCGATGGTTCGGATGCTTCCTTCAGCTGCGGGTGACAGGAAACCTCGTGCCGATAAATTGGTTTTTTTGTCTACCAATCGTCGTCCATGGAGATCCACCAGAAGTGCGTGGTGGTGCAAAAAATCAGCGCCTAGTATCGGCCGACTGACTGTTGCTACCATAAATCGCCAACTGTAGGCACGCCTCATTCCGATGTTCAGAACAATGGTGCGCTCACCGTATGTAGGTATTTGTGAACCATTTGCTGCATACAAGTAGTTGGTTGGAGTCCGCTGTTTATCACGTGCAGTGGCGGGTAAAACAGAAACGTTTGCTCCCGTGTCGATCAGGAATTTTTTTCCGGTAGATTTGTCGTGTAAAAATAGGCGGTATGAGGATAAATCGTCGACTTCGGCCACCGCCACGGCTTGAGTCTCTTTTAGTTTTCCGGCTTCTCATTTGTAATTCCTTTAAAACTGCATGGACTTCTACATCGGTATGCTAACTTTCCAAACTTCTTATGAAAATAGCACACGGCATTTCTTCTGTCTCCAGATTTCGAGCGGGAACGGCTTCTGTAATTCGTAGATCGGCGTTGAAACTTGCGGGATCGATTTGTTTTCAGCGCTGCAACTTCCTTGGTCAGGGCTTCAATCATATTGTACAGTTTCTGGTCAGCATATTCAGATGTCGCCGCTATTTCGGCTGGCACCGCTGTCGCTGGGGCCTTTGACGTGGAAGGTTGACACTGGCAGGAACACATGGCGTTAACCTCTTTTAACTGTTCTTGCATCCTGTCTGCCATGGCAGCCAACGAGTCCAGCTTAGATTCTTCACTCACTGCCAACACTGTGCGGGTAGACGGAGGTAGGTGTCCTTGCCACAACATTTTCAGCGAGTCGTCTGGCATCTTTTTGCCTGCAAGGTTTCTCATTCGGCGCAGCAACTGCGATGGTCGTTGATCGCCGAGCTCCATTTCATTAAGTAGTTTTTGAAGCTGAATACCCTCGCTATCTTCGTACACCTCTATTAGTCTTTTTTTTGCTGCTTCGTATCGGCCGGAGTTGGCCGGTGACAAGATGATATCGCTTATTTGATCGACGTCCTTGATCTCCAGCTGAGCAACAACCAGTGCGAACTTGCCTTCATCACCGAGCTTCTGGTTGTAGATAATCACCTCGAATTGGGCGAACCAAAGCTTAGGTCTGTTGCTCCAGAATTTAGGCATGCGTGACTGGACGCTAATTGCTTCGACGTCTTCGGGCGTAGTAGTCTTGTCTTCTCTCGGTACGGGCGTAGCCATTTCGAACGCGGGGTCACCACTTTAGAGGTTGTGTGTATAAATAAGAAAGCGAATAACGATCTGTGTCATTTATTTGAGGGCGCTGCTTATATAGCCCCTGTCCTCAAGAATACAAATATAAAAAGGGTACATTAATAAAACTTATGACTAAAACAATTAGGAAATGTCGGTAGAACGTGCCGCGCTCCCTTCGACGTGCGAGCGCGATGATACGGACAGCCACTCCACATTCTTTAACCTTGACTGGTTTAGTGTGCGCGGGCATGCTGTGTCGACTTAGAACAAAGTTCGTGACGGGGGTTAAAGTATGGAAAGTAATGCCATCTAGCTGTGATAGTGTTAAAACAAAATCAAGAAGTTGTCATCCTTAAAAAAATATTAAATGATTAATACTGCTTACTACAAAAAATAATTTTATTTCAAAAGTAGACCACATAAGCAATTTATAAAGGCAATAAATACGTAAAAACAATTTTTAAGACACTAATAATCGTTTAATTTTTCATTCAAATGAAAATCGTAACTTCTGTTTTATAGCAGCGCTTTTGTGCTGACCACCCTGAGAAAAATGTCGGCACGCTACTGATGCGCATACCCATATTTTTCTCGTCTTTATTTTAAGTGTTTAAATTCCTTAAAATACAATTGAGTGTGTGAAAGTTTTTCCCCTAGTGTCGTCGAGTTGAGTACCGTCCGCGGATCCTCCGTTCTAGCGTGAAAACTTCGAATTTGACTTTTAACAAGCTTTAAAGTTTGTGAAAAATTTGAGCCAAACAGTGCAGTTTATTTAAGCTCGCTAAGTAGTTAGAAAGTGAGCAAACAATGTCTTTTCTAGCTTGTTGTGTGCCTGGCTGCTCGAGCAGATTTCCAGATGGTAAATATATATTTCATTTTCCCACTAAAACTATCCTATTACAACAGTTGTTGAATAGAATAAAGTACCTCCCCATATGAAACGTTTAATGTAAATAACAAAAAATTTCAGGTCCTCCATTACATCGCTTCCCTAATCCAGATAAGGATATTGAACGTTTCCGTTCATGGATCAAGAACATAGGGGGTGACATTGTTGGACTGGATGAAAATTTTGTCTTTAAAAATAGGAGAGTGTGCCATAAACATTTTCCTGAAATATGGCATTACACCAAAAATCGATTATGTCCTCTGGCAATTCCTATGTTACATCTTAAAGGTTAGTAAAACTTTTTTTTAATATAATAATAACAAGTGACAAGTCAATGAAATCGCTCACTTGATGGTAAGTACCGTGCTTGCCTATAACACCTGCAGTATCACTTTGCATTTCAAAAAGGTCTGCGGGCCACTTCGCTGTACTTGTCACCCTCAGATGAAACTGAATTTAAGTCTCATAGCCTAGTAATTTTACTAGCTACTGTACTCTTCAAACCTAAACACAATAGTGATTGCACACTATTGCTTGGAGGCAGAAGATCTGGCATGTTAATGTTTTCTGTGTGCAACTTTGGTGACTTAAAAAATGTATTCATTTTATTGTCATTATCAACCGGTTTGGTCTACAGATAATATGTCATAGGTCTCGGATTGGAATCTCGTTCAGGGGAACTATTGATATGGTGAACATTGTTAATATCCGGCATCCATAATACCTTGTGTTATAAAACCTTTTTATTTATCCTTATTACAATCTCTAGGGTTGTGAGAGGTAGCAATTTTTTTAATTTCGTATTATGTTACACTGTATGAATTTAAAAACATTCTAACATTGGTTTTAGGAGCTGCAACTATGGCTAGTATACATGATGTCATGTCAGTTGAACACCCGTCTACCTCTATGCAGCACCAGACTCCAGTGCCTATAAGTGA
This sequence comes from Polymixis flavicincta, assembly GCA_949987655.1. NCBI lineage: Eukaryota > Metazoa > Arthropoda > Insecta > Lepidoptera > Noctuidae > Polymixis > Polymixis flavicincta. The sequence goes on along the minus strand of OX465198.1, from coordinate 9,876,524 downwards.
TATAGGCCCAAGAACACAATCTATGCAGACTCAAACTATGCAGAAAAGTATGTATAATATTCTTAGACACAAGTTTTAACATTAGATTCTTGAAGTAAGTTTTCAAGTGACAGAGTCATGGGCAAAAGCTAATAATCTATTTAAAATCCACTTAGAAGTTTTAAGTGTGTCTGTCTATTGGTCTGTCTGTTACCTCTTCAAGCTTAAACCTCTGAATCGATTTAGATGAAATTTGGTATAGAGATAGTTTGGTTTTAGGAGCTGCAACTATGCCTAGTATACATGATGTCATGTCAGTTGAACACCCGTCTACCTCTATGCAGCACCAGACTCCAGTGCCTATAAGTGATATAGGCCCAAGAACACGATCTATGCAGACTCAAACTATGCAAAAAAGTATGTATAATATTCTTAAAGTATGTATAGTATTCTTAGACACAAGTTTTAACATTAGATTCTTGAAGTAAATTTTCAAGTGACAGAGTCATGGGCAAAAGCTAATAATCTACTTAAAATGCACTTAGAAGTATTAAGTGTGTCTGTCTGTTGGTCTGTCTGTTACCTCTTTACGCTTAAACCGCTGAATCGATTTAGATGAAATTTGGTATAAAGATAGTTTGAGTCCCGGGAAAGGATGTAGGATAGTTTTTATCCCGATATTCCCACGGGATCGACACTTATGCGGGTGAAACCGCAGGGCGCAGCTAGTCATTTAATATAAATCATCATTATCATCATCATCATCTCAGCCGAAGACGTCCACTGCTGGACATAGGCCTCCTCCAAACGGGGAGTCAATTGCCATAATCGCCACGCTTGGCAGGCAGGTTGGCGATAGCAGTATGGTGGTAAAAATGCATAGAGAATGCTGCTGCCCATTCTCTGGTAAGCCCCTTAGTCGCCTTCTACGACAATGGAAGAAATGGGATAATGCTATTCTTTTACATCCGGCACCACACGGAACTAATAACTCATAAATATAAATAATAACTCATAATTGGTTAAATCTTTCAGAAATTAAGATGACAAAGGCAGAATTACAGATGAAGCAAACTATTAAGAAATTAAGAAATAAAATTCATGGCAATAATAAATTAAGAAAGAGATATTTGGAGAGATTATTGTTAGCAAAAAATGCTTCTTTAGATGTATTGACGAAAAAGTTAACGAAACCAGCTAGAACTTTTGTGCAAATGCAAATCTCCCAAGCTGGAAAATGTAAAAGAGGAAGAAGATTTACTCTTCGTCAAAAAATATTGGCATTATCATTGTATAAAAGTAGCCCAAAGGCTTACAGAGTGCTCAGTGAGATATGCATATTACCAAAACGCAGTACTCTCCACTGCCTTTTGAAAAAAGTTTTTATCAAACCAGGCATAAATAAATTTATGTTTGATAATTTAAAGAAAAGGGTGGAAAAAATGCCCCAATCTCACAAGTTTTGCTCAGTGGTATTTGATGAAATGGCTATTGCAGCACATGTTGAGATGACAGATGACAAAATAATAGGCTTTGTGGATGATGGTGAAACAAGAAAAATTCAGTTAGCAGATCATGCACTTGTATTTATGGTGAGGGGTGTCATAAAAAAATATAAACAGCCAGTACAGTACACCTTCTGCTCTGGAAGTACCTCAACAACCAATTTAAAAAAAATGATTGTGGATGTTATAAAAAATCTGCAAGACTGTGGACTAAAGGTAGTGGCAACAGTTTGCGATCAAGGTGCGACAAACATGGCTGCGATTAATTCTTTATTAAATGACACTAGAGCCAACTATTTAAGAAAAGGTGAAGAATACCCAGGAAGCCAATTTACAATTGGGGACCAAAAAATTTTTGCCCTCTATGACCCCCCTCATCTTATGAAAGGTATTAGAAATAATATGCTCACTAAAGATTTAGCATATGTCATAAAGAATAAGAAATGTGTAGCCAAATGGCATCACATTGTAAAGCTACACGAGAAAAGCCCAGGTTATGGAGGAGTGCGTCTAGTACCAAAATTGACGCAATACCATGTGCTGCCACACCTAATACCCAAGATGAGGGTCAAACACTGCACCCAAGTTTTCAGTAGCACTGTTGCTACAACCCTTGGTTTTATGGCAGGTGGGTTATCTATACTTCTATACTAATATAAAGAGGAAAGATTTGATTGTTTGTTTGTTTGCATTGAATAGGCTCCGAAACTACTGAACCGATTTGAAAAATTCTTTCGCTGTTGGTAAGCTACACTATCCGTGGGTGACATAGGCTATATTTTATCCCTGTATTCATACGGGAACGGGAACTACGTGGGTGAAACCGCGGGGCGCTGCTAGTTTACTATATTTCTATATGTACACAAAACAAGTTCATGATGCCAGATAGTTTAATATGTTTTTTTTTTTTTTTTGTCTCTGGTCATCACCTTATTTCATTATTTAAAAGATGACTTTCTTTTTCAGATGCTGGTATGCTACCAGAATCGGCAAAAGAGACGGCAGATATCCTATTCTTTTTTGATCGGCTCTTCGACTCCGTCAATGGGAGTTTTAGTAGACAAAGGGAAGGCAAGATTTATAGAGCAGCTGTAACTCCCACATCACCTCACCACAAATTATGGCGGGAAAGCATCCCCATCCTAAAAACAATGTCATATGTGGACAAAAATGGCAAAGCATCTGTGGTGCCAACACTCTCCAGCTGGATCAAAACTATAGAGGGGTTCAAAATGTTGTGTGCCCATATGTACCAGTTAGGGGAAAATTCCCTATTACTGAGGCATTTTAATCAGGACCCGCTTGAGAATTTATTTGGAGCAATACGTGCACACGGGCACAGCAATATAATGCCAACTGCTGCAGGCTTTCAAGCCACATACAAAACACTTTTAATCAATAATTTTACTTCGGCACATTCCGTGGGGGCGAATTGCGAAAAAGACAGTAACACCTGTCTGCAGAACCTTAAGTACTTATTTGAAATTGAAGGTCCTGCAGAACCACCACCAAATAGACCGGTGATGACTATTGAAGAAAATCATTTAAATATTTGGATTAATGTTGATACCTTATTAAGAAGCAATTCGCCCAAAGACATAGAAAAGTGCGCAGCTGTAGGATATTGCAGTGGTTGGCTAGTGCGAAACGCAAAAAAAAATGTGTATAAGAACTGCGTCACGTGTAATAGCCAGATGGAGAGTACAGATATGCAAAGTTTTCACAATTTTATAAAAATATCAGAATACGATAATAAAAATTGGCTTTGTTATCCTAGCAAAAATGCTTTCGACATTTTTCTGCAAATAGAGGTAATCGTCATGGAAATAATGAAAACCATGAGTCACAAAGAAAATATTATAGAGTATGTAAAATTAATTGTATCGGCTGTAGTTGATTTCGGGTTCATAACGTGCATTGAACACAAAAGTACACTGATAGAATTCCTTTTAAAAAAAAATATTGATTTTTGTATTAAAAATTGGTGTAAGGAGGTCAACAGAATACTATCTGGAAAATCCACCAACTGTGATGAAAGTGACCCTGTAAAAATAGCTGCACAAAATCATTATATTAAACATAAAACAAAAAAAAGACAAAGAGTAACAGGTGTGCAGCTGACAGTATAAGGTTTCTACAGATAGTGTTCTGTATTATGGTTATAATGATGTTTAATAATGTATCCTCAATAATCCTCAATAAAACCAATTGATAACATTAATTATTTATTACTGAATAAATACTGTAATAGTAAAGAGTAGTTTTATTTAAGGTGATTGTAATCAACTAATAAATTAATTACAAAATAACTCTTTTACATTATACCATAACATTCTACGGAGTAGTTAAAATTTTGCGTACAATACGCATTCTCTTACCTACGCTGTTTATTGTAATTAATGTGTATTGTAAAAAAACAGCCAAATTAAAGTTCACGATTATTAAATTTAGCGGATTTTTTACAATACACATTCATTTCAACCATTCAAGTACGAAAATACCAAAAGTAAATAAAGCTATCTACCTATAGAGAGAGACTAGTTCGATGAACAACTACCAGGGCGGCGCTGCTGTCGCGCGATTTAACCTAAAACGTGAAGTTAGCTCTCTATCTCATATTATATATACTGTACTCTTTGTGCGCGGGCGCGCCGTGACGAATGGCCGTATGCGCTTTTCTAATTGTATGTATGAGTGTAAGTATGAGCTGCTACACCCCCATTTTTCTCTTATTACTGGATCTTTTGGAAATCTGTCATAAAAATAGAAGATAAGTAATCAGTTTAAATAAGTGCCAACGGAATCAAACGAAAATGATGCCCATTCATTTTATTGTGTACACACGGCTACACATCGAGCATCGAGCATTTCCAATATAAGCTGATCTCGCATTGTATAAAATTTCCGTACAAAGCGAGATCAGCGAAAACTGGAAATGTATAGCTTGATGTGTAGCCGTGTGTACAGTCGCCAGCAGGTCAAGCTATCCCAAACTGTAAAATTTTCCCAATTGAACATAAACCTTATTCCTTTGTAATAAAGTTGAAAAGTTTTTTTTTACTATCCTAAACCTACAAAAGAAAAGAATTTAAAGCGACTCGCAAAGAACTGAAATGTATTATTTTGTCTATATTTTGTTTTTTTAATTTCAACCTGACTTGTTCAGATATATACAAATGAAAAACTGGTTACTGAACATATTGCCTGAAAAAAGATTTTATCAATCCTTCATTCACGCTGTCCCAGCACTATGCAAATCCCTAATCCCCTGTACTGAGTTTGCGCTACCAACGTACCACTGTATTTTTCTATCGTAACGTCAAAAACGATTATTTCGACATTGTACTTAAATAACACTATACTAATGTATAATGTATGCTAACATGTGGTAAGAAACACCATGGTTTCGCAAATTTGAAGTTGCAGATCGCTTTTTGCACGAGGAAACTGCACAATTAACCATTTTTTGGGAGCAGTTACTCGCGACACAAAGCGATACACAATGACAGCGGTCGGCGAATGAACTAGTTTTATAAAACATGCATGGTCTTATGGCCAATCGATTTTGGTAGAGGGGTTCGCTCAGCTATGCCATCTCCATAGGATAAAATAATGCTCTAAGTACGACATAGCTCACACTAAGCCACTAATCTTCGCCTTATCCTCGGGATCGGGCTCTCTCTATACCTGCTGCCTGAGTCAGCGGCGGGGAAAGAGGTGAGGGCGCGCGCGGTATGGCACTACGTAGCAACAACATCGTACTTACTATGTTCATAGAAAACCCGTGCTATACATAAATAGTTACGTAAATAGTTTTTTCAACACACTTGCTCATAAAATGGCTCTAATTTCACTACAGTTAGGCACATAATGACACCTATTATCAAACTGTGACTTTTTCATTACTATTATTCACTAGTGAGTTATAGAATTGGTTGAGTTGCTTTGTTCTTAGTGAGTTATAGGTTGTTTTTTGTTTGAGCTGCTTTGTTCTTAAAAACGATGATGATGATGATGATGGATGATGCTGGATGATGATGGATGATGATGGATGATGATGATGGATGACGATGAATGATGATGAATGATGATGATGGATGATGCTGGATGATGATGGGTGATGATGAGTGATGATGGATGACGATAGATGATGATGGATGACGATGGATGATGATGGATGACGATGGATGATGATGGATGATGATGATGGATGATGATGATGGATGATGCTGGATGATGATGGGTCATGATGAGTGATGATGGATGAAGATAGATGATGATGGATGACGATGGATGATGATGGATGATGATGGATGACGATGGATGATGATGGATGATGATGATGATCATGGATGATGGATGATGATAGATGATGATGGATGACGATGGATGATGATGGATGATGATGGATGATGATGGATGATGATGATGGATGATGATGGATGACGATGGATGATGATGGATGATGATGATGATGATGATTTAGTATTATTTTCTTCGCAAGTGTGTTGAAAAACGTCGTATGATACACGTGTGTATTGATGATTATCGTCCTCGGCTCTCTTAAGACCCTCGCCTGACGGCTCGGGTCTCAATGGCGCCTCAGCGATAATCACCAACGTTACACACTTGTACCATAATGTACTATTTTCCCTGGTTTGGTTTTGTTTTTTTCAACAGCGCTGTTAATGTGGATAATGACCGACGTTACGGGGCGTAGGTAATGTAACATTCGCAGCGAGCATGTCTTTACGCCGTGTGCTAAAATCAGTGTTGCTCGCTCGCATGTTTTGCCGTAGGTACTACTGACTGCACGAATACTTGCTTGGTAACATATTAGGTGCATTTTGTCCCGTGACGCCGGTCAGTATCCACCTTTACAGCGTGATCTTTCTTCATCGTGATAACGCCACGGTCCCACGGGCCGTTAACTGACAGGTGGCGTCAGGTGTTACTGCACTGCTACCTGTCGAGGCCTATCGCAGTACGTGCAGAGCATTCCCACTGCTGTTGTTTTATTCAGTGGTCAACGTTTGATAAACAAAGCTAAAAGACACGCGCCTGTACGGGCCGAGATAGGCGCCCGTCCCCGCGTGGAATAATGCTTCAGCACACTCAACCAGACGCGCAGTCGATTTATTGAGTAAGTACAGTAAAAGCTCCTTATTCGTGCTTCCTTCATTCGCGTTTTCACTATTCGCGGATTTAAAAAAATGCGACCCAATTCCAATATCCGCGGCTAAAGATTTATTTATTTGCGGGTCTAATCGGTACATACATATTAACAAATAACAAAAAGGATTCCAATAGGTATCCACCCCAATATCTTTTGTAAACGCGTCGTCAGATGGACTATAAAAAAGTAAAATAGACCTTATTACAACTTTGCCTAAAGTACATTGTCAAATGATATCGCCGCTGTATTGGTTCGGCCTTTGACATCTATAATAGGTAGCCGCCTTCGCCGCGGTCGGTGTTTTTAACCGACTTCAAAATGAAGGAGGTTATCAATTCGACATGTTTATATTTTTTTCAACACACTTGCTCATAAAATGGCTCTAATTTCACTACAGTTAGGCACATAATGACACCTATTATCAAACTGTGAATTTTTCATTACTATTATTCACTAGTGAGTTATAGAATTGGTTGAGTTGCTTTGTTCTTAGTGAGTTATAGGTTGTTTTTTGTTTGAGTTGCTTTGTTCTTAAAAACGATCATGATGATGATGATGGATGATGCTGGATGATGATGGATGATGCTGGATGATGATGGATGATGATGATGGATGATGATGGATGACGATGGATGATGATGAATGATGATGATGCTGGATGATGATGGGTGATGATGAGTGATGATGGATGATGATAGATGATGATGGATGACGACGGATGATGATGGATGACGATGGATGATGATGGATGATGATGAATGATGATGATGGATGATGCTGGATGATGATGGGTGATGATGAGTGATGATGGATGATGATAGATGATGATGGATGACGATGGATGATGATGGATGATGATGATTTAGTATTATTTTCTTCGCAAGTGTGTTGAAAAACGTCGTATGATACACGTGTGTATTGATGATTATCGTCCTCGGCTCTCTTAAGACCCTCGCCTGACGGCTCGGGTCTCAATGGCGCCTCAGCGATAATCACCAACGTTACACACTTGTACCATAATGTACTATTTTCCCTGGTTTGGTTTTGTTTTTTTCAACAGCGCTGTTAATGTGGATAATGACCGACGTTACGGGGCGTAGGTAATGTAACATTCGCAGCGAGCATGTCTTTACGCCGTGTGCTAAAATCAGTGTTGCTCGCTCGCATGTTTTGCCGTAGGTACTACTGACTGCACGAATACTTGCTTGGTAACATATTAGGTGCATTTTGTCCCGTGACGCCGGTCAGTATCCACCTTTACAGCGTGATCTTTCTTCATCGTGATAACGCCACGGTCCCACGGGCCGTTAACTGACAGGTGGCGTCAGGTGTTACTGCACTGCTACCTGTCGAGGCCTATCGCAGTACGTGCAGAGCATTCCCACTGCTGTTGTTTTATTCAGTGGTCAACGTTTGATAAACAAAGCTAAAAGACACGCGCCTGTACGGGCCGAGATAGGCGCCCGTCCCCGCGTGGAATAATGCTTCAGCACACTCAACCAGACGCGCAGTCGATTTATTGAGTAAGTACAGTAAAAGCTCCTTATTCGTGCTTCCTTCATTCGCGTTTTCACTATTCGCGGATTTAAAAAAATGCGACCCAATTCCAATATCCGCGGCTAAAGATTTATTTATTTGCGGGTCTAATCGGTACATACATATTAACAAATAACAAAAAGGATTCCAATAGGTATCCACCCCAATATCTTTTGTAAACGCGTCGTCAGATGGACTATAAAAAAGTAAAATAGACCTTATTACAACTTTGCCTAAAGTACATTGTCAAATGATATCGCCGCTGTATTGGTTCGGCCTTTGACATCTATAATAGGTAGCCGCCTTCGCCGCGGTCGGTGTTTTTAACCGACTTCAAAATGAAGGAGGTTATCAATTCGACATGTTTATATTTTTTTCAACACACTTGCTCATAAAATGGCTCTAATTTCACTACAGTTAGGCACATAATGACACCTATTATCAAACTGTGAATTTTTCATTACTATTATTCACTAGTGAGTTATAGAATTGGTTGAGTTGCTTTGTTCTTAGTGAGTTATAGGTTGTTTTTTGTTTGAGTTGCTTTGTTCTTAAAAACGATCATGATGATGATGATGGATGATGCTGGATGATGATGGATGATGCTGGATGATGATGGATGATGATGATGGATGATGATGGATGACGATGGATGATGATGAATGATGATGATGCTGGATGATGATGGGTGATGATGAGTGATGATGGATGATGATAGATGATGATGGATGACGACGGATGATGATGGATGACGATGGATGATGATGGATGATGATGAATGATGATGATGGATGATGCTGGATGATGATGGGTGATGATGAGTGATGATGGATGATGATAGATGATGATGGATGACGATGGATGATGATGGATGATGATGATTTAGTATTATTTTCTTCGCAAGTGTGTTGAAAAACGTCGTATGATACACGTGTGTATTGATGATTATCGTCCTCGGCTCTCTTAAGACCCTCGCCTGACGGCTCGGGTCTCAATGGCGCCTCAGCGATAATCACCAACGTTACACACTTGTACCATAATGTACTATTATGTATGTTCAGGCATAACTCCGTCGTATATAGACGGATTTGCTATTTACCCGCTCCGGGCAAAAATAACATTCGCCGCCCTTTGCACTAACACCATGAGCTTCTACCAAAGATGGTATGACTATAATTATGTGATATTCTTTTAACTATATAATATTCACATACGTTAGTCTACTACGGCATCTGAACAAGCATACAAAAATTCATGAGAGTAGGTATGTTTGTAAGTAACCAAACCAAAAAACACTACTAAGTGCAATTAAAATACACATCCAACGTCACCGATTTCCGAAATTAAAGTTATTTTGCACTTTGTAGTGTTTTTTGGAAGTCGGTTGGTATTTTTTTGAAAAAAGTTTTTTGAGAATGTAAACAAACATAATGAAAGCAACCTTATCACCATAAAGTATATTTATATATCATCATCATCATCATCATTTCAGCTGAAAGACGTCCACTGCTGGACATAGGCCTCCCCCACATTTATAAATGCTGCGACATAATAGACAATCCATCCTTTGGTACGAGCCGCTTTGCGTGTTTTACCTATTGTTTCATCTTTCCATTCATTGTAAAATGTTGATTTTTTTTTACATAAAAACGATTTTCGACTTGAAAAAATCTGTTTAACGCATAGAAATGCTTGATCGTTTACGCCTTGGAGAGTCGCTTGCATCCATATCACGCTCATACAATTAATCAATATGGTCAAAAACTTCAATTAATTATTTTTTTGTCACCTAGGAACGTATCCCCTATAATCCCATATAAATTACCATTCCACTGTCACGGTTTCTGTATTCGCGGTAGGTATTTTGCGGAACGTATACGAGTACCTCGCGAATAAAGAGCTTTTACTGTACCTACGGCAGTTGCACATTTATTATGAAATGAGCCTCGACCAGGCGCTTTGATCTATACTTATTCTTAAAAATCTGAGTGAGACTTCGTCGCAATATCATTATAAACCCTAAAGACGCCACTGCATTCGAAAGCTGTGGTAGATTCCTACCAGGATAGATCGGAAGATCGGAGGAGTGGTACCTACACCGTCAAAGCGACACATTATTGTTTTCCGACATGCACGCGAACGAAGTCGCGGGCACAGCTAGTCCTCAATATTTTAATTGAGACCGCAAATCACCTGTAAACTGTCTTATTAAAGGACAATGCCCACGGCACTATGAACAAATGTACTCATTTAAAAATTTGTGTTTTAATCAAATCATCTTCAAAATACTCTATGACATGTCTAAATACTTCCTCAAAAAATTCAACACAATCTACTTCGGCGTTTCCCGCCGAAAGCTAAAAAAGCCGAAAGCCAAAAGCTAGGAATAATAAAGTGTGGAAGGCAAATTGACGCGCAACCTGCTACCAAGTTTTCGGTATGTGCTTAATATTTTTTTCGTCGGTTATAAAAAAAAAATTGCTTGTCCAATCAAAATTCTACGAATGGGTACAGCATCATTACTGTATCTATATTAGCAGGTTGGGTGGCGATGTTCCGCCAACCTGTATATATTTTAAATTGACTTCAAAAAGTACGAGTTTGTATTGTTGCTGTATTCGGCGAGTTTTTACGTAAACTCTTGTATAGTCCGACGATGTGGGTACGTACGATTCTACGACGAAGCTCAAACTGTTCTACGTACGACTCCACGACGTAGCTCACACTGCGCTGCTACTCTCCGGCATAGCTCACCCTTTGTTTCGACTCTACGATGTAGCTAACAATGTACGACGACTAAACGACGTAGGTCACACTATGCTACGACCCACGATGTAGCTCACACTGCATCACTACTCTTCGGCGTTGTTCACCCTGGGCTACGACTCTACAACGTAGCTAACACTGTGCGACGACTACACGACGACGTAGCTCACACTGTGCTACGACCAGTGTTGCCATGTCCAAAATCTGGTCGGTGGTAAATCCATTATAAAAATACGGTAGATTTTATAAAACTACGGTGATTGGGCTATGAGAAAAACGGTGTAACACTTTTGTTTAAATCATACAAAAATACAAGTAAAATGACTAGATAATAGATAATTCACAAACATATAAGTACAAAAATGAGGAGAGGTATGGAAATACATACCATAATTATTCTGAATGTGACACCAAAATCTCATTTTTGTAAAAAAAAAATTCTTAGCATATTATCATCAGGTATAAAGTTAATACAATTTCGTCCGTGTCTTTTATTAGACTGCTGCATGAAAATATCCCCTTTTATAGAGCTAGTTATGAGTTTATTCCGTTTTTTTTTTTTGTCTTTATATTGTCTAATAATCGACAGATAGACAAAGAAACTGTAAAAACTTGATGACTCGACAATTTACCAAAAACAGACTAAATTCGACGAATGCCCTGTAACTAAATGTAACGATCGTATTATTACTCGAAATTAATATCTATGAACGTCAACTCAATTTAGAGGGCCCGAAACAGGGGGAATCCCTGAACTTGTCTGCTGGTGTGACCATTGTAGTGTCGGACAATAATATTAGGGATCGGAGTGCGTTCTTAACACATAATAATTGTGTTTTGATTTAGTTAACTTTTTTACAACAGGAATCTTAATCCTTCCAGATTACGGTAGATTTTGTCACCGTTGTCATGCCTCGACGGTAGGTGGTAAATGTTTGCTAAAAACGGTGCATTTACCGTAATTACGGTGCACATGGCAACACTGGCTACGACCCACGACGTAGCTCACACTGCGTCACTACTATTCGGTGTTGATCGCACCGTGCTACGACCCACGACGTAGCCACTGCGTCACTACTATTTGGCGTAGCTCACCCTGTGCTACGACTCTTCGGCGTAGCTCACCCTGTGCTACGACTCTTCGGCGTAGCTCACCCTGTGCTACGACTCTTCGGCGTAGCTCACCCTGTGCTACGACTCTTCGGCGTAGCTCACCCTGTGCTACAACTCTTCGACGGAACTAATCGTTGCAGTAATGTTATTGCTCCCACAATGTAAGTCATTCATAATGGTGACTCCAATGCGATGCCAAATATTTCAATTTAGACCGCTTCATCTGTAACCATTGATAAATAAAAAACCCAAGATGCACTTAGTCTCGAACAAAAGTAACAAAACTGTTCCCAATATTATGAAAATGAAATTATTTATTTCAGACCAAGCACACAGTAGATAAACAAGTCCATATTATGTTAGTAGGTAGATAGTTAGAGATATGTAAGTAAAATTTAAAATTATTATTATTTTGAACATGCATGAGCGACCAAATTTAATGCCTCAGGATTTGGCTGTCCACTCTGTCCGACGATACGCTCAGAAGCGTGTTGGTGCTACCCTTACCCGAGACCACAAGGAGGCCGTTCTTTTACTAAGCACCGCCTGGTAGCCGTCCGTGCTGTGGTCGGCAAACATGCCGGAGGGGAGCCCCAACAAACCCCTGAACGTGTTGTTATACTGGACGCGCAGAGCATTGTAGGCTGTTTCAGTGTAATTGCTCCACGGATTGCACGTGTATTATGTTTGACAATGGTGCCGATTCTGTTGTACACCGAACTAAACTAACTAAACTATAACTAAAATTCCTTACTTTTTACTATGAGAATCTAAACGCTATTCTGCAAAAAATTATCTCTAAATTTAAAAACTATTTTGACACAACTAAAATCGAATTTGACAATCGCGACTCGCACGTGGTATGTTTTGGCTTCGCAACGTGGTACTTGTTTGCCCTACCCCGTGTTTTTTTTAGAGCCAGCAGCGCGCCGGGGTCGGCAGCCTCGACGTGATTTATATGGAATTTTCATGCAAAATATGAAAAATTATTATCCACATGTTGAGTTTTAGAGGTGTTTGGGGTTTCCTAAAGGGGGTCGAAATTTTCATTATTTTTGCGATAGGACACACCGTTTTCGAGATATAAGCAAAAGAAAAGAAAAAAATACAGTACTATTTTTCAGGGCTCGGAAACGTTATTTAAAATAACGTTTTTAAAACGTTTTGAACAGTTCTTTGTATATCATTTTGTTCTGAACGAAAACGAAATGAGAACGTTATTTCCGCAGGGCAAAAACCGGTTTATTCCGCAAGACGACGCACAGTTTACGATAATTACGATCTGATATTCTAGGTGGACAAAAACATAAGAGTAAAATTTCTAAATAAATACATTTTATCACTTGTTTCTTAATCTTGAATAACACTGGCAACACATAACACAAAGCAATCATTTCTGAACACGGCGCGACCCTTTCGATAACAATAGCCAAAGTTACCCTTCCGATCGCAGGTAGTCGAGTGCGCGCTCAGTGCGACCGGTAACGTCATCGTGTTTGCATGTTTCTGAGTGTTTTGTGTGGTATCGAAATTTTTTAATGATGGAATCTTCAATCGGAGGTAATAATCTTTCTATTAAGTTATAATTTTATCATGTATTGCTTAATTTAGATAATAATGTCAGGCTTTTAAAAATCACAGTTAATTACATACTTTTCCCATATTCAAAAGTATTTTTAAGCATAAAGTATGTTGCAATATGCGGCAAGATCATGGTTATAGTCTTAACAGATTCCTTATTTATCCTATTTTCTTGGGTAAATCATTAAATTCTGCGTTTTTTTGCGCTAATCTACTTTTTTTTTTTTTTTTGTAGGGGCCCGCATCAAGCGAAAGTCTTTATTTGATTTTTGGCGTTCAATACCCGCTAAGTGGCGTTTAACGCAAATTATTAACTTCGTGAAGACTAAATTTGGTGATCCGGTCCTAAGTCAAGAAGCAGAAAGGCTGTTGCGTGCTTTAATGAAAAATGAAAGTGAAAAAATTCGTGAAAAATGGGAGCGTAAACAAAGAAAGCTGGATTTGTTTTTACATTCTTATGAGGGCTGGGTCAGTGAAGATTTGGTTTTAAACATGATTACAGTGCCATCACAATTAAGTTCCGTTCGTGGCAGACCGCAAAAAAGTTTTGAAGACAGTTCGAAAAAGATAAAAACGCGTAAAGTCCAAAATTTGTTACGAGAATATAGCAAAGAACAGTTGTCTTATACTACACAATTGAGCATTAGATCGAGTGGCAAACGTGACGCTGCTGATTTAATACAAGAAGTATCAATGGCATCACCAAGACGTGCAACTACGTTTAAGCAAGCTCGAAGACGTATTCATTCTGTAAGTGGAAGCAGTGTGTTTTCTGAGAAAAAGCAACAGCCTTATACTGCTGAAGAAGCGTTAGCTATGTTCATTTCGAATAATTTAACGGTTCATACGTATAAGAGTTTACAACAGGAAGCTAAGGAGAGGGGATACCAGTTATATCCTTGCTATGATCAATTAGCACGAGCCAAAAAAGATTGCTATCCTCCCGTGGAACTCATTTCATTGAGTGATACTCGTACATGGGCAGAGGTTCAGCTTCAAGCTCTTTTAGATCACACGTCTACAAGAATATGTAAGAATGTTCTCGGGGAAGTATTGTTGAGTTCGACAAAGGAGCAAAATTATACTATGATGTATAAGTGGGGATGTGACGGTTCTTCAGGACATAGTTTGTATAAACAACGTTTTGCAAATGTAGAGAGCACCGATGAATACATGTTTATTATATCGTTGGTCCCCTTGAGACTTGTGGCAGATAGTGACCATGATAAAATCCGCTGGGAAAATCCTCGTCCATCTTCTCCAAGATTTTGTAGAATAATAAGATTTATCTACCAGAAAGAAACGAACTAGTTAATTAAAGATTAAAAATTTAAAAAACCCCCGACCCAAACAAAAACTCAAAAAAGTAAAAAATAATATTTATAGGCCTTTTAATTTTAACGTAATATTTTGATCAGGGCATTGTCAAGTCGGGGGACGGCTAGGCCTCTGTTTGGCGTTTTCATTGACCGTCCCCCGACTTGACAATGCCCTGATCAAAATATTACGTTAAAATTAAAAGGCCTATAAATATTATTTTTTACTTTTTTGAGTTTTTGTTTGGGTCGGGGGTTTTTTAAATTTTTAATTTAATTTTTATTTCTTGCTTTTTAAACTTAATGTCTCCCTTAAATCACCATTTATCTATAATCTATTCATTGAGACCTTTTCAATGAGCCCAAACACGATACTTCTGCTGTTTGTTGGTGAATAACTTGGGTTTCCTGGAAATTCCAGGTGTTGCTCCAGCATCAGTTCAAGGTTATTTTATTCGTCTAATATCATTGAAGTAATAGAATCCCAAATTTTGAGTTGATCAGAGGCTAAAATCCGTTTTTCAACCAGAAAAGAGCTGATAATCTTCAAACGGCTGAACCGATTTTGATGAAACATGTCTAAGAACACTCCCGACTAATACACCTTTCAAACAAAAAAAACTAAATCAAAATCGGTTCATCCGTTCGGGAGCTACGTTGCCTCAGACAGACACACACACACACACACAGACACGTCAAACTTATAACACCCCGTCGTTTTTGCGTCGGGGGTTAAAAAGGAATGTGAATACATAAAAAAACAGATAAAAGACTTAATTCCAACACATCTGAAGATAAATGACTCTAATATATTTGTTAGTCATCATATGATCCTCTCTATGATAGACGGCAAAGTATGAAATGTCTTGTCTGAGAATAGTTCTACGCAAAGATGCTTTATTTGCAAAGCAACTTCAGCTGAAATGAATTTAAATACAAAACAGAGACAACCTGATCGAAACATGTATGAATTTGGAATATCAAGTCTTCATGCATATATTCGCACCATGGAGTGCCTTTTAAATATTTCTTATCGCATGGAATTTAGAGCATGGCAAGCAAGAGGACCTCAAATGCAGGAAATGAAAAAGAAACGAAAGGAAGAAATTCAGAAGAAGTTTAAGGAAATAGGTCTAATTATTGACAAAGTCAAACCTGGATTCGGTACAAGTAACGATGGAAATACTGCACGGGCTTTCTTTTACAATAGTTCTGAAACAGCGCGTATCACAGGTCTAGATGAGAACCTCATCGAACGTTTGGGGACTATTCTTGCAGTCATCGCTTCTGGCTACGAAATTGATCCAGACAAGTTTCAAGCATACTGTAAACAAACTCGCGACATATATTTAAATTTTTACCATTGGTATAACATGCCAGTGACTGTACACAAGATCTTAGTACATGGCGCAGACATTATGAGACATTCAATCATACCTCTAGGCCAAATGTCTGAGGAGGCTTCAGAAGCCAAGAATAAAGAGATCAGAAACGTGCGATTGGGCCACACATTAAAAACTTCGCGCCACAGAACGAATTACGATTTAATCAAGTATTTATTGATATCATCTGACCCATATATAACTTTATTAAGGAAACTGCCACAAAAAAACACATACAAGAAACACAAAGATTTAATTTTTTTACTAAAAAGTAAATAAATATTGTTATAGATAATAAAACACTTTTGGTTTTAATTTTATTATTACCCTCTCCACCAATAAGTTACAGTCATTTATCATCGTTTACTTGCATTTCCGATTTTTGTCCACCTAGTTTTGTCAAATCGTAAACTGTGCGTCGTACGTAGTTTAATACCTATCGATACCAAATATAAAAAAAAACGGTTTAAAACGTTTATTAACCAAAAACAATTGAAATTGTAATTGTTCTCTGAAAACGTTATTTATAACGTTCTGTTCGAACGTAAACGAAACAAATCGTTTCTTAGGTATTTAAGACGATAACGTTTCGAAAAATATACCGTTATCCGAGCCCTGCTATTTTTGCACCAGAAGTCGAGGTGTCGGTGTGAATTTTGGTTTTTGACAACTAATTTTATTCCACACCTATTTAATCGCGATTAAAAATAGTCAGATTTAGTTAGACAACCAAAATTTTAGGTTGAATACAATAGTGAAATTGACAACAACAGAATAGCAAAATTACCATTTTCACTAAACTAATAATTCAGTACAATCTTAGTGCTGTCAAACTAAAATATAGTTAAGTTGTGTCACTTTAGTCAATTTCAGAATAGGAAATCGTCGTTTGACAGGAATAAACTAAATTTTGGTGATTTTTAGTCTAGTTTAGAGAATTTTGTGACAACAGAATCGGCACCATTAGCTTTAGAATAGCGTGACTTTAACGTCACGTGAGCATCGCGCAAACCTGCGAGAAAGTATATTACCCCTTACTGCAGGCTTAGCACCAGCACTGATTTGTCGACGGAAGAATAGACATGACTATTAAAATAAATGATGTACAATAGTATAAGATTGGTAGCTATGTTTGTCTATTCATTATCACAGTTATGCGTTCTAAACGAATCATGATTTTGTAGATAATCGTATATAGGTACTTTGTGGCCGTCGAGTAGAAAGTTTTGTTATCAGTGTGTGATTTTGACAGTTTGGGAAGAAATATTCTTTTGAAATAGTTTACATTTATAAGGACCTAGACCAAGATCGTTAGAAACGAAAGACTAAATGACAGATTGTAGAAGGTTATCTACGGTGCGATAACAAAAATGTAGGAACGAAATGTCACTTTGTATTGAAAAAGCACTGTCTATTCTTCGTAGAAATACAAAGCGTCATGCTAAGCCTGCTGATAATGCCCTGCACTCCCTATCCATGTCCATATCCTCACTTAGTTTCTCATTGACCCAGTGACCCAGTACTTAAATTGGAACACTTGCTGTAGGACAGTTCCATTTAGTGTGATTGGAGGAACTGGGTAGGTTTTAGTTCCAGCCTTGAAAACTAGCAGCTCTTCTCTCTCGCTCTTCTAAACATTGTACTTGAGCCCATGGGCAATGGCCCATATGTGAACGGTATGATAGTGACCTCATGGAACTAATTTGGGGGGCCCAGCAGCACCATGTTATCACCATATTATATTAGTAATAACATCACCCACTGAACAGCCGACACCAGCAATGCTGAGCTCCTCAATCAGTCCATTAACATATAAGTACATAAAATAGAGTAGGTGAAGTTAACCAGGCAGGGGGGGGGGGGGGGCTGGCTTACTCCGTACTTCATCCTATATTCATCCGAGCATTCGCCCATCCACCTGATAAAATTGCTTTGGTTATCATCATCATCATTTCAGCCGAAAGACGTCTACTGCTGGACATAAGCCTCCCCCAAAAGGCGGGTTTTGCCATAATAGCCACGCTTGGCAGGCGGGTTGGCGATCGCAGTATGGTGGTAAAATGCCTAGAGAACGCTGCTGCCCATTCTCTAGTAAGTCCCTTAGTCGCCTTCTACGACACCCACGGGAAGCAATGGGATGATGATGGTCTTTACGTCCGGCACCACACGGTACATTGGTTATCATACCAATATTTAAATAGGTTGATGATCTATATTGGCAGCTCATTGGCAGCTTAAATGTATGTCAGTGGTTATATAATAAACACACATTTTTTTTGCAAATTCAACCTTACACGCGTGACATAAAGGTCACAAAGCAATGTCCATCGATAAATCCTTACTAAAAATGAATGTGAATTTCATCTTTAAATTAAAGTCAAAGTCAAAGCATTTATTTCAATTAGGCACTTTTGAACGTCAACATTTACATTTAAACGGAATTGATTCTAGTCGCCCATTCCAAAATGTGGTTTCATATGGAGAAGAACGGGCAAGAAACTCCACCGTTACTCTTTTAAAATGTTTTAAATACAATTTATCACAGTACATTCATTATATAATTATATGTGAAAACGATGCACCCAGAATAAAATTACTATACCAAAAAAGGTAACAAAATGTAACTGAAGCAATTAAGATAAATTAATTCTATGATAGATACATGGTGCTCACATATTTACAAACATTGTAAGAGTAAGTATACGATCTTCCTAGAAATTTAACAAGAAATAAGTCAGTGTGTGAGTGTAAATCAATGTCATAAATATAATTATTTATATAATTCAATTAGCAACCAGTTTGATTTTGTCTAGACTCTAGATTGTCCTATGGAGCAGGACCAGCATGTTTCCAAGCATTCTTATCTTGGATATAATCCTCTAATTTATAATACGCTTGTTTACAAAGTGTACTTTTAATATGAGTTTTAAATTTCCTTTCATTTAATTTCAAATAAAAAAATTAATGTTGTCATATTATTTTTGTATCAATTGGTATCTGGATAAACCAATTATAAGATTCAGTATAAAACCTAACCTAAAAACTATAGAATCACAAAAACAAATAGTTGTTTTATTTATTAAAAAATAATAACATACTAGTTACAAAGTGTTGCTAGATCCATAATTCCGAAATTCTGCAATTCGCTTAGGGCAAGTGGATCGAAGATGGCCCCTTTCCCCACAGCCGTAGCACCTAGGGCTGTATCCTTTACGATCGCGAACTGTAGCCGCTACAACCTCCCTGACGCGATGGGAACGATGATCCTGCCGCACAACTTCCATCTCCAGTGCATGGGCCAAGGCGTCTTTAAGCGTCCCGTGATGATCGAGCCTCACAGCAGCTCTAACTTCACTTGATATTAGATAGAATCGATAAGCGATTCTGTACTGCTGCTACCCACATCCCTAAATCAGATGCGAGGAAGTCATTTAACGGCTGGCCGCTCACGCCATTGTCACAATATCAAGACAGCAGATCGAGAATAGTGCTAACATACTGCTGTTAGTGCTACATTGTACAGACGCTAGCACATCAAGCTACCCCAAACTGTCGAATTTTCCCAATTGAACATGAACCTTATGCGTAATGAATATGATAATTTATCAAAGAAATTTGACAGATTGGGGTAGCTTGATGTGCTGGCGTCTGTACATACCTAATTTGTATTATTTTTATAACACTTTTATTAGCTCGGGTTGTATGTATCTATGTACGTAACGGAATCTTTGAGCCTAATTTGCACTGGTTTCTAGACGTCTGATCAACTTGAAACTTTGCACACGTCTTAAGGGCCGATGACAATGCAATAACCCGAAAAAAAATTCAAAATTTCAAAAAAATTAATTAATTAAAAAAAAAAAAAAACCCGATAAAAATTTGATTGAACTAAAAAATGGAAAATAAATAATAGTTTAAAAAAAAACAAGCTTTTATTGCTGACCGAACTAAAAAGTAGAAAATAATTTTTAATTACAAAGAGTTTATGTTACAGTAGTAGGAAGTCAATAATTCAATTCAGAGTAAAAAGCGTGGGGTGCTTGATATTTTAACTATTACAACTATTCTATTGGCAACAATCTATGAGAGGAGAGTCATGAAAATATAGGAAAATGCACCCCACGCTTTTTACTCTGAATTGAATTATTGACTTCCTACTACTGTAACATAAACTCTTTGTAATTAAAAAATATTTTCTACTTTTTAGTTCGATCAGCAATAAAAGCGTGTTTTTTTAGTTTTTTTAAACTATTATTTATTTTGTCTCCTGTCTGCTTTTACATTGATAAACTGTGTAAATGCCGTGCATAGTGGGAATTAGGGCAACATTAAATAAAATTCCTATGACACGAGTAGCGTTTATTCGAAAATTACAGACATAAATGTTATAATAATATTGGCCATCGATAAAAGTTTTGGAATCCCTATTCATTTTGTGGGTATTTGCGGTGAAATAGTTTTGTTGTTTGTGTTTGTGTGTGTAGTTTTGTTGTGTTGAAATAGTTAGGCTTGATGAGGAGGGCACGGGCGTGCGTTTTTGCACTGGTGGTCAAAAGGTTAAGACGGAAGCTCCAGGGTCACTGGGTGGGGGTGGGTGCCCGTGAAATTCATATTTAAGAAAGAAAGAAAATTGCGCTTATTGGCATTATATCGGTAGTAAAAACCTTAAATTATTTGAAAGGCAAAGATAAAAAAAAAAAAAACAGAAAACAATGACCTCAACAATGATAATAATGCCAAAAGGGCCTCAGCTCAGCATATTGTCAGATGGCAACACAGTATGCACCACCTGACGCAGATTTCGTAGTTTTCCTTTCTCATGGAGGGCAACCGTCTCTAAAATGCCCGGGACAGTTTCAGGACCTAGTCCTGGCCTGATCATATGTATGATTATTATGTATGTGTCCAATAAAACTGTAGCGATAATAACCTGACCTGGGGGTCAGCAGTCACTGCACACACAATGGGTAATGAACTATTTCTGCACTTATGACTGACATACAGGGTGCTTTTTATGATTGTCTATAGCATAATCAGCCTATAATGTTCCCACTGCTGGGACATAGAGTCATAGTCACAGTACTCATGGCTGAGACTCCGGAAGACCTCAGTACAATGCTCGATGATCTCAGTAAAGCTTCCGAAAGAGTGGGTCTTATAATGAACATGGACAAAACGAAGATCATGTCAAATGCTCATGTACTAAGTGCTACGAAGTAGTGGACGATTCTGTTTACCTAGGACAAACTGTCCAGTTAGGTAAGTCCAACTTCGATAAAGAGGTCAATCGTCGTATCCGACTCGGCTGGGCAGCGTTCGGGAAGCTACGCAATATCTTTTCATCCCAAATACCGCAGTGACACAAGACGGAGCCGTCTTTGACCAGTGCAAGTTGCCAGTAATGACATTTAGCACTGAAACGTGGTCGCTCACAGTGGGCCTCATAAGGAGGCTAAAAGTCACACAAAGAGCAATGGAGAGGGCTATGTTTGGAGTTTCTCTGCGTGATCGGATCAGAAATGAAGAGATCCGTAAGAGAACTAAAGTAACCGACATAGCCCGAAGACTTGCCAAACTTAAGTGGCAGTGGGCAGGCCACATTGCTCGCAGAACAGATGGCTGATGGGGTTGGAAGGTTCTGCAGTGACGACAGCGTACTGGAAGACGTAGCGTTGCACGGCCTCCCACAATATGGACCGATGACCTGGTGAAGGCCGCAAGAATTCGCTGGATGCGAGAAGCACAGAACCAGTTTTAGTGGACCGCTAGTTTGACCGGTTCTGTGCTGCTTGGGGAGGCCTTTGTCCAATGTCCAGCAGTAGACGTCTTTCGTCTTTCGACATCGTGAGGAAACTGGCATGCCCTGGAACCAAAAAATCTAAAACAGGTGACATCTACCAAACCGCTTGGTGGATTTCTGGTAGGTACTGTGTCCCAGCTGTAAGTATTCTATGTGTTCATCTAGAATCTAGGTTATAATCAATCTGTGTGAAAAACATCCAAATCCATTAAGTAGTTTTTGCATGAAAGAGTAACAAACATCCATACATCCATGCATAGGTATAAACTTCGCGTTTATAAAAATAATAAGACCCTGCTCCTGATGCCGATGGGCCACTACTTTTTATATTTTTAAATGTTTTTATATTATTTTTGTAAAAATATTTAAAAATATACCTAATATGTACAAAAGAAAAAATAAATAAGAAACAAAAAAAAAAACTGCATAGATTTTTAAACCTGTATACATACAATAATAATCAATTAATATTTAAACAAGAATGCGTATTAATAAACATCATATAAAATTAATTCAATAATAATATCAACAGTGTGTTCACTGTGTACCTACACAGGGAAACAGATATGAAATTCCTGTATATTTTTGTTTTGGTTTCTGCTCTGACTGTGGCGGTTTCAGGAGAGATGCTGTCTCAGATATGTGCCTGTAGTTACTGCTCGCCTACAGTGTGTTACCCGGCTCACATAACATGGCAGGCACGGCCAATAGAAGGTAATACATTTAATCCTAATATTATAAATGCGAAAGTAACTCTGTCTATCTGTTACGCTTTCACGCCTAAACTGCTGAACCGATCGTCATTAAATTTGGCAGATAGGTAGCCTGGGATACGGAGAAGGATAAAGGCTACATTTTAACGCGATAACCGACATCCACGCGGGCGGTGCCGCGGGCTCGTTTTACATACATATAACGCGAAACAATTTCTAACCATTTAACACATCTGTGTAACAGGCGCGACTTATTTTTATTTATTTATTAAAACTTAATGCACTAGTAAAAAAAGACTATACAAAGAAGGACTTGGATAATGCCTGAGGTATTTTCTACCAGTCAACCTTAGGGTGATGTAGAGAGAAAACATCGCAGGTGCAACATAAGGGATAGGTTACTTGAAAACTCGAAATATATCATATACTTAACGAAAATAAACTTTGTCTTGAGAAACTTATCGAGTTGTAGATTCAAACCCAGTCAAGCGCTTTACTTTGTGTAAATTATTTCATAACCACTGCTCTCAAAACGGTGAAGGAAATCATTGTGAGGAAACTGGCGTGTCAGAACCAAAACTCACCAAACCCGCACTGGACCCGCGTGGTGGAGTATGTGGTATTATAGCCCACTCTCTCTCGAAGAGAGTACGTCTATGTACTAGCAGTAGGAAGATCATAGGCCGACTATGCGTGAGTTCCAATATTAATATATCCAATAGTAATCCCAAAAAACCATAGCAAAAGCAGTTTATTTTTTTCCGATTTTTCTGTGCATCTTTCCGTAAAAATCTAGTTCGGACTGTTCCAAATATTTTAAGACTGATGCTCAACAAGTCAACAACGAACAGCATTTTATTTTTACTTATAGATAAATAACTAAGAAATAGTCAGGACTGTAGTTTATTCGTGAGTATACTAGATACAGTAACGAGAGACATACTTTCAGGGGGTGTGGTCTGCCAGGGATGCGGGTTATTCGAAAGAGATACCGCCGCCTCTGGCACACAGGCCCTCAGTAAACACGGGTGAGTTTTAGTCAGTAAAATTCTGACACACCCTCCTGCTCCACCCAGAGCGGGTGAAGTTATTTGATGATTTCTCACCTTCAAAAAAATATACAACTTTTGCTATGGAGTGGACACCAAAATAAAAAGAAATAATCAGCTGTTCTCTACGTTTTGTCCAGATAAGCGAACATAAATGTATACAGGAAAAGTTTTTATCCAGTGCGCAAATTTTAACCATGAATTCAGCGTATCATTCTAGACCCCCTACCGCAAAAATTTTTCGCCGGTGATACAAAAAAAAATCAGCTGTTCCATACATTTTGACCGCGTAGGTATAGCACTTTTCTATGAAAAACCTGTTTTTTTTTTGTATAACCGGCGAAAAATTTCTGCGCTAGGGGCTCTAGAATGATATGCTGAATTCATGGTTAAAATTTGCGCACTGGATTAAAACTTATCCTGTATAGAGCGGCCGGTTTTATCATCGCGATTTCAGTGTTAATCCCTTAGTAAACGTTTTTCATTTTCATGAGTAGGTACCACAGAAAAAAGAAGGTATCTGAGGTAGTTACCCTCAAAGTACCCTCGTTTAACACAACATATTTTTTATACATAAACACTTACACGTATCAGCTGTTGCGCAGAATAACTTTTACACGTTAGCTGTATACAACAGGGAGAGCAATGGTGGCCCAGTGGTAACGGCCGCGACTTACGAGTTGTAGGTCGTGCGTTCGAACCCAGCCAGGCGCATTACTTTGCGTAAATAATTTCATCTCTACTATCTCTACTCAAACGGTGAAGGAAAACATCGTGAGGTAACCGTCATGTCCTAGAACAAAACATTCGAAGACATGTGACATCTACCAACCTGCACTGGGCCCGCGTGGTGGATTACGGCCCACTTCCTCTCACGGAGAGGAGGCCCGTGTCCCAGCAGTGGGAACGTAATAGGCTGAGTATGTATGTATGTATACAAGTAAACACATACAAGATTTCAAACTGCACGGTGCGCAAAAGACGTTGCGCAGAAAACATGACAGTTTTGAGTTAACGCTTGTGTTAATTTCACTTCTCATAATTATAATACCCATACCTGGGCCCTACATGAAAATCGATTATTAAGGAGTAAATTCCAAAAACTATCACATGAAAAAAGTTTCTCAAATTATTACCCGTACCGTCAATTGGGGTGAATCGGGACAGAACCTTTAAAATTGATTTCAACAATGAAATTATATTGTGTTTACTATATTATAATGAACGATAAAGTGACCGTGTTGGCAATAAACTATATTATTTCAACGTTAAAATCCATTTTAAAATTTCGTCCCGATTCACCTTTGCATCTAAATTCACCCCGTTTGTAGGTACTTATGTAGTTCAAAGCACTCAGATTGACGCAAGTTATTTCTAGTTCACACGGCCGAAAGTGGGCAAAATTCTGAACTAGTTGTTTTTTTTTTCTTTAAGCATCCTCCTGGCTTGTTCCCTTCATTGGTTCTATACCACCATCAACGATTTAAGTTACATAATAAATTACCAAACAATGGATAGAAGGACGTTTTGCAATGAAGTGTGGATGAGGTATTAAAGTGAGAAGATAATACAACACTAAATTTTTGTCCACATTTGTGATATCTGACATTTCAATGGACATTACGAGTATCAGGTGATTATTTTTGTAATAAGATGATTCATGGAGGGGCTTGTGGCTAAGTAACATTAGCTGCACGGGTCGATCGATCAGGTTAAGCTACGCTTGCCGCGGTTGGTCCGTGGATGGGTGACCATCTTTACATACCAAGACCCCTCCGTGCCTCGGAAAGCACGTTAAGCCGTTGGTCCCGGCTGTCATTTGTGGATCTTTGACAGTCGTTACGGGTCGTCAGAAGCTCGAAAGTCTGACAACCTGTCTTACCAAGGGGTATCGTATTACCCAGTAACTGGGTTGTGGAGGTCAGATAGGCAGTCGCTCCATGTAAAATACTGGTATTCAGCTGCATCCGGTTAGACTGGAAGCCGACCCCAACATAGTTGGGAAAAGGCTAGGCAGATGATGATGATGAAGATGATTCATATATGAAACGAATTATATTAAGTAAATAAACACATTTTTAACTCATTAGTCCATCGAGTGTTTTTTTTTTATCCTGCGCTGACAAACTCCACCACTCCCTCCACTCCCTTCATCTTTTGTAAATTATTAAAATTTATTTTATAAACAAATATTTCCGTTTATTTATTTTCATACATATTATGAATATTTTTAAATTTTTTATGTGTGTTGTTTATAAATATGTGTATGCAAAAACATTTAAAAATATAAAACATTGTGGCCCATCGGCATCAGGAGCAGGGTCCAAGATGCCGGTGGTCAGGGCTCTAGAGAAAGGAACCTCCTGACTATGCGTGCCGTGTCTAGGAGTACTGCTTTCTGAATCAAGCCCTCGATCCATCCGCGCAATGAGAGCCTCCTAAGGTGTTGGTCGAGGCTCTTCGCTAATAGGCCATTTACTGTAACGATAATCAGTACCTACGGTACAATGATTGCAGAGTCCACGTCCCACATGTAAGTAAGTAACGACAACCTGGTGAGCTAAGTCAAGATAATTGATATTTTTATAAACAATTACCTATTATTTTTACCTTTTTTTATTTATAAATGACAAACAGGAACTTAAAAAAAAATAACCGATATAAAACCGTGTTTTACTGAATCGCGAAAACGGATGGCATATTATTTTATTAATAAACAGTTTCATTTAAGGTGACACTTGTCCACATTTTTTCCATACAAACTTCGGGAGGGTTTTACTCCACTGTCTGACTATGTACATCAAAAATTAAACATGGTATGGTTTTGTCTCGTTATTATTATTGTCTGTACGGAAACAGAATACTAAAATAAAAAGCTATTAAAAAGTTATGAGCCAACAAAGATTCGTTTTTCTTGCTAATTTAACCTAACTTTGAGCGTGTTTAAGTAATAAAAGGAGAGTAAAATCTCGAAAACCAAGACGGTACCGACAAAGTTCAATTAACAATAAGTTCAATAAACTTTATTGGTCATTGATTTATGCAGTGGTTTTTTCATAAAACCCGATCTTCTGAAGGACATTTCTTAATTTTTTCGCGATTTTTTTGCCAAAAATGCTCCTGCATCTCACTCAATAACGTTGTGCGTGTAGACTAGAGTCTAACTGCTCACCACTGATACTATCTCTGTCGGGTACGAAGCCTGGTGAGACAGCGTGATTTTTAGCCAGGCCCACCAGTGAGTTCGAGCCCGCGCAAAGTGTGCCCTTAATGTATGAGTGTGATTTATTGTGTGTTTAAATGTATGTTGTTTGTAGGCTGTAATGTAGGCTGATTATGGATGTTATGTATAAAATTATTCATAACTTCAACGATGCGATCACTAGTAGTTGTAGGTACGGTCAATCAGGGAAATTAATAGTTAAGCAAATTGACACCTTACGCCAATTTGCAGTGTTACAAGAACCGATTACATATGAATGACAGTTATGATTTGAATATACGGACAATTTCAGTTGGTAGTCAATATTAATTTCATTTCCCTGACTTTACTGTGTGCTTGTAAAATATTGGTTTTAGTTATGAGGAAAGTGATCAGCTATTAATACTCAAGATTAATATAGTGTTCAAGTGGCTAAGTAATAACGGTTGCACGGGTCTATCGATCAGGTTAAGCTACGCTTTTTTTTTGGTTAACCGGCGAAAAATTTCTGAGCCCTGGGTTCTAGAATGATATGCTGAATTTATGGTTACAATTTGCGCACTGGATAAAAACTTATCCTTTAAAGATATACGAGTAAATAAAAAGAAAATTCCTGACTGACTGACTCATCAATGTCCAGCCCAAATCCTTCGACCTAGAAAGCTGAAATTTTGCACAGAGGTTCCCTTTATAATGTAGACAAGGAATAAGGAAGGATTTTTTGAAATGCAACCCCTAAGGGAGTTATATAGGGGACGAAAGTTCCGCGCGGGCAAAGTCGCTGGCAAAAGCTAGTATATTATCACGCCACTTAGGTCTATTTTGTAACAAATTTTAATAATACTGATACCACAACAAATACTGATACCACAACAAATATTGATACATACAACAAAAAGTATTATTGACGTGTAAAAGTGTCCCCCCCGAGTGGGTTCCTGCAATGTCGTTGCGGGGGGGCTCAGTAACCGTGGATTCCAGCCACGGTGAAGCCAAGAGGAACCCAAAGGTGAGGCCGCTCGTCAGGGCTTTTGCCTTCAAGCCATTGACGTAGCGGCCAAAAAGTAGGTTGCGGTGAGGTGCACCGCAACTGAGGTGGGCCGCGATGTCGAATGGGAGAAATCGCGGCTGAGGGTTACGGGCTGCGCTAGAGGAGGAGTGCCGGTGCTTCTGCGCTCTTCCCTTCCGTGGCCTGGACGGGGCCGCCACCGTTTGATGGCGCGGGCGGACGCGGTGGGGCCGCAGGGGAAGAGGAGTGTCAGTATAGCGTCAGCCGCTCTCCCTATCCCCTGCGGCCGAAAAGTGGTAGACGGAACGGCGCGTTGTGTTCCACACGCGCGCCGTCAAAGATGTTAGCAACCACTGGTGGGGTCCGAAAGGGCCGATGCCTGCCAGGGGTGCGGGTTTGTTCGAAAGAGATACCACAGCCCCTGGCATACGGGCTACTGAGGGAACACGGGTGGATTTTAGTCAGTAAAAGTCTGACACGCCCTCCTGCTCTACTCAGCAGGAGATGTCATTTGATGATATCCCACCCAAAAAAAAAAAAAAACCTGTAAAAGTGTTTGTACAAACCTATTTACAGAAATAAAATCATTTATCACACTTTCCAAAAGGCCTGTTTTAGAGAAGTACACAATTGCCAAAACTTAAGCCTATTTTGTGGAATGTTACATTATTTTCAGGATACATTGACATTGCCCTACCTATAATAAAGTGACCAGGTGTTACATGACAATAATCATCAGTGTTTGAAGATGAGAGGTAAGAGCGGTCGAGGATTAAGCACTGCTTCGATTTCAATAAACACCGTATTGAGTTGTTAACAGTTTTTTGCAATATTCTTTTTAAGGGAAAGTTTGTGCTCTGTACTGCAGCGTCCCAGAGCCCCGGAAATGTAGGCGAGTAACATGGTAACATGGTATAAAGTGAAATTGTATCCCACACTTGGCGGTAAATCTTTGTACCTGCATTTGGTGACTCTGAAAAGCTTGCAGTTTGTAAAGGTCGACTAATTGACTCCTTGCACATATAAAGGTACTTGCATTGTCGCAGTGAGTTTCGGTGGGCAACCCTCGTCTAGAGATAAATCTCCTTTAACACGCAGGATCAGCTTGCTTACTTTGCAACCTTGTCGGTAGCATCAGTTCGAGTTAACACGCATTGTGATAACCTAATTGTTGTGCATCGCAGGATTGTCTAGAAATGGCCAAGAATATCGCAGTTTAAGGGGAACCTAGTCGCTGGCTCGAACTCACTGATGAGCCTGGCTAAAAAGCACGCTGTCTCACCAGGCTTCGTGTCCGACAGAGGTAGTATCAGTGATGAGCATTTAGACGCTAGTCTACACGCACAACGTTATTGAGTGAGATGCAGGATCATTAAATAGTAAAACAGGAGCGTAAAAATTTAAGAAAAGTTCTTCGGAAGATCGGGGTTTATGAAAAAACCACTGCATAAATCAGTAACCAATAACGTTTATTGAACTTGTTGATAATTGTACTTTGTCGGTACCGACTTGGTTTTCGAGATTTTACATTTCTTTTATTACTTAAACACGCCCAAACTTCGGTTAAATTAGCAAGAAAACGAATCTTTGTTGGCTCATAACTTTTTAATGGCTTTTTAGTTTAGTATTCTGTTTCCGTACAGACAATATTAATAATGAGACAAAACCATACCATGTTTAATTTTTGATATACATTGTCAAACAGTGAAGTAAAGCCCTCCCGAAGTTTGATGGAAAAAAGGTGGACTATATAGATTCACCTGAAGTTCCCCTTGCAGTTGGTGGAAGCGGTCCGTGACGTCATCTCTGGGCAGGCAGATTCGTACAGTAGTATGGTATCATGTAATCATTCAGTTCCATCCAAAAATATTACGTTTTATAATCTTACAGCCCTTTGATGTACAATGTTTATGTATAGTCTCCAATCTTGTAGACGCATAGCAATTCTGCAAATCCGGATAGAAGAAATGTTTGGTGACCGGAGCAGCTGAAAAAATTTGTAAAAAACTAAATATCTACTACGACAAAAAACAGCCATCTACAAAGATATTGCATAGACTGACAAATTAATAATAACTTGGTTTTCGTATAGCCTGGCGTCACACCTCACACGCCGTTTACCTACGTACAGATTACGTGTAACTACGGTTTTTTAATTATTTTGATTTTGCTGATGCATACGTCATGTCCGTGAACGGGCGCCGCCAGTAGGCACTGGTCATCTCTTAGCTCCCACGGCTTATTTTAATTTCTGAATTGTTATTTTATTTTTGTTCTAATTATGGACGCTTTTAATGTGCACTTTTTACATCGTTCTCACATTGATAATTTCAACATAATTGTTAGCCATTGTTACTGTATTATTTATTTGTATAATCATGTATTTACAGTTTAAATATTTTATTTCTCAAAGTTGTAACAATGTACAGTCGCCAGCAGGTCAAGCTATCCCAAACTGCTGTCAAATTTTCCCAATTGAACATAAACCTTATTCCTTTGCAATAAAGTTGAAAAACTATCAAAGAAATTTGACAGATTGGGGTAGCTTGATGTGCTGGCCTCTGTACCCAAGTGAATTAATATTGAACAACAGTTGCTAAACTGACTTTTGGAGGTTGGCGCGAACTAGCTGTCAAACAGTCGCCAACGTGCATAACCTCACTTGGGAACATGACATTGGTTTTTAAACATGCCATTTGAATGTTTGTTACTCAATCACGCAAAAATGGGTAAACGAATTCGGATGAAATTTAGCACACAGATATTTTATAACCTAGATTAACAGGTAAAACTTTTTGCCGCGGGACTACGTTCCAGTGGGATTATTTCACACGTGCGCAGGGTTGGATCCGCTTTTGTATTAGGACAATCTACAAACCTATTGACTCCAAGTAGCTCCCATCTGGCATCAGCTTGCTGGTGCTGCCCACGGGTGGCCCTGCAATAAGAGAATGCCAGTCTAGCAACCATAGATCGACGGTCCCTTGTGAACACCTTAGTGCAATGTGAAGAATTCCGTACCGTTTGTAAGAAAATATAAACCTTAAAAACGACGATTTCGAACTCAAATTGGGTAGGTACCTAATTTAAAATTTATTTCTGCATACAAAATACAAAATAACCAACTTACATTCACCAATCTATTCGATTTTAAAAGAGTGTCCATGAAGTTTCTTGCCCGTTCTTCTCCATAGGTAGGTACCTACGCTTTGGAATGGGCAACTAGCTTCATCTTTCTAACTCACCGACCTCGACAATTCAAAAGTGACTGTAATTGGTTTATTTGAAATAAATGCTTTGAGTTTGAGTTTTGGTTTACCTACTTAATATATATTTTTAGAAAGTAGGTAGGTACTCCAAACCTTTAATTGGATACTAAAAACGTTAGCCGCCATTTTGTTTTTTATATGACTTCATTTATAACCCGCAGAAAAAATGACGCTTCCAACCATCTTCCAACGATACTTCGTTGGTCAAAATACGATGAGTACTTACCTACCCAGCTTGGGAGAGGGAACAGAACAACATTCATAACGACGTAGCCTGGTAAAATATTGGCGTGTGCTAGGTGACATAATATAATGGCAAACACCTACCAATAAAGACTAAAGTATAGTTTGAATGTTTGTTAGGTACTCAATTACGCAAAAATGGCTGAACGGATTCGGATGAAATTTAGCACACAGATAGTTTATGACCTAGATTAACAGGTAAAACTTTTTGCCGCGGGACTACGTTCCAGTGGGATTATTTCACACGTGCGCAGGGTTGGATCCGCTTTTGTATTAGGACAATCTACAAACCTATTGACTCCAAGTAGCTCCCATCTGGCATCAGCTTGCTGGTGCTGCCCACGGGTGGCCCTGCAATAAGAGAATGCCAGTCTAGCAACCATAGATCGACGGTCCCTTGTGAACACCTTAGTGCAATGTGAAGAATTCCGTACCGTTTGTAAGAAAATATAAACCTTAAAAACGACGATTTCGAACTCAAATTGGGTAGGTACTATCAAGATTCACTAATGCAGTCGCATACTAAGGGCTATATTGCTATGAAGTGGCGGTCCAGGCCGTACCTACAGCTGTGTGTATAAGTGATGTATTAACACAAAACTCAGCGCTGCACTCACACACTGGCGTTACTCTCTGTATTTTATACATACCGTCGGCGACGACAGACATGACCTTGGTCGGTTCATACCATTGCTAAAATTTACTTGTATAATTTGAGTTCCGGTAGCGTGCAGCGTATCGTCTTGGATTAAGAAACTCATAGGTCTGGGTTCAAATCTCGCGATGAAGCTTTAATTTTTCTTTTCAACAATCATCTTCATCTGTTCTTTTATTATTCGATTTATTAATATACCAGAATAATAATGTAACATTTTTTTATTATTACTCGTATTGTTATTTAAATAAAGGTTTACCAATAATAAATGATTACAAAATGTTTATTCGTTATAACTTCATGAAGAATGTATAAAAATAACTAATAATAACTTCTTGTTAAAACAGTTTATTTTCTCATAAAGAACAATTTATTGAAGTAAATAAGCTAGTTGGTGAACTATGATAATCAGGCTATTGTATCTTAGTAATATAATAATATTGTGCTGATTACTACTGTGTGTCGGTACTCTAAATAAATCACAATATTCTACAAAAATCTACCCACGTAAAAGTAACAAATGCAGACAAGTTGTCACAATACAATTAAATGACTCAGTAGTACTACTTTTATTCTACTGCGAGTGAGTTCGTTCTAACTCAAACCTCAAAGTTAACAAATCGTATTTAATAGGACTTAAAGAGGTTATAGCTTAAGTGTTCATTTTCATTCCGAAAAGAAGATTGAAACTAAACCTCAAAATAATCCAGATTACGGATAAGACAAAAAATTATTTGAATATTACTAAAATAAATAAATATTTGTAATTTATAACTTAATGTTAATGTTTTTTCCGTTAACTATGTTTTTTGAGCTGATTCTCGAGCTGGTTTTCCATGATGCGAACCGTCTGCGTGGAGTGCACGGCGCACGGTTCGTAAAGATGGGTCGAATAATTCGGCAAAATGTCTTGTCGTTTTGAAACCACCTGTTTCATATTCGCTGAACGTGTGCCTGTTATAGGAGCTGGGGTCTTCCACTTTGCTTTCCACGGGCAAGGCTACCGCCTTCCTCATATCTTTTCACCCACCGACTCACAGTATTTCACTAAAACAAAAAAGGGATACTGTTAGGCTACTAAGCAAAATACACACTTTATGTATTACCTACTATTTAGAAACAAAATTATTTAAAAGGGCAATTTCACATAGATATTAAGTTTATTGTTATTTTCATCGTTCTATAATCTAGGAAATAAATTTACATTGAAATTTTATATTTTTATTCTATTTAGACATTGTGATATTTATAAAACGTTTAAAAATAACTACAAGGATCAGCAGTTATACTTTAATTAAATAAATGTTTAATATTTATATTTAAATCATGATACTCACACTCAGTCCGGTTTCATCACATAGGTATTTGTGATATAGGTATTAAGTCCACTTTTATGCAGCGCAATAATATTCGCTTTCATTTGTATATTTAAATTTGCTTACATTTTAAAATGAATTAGAAGAACGCTAATAGATGAAACACACGTCACTAGCACACAATATCAACCAACACCGTTCTATAAGTCGCGGTGAATGAGTCGTAAATCATTTAAATTTATTTAGGTTTCTGTGGGTATAATGATAAAGTTTTACGAGTTTAGTGAATAAGAAGAACAGAACAAGAAACAATACTCAAAAGTGATTTTTAAAACAATAAAAAGACTATCACACAGCGAGTGGGATTCGAAACCGCGACTCGCTGCGCTTAAACGCGATAATCAAGTGCGGTAACCGCTCAGCTATCATGCCATTTGCTTAAACGGTTGAATTTAGGAAATACATTCATTCGTAAACGTATGAGAGTGTGTGTGTATATAGTATTATAGCCTGTAGAAATTGCTTATTATAAGAAGGTCGTAAGTTAAAGCGAAGTGTCAATCTATTGCTTTTTGAGATTGGGGCACCATTAGTGAGGGCTACTGTACCTAATTTAAAATTTATTTCTGCATACAAAATACAAAATAACCAACTTACATTCACCAATCTATTCGATTTTAAAAGAGTGTCCATGAAGTTTCTTGCCCGTTCTTCTCCATAGGTAGGTACCTACGCTTTGGAATGGGCAACTAGCTTCATCTTTCTAACTCACCGACCTCGACAATTCAAAAGTGACTGTAATTGGTTTATTTGAAATAAATGCTTTGAGTTTGAGTTTTGGTTTACCTACTTAATATATATTTTTAGAAAGTAGGTAGTTACTCCAAACCTTTAATTGGATACTAAAAACGTTAGCCGCCATTTTGTTTTTTATATGACTTCATTTATAACCCGCAGAACAAATGACGCTTCCAACCATCTTCCAACGATACTTCGTTGGTCAAAATACGATGAGTACCTACCTACCCAGCTTGGGAGAGGGAACAGAACAACATTCATAACGACGTAGCCTGGTAAAATATTGGCGTGTGCTAGGCGACATAATATAATGGCAAACACCTACCAATAAAGACTAAAGTATAGTTTGAATGTTTGTTAGGTACTCAATTACGCAAAAATGGCTGAACGGATTCGGATGAAATTTAGCACACAGATAGTTTATGACCTAGATTAACAGGTAAAACTTTTTGCCGCGGGACTACGTTCCAGTGGGATTATTTCACACGTGCGCAGGGTTGGATCCGCTTTTGTATTAGGACAATCTACAAACCTATTGACTCCAAGTAGCTCCCATCTGGCATCAGCTTGCTGGTGCTGCCCACGGGTGGCCCTGCAATAAGAGAATGCCAGTCTAGCAACCATAGATCGACGGTCCCTTGTGAACACCTTAGTGCAATCTGAAGAATTCCGTACCGTTTGTAAGAAAATATAAACCTTAAAAACGACGATTTCGAACTCAAATTGGATAGGTACCTAGGTACCTAATTTAAAATTTATTTCTGCATACAAAATACAAAATAACCAACTTACATTCACCATAACTCCCGACGTCATCGACCAAGTAATCCACTTCGTCTATCGAACTATACGGCCGCGCGGAAGTGAAAGCAAAGAACAAAAACAAAATGAAATATATCTTCATGTCAGCCATCTTCAATACATGTGCGCGCAAAGAAATACTTTTAATATTGTCACTTGCGATACGTTTGATGCGCGTTTTTGTCATGTTGTTGTACACACACACACATCAAGCTATCGCAAACTGTCAAATTTTCCCAATTGAACATGAACCTTATGCTTAAGGAATAAAGTTGAAAAACTATCAAAGAAATTTGTGACAGATTGGGGTAGTGTGTGTGATAACGTTTTATCTTTCTCGACGGCTCCAGCGAAGAAAAATGAACTTTGACTTTGAATTTTGTGTGAGTCGCTGATAAATCTGTGGTCTGTTTACGAATGATATCAGCAGACTCAGGTTACATACCTAACTAATGCAGTTAAATCTAAAACGCTTCACTTTTTAACTGACTTTAAAAAAAGGAGGAGGTTATACAGGGTGTTTGGCAGAACGTTGAACATACGAAAATGGTGGATAGGTCGTCACCTGCCACTTCAGCCCAGTATTTGGCCCTGGCCCCCTGGATTAAAAAAAAATATTTTTTGCTTTCTTCTAGTTTCACCACTTTCTTAACTTTAAAGAGTAATTTTTAAAAAAACATTTTTTTTAATGTTGGCAGATTCTTATAAAATTTATTTTTTGCTTTATTCAGATGTTAGCCAGAAAAAAAGTTATAACTTAATGAAAGATGAAAAAAAAAAAACATTTTTTTCACCGTTTGACGGCGGACGCGGTGGGGCCGGAGGGGAACAGCAATGTCGGTATAGCGTTGGCCGCTCTCCCTATCCCCTGCGGCCGAAAAGTGGTAGGCGGAACGGCGCGTTGTGTTCAATGAGCGCCGCCAGAGATGTCAGCGCCGACTGGTGGGGTCCGCAAGGGCCGATGCCTACCAGGGGTGCGGGTTGTTCTAAAGAGACATCGCCGCCTCTGGCACACAGGCAACTGAGGGAACACGGGTGGGTTTTAGTCAGTAAAAGTCTGTCACGGCCTCCTGCTCTCTACCCAGAGCGGGAGAAGCCATTTGATGATTTCCCAACCTCCCAAAAAAAAAACCGTACGGCAATTGTATTGTATGAAATTAACTGGTGATAACATTCCGTCACAACTGCAAAACTTTTTGGGGAAAAAAAATATCATGGTGTACAGACGCCAGCACATCAAGCTACCCCAACCTGTCAAATTTCTTTGATAGATTTTCAACTTTATAACATAATCTCATGGTTCATGTTCAATTGGGAAAATTTGACAGTTTGGGGTAGCTTGATGTGCTGGCGTCTGTACAAATGGATTCGATTCAGTACCTACTTATTCTGAACAAACTATATTCAGGTTTCGCATACACTAATGTTGTATATCTTTATCTCTTTCTACGACAGGAATCGGGATGGGATCGCATTGTATGATTCTATGTACTAGTAGCTACATTCATGGTTTACGCTGTTTTTGAGTGCTCTAACGTTCGTGTACGACGTATCTACTTATAATGTCATTGTTAAGATGTCTTCACATAAGTTTTCAGAAGACAGACGAACGAAGACAGGTGATAGAGCTAGTGATTTCTGATACAGTACCGTATTTTTTTTATTATTATTTTAAATTTTACCTAATTTATTTAGCATTTTTTGTACACTATGCTGTGAGAACAGTTAAATGAACCATTATTTGAGATTAAACAGAAATCTGTTTAATCGCGGTCGGTGCGGTCGTTTTTAAATAAAAACTTCGGCGACTTTAAATTAGGCACCCTTTGTAAAGCGCCGCCAAAATAAAATAAGTAGAAGCGTCAAACGTTTTAAATTGATGCAAAATAACCAATTTAAGGCGAAAGGTTAATGTTATCCGTTTAAAAAATATTATTTATCTATTTCAAAAAGTGTGGTATAGTATAGTCTGTTGTAATATAATTTTACAATGTAGGGTTTAATCGAATTGTTTAGTTTGCATTTAGGTTGTATATAACCTACGTTCTGGGCACGCCACGATTGCGGCGGTTAGTCCCCTCTTTGAGGAGTGCCTTGAGAGGCGGCACGGCGTCCTCACCTTCCGCCTGACGCAGGTCCTCGCCGGACACGGTTGTTTCGGGAGGTTCCTGTTTCTAAGGTATCTCCCGGGTGTCCAATCCTGACTGACTGACTCATCAACGTCCAGCCCAAAACCTCGGACCTAGAAAGCTGAAATTTTCCACAGAGGTTCCCTTTATAATGTAAACAAGGAATGAGGAAGGATTTTTTGAAATGCAACCCCTAAGGGAGTTAATAGGGGATGAAAGTTCCGCGCGGGCGAAGTCGCTGGCAAAAGCTAGTTACATATATTCTCACGCCACTTAGGTCTATTTTGTAACAACTTTAAATAATATTGATACCACAACAAATATTGATACATACAACAAAAAGTATGATTGACGTGTAAAAGTGTTTGTAAAAACCTACTTACAGAAATAAAATCAAATAGGCACCTTACTTTCCAAAAGGCCTGTTTTAGAGAAGTACACAATTGCCAAAACTTAAGCCTATTTTGGCTACTTTGGCGAGCAGTGGTGGCCCAGTGGTAACGGCCGCGACTTACGAGTTGCAGGTCGTGCGTTCGAACCCAGCCAGGCGCATTACTTTGTGTAAATAATTTCATCACCACTGCTCTCAAACGGTGAAGGAAAACATCGTGAGGAAACCGGCATGTCCTAGAACCAAAAATTCGAAGACATGTGACATCTACCAACCCGCACTGGGCCCGCGTGGTAGATTACGGCCCACTCCCTCTCACTGAGAGGAGGCCTGTGTCCCAGCAGTGGGAACGTTATAGGCTGAGTATGTAAACCTATTTTATGGAATGTTACATTATTTTCAGGATACATTGACATTGCACTACCTATAATAAAGTGACCAGGTGTTACATGATATAATCATCAGTGTTTGAAGATGAGAGGTAAGAGCGGTCGAGAATTAAGCACTGCTTCGATTTCAACAAATACCGTATTGAGTTGTTAACAGTTTTTTGCAATATTCTTTTTAAGTGAAAGCTTGTGCTCTTAACTGCAGCTTCCCAGAGCCCCCGAAATGTAGGCGAGTAACATGGTATAAAGTGAAATTGTATCCCACGCTTGGCGGTAAATCTTTGTACCTGCATTTGGTGACTCTGAAAAGCTTGCAGTTTGTAGAGGTCGACTAATGGACTCCTTGCACATTTAAAGGTACTTGCATTGTCGCAGTGAGTTTCGGTGGGCAACCCTCGTCTAGAGATAAATCTCCTTAAACATGCAGGGTCAGCTTGCTTAATTTGCAAGCTTGTCGGTAGCACCAGTTCGAGTTAACACGCATTGTGATAACCTAATTGTTGTGCATAGTAGGAATGTCTAGAAATGGCCAAGAATATCGCAGTTATAAGGGGAACCTAGTCGCTGGCTCGAACTCACTGATGAGCCTGGCTAAAAAGCACGCTGTCTCACCAGGCTTCGTGTCCGATAGAGGTAGTATCAGTGATGAGCAGTTAGACGCTAGTCTACACGCACAACGTTATTGAGTGAGATGCAGGCTCATTAAATAGTAAAACAGGAGCGTAAAATTGAAGAAAAGTCCTTCGGAAGATCGGGTTTTATGAAAAACCCACTACATAAATTAGTGACGAATAACGTTTATTGAACTTTTCGATAATTGAAGTTTGTCGGTACCGACTTGGTTTTCGTAATTTTACACTTCTTTTATTACTTAAACACGCCCAAAGTTAGGTTAAATAAGCAAGAAAAACGAATCTTTGTTGGCTCATAACTTTTTAATGAATTTTAACTTTTTGATGTACATAGGTACATTGTCAAACAATGAAGTAAAACCTTCCTGAGAAAAAATGTGGACTAGATTCACCTTAAATTCCCCTTGCAGTTGGTGGTAGCGGTCCGTGACGTCATCTCTGGGCAGACAGATTTGTAGAGTAGATAGTATGGTATCATGTAATCATTCCGTTCTATCCAAAAATATTACGTTCTACAATCTTACAGCCGTTTGATGTACAATGCTTATGTATAATCACCATTCTTGTAGATCTATGTAAATACCGTATACGGGAATTGGGATTTTTGAAGAACGGAACAGCTGAAAAAAAAAGTAAAAAGCTAAAAACAAACTACGACAAAAACAGCCGACAAATTAATAATAACTTGGTTTTATTTATTTATTTATCACGAACAATGCTATCATTACAGGAATTTCCTAATGCGGTAGCGTGGTCCTTAATTAAACTATCTTGAGTGACGTGAGTTTTAATATATGTATAGCCTGGCGTCACACTTCACACGCCATTTACCTAGGTATGTACAGAGGCCAGCACATCAAGCTACCCCAATCTGTCAAATTTCTGTGATAGTTTTTCAACTTTATAACAAAGGAATAAATAAGGTTTATGTTCAATTGGGAAAATTTTACAGTTTGGGATAGCTTGACCTGCAGCTGGCGACTGTACGTACTGATTACGTTCGGTTTTAAAATTTATTTTTTAATTATTTTGGTTTAGCTACTTTATGTATTTTCAGAAAGTAGGTAGTTAAGTAGGTACTCTATACCTTTTTTTTTGGGTGGGAAATCATCAAATAACTTCACACGCTCTGGGTGGAGCAGGACGGCGTGTCAGACTTTTACTGACTAAAACCCACCCGTGTTCCGGCAGTAGCCCGTATGCCAGAGGCTGCGATATCTCTTTCGAACAAAACCGCAACCCTGGCAGCTCTATACCTTTAATTGGATACTAAAACGTTAGCCGCCATTTTGTTTTTTTATACGACTTCATTTAACCTGCAAAACAAATAACTCTTCCAACCATCTTCCAACGAAACTTCGTGGGTCAAAATACGAAGAGTAGGTACCTACCTTGGAGAGGGAACAGAACAACATTCATACCTACACCTACATAGCCTGGTAAAATATTGGCGTGTGCCAGCTGACATAATATAATGGCAAACACATGGAGAAACACCTACCTATAAAGACTAAAGTATAGTAACTGATTCGGATGAAATTTGGCACACAGATAGTTTATAACCTAGAATCTAGGTAGGCAAAAAAAATTTACCTGTTAATCTAGGTCCTAGATTAACAGGTAAAATTTTTTTGCCGCGGGACTACGTTCCAGTGGGATTATTTCACACGTGCGCAGGGTTGGATCCGCTTTTGTATTAGGACAATCTACAAACCTATTGACTCCAAGTAGCTCCCATCTGGCATCGGCTTGCTGGTGCTGCCCACGGGTGGCCCTGCAATAAGAGATGCCAGTCTAGCAACCATAGATCGACGGTCCCCGGAAAACACCTTAGTGCAATCTGAAGAATTCCGTACCGTTTGTAAGAAAATATAAACCTTAAAAACGACGATTTCGAACTCAAATTGGATAGGTACCTAGGTAACTAATTTAAAATTTATTTCTGCATACAAAATACAAAATAACCAACTTACATTCACCATAACTCCCGACGTCATCGACAAAGTAATCCATTTCGTCTATCGAACTATACGGCCGCGCGGAAGTGAAAACAAAGAATAAAAACAAAATGAAATATATCTTCATGTCAGCCATCTTCAATACATGTGCGCGCAAAGAAATACTTTAAAATAATGCCACATGCGATACGTTTGATGCGCGTTTTTGTCATGTTGTTGTACACACATCAAGCTATCGCAAACTGTCAAATTTTCCTAATTGAACATGAACCTTATTCTTATGGAATAAAGTTGAAAAACTATCAAAGAAATTTGTGACAGATTGGGGTAGTTTGATGTGCACGCCTGTGTACACAAATTAATGTGATAACATTTTATCTTTCTAGACGGCTCCAGCAAGGAAAAATGAACTTTGACTTTGAATTGAGGCCATGAGAAACAGAGTGGCGAAATTAACATTTTTTCAAAATTGAGTTTTGGGGTGGATTTACAAAGTTGTCGAAAAATCACGTGGAGGGCATAAAAAAATTAATATTACTAGAGTATAGTAACTTTTTACATTTACAGGCTTTATATAAACTTGTTTTATACAGCGCTTTAACCCAAACATCCTCAAAGACAATGGTTTTTTTATAATAAAATTAATACGCATATCAAAATCATCACCGTCTGTGAAAAACATGCTACTCTTTATGTTTGCCGGCTACATACACGACTACCCGACGTGTGAACTAGAATTTAATTTATGATTTACTTTTATCCATGTAAGTAGTATCCTTTTTTAGAAAAGTAAATAAAAATTTCTTTGTAAAATAAATGATCAATAAATAAATAAAATTTTAGCATTGAAATTCGCCAACACCGTCACGGAAATATCAAAGTGGGGGTAGTTCCGTATACGTAGCATTTACGCGGCCCGCTATACCCCACCCCGCTTCCTCGTTTCATAACGAACTGCGAAACGAGCCGCACGTCGGCATAACACGCACTCCGAGGGCAAAAATTTGCTGTGAGTGTCCAAAAATGTTGTTTAGACAAAGTTGCGTCATTACCGTCAGGCTGTGGTTCAACGAAAGTACATAAAAAAACATTACGATTGATTTGAACATAATCTTAGTTATAAGTGAAGATGTAAAAGAAAATAGCGGTATCTTTCTATTACTAGTACTTTCCTAGAGAAATCGACGTAGCATCCTAATCGTCATCACCATACCCATCATCACCGTTTAAAAATAATAAGCGGTGATGACCTCATGAGTATGGTGATGACGATTTACTTAATTTGTGTTATAATTTGCTTAAAAGTTACCTAAGAGATTGAAGGTTAGTGATTGATTTATTATATCCTTCCTACTGAAAACCCTCGTGAGACTCTGTGATAGATATAGACATATCCTAGACGGACCTCTCCGGATAAATGATGATGGGACTCCCTTTTCCGCACGTAGAACCTCTCCGGATAAAACCACTTTACAAACAACAGCACGCATATTCCACTGGCAGATCAACAGAATCCACACTCTATAGCGTAGTATCCAAAACTGAATGCGCAGTGGACCACAAATGCTCGGCTCTGGCTGTTTTTATCGACATCGAAGGTGCCTTTAACAAGATCATGTTCAATAGTATTAACATTGCCCTCGACACACACAACATAGACACGAGTCTGAGAGAGTGGATCACCAATATGCTCAAATTGAGAGCTGTACAGGTCACCGTGAACGACACTACAAGGGCAGTAGGTAGTGGCGAAGCGCTGCCCGCAAGGGGCCGTCTTCTCGCCGTTTCTATGGCACCTGGTCGTAGAAAACCTCATAACAACAAATGCCCGAAACGCTAAATGACAGAGGTTACTTCGCCGTAGGCTACGTCGATGATTTAACTATAATAGTAAATGGCACCCACGAAAATGAAAATAGTTGAAGACAGGTGCAACAAACACTAACTATCAGTAGACCCCACAAAAACCGAACTGATCCTCTTCACAAAAAGAGGAAACTCGCGGAAATACAACTTCCACGTCTGTTTGGCACTACCCTAAGCCTATCAACTGACACCAAATACCTGGGCATCTTTTTGGACAAAAAGCTGAACTGTGCATAACATACTAACTACATCACTACAAAAGCTAGCATATTCTTATGGCAGTGCAAGTGAATGCTTGGCAGGAACTGGATTATTAGCTCCAGAGTCACCAACTGGCTATTTTTTACACCACAGTTATTTGACCAATTATCACATACAGTTCAACAGTCTGGTGGCCCAGAACAAACCTGAGCACAGCCCAAAAAGACGATGAGCAATCATTGGCTGTATGAGAACTACACCAAATGCTGGGGCTGCCTCCTCTACACCTCATCGTGCGAGAGTAGGCAGTCGTGGCTGTTTTCGGGCTTAACATAGCTGAAACCCTAGGCAAAGACTCTAGAGTCAAGCATACACGTATTAAGGACGATGCGATCAAACGACAACCAATGATGGCATCACTCTGCGATAAAACCCCGAAACTACACTACTTTCAAAAGTAGTACACGGTAGCACTCACAGAAGAACAGTTCAACGATCACACAGACTCGGAAGAGCTAAGAGTTTACACAGATGGATCAAAGACTTACCCCAGTTTTCTCACACAATCTTAACTTAGACATATCCAGTCCGTTGGGAATGTTCAACAACGTCTACCAGGTGGAATATGTGACCATTATACAAGCAGCGTACGCCATAGAAGCAAGGAGAGTCACGGTCACCTACATACGTATACTCTCCAACAGTGCTTCAGTTCTCCAATCTCTATGGAGAAATTACATTACATCGAGTTTAGCACTAGAATGTCACAATGCACTATGACGAATAATTATTTCTAACCGCTACACTCTGACACTGCAATGGATAAAAGGACACAGCGGATCACTAGGCAACGATGCTGCTGACGAACTAGCCAGAAGGGCATCCAGCGCGTCAGTCTGTGGACCCGAGCCCATCGTGCCCATCCCCTTCAACCAGCTACGCAGGGTCTTAAGGACTACACTCACACACAAGCGGAGAGCTAGTGGATCTCGACACCAGGCAGTCTAGAGAAACAATGGTATTTTCGGATGGCAGGCTGACCAGACGTCTGTTACGCCTGGACAGATAGGATCTGGGTCTGATGACTGGGACCATCACGGGACACTGCCCGCTAAACAAACACTTCTACACAATAGACATAACGGACAGCCCCCTGTGCAGGGCCTGCATGGAGGCTGAGGAAACCGTTGCGCATGTGCTTTTCGAATGCACAGGCGTGGTCCAGATTAGAACCGAAACCCTCGGAGCACCCAAATCTTACCAGGATTTTCTCAACAGGCCATGAGATATAGCTAACTTCTGGAGGGAGGTGGGCTGGCTGGAATAACCACGAATGGCCGCCATGGCTCACGTATAATGGTCCATTTGAAGGTCTAAGTGCGGAAACTAAACCCAATACCATAGAACATGCCACCATGAAGCAAGATTCTGAATTGTATGAACTTATGAAAGAAAAAGAAAAGGTATAAAAATAGAAGAGACAAATTAGGTCAGTTCGAATCAATAAATGAAAAAGTCCAAGAGAGCAGAGAGTATGGCGCAAAAAATGGCGTGAAGCAGATAAAAGATACCGGGAAAACAAGAAAAATTAAGCAAAAATGAAGACCATTGAACTAAAACCAACATTGGTCAATCCCAATGGTCCCAAAAAAGTTGATTTCCTTTAATTTTCTCGTTTTTTATTTGACATTCATGTATAAAGCGTCATCACCATACACACGAAATCAGCACCATCCATAGATAAATCATCGCCATACCACAGCCGTCATCACCATCTCACTTCTTTTTATTGGAATGCCGTTATCTTCAGATCTACGCATTAAATGTTCGTCTAAACACAATTTATGAACATTATACGTAGCCTGCAATGATTTTATCTAGTTTTACTAGCATTCCAATGCGTTTTAAATTTTTAAATTTATTGTTTGAAGAAATTTTTCTTGTGTAAATCCACCCTTTGGCATACCGCATTACTCGTAGGGTCTTTTCAAA
This sequence comes from Polymixis flavicincta, assembly GCA_949987655.1. Classification (NCBI taxonomy): domain Eukaryota; kingdom Metazoa; phylum Arthropoda; class Insecta; order Lepidoptera; family Noctuidae; genus Polymixis; species Polymixis flavicincta. Next base: position 9,831,757 of record OX465198.1, on the reverse strand, counting down.
AACCAGAGTAACCTATGTTTAATTTTGTCAATTATTAACAGATGGCAGCACAGAACTGTAATGAATTTCTGACAACTAGGTCCGAAAAGCAAACGGCATAGTGGCCTAACTGCATAGGCCAGTATAGTTCTGGCAACACTATGAAACTTTGAAACGAGCATTCAAATAGGTCACCAGTTACCCGCTATCATCTGTTAAATTACGCGCGTATTGAACTTTTGGTGTAAAAATCTAAAAATTATAGATATTTCAATAGAAGATAAATCAAGGAGGTGAAAATCAAGGATCCAATGATGTTGAACTACAGATGGAAGGTAGATTTTAATATTATGTTAATATTATTAACAACTTTATGTTTCCCCGACTCAAAAATTGTCTATTCTAGCTTTTGTAAGGTATAGTGGGACTCATCCCACTAACCTTACAAGAGCTAGAACAGACAATTTTTGAGTCCTGATTTGAATATTAACAAAATGTAATCTTTGTATTGCACTACAAAGCCACCAGTGTCTGACTATACATATTTGTAAGAAAATATTGAATGAACATTTAAATCTCTCCTTTTATGCTCCTTATTGGTGGTTCTTGTAGAAAATGTGACCACATGGAAATGAAGATTCGAGTCTTTGATTTTGAAGAAGAAAATAATTTGCTGCAAGCCCAGAAAACTCTTCATCTATCTAAAGCCCAATCAGCCCGGGACAACTATGAGGCGGACAAACAATTTGCTAAGGAAAATCATGATATTACAGTCCTTGTATTTGACTTGATGAAGACTCTGCCCACACCAGTTGTATCAACAGGAATTTGCTATTATAAACGACAAAATGAACCAATATAGAATATTCTACAAGTACCTATTCCAGAAGTGTTGTTTGAGTAGGTAGGTTGATGTTGCCGAAAGAAATTCAAAGGCATTTATAGATATTGAACAGCAGGCTTAGCACGAGAACCGTAGACAAGCGTTTTGTCGACGGAAGACTAGGCAAAATGACGTTTCCGTGTAGACAGTTGACAGTTTTGTACCGAGAAATATAGACAAGCGATTTCTATTCTACCGAAGAGTATTTAGGCGCGTTATACCTACGCCCGGTTTATATAAATGAAACCATGTTCAATAGTAGATTATGTGTGTATTTGTTTCACCACACAGTACCTACACATAATATAACAAAGGAAATACAGAGAACCGATCAGTGGTAAATATGGAATAGAGCTTAACGTTATTACACGGTGTAACTTAATTACTTTTCCTGAGCTTTACGTTCCGATTCAAATCCTCGTTCTACTAGTTCAAACTTTTCAACCGTATCTAGACCTCTCGTCTAGAAACAAAAATAGTGTTGTCACCAAACTAAATAAGAGTGGGAACCATAGGTATTAGTTTGGTTCGCCACAAGTAAAAAAAAAGAAAGCGTCGTGCTAAGCCTGCTGGAGCTGTTTTACCCTGATGGAAAGTTGATCAATGTTGAAAAGAAGAAGGACTTACTTGAACTCATAAACGAAATACCACCCATTCACCATGAGTTCTAAACATCAACAAGGGCAAGTGCTACTGTTAGTAATACAATAGATGTACCCCAAGAAGATGATGATTGGTGGGGCCCGCTAGGGCCGATTCAGATTGCACTAAGGTGTTTTCCTGTGTACACACATTAATGTGATAACGTTTATCTTTCTAGACGGCTCCAGCAAAGAAAAATGAACTTTGACTTTGAATTTTGTGTGATATCTGATAATCTGTGGTCTGTTTACGAATGGTATCAGCAGACTCAGGTTAGGGTACCTACCTAACTAATGCAGTTAAATCTAAAACGCTTCACTTTTTAACCGACTTCAAAAAAAGGAGGAGAACGTTGAACATACGAAAATGGTGGATAGGTGGGGCCATCTGCTACTTACTCAGCCCAAATTTATTTGGCCCTGGCCCCCTGGATATTTTTATTTATGTTTTTGCTTTCTACTTTCACCACTTTCTTAACTTTAAAGTGTAATTTTTTTGGGGAGGGTCTTGCGTTCACAAATTTATGTTTTGGCCTCCAACAACACGCTTCGCTTTCGCTTGCTTGGCTTGGTTTTGTAGACGCAAACCTACCTTGCTTCCTCCCTCAGAGGCGGTAAGGTGGCGTGGTCTTGAGGGAGAGCGCAACGGTCGCGTAGATCCTCAAGGCAAGTCTGGTGATGTTCCTTCTCGAGGTTGCCGCCCCGTTCTTGGTCTAATTCCATATGAATTAGACATAACAGAAATCACCGGGCGATTCACCTCAGGGGTGGCGAGGTCATGGCCCTGGGTGTCCACCATCGAACAAGAGCAGATGATGGACAGCAATGACCTCCCGCGTGTTTGTGCCGTGCGCGGGGACCCGTACGGGGGGATGAAGGAATCCTGGTGGTTGAGTGGAGCAGATTGCACACAACACACCACTTTGGCCCGGATTTCCTCCTACACGGGAGGTCGTGGGGTAGCTACCCACGATCAACCGGCTGAGGCATCCCATAAGAGGGTTGTCAGGCGAGGATCGGCTTAGTGGGGGAGGGCAGCCGGCGCGGCGTGAGGTCTCGGGGTGAGTTGCGGCATAGTCTCGTGTCGTATACAGTCCTGGGATCTTCCGTCGCGTGCGGGTTCGTCAATTTCCTACTAGGTTGATCCTATACCGAAGGAGTAGCTCTGGCGTTCGCTCGTTGAACGGGCGACGTCCCCGACTGAGGGCTCCGTGGCGGGTGGAGAGCTCCAACGGTGAATCTTAAACGTCCAAACCCATGGATAATGAGACTAACCACAACATAACCAAGCTACAAGCTGCGTCCCGCTCGTCGGATGCGCTTACAAACACACCACGGGCCGCGTCTTCAGATGCGCCTCCCACAACCAACAGAAGGGTTGCGTCTCAAGATGCGCCTAAGCGACAACCGCCTAAGGCTGCATCTACAGATGCACCAAATAAAAATAAACGCTCGGCTGCGTCCAAGGATGCGGTGAGGAAGGCAACCGCAAGGGATGCACCACAACAGGCTGCGTCCCGAGCAATACCAACCACATCTGCGTCCATGGATGCGCCCCCAAACACAACCCTGACAGAAAGGCCAAGGACAGTTCTCGCTCATGGCGACTTGAGGAGCACTGCAAATGTGGATGCGCCCAAAACACGGGCTGCGTCAACGGCTGCGGTCTCTGAAAGGGACCTGTCGAGTCTGGCCAAAGCCCCACTGGCAGGAGTGTCAAACGACGACAACTGGCAAACAGTCCAGGGCAAGAAGACGTCCCTCAAGGCGGTGCCGGCAACGGCTGAGACGCCAAAAGGTGCCACCGGCGTTATGCGCAAGCGCAGCGCAAGGCCAAGAGGGCGTAAAAAACCTAGAAATACCAATACGGTACCACCGGCCAGGGCGCAGAAGCGTACGCGTCCCGAAGATACCGTCACGCCAACGGGGATCAGCAAGAAGAGCAAGCCTGCTCGCTCCCGTATGGTGGACGGTACTTTGGTGAGCTACGCCGAAGCGGCCGCGTCGTTCCGGAGCAACGAGCTGTGTGTTGCCGTCATGACGGAGCCCTTCTTGGACATGACGCAGGAGCAAGCAGAAGGGATCCGACACACAGTCGAAAACCAGCTCCGGGATCTGCTGAAAGCAGCTCCCGATCCAACCGACACAACCCTCAACACCGCGATCCACTTTAGAGGCCGGGCCCACTTCGCAGAAGGCGTCCTCAAGACGTGGTGTGAGGACCATTTCACACTGGCCTGGCTCAAGGGGGTCGTGACAAACATACCGTCCCCGCTACCGGGGACCAAGCTAACCGTTCGGCCACAAGCAGACATACCCAAGAAGGTCCTGTGTATGCTGTATGTCCCAGAGACCAGCGAAGACACTACGGAACTGATCAGGATGCTGGCAAGGCAGAACCCTAACCTGAAAATAAACACCTGGACTCTGACACACGAAAGGGTTAGGCAGGAGCCCCCGGGTACCTGTCTCTTCTTTCGTGTGCCGGAGTCCATGGTAAAAACCATAAAGGACCAACAGCGGCGAGTATACTACCTTATGGGTTGTATATACATCCGCTTCCTGGAGGAGGGTGGAAGCAGGGAGGCGGCCGCTGCGTCGACAGCAGCAACAGCCTCGAGTGCGCATGGGAGTGGGCCGGGTCCGTCGCTGCCCGTACGTTCCCCGTCGCCTACCGCGATGGGAACCGTTGGGGGGGCGGTGGAGTTGTGACTTCCATGGCAGCACTGGAGGTTGTTTCAACAGCGGGATCAACGCATGACCCACCCTCGTCCGGTCAAACTTCGGACGAGGATTGCTTTCCGTCAGGGGAGGGTAGTGAGGGCGAGGACAGCAGCCTCTGCTCCTCTCCTTTGCGGGACTAAAATCCTGCAGACCAACCTCCAGCACAGCCAATCTGCGTCGGCCACCTTGCGCAGAGTGCTGGAGAACAAACAACAACAAGGGAACACCATCGCCCTCATCCAAGAGCCGTGGATCAGGGGTGGCAAAATATGCGGTCTTGGTAACATCGGAGGTAAGTTGCTACTAGATACCTCCGCAAGTAATCCGCGCACCTGCATTTTTGTCCCAAAACATGTACCTAACCTTTTAATTAACGAATTCTGTTCAAGGGACCTGACAGTAATCAGGCTTTTCAGAACCGAACAGGATCTCCCGGACATCGTACTAGCCTCGGCATACCTGCCTGGCGACGAGAACGTGCCTCTGCCAGAGCTCGCCTTACTGGTTGAGTACTGTGAAAAGGAGAAACTGGAGCTAATCATCGCGACAGACTCCAATGCGCATCACACGCTCTGGGGTAATGTCAAAACCAACAACCGAGGTGAGGTAATGCTTGATTTTATTCTTAGTAATAACCTTGTTTTACTCAACAAGGGCTCTGAACCTACCTTCGTAAACGCGAGATCGCAAACAATAATTGATTTAACAATAGCAACCATAGGTATTTCCAACTCTATACAGGACTGGCATGTGTCCAATGAGATATCGTGCTCAGACCACAGATGGATCCGTTATACCATTAATTTTAACCTAACCAAACCACAGCCTAGAAGGGTTCCTCGCAACACAGACCAAGTCAAGTTTGTCAAACTAGTCGAGTCTGAACTATGTAGACTACCCGCCCTTCCGGCTGAAATACCAGTAACCAACTTAGACGAACATGTAAACAACATCACATCCATCCTCTTATCTAGCTATGAACAGTCGTGTCCCCTCACGGTACCAAGGCAGGGCGCTCGCCATTCCTGGTGGAGTCCTGAACTGGAAAGACATCGACGAAAGCTGAGAAGACTGTTCAACAGAGCTAGGAACACACGGTCGCCGATAGATTGGGACCGTTATACAACAGCTCGGAAAATTTATAAAAAACTGGTACGCCTCAGAGGAAAGAATAGTTGGAGGCGTTTCTGTACCAACATTGAAAGTAACAACCAGGCAATGAGGGTCAAGACCTGTCTTGCTCAAGAGACAGACCACTCAATAGGATGCCTGAAAAAACCAGATAATACGTTCACAACAAACGACGCTGAGACAAGCGAACTACTCCTAACCACTCACTTCCCAGGATGCCAGATTGCGACCCAGCAAAGCTGGGAACCGCATAGGGAGAGAGGCACGAGCAGTTTAGATTGGGAAGTGGCGTTAGAAGTAATAGACAAAGACAAAATAACATGGGCAATCAACACCTTCTTACCTTTCAAGGCAGCAGGACTGGATGGTATATTCCCAGCTCTGCTCAGATGGAGCCGTGACTTACTGGCTGATTACCTCGTCAAGGTGTTTCGAGCCTGCCTCGCCCACCGCTACATCCCCTTGAAATGGCGAGAAGTAAAAATAATCTTTATACCGAAGCCAGGTAGGGGCGACTACACCCAGCCCAAATCTTTTAGACCCATAAGCCTCTCATCGTTCTTCTTAAAGACACTGGAGAGGCTGGGGGATAGAAAGATTAGATCCCAAACTTCGGTACAAAGACCATTACATCCCAATCAACACGCCTACTGCGCAGGCAAATCAACTGAATCAGCACTCCATGGCGTAGTTTCACGCATAGGAAATGCTCTCAAAGCCAAAAACCCAACCCTAGGCGCCTTCATTGATATAGAAGGCGCTTTCGACAAAACTAACTTCGCCAGCATCGAACAGGCACTTGCCACGCACGGTGTTGCGCGAACGCTCATAGAATGGATTAATAACATGTTAAAATACCGTGCTATTCAGTTTACCGTGAACACCACCACACGAGGCATCGTGAGCAGAGGCTGCCCACAGGGTGGGGTGCTGTCACCACTACTGTGGAATTTAGTCGTAAATGAGCTCATCGTAGAGCTCAACGCCAGCAGTCTTTACTCGGTAGGTTACGCGGACGATATAGCAATTCTGATTTCGGGGAAATTTGAGGGAATCTTATGCGATTTCATGAGAAGGGCCTTCAAAATAATCGAGAATTGGTGCACGAAGCACGACCTATCGGTTAACCCCTCGAAAACAGATCTAATAATGTTCACCAACAAAAGAACTCTTGGGCCCCACAGGCTTCCAAAACTTTTCAACACAGAACTAACACTTAAAGACGAAGTCAAGTACTTGGGGGTGATCCTGGACAGCAAACTGCTCTGGAACAAGCATCTTGACTACAAACTTAATAAAAGCACAATTGCACTATACCAATGTAAAAAAATGCTAGGGAAAACATGGGGGCTTTCTCCGAAGATCACTCTGTGGTTATACAAATCGGTAATCAGGCCAATGTTGGCTTATGGCGCTCTGGTTTGGTGGACAAGGACTGAACTCTCGACCACCATTACCAGACTACAAAGATTTCAACGACTGGCCTGTTCAGCTACCACTGGCTGCTTGAGAACCACCCCAACAGCAGCCATGGAGATAGCCCTTCAACTAACTCCCCTTGACCTGTACATACAGCAGGAGGCGGCGCTAGCTGCCATCAGGCTAATGCATCTAGGCATATGGGGCAAGAACCTTACCAGTCCACACGCTAACATCCTGGACCGGGCGATTGAGTACCAGCCTCTCATCGCTGCCCCGTGTGATAGAACACCAAACCAACCTATGTTCAACAAAAACTATATCATACAAACAGTAGAGGAAGAACGGGATCAGTCAGGAGCCAATGAAGTGCGCATCTACACTGACGGCTCAAAAACACAAGACGGTTCAGGTGCTGGCGTACACTCCCTTGACCTCAACATCAACCTTCACATACCGCTAGGCACACACAGTTCGATCTTTCAATGTGAATGTGTTGCCTTAACACAAGCCGCAACAGCAGTAAAGCGCTTAGGCATCCGGAACTACGGCATTAAATTCCTATCCGACAGCCTATCTGTGCTCAAAGCTTTAGAAAACAAACAAACTAACAACAAACTAATTTTTGAGTGCCATCTAGCTCTGGAGAGCCTATCGACGTCCAATCGTATTGCACTCCAGTGGATCAAAGGGCACAGTGGATCTTTAGGCAATGATGCCGCAGACGAACTTGCGAAGAGAGGCTCTGATATGAAAGTGCTAGGCCCGTACCCACTTCTCCCCCTGCCTTTCTCACAATTTCGTGCGTGGATTCGCCAAAGGTCGACCGAACTCCATAACAACAGATGGTCACGGGCAACAGACTGTAGACAGTCAAAATTGGCTTTACCGATTGTACACCCGCGATTAACTAAAAATCTTCTCAGCCTGAGTAGAAATAACCTTAGAATATTAATTGGAACAATTACGGGCCATAACACACTTAACAAACACCTTTTTAACATAGGCGCCACAGACAGCCCGCTTTGCAGGGGCTGCCTTGACGCCGAGGAATCAGCCGCCCACGTCATCCTGGAATGCGAGGCCGTGGCTTCTCAACGTGAAGAAATCCTCGGAACAGTGAGGTCGCTCCGCGAAGCCTGTGAAGCTCCCAGGAAGCTTCTGTGCTTTTGGGCGGAGCTAGGCTGGCTCTGTTAGCCAGAATCCCCACGCACAACGGACCGAATGGGAGTCTACGTGCGGAAAAGGGAGTCCCATCATCATCATCATCATCATCAAGTGTAATTTTTATTGTATGTTGGCAGATTCTTATAAAATTTATTTTATGCTTTATTCAGATGTTAGCCAGAAAAAAAGTTATGAGTCCTCAAACTTACAGAAAGATGTAAAAAATAAAATCAATTTTTAAAAAATATCCTGGGGCCAAGGCCAAATAAAAATAGGGCTTTCTTTTTTTATGTATGTTTACCGATTTCTCCCTCATTTTTTTCTTGTTCAAAAGAACTTTATTCCGAAATGGTCCTATTAAAATTTCATATAGATCCGATGATGCGTTTCGGAGACAGACAACGGAACTCTATGCTATTGCTGCTATCGCATAAATATGCATTGTTTTGACCACACGGATGATAAAATTTCAAATTGGCGTGGGGTAGGTAAAAGTGAAAAATAAAACTTGATCCAAAAGAAAAAAACAACCGACTTCCGGAAAAACACTGCAAAGTGAAAAATTCAAAAAAAACAAGAAATTAATAAAATACATATCCAAAGTCACCGACTTCCGAAATTAAAATTATGTTTCACTTTGCAGTGTTTTTTCGGAAGTCGGTTGTTATTTTTTTTTTAAAGTTTCTCTTTTTTAATTCGGTGTTGGTCTTTGAGCGATATGTCTTTATCAAGCAAGATGCAAGATATCTATGATAGCAATGACCTTTAGATGAGTTTCCAGCGCTCAATATTGGCAAGATAAATGACAGGTAATTGCCTGTCGTGTGATTAGTCATGTACCATCCAATGACGCGGCGACACGCAGTGCTCTTTCAAAATTGTCTGGTATAGTCTGTTGTAATATAATTTTTCAACACACTTGCTCATAAAATGGCTCTAATTTCACCGCAATTAGGCACATAATGACACCTATTATGAAACTGTGACTTTTTCATTACTATTATTCACTAGTGAGTTATAGCTTTTTTTTTTATTGGTTGAGTTGTTTGAGTTTCGATACAAAAAAGGTCGTGCTCAATAGTACAAATAAATTAATATACCTATTGCTTGCCCATTTCATGCAACTTCGTTATTAAATAGATAATTTCAACTTATACGTTTTTAATAAATAAAACTTTCCCTCAAATATAACTTTTGTTTTTTTCTGTAATAAAGAAAACTTTGAACTCCCCATTTTGTACGTGGCTAAAGCCCTATCCGCGAAAAGCAAAAAAAAAAAGAAACGTCATTTTTTTAGGCCTCGTTCCGAGTTACAATAATATCGATTTGACCGCGCTCACACACGACGTCCCGCGAATCGTCATAGATGACGTCATGACATGCGCCATCTTGTCAAAAATGACAGTTGTGCTGTTTTGTTTTAAGTCACATCGAATCTTAAGTTAATTTAGATTTATTTGAAATAGTGCTACTATCTAAGAAGAAAGAATGTGTAATGTATACAAGTTTAATATGGTGAATATATGTTTTAAAGTTGAGTGAACACTTTTATCGCGATCACGAGCGTTCCGTATTGATGACAAAAATGACGGTTCTTAGCTGTCAGAATCGTGATATCTAACTCGGAACGCAAAATATCGATGTGAGCGCTCACAGCATTATTTTTCTAATTCGGAATGCGGCCTTAGTATAAGGCCGATCGCCATTGTTAGATGCGCGCTCATTGGAAAACTGATTACTTTTTCCCGCCATTGGCAAAAAAAAATCTCAACTCTTTTTCACTGTTGAAATTATACGAGTAGTTATTTATTCATTAAAATGACTACAAGTACTAGTTATGAAGAAAATTATTTATGTTGTAACACCGCCCGATATAAGATGTGAAGCCCTTAACGTTCTGGAAAGTTTACTACCTAAAAACTCCAAGGACAAAATGATTTTTTAGTATTATTTTCTTCACAAGTGTGTTGAAAAACGTCGTATGATACACGTGTCTATTACCGTCCTCGGCTCTCTTAAGACCCTCGCCTGACGGCTCGGGTCTCAATGGCGCCTCAGCGGTAATCACCAACGTTATACACTTGTACCATAATGTAGTGAAAAATGTAGGGTTTAATCGAATTGTTTAGTTTACATTTAGGTTGTATATAACCTACGTTCTGGGCACGCCACGATTGCGGCGGTAAGTCCCCTCTTTGAGGAGTGCCTTGAGAGGCAGCACGGTGTCCTTACCTTCCGCCTGAAGCAGGTCCTCACAGGACACGGTTGTTTCGGGAGGTTCCTGTTTCTGAGGTATCTCTCGGGTGTTTCTATTGCGAAGATCGCCCTGGGGACACGGTGGAGCATACGGTGGAGGTCTGCCCGGCTTGGGCGGTGCACTGCTCTATCCTTGTGCAGGCGATTGGCGGCGGCGATCCCTCGCGTCCGACCCTGGTCCGGGCCATGGTACGGAGTGAGAGTACATGGGTAGCTGTCGCTTCCTTCTGCGAAGCAATGATGCTCCCGAAGAGGGAGGTGGTGCCCGTGAGGGAGAGGCAGTATATGCGCCCTCACGGCCCTAGCCTCTAATAATAGTTTCTTTGGGAAAGTTGTTTATTATGATGAGTACAATCATGTGTTTAAATATCGGTCACCCTATATAAATAAAAAGAAAAGTCCTGACTGACTGACTAGGTTGTATATAACCTACGTTCTGGGCACGCTACGATTGCGGCGGTTAGTCCCCTCTTTGAGGAGTGCTTTGAGAGGCGGCACGGCGTCCTCACCTTCCGCCTGACGCAGGTCCTCGCCGGACACGGTTGTTTCGGGAGGTTCCTGTTTCTAAGGTATCTGCGGGTGTCCAATCCTGACTGACTGACTCATCAACGTCCAGCCCAAACCCTCGGACCTAGAAAGCTGAAATTTTCTACAAAGGTTCCCTTTATAACGTAGACAAGGAATGAGGAAGGATTTTTCGAAATGCAACCCCTAAGGTAGTTAATAGGGGATGAAAGTTCCGCGCTGGCGAAGTCGCTGGCAAAAGCTAGTTACATATATTCTCACGCCACTTAGGTCTATTTTGTAACAACTTTAAATAATATGGATACCACAACAAATATTGATACATACAACAAAAAGTATGATTGACGTGTAAAAGTGTTTGTAAAAACCTACTTACAGAAATAAAATCAAATAGGTATCACACTTTCCAAAAGGCCTGTTTTAGAGAAGTACACAATTGCCAAAACTTAAGCCTATTTTGGCTACTTTGGCGAGCAGTGGTGGCCCAGTGGTAACGGCCGCGACTTACGAGTTGTAGGTCGTGGGTTCGAACCCAGCCAGGCGCATTACTTTGTGTAAATCATTTCATCACCACTGCTCTCAAACGGCGAAGGAAAACATCGTGAGGAAACCGGCATGTCCTAGAACCAAAAATTCGAAGACATGTGACATCTACCAACCCGCACTGGGCCCGCGTGGTAGATTACGGCCCACTCCCTCTCACTGAGAGAAGGCCTGTATCCCAGCAGTGGGAACGTTAAAGGCTGAGTATGTAAGCCTATTTTGTGGAATGTTACATTATTTTCAGGATACATTGACATTGCATTACCTATAATAAAGTGACCAGGTGTTACATGATATAATCATCAGTGTTTGAAGATGACAGGTAAGAGCGGTCGAGAATTAAGCACTGCTTCGATTTCAACAAATACCGTATTGAGTTGTTAACAGTTTTTTGCAATATTCTTTTTAAGTGAAAGCTTGTGCTCTTTACTGCAACTTCCCAGAGCCCCCGAAATGTAGGCGAGTAACATGGTATAAAGTGAAATTGTTTCCCACGCTTGGCGGTAAATCTTTGTACCTGTATTTGGTGACTCTGAAAAGCTTGCAGTTTGTAAAGGTCGAAAAGGTACTTACTTGCATTGTCGCAGTGAGTTTCGGTGGGCAACCCTCGTCTAGAGATAAATCTCCTTAAACATGCAGGGTCAGCTTGCTTACTTTGCAAGCTTGTCGGTAGCACCAGTTCGAGTTAACACGCATTGTGATAACCTAATTGTTGTGCATCGTAGGAATGTCTAGAAATGGCCAAGAATATCGCAGTTTAGGGGAACCTAGTCGCTGGCTCGAACTCACTGATGAGCCTGGCTAAAACGCACGCTGTCTCACCAGGCATCGTGTCCGACAGAGGTAGTATCAGCGATGAGCAGTTAGACGCTAGTCTACACGCACAACGATATTGAGTTTTTTTTTTTTTGTGAATGGCATCTCGCAGTTGACCTTGAGAGGCCGTGACTGCTCAACCGGACTTTGCTGTGAAGGTTTTTAGGACTCTAAAAGCCTCCAGCCAGGGCGTATACCTACTTAAACCTAAAACGACTGCGCATTGAGGGCACCCCCTGTGGGGTACGAACCTCGGCTCAGGGAGTCGCTGGCGGGGGCAGCTAGTGGGGACAGGCTGGATCAAGATATTTTCATGATTATTAGGCGGGGAATTTAAAGCTACTGGCTCAGCTGCGGCGCGGGCTGGCGCATCAACGAGCCAGGGACGGTCGGGACGATATTGAGTGAGATGCAGGATCATTAAATAGTAAAACAGGAGCGCAAAAATGAAGAAAAATCCTTAGGAAGATCGGGTTTTATGAAAGAACCACTGCATAAATCAGTGACCAATAAAGTTTATTGAACTTTGTCGGTACCGACTTGGTTTTCGAGATTTTACACTTTTTTTATTACTAAACACACCCAAAGTTTGGTTAAATTAGCAAGAAAACGAATCTTTGTTGGCTCATAACTTTTTAATGGCTTTTTAGTTTAGTATTCTGTTCCGTACCTGACAGACAATATTAATAATGAGACAAAACCATACCATGTTTAAATTTTGATGTAGGTACATTGTCAAACAGTGAAGTAAAGCCCACCCGAAGTTTGTATGGAAAAAATGTGGACTAGATTCACCTTAAGTTCCCCTTGCAGTTGGTGGAAGCAGTCCATGACGTCATCTCCGGGCAAACAGATTGGTAGAGTGGTATGGTATCATGTAATCATTCAGTTCTATCCAAAAATGTTATGTTTTATAATCTTACAGCCCTTTGGTTTACAATGCTTATGTATAGTCTCAAATCTTGTAGGTCCATAGATCATAGATTTCCGCAAATGGGGATAGAAATGTTCGACGACCGGAGCAGCTGAAAAAAATACTAAGTAAAAAACTAAAAATTAACTACGACAAAACATCTATAAAGATATCATCTAAGACTGACAATAACTTGGTTTTCGTATAGCCTGGCGCCACACCTCACACGCCGTTTACCTACGTACAGATTACGTGTAGTCGTGTAACTCGGTTTTTTAATTATTTTGGTTTACCTACCTAATATAATTTCAGAAAGTAGGTAGGTACTCCAGACCTTTAATTGGATATTAATAAAAACGTTAGCCGCCATTTGTTTTTTTATATGACTTCATTTATAACCCGCAGGACAAATGACGCTTCCAACCATCTTCCAACGAAACTTCGTGGGTCAAAATACGAAGAGTAGGTACCTACCTTGGAGAGGGAACAGAACAACATTCATACCTACATAGCCTGGTAAAATATTGGTGTGTGCCAGCTGACATAATATAATGGCAAACACCTGCCAATAAAGATTAAAGTATAGTTTGAATGTTTGTTACTCAATCGCGCAAAAATGGCTGAACGAATTCGGATGAAATTTGGCAAACAGATAGTTTATAACCTAGATTAACAGGTAAAACTTTTTGCCGCGGGACTACGTTCCAGTGGGATTATTTCACACATTTCACACGTGCGCAGAGCTGGATCCGCTTTTGTATTAGGACAATCTACAAACCTTTTGACTCCAAGTAGCTCCCATCTGGCATCGGCTTGCTGGTGCTGCCCACGGGTGGCCCTGCAATAAGAGAATGCCAGTCTAGCAACCATAGATCGACGGTCCCCGGAAAACACCTTAGTGCAATCTGAAGAATTCCGTACCGTTTGAAAGAAAATATAAACCTTAAAAACGACGATTTTGAACTCAAATTGGATAGGTACCTAGGTACCTAATTTAAAATTTATTTCTGCATATAAAATACAAAGTAACCAATTTACATTCACCATAACTCCCGACGTCATCGACAAAGTAATCCACTTCGTCTATCGAACTATACGGCCGCGCGGAAGTGAAAACAAAGAACAAAAACAAAATGAAATGTATCTTCATGTCAGCCATCTTCAATACATGTGCGCGCAAAGAAATACTTTTAATAATGCCACATGCGATACGTTTGATGCGCATTTTTGTCATGTTGTACACACATCAAGCTATCGCAAACTGTCAAATTTTCCCAATTGAACATGAACCTTATTCTTATGGGATAAAGTTGAAAAACTATCAAAGACATTTGTGACAGATTGGGGTAGCTTGATGTGCACGCCTGTGTACAGACATTAATGTGATAACGTTTTATCTTTCTAGACGGCTCCAGCAAAGAAAAATGAACTTTGACTTTGAATTGAGGCCATGAGAACCAGAGTGGCGAAACTAACATTTTTTTCAAAATTGAGTTTTGGCATACCGCATTACTCGTAGGGTCTTTTCAAAAACCAGAGTAACCTATGTTTAATTTTGTCAATTATTAACAGATGGCAGCACAGAACTGTAATGAATTTCTGACAACTAGGTCCGAAAAGCAAACGGCATAGTGGCCTAACTGCATAGGCCAGTATAGTTCTGGCAACACTATGAAACTTTGAAACGAGCATTAAAATAGGTCACCAGTTACCCGCTATCATCTGTTAAATTACGCGCGTATTGAACTTTTGGTGTAAAAATCTAAAAATTATAGATATTTCAATAGAAGATAAATCAAGGAGGTGAAAATCAAGGATCTAATGATGTTGAACTACAGATGGAAGGTATATTTTAATATTATGTTAATATTATTAACAACTTTATGTTTCCCCGACTCAAAAATTGTCTATTCTAGCTTTTGTAAGGTATAGTGGGACTCATCCCACTAACCTTACAAGAGCTAGAACAGACAATTTTTGAGTCCTGATTTGAATATTAACAAAATGTAATCTTTGTATTGCACTACAAAGACACCAGTGTCTGACTATACATATTTTTAAGAAAATATTGAATGAACATTTTAATCTCTCCTTTCATGCTCCTTATTGGTGATTCTTGTAGAAAATGTGACCACATGGAAATGAAGATTCGAGTCTTTGATTTTGAAGAAGAAAATAATTTGCTGCAAGCCCAGAAAACTCTTCATCTATCTAAAGCCCAATCAGCCCGGGACAACTATGAGGCGGACAAACAATTTGCTAAGGAAAATCATGATATTACAGTCCTTGTATTTGACTTGATGAAGACTCTGCCCACACCAGTTGTATCAACAGGAATTTGCTATTATAAACGACAAAATGAACCAATATAGAATATTCTACAAGTACCTATTCCAGAAGTGTTGTTTGAGTAGGTAGGTTGATGTTGCCGAAAGAAATTCAAAGGCATTTATAGATATTGAACAGCAGGCTTAGCACGAGAACCGTAGACAAGCGTTTTGTCGACGGAAGACTAGGCAAAATGACGTTTCCGTGTAGACAGTTGACAGTTTTGTACCGAGAAATATAGACAAGCGATTTCTATTCTACCGAAGAGTATTTAGGCGCGTTATACCTACGCCCGGTTTATATAAATGAAACCATGTTCAATAGTAGATTATGTGTGTATTTGTTTCACCACACAGTACCTACACATAATATAACAAAGGAAATACAGAGAACCGATCAGTGGTAAATATGGAATAGAGCTTAACGTTATTACACGGTGTAACTTAATTACTTTTCCTGAGCTTTACGTTCCGATTCAAATCCTCGTTCTACTAGTTCAAACTTTTCAACCGTATCTAGACCTCTCGTCTAGAAACAAAAATAGTGTTGTCACCAAACTAAATAAGAGTGGGAACCATAGGTATTAGTTTGGTTCGCCACAAGTAAAAAAAAAGAAAGCGTATGCTAAGCCTGCTGGAGCTGTTTTACCCTGATGGAAAGTTGATCAATGTTGAAAAGAAGAAGGACTTACTTGAACTCATAAACGAAATACCACCCATTCACCATGAGTTCTAAACATCAACAAGGGCAAGTGCTACTGTTAGTAATACAATAGATGTACCCCAAGAAGATGATGATTGGTGGGGCCCGCTAGGGCCGATTCAGATTGCACTAAGGTGTTTTCCTGTGTACACACATTAATGTGATAACGTTTATCTTTCTAGACGGCTCCAGCAAAGAAAAATGAACTTTGACTTTGAATTTTGTGTGAGTCGCTGATAATCTGTGGTCTGTTTACGAATGGTATCAGCAGACTCAGGTTAGGGTACCTACCTAACTAATGCAGTTAAATCTAAAACGCTTCACTTTTTAACCGACTTCAAAAAAAGGAGGAGAACGTTGAACATACGAAAATGGTGGATAGGTGGGGTCATCTGCTACTTACTCAGCCCAAATTTATTTGGCCCTGGCCCCTGGATATTTTTATTTATGTTTTTGCTTTCTACTTTCACCACTTTCTTAACTTTAAAGTGTAATTTTTATTGTATGTTGGCAGATTCTTATAAAATTTATTTTTTGCTTTATTCAGATGTTAGCCAGAAAAAAAGTTATGAGTCCTCAAACTTACAGAAAGATGTAAAAAATAAAATCAATTTTTAAAAAATATCCTGGGGCCAAGGCCAAATAAAAATAGGGCTTTCTTTTTTTATGTATGTTTACCGATTTCTCCCTCATTTTTTTCTTGTTCAAAAGAACTTTATTCCGAAATGGTCCTATTAAAATTTCATATAGATCCGATGATGCGTTTCGGAGACAGACAACGGAACTCTATGCTATTGCTGCTATCGCATAAATATGCATTGTTTTGACCACACGGATGATAAAATTTCAAATTGGCGTGGGGTAGGTAAAAGTGAAAAATAAAACTTGATCCAAAAGAAAAAAACAACCGACTTCCGGAAAAACACTGCAAAGTGAAAAATTAAAAAAAACAAGAAATTAATAAAATACATATCCAAAGTCACCGACTTCCGAAATTAAAATTATGTTTCACTTTGCAGTGTTTTTTCGGAAGTCGGTTGTTTTTTTTTTTTTAAAGTTTCTCTTTTTTAATTCGGTGTTGGTCTTTGAGCAATATGTCTTTATCAAGCAAGATGCAAGATATCTATGATAGCAATGACCTTTAGATGAGTTTCCAGCGCTCAATATTGGCAAGATAAATGACAGGTAATTGCCTGTCGTGTTATTAGTCATGTACCATCCAATGACGCGGCGACACGCCAGTGCCGTAACTAAATACAACCCTAGTTTTAGTATATTAAGCGAAACCCGAAAAACGTGTCTGGTGCTTTTATGTAAAGAATCTATGTAGGTATGTTCAAAATTTCAAAAATCACAAACTTATAAGCTTGTTAAGTTAATCTGTTGTCTGCACAAAACATGGTCACCAACTCACCACGCGGTCCCCCGCGCCGCTCCCGCGCGTCCAGCGTCATATCACAGTATAAAAATATATATATAGACTGTGGTCATTATTCATATTGTGCTCATCCCTACTAATATTATAAATGCGAAAGTAACTCTGTCTGTCTGTCTGTCTGTCTGTTACGCTTTCACGCCTTAACCGCTGAACCGATCGTCATGAAATTTGGCCGAGATATAGCCTGGGATATGGGTAAGGACATAGGCTACTTTTTTACGCGATAACCGACATCCACGCGGGCGGAGCCGCGGGCAAAAGCTAGTTTATAATAAATTAGACAGTACCTAACCACCTAGACAGTACGGCGATTGTATTGTATGTAATTAACTGGTGATAAACATTCCGCCATAACTGCAAAACTTTTTTGGGAAACAAAATATCATGGTGTACAAGATTCGGTTCAGTTACCTACTTATTCTGAACAAACTATATTCAGGTTTTGCATACAACAAGTTGTATATCTTTATCTCTTTCTAACGACAGCGGGCTTTGAATTTCTACGAAGAATAGACAGAGCTTTTTCAATACAAAGTGACATTTCGTTCCTACATTTTTGATATCGCACCGTAGATATCCTTCTATAATCTGTCATTTAGTCTTTCGTTTCTACCGATATTTGTCAAGGTCCTTATAAATGTAGACTATTTCAGAAGAATATTTCTTCCCAAACTATCAAAATCTCACTGTCAAATAACTTTCTACTCGACGGCCAATGATAGGTATTATAAGTGTAAAAAGTTACTTCTAATATCATTGTCGACGACCACAAAGTAGGTATACACGATTATCTACAAAATCATGATTCGTAGAAAAACATAGCTATCTTCTCCTTTTGTACAGACGCCAGCAGGTCAAGCTATCCCAAACTGTCAAATTTTACCAATTGAATATGCACTTTATTCCTTTGTGATAAGAAAAGAAATTTGACAGATTGGGGTAGCTTGATTTGCTGGCCTCTGTACATCATTTAGTTAATAATAATATCCATTCTTCCGTCGACAAATCGGTGCTCGTGCTAAGACTGCAGGAATCGGGATGGGTCTTTCCTGTTATTAGCGCATTGTATGATTCTATGTACAGTCGCCAGCAGGTCAAGCTATCCCAAACTGTCAAATTTTCCCAATTGAACATGACATAAACCTCATTCATTTGTAATAAAGTTGAAAAACTATCTAAGAAATTTGACAGATTTTGGTAGCTTGATGTGCTGGCCTCTGTACTAGTAGGTAGCTACACTCATGGTTTACGCCACAGTCTATAAATCATATTTTTATACTGTGGTTTACGCTGTTTTTCACTGCTTTAATGTTTGTGTATGACGCGTCTATTTATCATTGTAAGATGTCTACACATACAGGCTGCTTCCGAAAACGAAGACAGGTGATGAGGCTAGTGATTTTCGATATAGAACCGTTTTTATTTTTTTATTTTACCTAGTTTTTGTAGCATTTTTTGTACACTATGCTGTGAGAACAGTTAAACGAACCATTATTTGAGATTAAACACATTTAAAAACGACCCCAAAAACTTCGGCGACTTTTTTTTTTTTTGGGTGAGAAATCATCAAATAACTTCTCCCGCTCTGGGTGGAGCAGGAGGGCGTGTCAGACTTTTACTGACTAAAACCCACCCCTGTTCCTTCAGTAGCCCGTATGCCAGGGGCTGTGGTGTCTCTTTCGAACAAACCCGCACCCCTGGCAGGCATCGACCCTTGCGGGCCCCATCACTTTTTGTGCTGACATCTCTTTGAGGCGCGCGTGGAACACAACGCGCCGTCGACTTGGGCTTGGTCCTTACCGGACAGCGAGCTACCCATTACTCGCCGGCCGCAAGCCCATGCCTACGGTGGCCGGAAATCGGCCTGGTATTCCCGACGCCTAGGGCGTCTCCGTATCCTGCGGCGGCTAGGGTCGCGAGGGCGCATATGCTGCCTCTCCCTCACGTGCGCCGCCTCCCTCTTCGCGAGCATCACTGCTTCGCTGCAGGAGGTGACGGCTCCCCATGCCCTTTCGCTCCGTACCATGGCCTGGACCAGGGCCGGACGCGAGAGATCGCCGCCGCCGATCGCCTCCACGAGGACACGGCGGTGCTCCGCCCAAGCAGGGCAGACCGCCACCGTGTGCTCCACCGTGTCCTCAGGGCGATCTTCGCAGTGGAAACACCCGGGCGTTTACTCCCGCCCTATCCGACCGAAACAGGAACCTCCCGAAACAACCGTGTCCGGTGAGGACCTGCGTCAGGCGGAAGGTGAGGACGCCATGCCGCCTCTCAAACCACTCCTCAAAGAGGGGACTTACCGCCGCAATCGTGGCGTGCCCAAACTTTGGCGACTTTAGATTTAGGCACCCTTTGTAAAGCGCCGCCAATATAAAATAAGTAGAAACATTATAGAAGCGTCAAACGTTTTAAATTGATGCAAAATAAATAGCCAATTTAAGGCGAAAGGTTACTGGTATACGTATTTTTTAAACATAAATTATCTCTTTCAAAATTGTCTGGTATAGTCTGTTGCAATATAATTTTTCAACACACTTGCTCATAAAATGGCTCTAATTTCACCGCAATTAGGCACATAATGACACCTATTATGAAACTGTGACTTTTTCATTACTATTATTCACTAGTGAGTTATTGCTTTTTTTTTTATTGGTTGAGTTGTTTGAGTTTCGATACAAAAAAGGTCGTGCTCGATAGTACAAATAAATTAATATACCTATTGCTTGCCCATTTCATGCAACTTCGTTATTAAATAGATAATTTCAACTTATACGTTTTTAATAAATAAAACTTTCCCTCAAATATAACTTTTGTTTTTTTCTGTAATAAAGAAAACTTTGAACTCCCCATTTTGTACGTGGCTAAAGCCCTATCCGCGAAAAGCAAAAAAAAAAGATACGTCATTTTTTTAGGCCTCGTTCCGAGTTACAATAATATCGATTTGACCGCGCTCACACACGACGTCCCGCGAATCGTCATAGATGACGTCATGACATGCGCCATCTTGTCAAAAATGACAGTTGTGCTGTTTTGTTTTAAGTCACATCGAATCTTTAGTTAATTTAGATTTATTTGAAATAGTGCTACTAAGAAGAAAGAATGTGTAATGTACACAAGTTTAATATGGTGAATATATGTTTTAAAGTTGAGTGAACACTTTTATCGCGTTCCGTATTGATGACAAAAATGACGGTTCTTAGCTGTCAGAATCGTGATATCTAACTCGGAACGCAAAATATCGATGTGAGCGCTCACAGCATTATTTTTCTAATTCGGAATGCGGCCTTAGTATAAAGCCGATCGCCATTGTTAGATGCGCGCTCATTGGAAAACTGATTACTTTTTCCCGCCATTGGCAAAAAAAAAATCTCAACTCTTTTTCACTGTTGAAATTATACGAGTAGTTATTTATTCATTAAAATGACTACAAGTACTAGTTATGAAGAAAATTATTTATGTTGTAACACCGCCCGATATAAGATGTGAAGCCCTTAACGTTCTGGAAAGTTTACTACCTAAAAACTCCAAGGACAAAATGATTTTTTAGTATTATTTTCTTCACAAGTGTGTTGAAAAACGTCGTATGATACACGTGTCTATTGATGATTACCGTCCTCGGCTCTCTTAAGACCCTCGCCTGACGGCTCGGGTCTCAATGGCGCCTCAGCGGTAATCACCAACGTTATACACTTGTACCATAATGTACTATTAAAATGTAGGGTTTAATCGAATTGTTTAGTTTACATTTAGGTTGTATATAACCTACGTTCTGGGCACGCCACGATTGCGGCGGTAAGTCCCCTCTTTGAGGAGTGCCTTGAGAGGCAGCACGGTGTCCTTACCTTCCGCCTGAAGCAGGTCCTCACAGGACACGGTTGTTTCGGGAGGTTCCTGTTTCTGAGGTATCTCTCGGGTGTTTCTATTGCGAAGATCGCCCTGGGGACACGGTGGAGCATACGGTGGAGGTCTGCCCGGCTTGGGCGGTGCACTGCTCTATCCTTGTGCAGGCGATCGGCGGCGGCGATCCCTCGCGTCCGACCCTGGTCCGGGCCATGGTACGGAGTGAGAGTACATGGGTAATAGCTGTCGCTTCCTTCTGCGAAGCAATGATGCTCCCGAAGAGGGAGGTGGTGCCCGTGAGGGAGAGGCAGTATATGCGCCCTCACGGCCCTAGCCTCTAATAATAGTTTCTTTGGGAAAGTTGTTTATTATGATGAGTACAATCATGTGTTTAAATATCGGTCACCCTATATAAATAAAAAGAAAAGTCCTGACTGACTGACTAGGTTGTATATAACCTACGTTCTGGGCACGCTACGATTGCGGCGGTTAGTCCCCTCTTTGAGGAGTGCTTTGAGAGGCGGCACGGCGTCCTCACCTTCCACCTGACGCAGGTCCTCGCCGGACACGGTTGTTTCGGGAGGTTCCTGTTTCTAAGGTATCTGCGGGTGTCCAATCCTGACTGACTGACTCATCAACGTCCAGCCCAAACCCTCGGACCTAGAAAGCTGAAATTTTCTACAAAGGTTCCCTTTATAACGTAGACAAGTAATGAGGAAGGATTTTTCGAAATGCAACCCCTAAGGGAGTTAATAGGGGATGAAAGTTCCGCGCTGGCGAAGTCGCTGGCAAAAGCTAGTTACATATATTCTCACGCCACTTAGGTCTATTTTGTAACAACTTTAAATAATATGGGTACCACAACAAATATTGATACATACAACAAAAAGTATGATTGACGTGTAAAAGTGTTTGTAAAAACCTACTTACAGAAATAAAATCAAATAGGTATCACACTTTCCAAAAGGCCTGTTTTAGAGAACTACACAATTGCCAAAACTTAAGCCTATTTTGGCTACTTTGCACGCATAAATGTCTAGAAATGGCCAAGAATATCGTTGATAATATCATTGCCGTTGCAGATGGCGGAAATTGTGGCGCTGTCTCACAAACAATGTATCGTGTCCAGCGTGTCGTGCTGCGTGCTGTCTGCACGCTACAGTTGAAGGATACTGCTGGAAAGTGCCAAGCTCGTAGCCAACTGGGCTGACTGTATTTAGATTGCTATCGACACGCTAAGAAAAAGAAGTTGGTGGAAGCGTACCGGGACGCCGTCAAACTCAAACTCAAAGCATTATTTCAATTAAACCTTTTACAGGCACTTTTGAATTGTCAAAAAAAAATCGAAGTTGAAGCTAGGTGCCCATTCCAAAACGTAGATCTCTATGGAGAAGAATGGGCAAGAAACTCCAAGGACACTCGTTTAAATCATGGGTATTACAAAATCTTGGGAACATTATTCTTGGTGCTTCTATTATGTGAGAACAATGTAATTTTCTTTATTCATATAAGATTCAAAATAAGCCATGGCAGTTAGGAGATGACCTGTCTCAACCGACGGCGCCCGTTCACGAACTTGACGTCTCTGGACAGGCTATAGCAGGGTTGCACAGACTTATTGAGACCATGGGCCACTTGGACAAATGACGACCTAATGGTGGGCCACCAGCACAAATCAAACACATAAAAATTGCCCGAGAGTATAATTTATATTATTTGTAAACCCCAGCAATATTATTCCTTCAAATGTACGAGGGAATACTTTCACTGGCGGGCTATTGGCATATGACCGGGGGGGGGGGCCGCGGTCTGTGCATCCCTGGGCTATAGAGTAGTATGGTATCAATTAGTCATCCCGTTCTATCCCGAAATATTAGTGCTACAGCCCTTTGATGTACACAGCTGAATTAAAATCTTGAATTTTCTTTCTTCCATAAAGTACTTTTTATATTTATAATTAAAATGTACAAAATTATGATCATAGGCTGGAACAGCTGAAAAAAAAGAATATAAAGGTAAGTATTTAAAACAAGAGAGGTACACACAAAATAATTTTTCAACACACTTGCTCATAAAATGGCTCTAATTTCACCGCAATTAGGCACATAATGACACCTATTATCAAACTGTGACTTTTTCATTACTATTATTCACTAGTGAGTTATAGCTTTTTTTATTGGTTGAGTTGCTTTGTTCTTAAAAAGTTTCGATACAAAAAAGGTCGTGCTCAATAGTACAAATAAATTAATTTACTTATTGCTTGCTCATTTCATGCAACTTCGTAATTAAATAGATAATTTCAACTTGTACGTTTTTAATAAATAAAACTTTCACTCAAATATAACTTTTGTTTTTTTTCTGTAATAAAGAAAACTTTGAATTCCCCATTTTGTACGTGGCTAAAGCCTTATCCGCGAAAAGCAAAAAAAAAGATTGGGAAACTGATTACTTTTTCCCGCCAATGCCAAAAAAAAAAACCTCAACTCGTTTTCAATGTTGAAATTATAGTTATTTATTCATTAAAATGACTACAAGTACTAGTTATGAAGAAAATTATGTATGTTGTAACACCGCCCGTTATAAGATGTGAAGCCCTTAACGTTATGGAAAGTTTTCTACCTAAAAACCCCAAGGACAAAATGATTTTTTAGTATTATTTTCTTCACTAGTGTGTTGAAAAACGTCGTATGATACACGTGTATATTGATGATTACCGTCCTCGGCTCTCTTAAGACCCTCGCCTGACGGCTCGGGTCTCAATGGCACCTCAGCGGTAATCACCAACGTTATACACTTGTACCATAATGTACTATTATTACCTATACAGGGTAAGTTTTTATCCAGTGCGCAAATTGTAACCATTAATTAAAAATAGCGCAGAAATTTTTCGCCGGTTGTACAAAAAAAAAATCTGCTGTTTCATAGAAAAGTGCAATACCTACGCGGTCAAAATGTATGGAACAGCTGATTTTTTTTTGTAATTTGTATTTGTAAAAATTTCTGCGCTAGGGGTCTAGAATGATATGCTGAATTCATGGTTACAATTTGCGCACTGGATAAAAACTTTTCCTGTATTGTATCAGTGACCGTTACCTAGAATAAGCTTAGTACAATTATAGTCCCCGTAGATGGAAAATTAAATAACTCTGATTTTGTAGTTCTGAGATAAACGCGATTTAGTGTTTTTTTTTTTCAGTTAATGTACTTACATTTGT
Organism: Polymixis flavicincta; assembly: GCA_949987655.1. Taxonomy (NCBI): domain Eukaryota; kingdom Metazoa; phylum Arthropoda; class Insecta; order Lepidoptera; family Noctuidae; genus Polymixis; species Polymixis flavicincta. The sequence goes on along the minus strand of OX465198.1, from coordinate 9,807,237 downwards.
TAAAAAATGTGAGACAATTTTATGGTCGGTAATTTTATATTTTGTGGACCTGATTACCTTTCACATTATGCTTTAACAAACTGAACTCTATCTTTAACTATACCTAAATAAAAAATAAACAATCAAGTTTTTTAATTTTGCCACAACTATTATTTATAACGTAACTACAATTAGCTACTTTTTTCGGCTATTTATTTAGTTTTCCTACCAGCTAAATTCATTTGGTAGAGTAAACTTTGCTGAAATAAATGCAGTTATTGAATTTATCAAACTCGAAATATTTTTAAATATAAAATTTAGTGGCTTTGTACGTTACATCTATATATATAAAAGAAAGTCGTGTTAGTTACTTCACTTATAACTCAAGAACGGCTGAACCGATTTAGCTGAAAATTGGCAGGGAGGTAGTTTAGAGCCAGGAGAAGGACCCAGGATACTTTTTATCCCGTTCAGTTGTTTCAGAAATAAAAAAAGTATCAAAGTGGAAGTTGGCTGTCGAAAAACGAAAATTTTCACGGATAGGATAATAGGGTAGATAGGGTAGGGTAGGTAGGGTAGGTAGGGTAGGTAGGGTAGGTAGGGTAGGTAGGGTAGGTAGGGTAGGTAGGGTAGGTAGGGTAGGTAGGGTAGGTAGGGTAGGTAGGGTAGGTAGGGTAGGTAGGGTAGGTAGGGTAGGTAGGGTAGGTAGGGTAGGTAGGGTAGGGTAGGGTAGGTAGGGTAGGTAGGGTAGGTAGGGTAGGTAGGGTAGGTAGGGTAGGTAGGGTAGGTAGGGTAGGTAGGGTAGGTAGGGTAGGTAGGGTAGGTAGGGTAGGTAGGGTAGGTAGAGTAGGTAGGGTAGGTAGGGTAGGTAGGGTAGGTAGGGTAGGTAGGATAGGTAGGGTAGGTAGGGTAGGTAGGGTAGGTAGGATAGGTAGGGTAGGTAGGGTAGGTAGGGTAGGTAGGTAGGGTAGGTAGGTAGGTTAGGGTAGTGTAGGGTAGGGTAGTGTAGGGTAGGTAGGGTAGTGTAGGGTAGCGTAGGTAGGGTAGTGATTTTGTATGAATGACTTTTGGACGAACAGGACAACGTCTGTCGGGTCAGCTAGTTACTTTGATATTTTTTCAACAATTATTGGTCTCATATAAAATAAAAGCTGTATTATGATATTAATAAAGTTATATTTTGGAAGAAATAGAAAAGTACAATAAGATTTAGAAAAAGTGTATTGTAATCACTTAATTATCTTACCACAAACTTAAAAAAAAAAACAAAATTGCACCAATTATAACAAGTGGAAACAAATTAACTTAAAGTATTCTTTCAAATGAAACAGAAAATAATTTGAACCCAAAAAATAACATGACGCCTCTAAAGTCAGAGAACCAATTACAAAAGAAATACCTACTTAAGTAGCAAGTAAAACTATGAAAAACTTAAAATTGGTATCAATTAGAACTAAAAAATATGAGTTTGTATCAAATCAAAACATAATTAAAACAGTAATAATATATTATCCTAAGTATTCTGTGTTAAAAGTCAAAAAATGAAGATTGTTTGCACCTAAGCCATAGGTATCTACTCAACTAAAAAATTACCAACAGAACAAAGGTACAGCAATCATTATTAAACTTTAAAACGACTCAATTCAACTAAAAATATTTCATTATGATAGAAGCAAAACACAACTTAAATAAAACTCAAAACTCAAAAAATTATATGACACTAATGTACCTGACATTGAGTACACCAATCAACAACTTCTAATATCAATTTACTTCGAACGTAAATACCTTCTAACAAAATAGAACGTCATTTAAAATTCAAAACAATTGAAATTACTGTACCTAATCAATCCTATTTTAAATGGAATTTCAGAGTTTGGAGTTCTCCTAGTCAGTCTCCCAGCACCCTAATTGCGTAACTCACGATTCATCATAATCTGTATCGTTTTGAAACGGATTGTTAAACCATTGCTTCATATGTTCGAAAAATGTGTCTGCTCTACAACGTAAATAACGCAATGAATATTGTTGAACTGTGAAAACGAAACCGATTATGATTAATCGTAAGTTACGCAATTAGGGTGCTGGTTTACAAAGAGTATTTAGTAAATAATATTGCCGACCGTAATCGTATATCTGTATTTAATAAAACCAGGTAATTCCATTTCAAATCTTAGACATTTTATTTTCAACCAGCACACTTTGGGCACACCACGATTGCGGCGGTAAGTCCCCTCTTTGAGGAGTGGCTTGAGAGGCGGCATGGTGTCCTCACCTTCCGCCTGTCGCAGGTCCTCACCGTACACCGTTGTTTCGGGAGGTTCCTGTTTTGCATAAGGCGGGAAGAAACGCCCGGGTGATTCGACTGCGAAGATTGCCCTGAGGACACGGAGGAGCATACGGTGAAGGTCTACCCAGCTTGGGCGGAGCAACGCCGTGTCCTCGTGGAGGCGATTGGCGGCGGCGATCTCTCGCGTCCGGCCCTGGTCCAGGCCAAGGTACGGAGCGAGAGTGCATGGGTAGCCGTCACCTCCTTCTGCGAAGCAGTGATGCTCGCGAAGAGGGAGACGGCGTACGTGAGGGAGAGGCAGTATAAGTATGTGCCCTCACGGCCCTAGCCTCCGCAGGAGACGTTCCGGGCGTCGGGGATCCCAAGGTGATTCCCGGCCACCGTAGGGGCGGGTTTGCGGACTGCGAGTAATGGGTAGCTCGCTGTCCGGTAAGGACCAAGCCCAGGTCGACGGCGCGTCGTGTTCCACGCGCGCCTCAAAGAGACGTCAGCACAAACTGATGGGGCCCGCAAGGGCCGATGCCTGCCAGGGGTGCGGGTTTGTTCGAAAGAGATACCACAGCCCCTGACATACGGGCTACTGAGGGAACACGGGTGGGTTTTAGTAGTAAATGTCTGACACGCCCTCCTGCTCCACCCAGAGCCGGAGAAGTTATTAGATGATTTCCCACACAAAAAAATAAACCAGCACACTTTCTCCCCATTATCTGCTATACTTTTGTTTTTAATTATTTTCGAAAAAAGTGCTTTTACATTAATCATGTCTTGATATGACAATTCAGTTCCATTATATGCAGTTAAATTTTTATTTTGTTTTTTTGATCTTGCCCGTAGCATAATTCCTTTCCAATCTATTCTAGAATACGTTTCTGTGCACCTTTTTTCTTTTTCTATGGCCTATGCATTCAATCTACTTCCATAAAACTATGACCACTTTCTAGATACTTCTGTTCTAATACTTTGATTGTCTCATGCGTATGTACTAAGTACAATAAAATGCTGCAATGTACTGATTTCGGTTTTGTCCCGAGCACAGATAGATAAATTATATGAATTTAATTTTCTGGAATAATATAATATTAGACTATCTGCAGTCGATGGAATCTGCAGTAGACTTTGCAAATCCATGGTGACACACAAATATGATTCATCTTCTTCTGACTTCTTTTTATCCAGCTCTTTAGATCTACATTAATATCCCTATTTATTTGCTTAGCATCTTGTAATTAATCATTATCTAGTTGTAGAAGAAATAGATAACACAAAAGTATTTATAAATTAATGTTCGTTGTATTAGAATTCTGAATAGCAGAAATGAATAAATAGAGTTATTTCGTTCCTAGAATTTCGTTAGTTTTGTGAAAGAATTTTTGTTGAGGAAAAATTCAACAACTCATGTTATTTAATTTACTTATTTGACATTCAACTTATCATTGACCACAGTTATTGATTTATTTACTGAGTTATTTATTTTTCCTTCAAAAAATTAGTGTTAGTCTGAAGATGCTTATTATTCCATCTGTCTGTAAAAAATGGCTATATTTTTGAAACAGTATAAGATACGAAAAAGGCTCAAATATGCGACATGTTTTAGGTGTTTTGAAAATAGGGAAAAGTCAATATCGCCAAAAACGGACTTATTTAATTTTCCAACTACGGGGACGGTTCACTTCTCATGTAAGTGGCTCTTTAAGTCCTGTACATATTATAATTTAAAGCTTTAGATATTAATTTTATTAAGTTCTTGTCACCGCCTTCCGAAATTTAAGTTATTAATTAGTGGCTTTTTGGTCTTTTTGAGAATAAAGTATTTAAACTAATACCACAGTATAAATGAAAAATATCATGGGTGTTCATTCGCATAGGCATGTCGCATACCTACCTGAATTCTGTTTAATCATATAATAAATCATTTATTTTCAGGTTACAAATACCCATAGATAAATAATACCTTAACCTAAATATATTACAATAACAATTTGTGTTAGTAAATAAAACTTAAAACTATGTTAGTATCTATGCTAAATCGCTAATAGTCTTTGTGCGTTCCGAAGGCACTTGTCCGCGAAAGCGACGGAATACCACATCCTAAGCTCCCGCAGACAAGACAAGCCTGACGGGAGACTTGTAGAACAATATTTCCAAGAAGCTTTCATACTTAATTGTTCAACGAGAGTCACGTCGCGGCTGTTTGAAGGAGCCTTAAATCGTACAGATTACCTACGTATGACTGGTTCTGCGATATATAATTTTATACAATATCGCACAAAAAAATATAAAAAATAATAATTAAACTAGCTTTTGCCAGCGGCTCCGCCCCCGTTGATGTTGGTTATCGAGTAAAAAAGTAGCCTATGTCCTTTTCCATATCCCAGACTATATCTCTATCAAATTTCATGAAGATTGGTTCAGCTTTTTAGGCGTGAAAGCGTGACAGACAGACAGAGTTACTTTCGCATTTATATTATTAGTAGGGATGAAAACGCACGCAACACTACACAACACACACATGAGATAACACGTTATACATGTGTACGGGCAAGTTGCGAACAGCTCACGCGCAGTTCACGAGCATTCATATTATGTGCTCTAGAATTGTTTCACAAACATGTAGCATACCTACCCGTGTACGTGCATGCATGAACTTACGTACCTACATGTACTTGTACATTTATGTGTACTACTGAAAGAATAAATAAACAAATATCCGTCCGCTAAAATACCCAAACGTGTACAGAGGCCAGCACATCAAGCTACCCCAATCTGTCAAATTTCTTTGATCGTTTTTCAACTTTATTGCAAACGAAAAAGGTTCATGTTCAATTGGGAAAATTTGACAGTTTGGGATAGGTTGACCTGCTGGCGTCTGTACATACTATGTTTCTATGAAACACACTCTTTCGCAGGGTTGGATCCGTTTATAGATACACAAGGACAATCTACATACTTTCTAGTTTACCTATAGTATAGTTCGGTTATGGTTCTCCTCCATTTTTTGTGTTTCCATTTCCAATATAGCAGACACATGTACCTATTCAAATAATTCCCATTTTCCTGATTCACAAACACGTTCACCACCATTCACTTACATATGGACCATAATTTACCTACACAGTCACCACCGTTCACCAACACATTCACCACCGTTCACTTACCCACTCACCTTTTATATTCTTTCTTTTTATTAACTTTTTTTTTTTGTTTTTGTTTTAATTGTTTAGTAGAAATACATGTTACCTACCTGTTGATTTGTATGAAGCCACTAAGTGGGGTCTGGTGACCTGTAATACAGGTTTTTCCTAAACCTACATCCGGTACCTGCACCCTAATTGCGTAACGCACGATCAATCATAATAGGAATCTTTTGAAACAGATTGTTAAACCATTGCTTCATATGTTCGAAAAATGTGTCTGCTCAACAAGGTAAATAACGCAATGATTGTCGTTGAACTGTCAAATTGAAACAGATTATGACTGATCGTGTGTTACGCAATTAGGGTGCTCACAATGTGAATTTATGTAAAAAGTTCAAAACTGTTGAGTCCTACAAAACCGTTGTGAGAGAATATAAATAAACTTCATATTATTACCAATAATCCGGAAGTAGCTCCCATCTGGCATCGGCATGCTAGTGGTGCCCACTACCTGCCCTGCAATTTAACAGAAGCCAGTCTTGCATTTTTTTTTTCTGGAATAAAATAATAACATTGCGCACAACCTATCTAAAACCCCTCAGTAAGAACCCTACTATATACAATATAGGTTAGCCTAATATATTTCAATATTTTGTTAATCAAAAAGGTTGCGTAAAAAAACTTTCATTGTGTTACTTAGGTTGAGCAGACAAATTCTTCGACTATAGAGAAGCATCGTTCAAAATAATTTAGACTGTGATTGATAGTGTGTTTCGAACAAGTTTTATGTGTACACTTTCATCAAATACTTGTGAAACAGACTTTAAGGCGCAGACAGCCGACTTTTAAGGACTTTTTATTGAAGATCACGTATAAACGGCTTGTCTTATGTATTTGAAAAAATTATATGTGAAACTAGACAATTTTCTTCGTCATTTGATATGTGAATATTTTAAATAATATTTTTATAACATACTGTGTACTTAATTGGTAAAGTAATGTCTATCGCGGACATAAAAACGATAATCACGCAAAAACTATCGGGTGTATTTCCATGAAACTTTCACCATCTAAAAGACAATTTAATCACCCAAAATTTAGTATATGGTTTTTCTTTGAATTGTGTTTGATAAATCAACATGTCTTGTTTTTTGAAAAACTTGATGCGCGTTGAGGCGGGGTCTCTTGCGAGCGACGGGCGGCAGTGCATCGCTGTAGGTAGCTTTCATCTATCGTCGCCTTAAAACCAGCTTACGGCGAGCCCAAGCTTTCCCTAAGGTTTCTAAGAAAAATGTAGCATAATCAGCCTGTAACGTTCCCACAGCTGGGACACAGGCCTCCTCCCTGTGAGACAGAGTGGGCCGTAATCCACCCCGGGATTTTTTGGTTCTAGAACATGCCGGTTTCGTCACGATGTTTTTCTTCACCGTTTTGAGAGCAGTGGCTCTTACGACCTACAACTCGTAAGTCGCAGAGCCGTTACCACTGGGACACCACTGCTCCTGTACCTACTATTTGGTGGTATAAGTAATTACTGCATGCAAAATACAAAATGGCCAACTTACATTCATGAAAGTCAGAGTAATCCAATTCACCATTCGGCCGCGCGGAAGTCAAAACAAGGAATAAAAAGAAAACGAAATAAATCTTCAGGGCGGCCATCTTCAAAACATGTGCGCGAAGCGAAATACCTATAATAATGTCACATGCGATACGTTTGATGCGCGTTCGTGTTCTGTAGTATTTCTATTGTTACAAACAATAGTGATAACGTTATCTTTCTAGACTCCAACAACAAAAGCTGAACTTTGACATTTAATTTTGTATACATCACCGATCCAATTGTGTATTGTTCACAAATGATTTATTTATTTATTTATCAGCAGCAGGCTTAGTACGAGAACCGTTGAAAAGCGTTTTGTCGACGGAAGAGTAGACAAAAATGACGTTTCTGTGTAAACAGTTGACAGTTTTGAACCGAGAATTTCAGATAAGCGATTTCTATTCTACGGTAGAGTAGAAATAGAAAGCGCCGTGCCAAGCCTGCTGTAGGGAGTTAGGTTCGGGTATTTGTGCCTTAAGCAGATCAGATATATCTAAAACGCTTCGCTTTTTGTATTTTTATCTTTCATTCGAAGTGAAAAGTCATCACCATCATCTGCCTAGTAGCCTTTTCCCAACTTTGTTGGGGTCAGCTTCCAGTCTAACCGGATCGGCTGAATATCAGTTTTTTTACATGGAGCGACTGCCTATCTGACCTCCGTAACCTAGCTACGGGGTAACACGATAGGTAAGATAGTTGTCACACTTTCGGGTGGTTAAACAGGAAAAGCAACTAGAGATTATAGTCAACAATAAATTAGTTAATGAAGCTGCTGACGTAGCTGAGGCATTTAATGAGTTTTTTGCCAACATACCTTTAACTACGACTCGCACCTTAAATTCGTCCCCGTCTGAAGCGGAAAACCTTTTGCATAGCAGTGTGCCCAAATGTAGTCTCTTATTTAGTTTCGAACATGTAACGCCTCGTGATGTAGTTAATATTTTTTCAACACATTTGCTCAAAAACTGCATTTACGATGCCTGTATACATGGTTCGAAAGGTAAAAATTACGCACTAATACAACGGAACGTGCGGTAAAATAGGTACTCTCACCTAAGTACCTATTTTACCGCATACCTCGTTGTATGGCACCGTGCGTATTCTTTACGGTTATTTTTTAATTTCCATAAAATACTATAAGAATTTCGTCCAAGGAGTTTCACATTACGAGAATAAATAAGCTGACTGATCGAACCTCCTTGGAAACGATTTTGCTCAATACGTTTGTCTCACTTTAATAATAAAGAGTAAATGAGATGAAAGATGTAGTTCTAATTTTCACCATGGGCATGTGGCGCCATTTGTAAATTCGCGCAATTTTCATATTAGAAACGTCAAAGATTGTTGCGAGTTTCCGACTGATATTTTTAAACAAACTTTTATTATGAGTTCAAGCGAGGAAACAGATATTAATATGGAATCTACTCCACCTGATATTTTGAATGAGGCGCAAATTGCAGGAAACGGTCTCTAGCCGCCATAATTGGAGAGCGCTATTTAATGATGTATAGGTTTGTTTAATTACATATTGTACTGTTTTCTCGCTAATGTGTTGAAAAACATTGTATGACACACGTGCAGAAATTGGTTTTTACAAACTCGTGACTATGGTAAGCCCTCGACTTCGTCTCGGGCTTACATTTGTCAACTCGTTTGTAAAAACCAACTTACCGCACTAGTATCATAAATAACTATTAACACACTTAAGTCTAAAAACACTGGTGATTACTGGGGCATCTCTATTAAACTTTTAAGTAACATAATCGACATCGTAGCCCCCTATCTAGCTATTACTTTTAATAAATGTGTTGATTTAGGAACGTTTCCTGATCTCATGAAGAGTAGTAAAGTCATACCATTATTTAAATCGGGTAGTAAAAATAACGTTGGCAATTTTAGGCCCATTTCTATCTTACCTGCATTTAGTAAAATATTTGAAAAGTTAATACTCAAGCAGTTGCTAAGACATTTTAATTTAAATAGCCTCCTTCATGATGAACAATATGGCTTTACAAAAGGTCGTTCGACTACAGACGCGGGTGTTGCCCTGCTGAAACACATATTTAACGCATGGGAGAACTCACAAAATGCTATTGGAGTTTTCTGTGATCTTTCCAAAGCATTTGATTGCGTGCACCATGACACGCTTTTGCGTAAATTACGTCTTTACGGTGTTCAAAATGAAGCTCGAAACGTAATAAACTCCTATTTAAATAATAGGCATCAATGTGTAGATATTAATGGTGTGAAATCTTCCGGGCTACCAGTTCAGTTAGGTGTACCTCAAGGCTCAATACTGGGTCCATTCTTATTCTTAGTGTACATTAATGATTTACCATTCTATTTAAAGGGTATCTGTGACGTTGTACTGTTTGCTGATGATACCTCTCTTATCTTTAAAGTAGACAGTAATAGACAAGATTTTGACGACGTAAACAGTGCACTCTCAATGGTTACGGATTGGTTTACCACGAATAATTTAGTTCTCAATGCTAAGAAAACTAAATGTATAAAGTTCGCTTTGCCGAATGTAAAAAATCTGGGACCCAACATCGTCTTAGAAAATGAGGTGCTTGAAACTGTAGACTCGGCAGTTTTTCTGGGCATAACAGTAGATGCCAAACTTCAGTGGGGATCACACATATCAAGCCTAGCGGGAAGGCTCAGTTCGGCTGCCTACGCCGTCAGGAAAGTAAGACAATACACTGACGTTGATACAGCTCGGTTAGTCTATTTTAGTTATTTTCATAGCGTTATGTCCTACGGCATTCTGCTGTGGGGCAAAGCCGCTGACATTCAAAATATTTTTGTTCTGCAAAAACGAGCTGTACGTGCAATTTACCAATTAGGTGCTAGAGTTTCTCTGAGAGATTTTTTTAAAGATATTGGTATTCTCACGGTGGCATCACAATTCATCTTCGCTAACATCTTATATATTAGGCAAAATATACACTTATACACTAAAAACAGTGATATTCATAATATTAATACCAGAAATAAGGACAAACTACGTGGTCCCTTTCACCGGCTTCATAAAGTTCATAACTCATTCGTTGGGCTCGGTATCACCTTTTACAACAAGCTTCCCTCTTCTTTGCTAGATTTACATTTTAATGCGTTTAAAGCTAAAGTAAAATCAAATCTTTGTTCGAAGGCATACTATTCAATCAACGACTACTTAAACGATAAGAATTGTTGGTCGCTGTGATTAACTCAAGACAACGTTTGTGTTCTTTCACCAGAATTAGCTTACCTACTGACTGGTTATATGAGTTACTCCATAGCATTGTTTATTTTATTTGACTGTATAAACCATTTTTTTATTTTTAATATTGAAATTTCCATTTTTTGATGAAATTTAATTACTTACCTATTACTGTATAGAATCAAGTTCTTCCAACTTATCAGACAGCTGTGCTGCTGGGGAGTTTGTTGCGCCACTTCTTCTTCCCAGCTAAAGCACTAGGAAGTGTCGAAGGGTGGGCGTTTTTTTGAGGACTGTCTCATGTAATTTTGACGTTCGAAAAGTGCTGACTCTCAGCCTAGTTTGAATAAATGACTTTTGATTTTGATTTTGGGCTTTCGAAGACCCGTAGGTACCGACTGTCAAAGATCTACAAGTATAAAAACTCGTATAAAAAGTCGGTTGTACTTTTTATGGAAAAAGTTTTTATTTTTCACTTTTTAGATATAGTACCCACTCTACATCAATTCATCATCCTTGGGGTCAAAACAATGCATACTTATGCGATGGCAGCAATCGCGCTTGATTTGCTGTCATTTTTTGACTTCCGTTGTCTGTCTCCGAAACGCATCATCAGATCTATATGAAATTTAAATGGGACCATTTCGGAATAAAACCTTTTCTAAAAAAAGAATTTTGCAATTCGGTCTATACCTAGGTCTATATATGACGGAGTTTTATACCCGAATCTGCACCTAACTCCTAAGTTAAAGAGTTGTACCTTCCATCATCAGCTCAGCGTCATGAGATGATGATGACCATACGCAAATGTCTCAATAGCATTAGAAAACATAAGAAAAACATTGTTAATCCCTATAAGATTTGAGGGTTGCCCTTGATTTCCCTGGGATTCCATCATCAGATCCTGACTTGGTGCCAATGGGACCACCTCAGGAGTATACTCTATCAAAAAAAAAAGGATTTTGAGAATCGATCCACAAATGGGGGAGAAATCTAGGAACATAGATAAAAAAAAGAATACGTTCGGTGGAACATATAACCTCCTCCTTTTTTGGAAGTCGGTTAAAAAGCCATGATTTCCGAGGCTCAGAGAGGTACACACGGTTACACAAAAAGCTATACATTTCCAGTTTACGCTGATCTCGCACTGTACGGAAATCCAATACAATGCGAGATCAGTTTACATTCAAAAGGTCGTATTTACCATGTCATTTCAATTTAGTAAAATGAACTTTTGTGATTTCTTAGACTGTCTTGTACTTATGGAAAAAAAAAATTGTGAACTAGACTTAGCATACTCATATTTAAAGCATTTAACCCATCGGTCACTATTATAGAACATTTAACAACTAAAATGAATCATCAAGTTTAAAATTTATTTTTTAAATTTCGAGGATTAAAAAAAAACCCGCAAATGGTGGCGCAACAAGTGTTTCAAAAAATTACAAATAAATGATATTAGATAGCCTCATTTTTCATGTCAGCGCCATCGCCATACAAATTTTTCTTAAAAAAATTATAACTCCTTCATTTGTACACGCAATTATCTCATACGAAATTTTATAGCATAGTAATGATCAGCAGAATCCATTTCTAGCTAAAAAAGGACACTTCAAATTTCATGTCTATGAAAGGCTATTTTCAGCCAACCGTGCGATGTGGGATTTCGGCACTCGGCATCGTTCATCTGATGATGCGTTTCGGAGACAAACAATGTCTCCGAAACGCATCATCAGATCTATATGAAATTTAAATGGGACCATTTCGGAATAAACTTCTTTTGAACAAGAAAAGAATGGGGGAGAAATTGGTGAACATACATAAAAAAGAAAACCTTAATTTATTTGGCCTTGGCCCTGGATATTTAAAAAAAAAAACATTTTAATTTTTACATCTTTCTGTAAGTTTGAGGACTCATAACTTTTTCTGGCTAACATCTGAATAAAGCAAAAAATAAATCTTATAAGAATCTGCCAACATTAAAGATTTAAAAAAATAAGACATTTTAATAAAAAGTACACTTGATAATACGTACAGTACACTTAAACACAGTTAAGAAAGTGGTGAAACTAGAAGAATGCAAAAAATAAATAAAAAAAAATATCCAGGGGGCCAGGGCAAAATAAATTTGGGCTGAGTAAGTAGCAGATGACCCCACCTATCCACCATTTTCGTATGTTCAACGTTCTGCCAAAGACCCGGTATAACCTCCTTTTTTTGAAGTTGGTTAAAAAGTGAAGCGTTTTAGATTTAACTGCATTAGTTAGGTAGGTACCCTAACCTGAGTTTGCTGATACCATTCGTAAACAGACCACAGATTATCAGCGACTCACACACAATTCAAAGTCAAAGTTCATTTTTCTTCGCTGGAGCCGTCTAGAAAGATAAAACGTTATCACACTAATGTGTGTACACAGGCGTGCACATCAAACTACCCCAATCTGTCACAAATTTCTTTGATAGTTTTTCAACTTTATTCCATAAGAATAAGGTTCATGTTCAATTAGGAAAATTTGACAGTTTGCGATAGCTTGATGTGTGTACAACAACATGACAAAAACGCGCATCAAACGTATCGCATGTGGCATTATTTTAAAGTATTTCTTTGCGCGCACATGTATTGAAGATGGCTGACATGAAGATATATTTCATTTTGTTTTTATTCTTTGTTTTCACTTCCGCGCGGCCGTTTAGTTCGGTAGACGAAATGGATCACTTTGTCGGTGGCATCGGGAGTTTTCGTGAATGTAAGTTGGTTATTTTGTATGCAGAAATAAATTTTAAATTAGGTACCTAGGTACCTATCCAATTTGAGTTCATAATCGTCGTAATTAAGGTTTATATTTTCTTACAAACGGTACGGAATTCTTCACGTTGCACTAAGGTGTTCACAAGGGACCGTCGATCTATCGTTGCTGTACTGGCATTCTCTTATTGCAGGGCCACCCGTGGGCAGCACCAGCAAGCCGATGCCAAATGGGAGCTACTTGGAGTCAATAGGTTTGTAGATTGTCCTAATACAAAAGCGGATCCAACCCTGCGCACGTGTGAAATAATCCCACTGGAACGTAGTCCCGCGGCAAAAAGTTTTACCTGTTAATCTAGGTCATAAACTATCTGTGTGCTAAATTTCATCCAAATCCGTTCAGCCATTTTTGCGTAATTGAGTAACAAACATTCAAACTATACTTTAGTCTTTATTGGTAGGTGTTTGCCATTATATCATGTCAGCTGGCACACGCCAATATTTTACCAGGCTATGTAGGTATGAATGTTGTTCTGTTCCCTCTCCAAGGTAGGTACCTACTCTTCGTATTTTGACCCACGAAGTTTCGTTGGAAGCATAGATATTTATATTTCTATGGTTGGAAGCGTCATTTGTTCTGCGGGATATAAATGAAGTCATATAAAAAAAACAAAATGGCGGCTAACGTTTTCAATATCCAATTAAAGGTCTGGAGTACCTACCTACTTTCTGAAAATATATTAAGTAGGTAAACCAAAATAATCAAAAATAATTAAAAAACTGAGTTACACGACTTACATGTAATCTGTACGTAGGTAAACGGCGTGTGAGGTGTGGCGCCAGGCTTTACGAAAACCAAGTTATTGTCAGTCTTAGATTATATCTTTATAGATGACTGTTTTTGTCGTTGTTGATTTTTTTTTTTTTTTTTTTTCAGCTGCGTCGTCGGTCGTCGGTTACTATCCCGTTTCGCAGAATTTCTATGGGTCTACAACATTGGAGACTATACATAAGCATTGTACACCAAAGGGCTGTAAGACTATAAAACGTAATATTTTTGGATGGAACTGAATGATTACATGATACCATACCACTCTACCAATCTGCCTGCCCAGAGATGACGTCACGGACCGCTTCCACCAACTGCAAGGGGAACTTAAGGTGAATCTAGTCCACATTTTTTCCATACAAACTTCGGGAGGGTTTTACTTCACTGTTTGACAATGTCCATCAAAAATGAAACATGGTATGGTTTTGTCTCATTATTATCTAATATTGTCTGTACGGAAAAATAATACTAAACTAAAAAGCCATTAAAAAGTTATGAGCCAACAAAGATTCGTTTTCTTGCTAATTTAACCGAAGTTTGGGCGTGTTTAAGTAATAAAAGAAATGTAAAATCTCGAAAACCAAGTTCAACTATCGAAAAGTTAAATAAACTGTATTGGTCACTGATTTATGTAGTGGTTTTTTTCATAAAACCCGATCTTCCGAAGGACTTTTCTTCATTTTTACGCTCCTGTTTTACTATTTATTGATCCTGCATCTCACTCAATATCATTGTGCGTGTAGACTAGCGTCTAACTGCTCATCACTGATACTACCTCTATCGGACACGAAGCCTGGTGAGACAGCGTGCTTTTTAGCCAGGCTCATCAGTGAGTTCGAGCCAGCGACAGGTTCCCCTTAAAACTGCGATATTCTTGGCCATTTCTAGACATTCCTACGATGCACAACAATTAGGTTATCACAATGCGTGTTAACTCGAACTGGTGCTACCGACAAGGTTGCAAAGTAAGCAAGCTGACCCTGCGTGTTTAAGGAGATTTATCTCTAGACGAGGGTTGCCTACCGAAACTCACTGCGACAATGCAAGTACCTTTAAATGTGCAAGGAGTCAATTAGTTGACCTTTACAAACTGCAAGCTTTTCAGAGTCACCAAATACAGGTACAAAGATTTACCGCTAAGCGTGGGATACAATTTCACTTTATACCATGTTACTCGCCTACATTTCGGGGGCTCCGGGAAGCTGCAGTAAAGAGCACAAGCTTTCACTTAAAAAGAATATTGCAAAAAACTGTTAACAACTCAATACGGTATTTGTTGAAATCGAAGCAGTGCTTAATTCTCGACCGCTCTTACCTCTCATCTTCAAACACTGATGATTATATCATGTAACACCTGGTCACTTTATTATAGGTAGTGCAATGTCAATGTATCCTGAAAATAATGTAACATTCCACAAAATAGGCTTACACACTCAGCCTATAACGTTCGCACTGCTGGGACACAGGCCTCCTCTCAGTGAGAGGTAGTGGGCCGTAATCCACGACGCGGGCCCACGGGTTGGTAGATGTCACATGTTTTCGAATTTTTGGTTCTAGGACATACCAGTTTCCTCACGATGTTTTCCTTCACCGTTTGAGAGCAGTGGTGATGAAATGATTTACACAAAGTTATGCGCCTGGCTGGGTTCGAACGCACGACCTACAACTCGTAAGTCGCGGCCGTTACCACTGGGCCACCACTGCTCGCCAAAGTAGCCAAAATAGGCTTAAGTTTTGGCAATTGTGTACTTCTCTAAAACAGGCCTTTTGGAAAGTGTGATACCTATTTGATTTTATTTCTGTAAGTAGGTTTTTACAAACACTTTTACACGTCAATCATACTTTTTGTTGTATGTATCAATATTTGTTGTGGTATCCATATTATTTAAATTTGTTACAAAATAGACCTAAGTGGCGTGAGAATAATTCGCTCCTTTAAAATTAAAGAGACATAATGCGAAATTAGCTGGAAGTAAAATAGGACTCTATAATTCAGATTTATAGAGACGTATTTTGCTTCCTGCTAATTTCGCATAATGTCTCTATAATTTTAAAGGAGCGATATATGGAACTAGCTTTTGCCAGCGACTTCGCGCGCGCGGAACTTTCATCCCCTATTAACTCCCATAGGAGTTGCATTTCGAAAAATGAAACGAGGAAGGAATGAGGAAGGCCCCATTCCTTGTCTACGTTATAAAGGGAACCACTGTGGAAAATTTCAGCTTTCTAGGTCCGAGGGTTTGGGCTGGACGTTGATGAGTCAGTCAATCAGGATTTTTCTTTTTATTTATATAGGGTGACTGGTAATTAGTGACCGAGAAACACCCGGGAGATACCTTAGAAACAGGAACCTCCCGAAACAACCGTGTCCGGTGAGGACCTGCGTCAGGCGGAAGGTGAGGACGCCGTGCCGCCTCTCAAGGCACTCCTCAAACAGGGGACTTACCGCCGCAATCGTGGCGTGCCCAGAACGTAGGTTATATACAACCTAAATGCAAACTAAACAATTCGATTAAACACTACATTTTAAAATTATATTACAACAGACTATACCACACTTTTTGAAATAGATAAATTATATTTTTTAAACGGATACCATTAACCTTTCGCCATAAATTGGTTATTTTATTTATTTATTTAAAAAAGCACAGCCACATCACATACATTGAAATTATGCTAGAATAGTCTTAATAAATAAGGAACTAATGTATATGACAATTACGGCGTACATAGCAGTGATAGAATATCTTGCTGCCTTGAAAAACTAAACTAACCAATAATTATACTAAACTAAAAACTAAAACTAACTACAGTAAAACAGACCAGCATAAATAAACACCCAAAACCAACAAAAAAAGTTAAGAAATACAAATTATTATTATTTTGCATCAATTTAAAACGTTTGACGCTTCTGTAATGTTTCTACTTATTTTATTTTGGCGGCGCTTTACAAAGGGTGCCTAATCTAAAGTCGCCGAAGTTTTTGGGGCCGTTTTTAAATCTGTTAATGGTTCATTTAACTGTTCTCACAGCATAGTGTACAAAAAATGCTAAATAAAATAGGTAAAATTTAAAATAATAATAAAAACCGGTCAAGTGCGAGTTGGACTCGCGCACCGAGGGTTCCGTACAAACCTGTGGGTATATAAGTAAAAGTTCAAAATTGTCAAAAAAAAAATTTTATATTACGAAACTAAAATTTTTCGGTTTTCGTAATTTTTCCTATATCTGTACTGTATAAGACGTGACTTCGTACAAAGTTTCAAGATTCTAAGTTCACGGGAAGTACCCTGTAGGTTTTGATTCCCGTGCGAGTTTCGAAAATTTGCGGAATTTTGCGGCCTAAATGGCTGTATCTTTTGATTGCGTTGACTTAGAAGGTTGATTTTTCTACAGCTTCCAGGGACAGTAGAACTAAGTATCATATATAAATTTCAGTTTGATACCTCCACGCGTTCCTGAGAAAAACGGTCTTGACAGACGGACGGACGGACGGACGGACAACAAAGTGATCTTATAAGGGTTCCGTTTTTTCCTTTAGAGGTACGGAACCCTAAAAATTTACGGTACTGTATCAGAAATCACTAGCTCTATCACCTGTCTTCGTTCGTCTGTCTTCTGAAAACGTATGTGAAGACATCTTAACAATGACATAATAAATAGACGCGTCATACACGAACGTTAGAGCACTCAAAAACAGCGTAAACCATGAATGTAGCTACCTACTAGTACATAGAATCATACAATGCGATCCCATCCCGATGCCTGTCGTTAGAAAGAGATAAAGATATACAACATTAGTGTATGCGAAACCTGAATATAGTTTGTTCAGAATAAGTAGGTAACTGAATCGAATCCATTTGTACAGACGCCAGCACATCAAGCTACCCCAAACTGTCAAATTTTCCCAATTGAACATGAACCATAAGATTATGTTATAAAGTTGAAAATCTATCAAAGAAATTTGACAGGTTGGGGTAGCTTGATGTGCTGGCGTCTGTACACCATGATATTTTTTTTCCCCAAAAAGTTTTGCAGTTGTGACGGAACGTTAACACCAGTTAATTACATACTATACAATTGCCGTACGGTTTTTTTTTTTGGGAGGTTGGGAAATCATCAAATGACTTCTCCCGCTCTGGGTAGAGAGCAGGAGGCCGTGTCAGACTTTTACTGACTAAAACCCACCCGTGTTCCCTCAGTTGCCTGTGGGCGGCGGTGTCTCTTTAGAACAACCCGCACCCCTGGTAGGCATCGGCCCTTGCGGACCCTACCAGCTTGGAACACAACGAGCCGTTCCGCCTATCACTTTTCGGCCGCAGGGGATAGGGAGAGCGGCCAACGCTATACCGACACTCCTCTTCCCCTGCGGCCCCACCGCGTCCGCCATCAAACGGTGAATTTTTTATTTTTTACATCTTTCAGTGAGTTTGAGGACTCATAACTTTTTTTCTGGCTAACATCTGAATAAAGCAAAAAATAAATTTTATAAGAATCTGCCAACATAAAAGGTAAAAAAAAAAAAATACTCTTAAAGGTTAAGAAAGTGGTGAAACTAGAAGAAAGCAAAAAATATTTTTTTTAAATCCAGGGGGCCAGGGCCAAATACATTTGGGCTGAGTAAGTAGCAGATGACCCCACCTATCCACCATTTTCGTATGTTCAACGTTCTGCCAAACACCCTGTACAACCTCCTCCCTTTTTTAAAGTCGGTTAAAAAGTGAAGCGTTTTAGATTTAACTGCCCCTAACCTAAGTCTGCTGATACCATTCGTAAACAGACAGATTATCAGTGACTCACCCAAAATTCAAAGTCAAAGTTCATTTTTCTTCGTTGGAGCCGTCTAGAAAGATAAAACGTTATCACATTAATGTGTGTACACAGGCGTGCACATCAAGCTACCCCAATCTGTCACAAACTTCTTTGATCGTTTTTCAACTTTATTTCTTATGATTAAGGTTCATGTTCAATTGGGAAAATTTGACAGTTTGCGATAGCTTGATGTGTGTACAACAACATGACAAAAACGCGCATCAAACATATCGCATGTGACATTATTAAAAGTATTTCTTTGCGCGCACATGTATTGAAGATGGCTGACATGAAGATATATTTCATTTTGTTTTTATTCTTTGTTTTCACTTCCGCGCGGCCGTATAGTTCGATAGACGAAATGGATTACTTTGTCGATGACGTCGGGAGTTATGGTGATTGTAAGTTGGTTATTTTGTATTTTGTATGCAGAAATAAATTTTAAATTAGTTACCTAGGTACCTATCCAATTTGAGTTCGAAATCGTCGTTTTTAAGGTTTATATTTTCTTACAAACGGTACGGAATTCTTCAGATTGCACTAAGGTGTTTTCCGGGGACCGTCGATCTATGGTTGCTAGACTGGCATCTCTTATTGCAGGGCCACCCGTGGGCAGCACCAGCAAGCCGATGCCAGATGGGAGCTACTTGGAGTCAATTGGTTTGTAGATTGTCCTTAATACAAAAGCGGATCCAACCCTGCGCACGTGTGAAATAATCCCACTGGAACGTAGTCCCGCGGCAAAAAGTTTTACCTGTTAATCTAGGTTATAAACTATCTGTGTACCAAATTTCATCCGAATCAGTTACTATACTTTAGTCTTTATAGGTAGGTGTTTCTCCATGTGTTTGCCATTATATTATGTCAGCTGGCACACGCCAATATTTTACCAGGCTATGTAGGTGTAGGTATGAATGTTGTTCTGTTCCCTCTCCAAGGTAGGTACCTACTCTTCGTATTTTGACCCACGAAGTTTCGTTGGAAGATGGTTGGAAGAGTCATTTGTTTTGCAGGTTAAATGAAGTCGTATAAAAAAACAAAATGGCGGCTAACGTTTTAGTATCCAATTAAAGGTATAGAGCTGCCAGGGTTGCGGTTTCGTTTGAAAGAGATATCGCAGCCTCTGGCATACGGGCTACTGCCGGAACACGGGTGGGTTTTAGTCAGTAAAAGTCTGACACGCCGTCCTGCTCCACCCAGAGCGCGTGAAGTTATTTGATGATTTCCCACCCAAAAAAAAAAGGTATAGAGTACTTAACTACCTACTTTCTGAAAATACATAAAGTAGCTAAACCAAAATAATTAAAAAATAAATTTTAAAACCGAACGTAATCAGTACGTACAGTCGCCAGCTGCAGGTCAAGCTATCCCAAACTGTAAAATTTTCCCAATTGAACATAAACCTTATTTATTCCTTTGTTATAAAGTTGAAAACCTATCACAGAAATTTGACAGATTGGGGTAGCTTGATGTGCTGGCCTCTGTACATACCTAGGTAAATGGCGTGTGAAGTGTGACGCCAGGCTATACATATATTAAAACTCACGTCACTCAAGATAGTTTAATTAAGGACCACGCTACCGCATTAGGAACCTCCTGTAATGATAGCATTGTTCGTGATAAATAAATAAATAAAACCAAGTTATTATTAATTTGTCGGCTGTTTTTGTCGTAGTTTGTTTTTAGCTTTTACTTTTTTTTTCAGCTGTTCCGTTCTTCAAAAATCCCAATTCCCGTATACGGTATTTACATAGTTTTACAAGAATGGTGATTATACATAAGCATTGTACATCAAACGGCTGTAAGATTGTAGAACGTAATATTTTTGGATAGAACGGAATGATTACATGACACCATACTATCTACTCTACAAATCTGTCTGCCCAGAGATGACGTCACGGACCGCTACCACCAACTGCAAGGGGAACTTAAGGTGAATCTAATCCACATTTTTTCTCAGGAAGGTTTTACTTCATTGTTTGACAATGTATGTACATCAAAAAGTTAAAATTCATTAAAAAGTTATGAGCCAACAAAGATTCGTTTTTCTTGCTTATTTAACCTAACTTTGGGCGTGTTTAAGTAATAAAAGAAGTGTAAAATTACGAAAACCAAGTCGGTACCGACAAACTTCAATTATCGAAAAGTTCAATAAACGTTATTCGTCACTGATTTATGTAGTGGGTTTTTCATAAAACCCGATCTTCCGAAGGACTTTTCTTCATTTTTACGCTCCTGTTTTACCACATCTTTAATGATCCTGCATCTCACTCAATAACGTTGTGCGTGTAGACTAGCGTCTAACTGCTCATCACTGATACTACCTCTATCGGACACGAAGCCTGGGGCCTAAGTCTACTAATTTATAAACGTCACAATGGTCTCTCAATGGTAAGTTTTTGACAGATTTGCCATACAAAAACTGTCAAAAACACACCATTGAGAGACCATTGTAACGTTTATAAATTAGTAGACTTAGGCCCCTGGTGAGACAGCGTGCTTTTTAGCCAGGCTCATCAGTGAGTTCGAGCCAGCGACTAGGTTCCCCTTATAACTGCGATATTCTTGGCCATTTCTAGACATTCCTACGATGCACAACAATTAGGTTATCACAATGCGTTTTAACTCGAACTGGTGCTACCGACAAGCTTGCAAAGTAAGCAAGCTGACCCTGCATGTTTAAGGAGATTTATCTCTAGACGAGGGTTGCCCACCGAAACTCACTGCGACAATGCAAGTACCTTTAAATGTGCAAGGAGTCCATTAGTCGACCTCTACAAACTGCAAGCTTTTCAGAGTGACCAAATGCAGGTACAAAGATTTACCGCCAAGCGTGGGATACAATTTCACTTTATACCATGTTACTCGCCTACATTTCGGGGGCTCCGGGAAGCTGCAGTAAAGAGCACAAGCTTTCACTTAAAAAGAATATTGCAAAAAACTGTTAACAACTCAATACGGTATTTATTGAAATCGAAGCAGTACTTAATTCTCGACCGCTCTTACCTCTCATCTTCAAACACTGATGATTATTGTCATATAACACCTGGTCACTTTATTATAGGTAGTGCAATGTCAATGTATCCTGAAAATAATGTAACATTCCACAAAATAGGCTTACACACTCAGCCTATAACGTTCGCACTGCTGGGACACAGGCCTCCTCTCAGTGAGAGGTAGTGGGCCGTAATCCACGACGCGGGCCCACGGGTTGGTAGATGTCACATGTTTTCGAATTTTTGGTTCTAGGACATGCCAGTTTCCTCACGATGTTTTCCTTCACCGTTTGAGAGCAGTGGTGATGAAATGATTTACACAAAGTATTGCGCCTGGCTGGGTTCGAACGCACGACCTACAACTCGTAAGTCGCGGCCGTTACCACTGGGCCACCACTGCTCGCCAAAGTAGCCAAAATAGGCTTAAGTTTTGGCAATTGTGTACTTCTCTAAAACAGGCCTTTTGGAAAGTGTGATACCTATTTGATTTTATTTCTGTAAGTAGGTTTTTACAAACACTTTTACACGTCAATCATACTTTTTGTTGTATGTATCAATATTTGTTGTGGTATCCATATTATTTAAATTTGTTACAAAATAGACATAGGTGGCGTGAGAATAATTCGCTCCTTTAAAATTAAAGAGACATAATGCGAAATTAGCTGGAAGTAAAATAGGACTCTATAATTCAGAATTATAGAGACGTATTTTGCTTCCCTTCCTTTCGCATTATGTCTCTATAATTTTAAAGGAGCGATATATGGAACTAGCTTTTGCCAGCGACTTCGCGCGCGCGGAACTTTCATCCCCTATTAACTCCCTTAGGAGTTGCATTTCGAAAAATGAAACGAGGAAGGAATGAGGAAGGCCCCATTCCTTGTCTACGTTATAAAGGGAACCACTGTGGAAAATTTCAGCTTTCTAGGTCCGAGGGTTTGGGCTGGACGTTGATGAGTCAGTCAATCAGGATTTTTCTTTTTATTTATGTAGGGTGACTGGTAATTAGTGACCGATAAACACCCGGGAGATACCTTAGAAACAGGAACCTCCCGAAACAACCGTGTCCGGTGAGGACCTGCGTCAGGCGGAAGGTGAGGACGCCGTGCCGCCGCTCAAGGCACTCCTCAAACAGGGGACTTACCGCCGCAATCGTGGCGTGCCCAGAACGTAGGTTATATACAACCTAAATGCAAACTAAACAATTCGATTAAACACTACATTTTAAAATTATATTACAACAGACTATACCACACTTTTTGAAATAGATAAATTATATTTTTTAAACGGATACCATTAACCTTTCGCCTTAAATTGGTTATTTTATTTATTTATTTAAGAAAGCACAGCCACATCACATACATTGAAATTATGCTAGAATAGTCTTAATAAATAAGGAACTAATGTATATGACAATTACGGCGTACATAGCAGTGATAGAATATCTTGCTGCCTTGAAAAACTAAACTAACCAATAATTATACTAAACTAAAAACTAAAACTAACTACAGTAAAACAGACCAGCATAAATAAACACCCAAAACCAACAAAAAAAGTTAAGAAATACAAATTATTATTATTTTGCATCAATTTAAAACGTTTGACGCTACTGTAATGTTTCTACTTATTTTATTTTGGCGGCGCTTTACAAAGGGTGCCTAATCTAAAGTCGCCGAAGTTTTTGGGGCCGTTTTTAAATCTGTTAATGGTTCATTTAACTGTTCTCACAGCATAGTGTACAAAAAATGCTAAATAAAATAGGTAAAATTTAAAATAATAATAAAAAATTTACGGTACTGTATCAGAAATCACTAGCTCTATCACCTGTCTTCGTTCGTCTGTCTTCTGAAAACGTATGTGAAGACATCTTAACAATGACATTATAAGTAGACGCGTCATTCACGAACGTTAGAGCACTCAAAAACAGCGTAAACCATGAATGTAGCTAACTACTAGTACATAGAATCATACAATGCGATCCCATCCCGATTCCTGTCGTTAGATAGAGATAAACAACACAACAACACAACACAACATACAACAACAACATCAGTGAACAACAACAACAACAACATCATCATACAACATTAGTGTATGCGAAACCTGAATATAGTTTGTTCAGAATAAGTAGGTAACTGAATCGAATCCATTTGTACAGACGCCAGCACATCAAGCTACCCCAAACTGTCAAATTTTCCCAATTGAACATGAACCATAAGATTATGTTATAAAGATGAAAATCTATCAAAGAAATTTGACAGATTGGGGTAGCATGATGTGCTGGCGTCTGTACACCATGATATTTTTTTCCCCAAAAAGTTTTACAGTTGTGACGGAATGTTATCACCAGTTAATTACATACAATACAATTGCCGTGCCGTTTTTTTTTTTTTTGGGAGGTTGGGCAATCATCAAATGACTTCTCCCGCTCTGGGTAGAGAGTAGGAGTGCGTGTCAGAGTTTTGCTGACTAAAACCCACCCGTGTTCCCTCAGTTGCCTGTGTGCCAGGGGCGGTGGTGTCTCTTTAGAACAACCCGCACCCCTGGTAGGCATCGGCCCTTGCGGACCCCACCAGTCGGCACTGACATCTCCGGCGGCGCGCATGGAACACAACGCGCCGTTCCGCCTACCACTTTTCGGCCGATATTATTATTTCGGATAGGGAGAGCGGCCAACGCTATACCGACACTCCTCTTCCCCTGCGGCCCCACCGCGTCCGCCATCTAACGGTAAAAAAAATGTTTTAATTTTTACATCTTTCAGTAAGTTTGAGGACTCATAACTTTTTTTCTGGCTAATATCTGAATAAAGCAAAAAATAAATTTCATAAAAATCTGCCAACAATTAAGATAAAAAAAATACAATTTTTAATAAAAACTTTAAAGTTAAGAAAGTGGTGAAACTAGAAGAAAGCAAAAAAAATCCAGCGGGCCAGGGCCAAATACATTTGGGCTGAGTAAGTAGCAGATGACCCCACCTATCCACCATTTTCGTATGTTCAACGTTCTGCCAAACACTCTGTATAACCTCCTCCTTTTTCTGATGTCGGTTAAAAAGTGAAGCGTTTTAGATTTAACTGCATTCGTTAGATAGGTACCCTAACCTGAGTCTTCTGATTTGAATTCAAAGTCAAAGTTCATTTTTCTTCGTTGGAGCCGTCTAGAAAGATAAAACGTTATCACATTAATGTGTGTACACAGGCGTGCACATCAAGCTACCCCAATCTGTCACAAACTTCTTTGATCGTTTTTCAACTTTATTTCTTATGAGTAAGGTTCATGTTCAATTAGGAAAATTTAACAGTTTGCGATAGCTTGATGTGTGTACAACAACATGACAAAAACGCGCATCAAACGTATCGCGTGTGGCATTATTTTAAAGTATTTCTTTGCGCGCACATGTATTGAAGATGGCTGACATGAAGATATATTTCATTTTGTTTTTGTTCTTTGTTTTCACTTCCGCGCGGCCGTCTAATTCGATAGACGAAGTGGATTACTTGGTCGATGACGTCGGGAGTTATGGTGAATGTAAGTTGGTTATTTTGTATTTTGTATGCAGAAATAAATTTTAAATTAGTTACCTAGGTACCTATCCAATTTGAGTTCGAAATCGTCGTTTTTAAGGTTTATATTTTCTTACAAACGGTACGGAATTCTTCAGATTGCACTAAGGTGTTTTCCGGGGACCGTCGATCTATGGTTGCTAGACTGGCATCTCTTATTGCAGGGCCACCCGTGGGCAGCACCAGCAAGCCGATGCCAGATGGGAGCTACTTGGAGTCAATAGGTTTGTAGATTGTCCTAATACAAAAGCGGATCCAACCCTGCGCACGTGTGAAATAATCCCACTGGAACGTAGTCCCGCGGCAAAAAGTTTTACCTGTTAATCTAGGTCATAAACTATCTGTGTGCTAAATTTCATCCGAATCAGTTACTATACTTTAGTCTTTATAGGTAGGTGTTTCTCCATGTGTTTGCCATTATATTATGTCAGCTGGCACACGCCAATATTTTACCAGGCTATGTAGGTGTAGGTATGAATGTTGTTCTGTTCCCTCTCCAAGGTAGGTACCTACTCTTCGTATTTTGACCCACGAAGTTTCGTTGGAAGATGGTTGAAAGAGTCATTTGTTTTGCAGGTTAAATGAAGTCGTATAAAAAAACAAAATGGCGGCTAACGTTTTAGTATCCAATTAAAGGTATAGAGCTGCCAGGGTTGCGGTTTCGTTCGAAAGAGATATCGCAGCCTCTGGCATACGGGCTACTGCCGGAACACGGGTGGGTTTTAGTCAGTAAAAGTCTGACACGCCGCCGTCCTGCTCCACCCAGAGCGCGTGAAGTTATTTGATGATTTCCCACCCAAAAAAAAGGTATAGAGTACCTACTTAACTACCTACTTTCTGAAAATACATAAAGTAGCTAAACCAAAATAATTAAAAAATAAATTTTAAAACCGAACGTAATCAGTACGTACAGTCGCCAGCTGCAGGTCAAGCTATCCCAAACTGTAAAATTTTCCCAATTGAACATAAACCTTATTTATTCCTTTGTTATAAAGTTGAAAACCTATCACAGAAATTTGACAGATTGGGGTAGCTTGATGTGCTGGCCTCTGTACATACCTAGGTAAATGGCGTGTGAAGTGTGACGCCAGGCTATACATATATTAAAACTCACGTCACTCAAGATAGTTTAATTAAGGACCACGCTACCGCATTAGGAACCTCCTGTAATGATAGCATTGTTCGTGATAAATAAATAAATAAAACCAAGTTATTATTAATTTGTCGGCTGTTTTTGTCGTAGTTTGTTTTTAGCTTTTACTTTTTTTTTCAGCTGTTCCGTTCTTCAAAAATCCCAATTCCCGTATACGGTATTTACATAGTTTTACAAGAATGGTGATTATACATAAGCATTGTACATCAAACGGCTGTAAGATTGTAGAACGTAATATTTTTGGATAGAACGGAATGATTACATGACACCATACTATCTACTCTACAAATCTGTCTGCCCAGAGATGACGTCACGGACCGCTACCACCAACTGCAAGGGGAACTTAAGGTGAATCTAGTCCACATTTTTTCTCAGGAAGGTTTTACTTCATTGTTTGACAATGTACATCAAAAAGTTAAAATTCATTAAAAAGTTATGAGCCAACAAAGATTCGTTTTTCTTGCTTATTTAACCTAACTTTGGGCGTGTTTAAGTAATAAAAGAAGTGTAAAATTACGAAAACCAAGTCGGTACCGATAAACTTCAATTTTCGAAAAGTTCAATAAACGTTATTCGTCACTGATTTATGTAGTGGGTTTTTCATAAAACCCGATCTTCCGAAGGACTTTTCTTCATTTTTACGCTCCTGTTTTACTATTTAATGATCCTGCATCTCACTCAATAACGTTGTGCGTGTAGACTAGCGTCTAACGGCTCATCACTGATACTACCTCTATCGGACACGAAGCCTGGTGAGACAGCGTGCTTTTTAGCCAGGCTCATCAGTGAGTTCGAGCCAGCGACTAGGTTCCCCTTATAACTGCGATATTCTTGGCCATTTCTAGACATTTTTTTTTATTTTATTTTATTTGGGAAAACAAACAATCGTACATTGTAAATTACATCTAGATATAAACTATGCTATAAATAAATGTACAATCCACTACGTTTCCACATGTTAATATCTTAAATACGTTTCAGTTTTGCTAAAACTAGTTACAATCAATATACCAATAAATAACAATACTACTTACAATGGAATAGTAATCATAAAACCAAATCGAAAAAAAAAAAAAGTTAAAACTTACTTAATACTACAAATCAACAATTAACAATTTTGAGCAAGACACTGAATAATAAGTTTTTTAAAGTTATGTTTAGTTAGGGCAAAAACATCGACATCGTTAAAATTATTATTGTAAGCTTGAACCAATCTCTGCAGCGGCGCTCTCTCTCCCGCATTTGTACGACAGGGAGTTGTAGCAAACAGTGGATAAGAGCGCGCCTCACGTCTCATTACTGTTCTAGGTACAATATAATATATTTTATTTATCAAATCTGAGCAATCGAACCTATTATGTACAAGTCCATGGAGCATCATTCCTTGCAGCAGTAAGCGTCTAGACCGTAATGTTAGTAGTCCAAACTTATTTAAGGCGTCTTTATACGATAGATGTACGGTGCGGCATTTGTATTGCAATGTACTGAGGAACTTACGCTGAACTCTCTCGATTGCAGTCTCATATTTAATGTAATAAGGATCCCAGATCATACAAGCATATTCTACCTGTGGGCGGACTAAAGAATTAAATAAATATAGATATGTGGCTGGTCGTTTAAAGTCAGACGTGATTCTCATAACAAAGTTATACATTTGAAATGCTTTAGCAGTAATTTTATCTATATGTAAATTTAAGTGAAGTTTGCAATCAAGAAGAACGCCCAAGTCACAAATACAGGTTTCCTTAAATAAAGTCTTATTACAGAGTGAATAATCGTATGCTATTACATTTTTATTTTTAGTAAAATTTATGTATTTACACTTAGGGATGCTTAATTTTAATTTATTTTTATTACAAAAATCAGATAATCTATTCAAGTCATCCTGCAGAAGGCTGCTATCAACAGTGTTTTTTATTATTCTAAATACCTTAAGATCATCAGCGTACAATAAGAAATTACTGTTTTGAAAACAATTACAAATATCGTTTATATAAATAATAAACATCAATGGACCCAGAATAGATCCCTGGGGAACCCCTGAGGTTGCTTGAAACGAGTCTGATTTGTACCCATTGCTCACTACAGTTAGGTTACGGTTACTGATATATGAACAAAACCAACGCAGTAAGTTACCTCTGATGCCATTATAGGCTATTTTCTTTAATAGAATTGAATGGTCCACTCTATCAAATGCCTTTTTAAAATCAGTATAAACAGCGTCGGTCTGATAACCTGCGTCCATGTTATTGAACAAGTGATCCGTAAAGATCATTAAATTAGTAACTGTAGACTTCTTTTTGACGAAACCGTGTTGCTCAGGTATAATATTGTGTCGCAGAAATGGATAGATGGCTTGATGAACGAGTTTTTCAAATAGTTTTGCAAGAGTACAAAGAATCGATATAGGTCTATAATTCTCTATGTTTTGTCTAGACCCACTTTTATGAACTGGTATTATATTTGCTTTCTTCCACACAGACGGAAAAGTACCACTTTGAATACACTTGTTAAATAACATGGAAAGAGGCATACAAATTGTTTCAGCTGTCTTATTTAGAAAATAGGGCGGTATGCCATCAGGTCCCGGTCCCTTGTTTATATCTAACGATTTAAGCTGTCTGCAAACTTCGTGGACAGTAAAATCCAGAGTACAAAGAGAGCTGTTATTGGCATTGCTTAAATCAGAACCCGAAGGTGGGCACCATCCGGGAGAGAGACTAGAGGGCTCATAAACTGACTGAAAGAATGCTGAAAACAAATTACAAGTTTCAACTGGGTCGCTAGAAGTAACATTATTATAGCACATGTCGGTCGGTATACCCGACTTACGTTGCCGATTAGCAACGTAAACCCAAAAGTGTTTAACATCAGTGGAAATACCATCCTCCACACTATTTATATATTTGTGGAAACATTTGTCACATTCCTCTTTAAAACGCGCTCTATACAAGGAAAATGCTTCGTAGTCACTTATATTACGGTAGTTTTTCCATTTAGACCAGGCTTTCTTCTTATACTTAAAAATGCGGATGAGTGGTTTGGAAAACCAGACCGGAAAATGCGAGTTTGGTGGCTTCGAAAGCGGTATGCGGTTTTTAATTATACCATATAAACAGTCATAAAAAGTATCGATGCACACATCGGTCGAATTGCTCCTCAAAGCTTCTTCCCAGTTAACCTCATTAATGTCTTCATTAATAACTGTGTAGTCGGCTTTACGGTAATTATATCTCGGTGTATGTAGAGGTCTGGTTAAACTGATATTAATATTAAGAGATAGCAGTGTGTAAAATGGTGGATGGTGGCTGTCGGCCGGTAAAAGATCTTGATTAGGTTTCACAACAGTGCATTTCGCATCAGAGATAAGGAGATCCAGAACGCGTCCATTCGAGTTGGATATATGATTGAATTGCTTGACATCGTGAATAATCAAAAAGTCCCTCAAACGATTACAAATCGGTGAGGTGCCCTGGCAAGTCATATAGTTTTGAGCAGGATCAAGCTTAGCCCATTGCGCTGTAGGTATATTATAGTCACCTAGCAATAATATATTTTCAGTTTTTATTGAGCTTATTAAATTGTCCATATTATCAAAAAGAGTATTGTATACAGCAATAGGTATATTGTTCGGCACATAGGCTGCGCAGATAAGGGTATGTGAGGAATTGTTGCTCCCAGGAATGATAATAGCGATTTGCTCAAGGTATTGGTCTAATGTACCAAGCGGTGAAGATGGAATACAAACTGGGTTATATTTTCGCAAAACCGCTATCAATACACCACCGCCATCAGACTTCCTAGTTGCAGTCCTATTCCGGTCACACCGAAAAACTAAATACCGATTATCAATAAATTCGTTGTTATTAATTGTAGGAATAAGCCATGTTTCTGTTAAAATAATAACATCAAAACAGTTACAGAGAATATTCATATACAAAGTATTCAATTTCGTGCGAATACCTCTACTGTTCTGATAATATATGCTGAAATCACGATTTTTTGTTGTATTAGACACTGTAATTAGTGACAACCTAAATAATACTTAACAAAATTAACACTGTAGGCTAATGGCTCGGAGCATTGATGATATTTTTAATATCTTTTTTACATTTGATGGCTATAGTAGGCGTGGTTTCAGATTGTTTAACAAGAATTGTGGCATGCTTTACCCAGACAAACTTATAACTACATTTTTTAGCAGCCTCTCGGGCCTCGCGTAGCAACTGTTTTTTCTGTAGAGTTAAATGTTCATTTACATATATAGAGTGTATTGCGCCAGCGATGCCCAGGTCTTTAGAGGTAAATCCTTTTTTCAAGCGGCATGCAGTTATTATATTGTCCCTCAAAGTACGTGTTTTTACAGTGGCAATGATATTTTTAGGTCTCTCGCTGCTTGTGGCATGTGGCACGCGGTGTACTGAAGTAATATCGTCTCTTGAGATATTGTGGTCGATCTTTTTACCTATATCTTCCAATAAGGCAGGTAAGTTTTCTCCCCGTCTTTCCGGGACATTGGAGATTTCTAGGTTACATTGCCTGCCCTGCTGTTCCAAGTTGTCAATCTTTAATTCGAGAGCTCGGACTACATCTGGGCTTACGCTCAAAGTTCGCTTATTAATGTTACTAAGTTGCTCTTGGAAATCGTCATATTGGTCAGAGATAAGTTGAGCAGATACTTTTACCTCGGCGACTTCCCCAGACAGTTTTGAGACCGACTTCTTTATAGCAGCATTTTCTGAGCGAAGACCAGCTATTTCTTTTTTTGATTCATTTATATAGGCTTCCAAGTCACCTCTAATCGATGTAATATTATCATTAATTGCTGCCAGTTTACCATCCAAGCTTACCTTCCATTCACTGAGAGTCTTTTGCAACTCCGCTTGGATAGAAGAGGACTTTCGGAGGTCCGCCCTAATATCTGAGAGTACTATCTCACGTTCACACTCAGGTTGTATCTGTCGCTTGCGAACTGTAACATTAGAGTCGTCATTTGAGGGCGAACAAGTCACCAAGTCTGATTCAGAGAGTGACTGTTCATGTCTCAGCGAGGTTTTAGGCGGCGTACGCTTAGGGTTAAACATAGCGAATTCCCTGCAGTTATAAAATAATCAACAAAAGCTTAAGCGAGTATTGCCTGTAGTTTCGCTCTAGGCGCTGCTTTCACGTGTAGTAGTGGCGGGTGGTGGGGCGCGCCCAGCGCGGTCGCTTGTTACGCCGGCTGCTGACTAACCTTGATGGCACGGTGGGAGGTCGACAATGAAACAGGCGGCGCGGGTTCGGAGCCAGGCGGAGACACGATGATCGACACTCAGTTTTTTTTTTTTTTTTTTTTAACTGTTTCATGCACCGCCCACCGGGTGGAATTAGTTCATTTAACCTTCACACGAGTAAACGAGAAACGTAACTCAAACAAATTGTCCAGTCACAGGAAACAACAAGAACAACTGTATTATGCGCACACTGTATCAAAGCTTACGTCGGAATGATACAATCTCTCAGAGGCAACTTTGGTAGGCAGAAAGCAATGCGCCGTCTTCGTTCATTTATCTTTGTCACGAGAGCTCTAGTGCGTCACAGTGCGAGGGCGCACGCCGAAGTATAACTTATGTGCAGTGCGTAACCGCTGGAGTCGCGTGCGCTGCGCGCGAAATGTCAAGTCATGCACTCACCCGTTGACCAGCCAAGATTTAAACTTTTTAACAGTTCACACCGCAGTTCGATCCGTTTACACTATTTAGAACACAGTTTTATCTGAATGACACTTGTACGATGAATGTTATATCACTATGAAGTGTTTATTTGAAAAATAAGCCCAGTAAGGATATTATTTAGGTTTTAAGCACAGAGCAAGTTCAAACGTATGTTCACAGTACGGCCGCTAGGGCAAAGATGAGACAGAGAGATGAGACATTCCTACGATGCACAACAATTAGGTTATCACAATGCGTGTTAACTCGAACTGGTGCTACCGACAAGCTTGCAAAGTAAGCAAGCTGACCCTGCATGTTTAAGGAGATTTATCTCTAGACGAGAGTTGCCCACCGAAACTCACTGCGACAATGCAAGTACCTTTAAATGTGCAAGGAGTCCATTAGTCGACCTCTACAAACTGCAAGCTTTTCAGAGTCACCAAATGCAGGTACAAAGATTTACCGCCAAGCGTGGGATACAATTTCACTTTATACCATGTTACTCGCCTACATTTCGGGGGCTCTGGGAAGCTGCAGTAAAGAGCACAAACTTTCCCTTAAAAAGAATGTTGCAAAAATCTGTTAACAACTCAATACGGTATTTGTTGAAATCGAAGCAGTGCTTAATTCTCGACCGCTCTTACCTGTCATCTTCTAACACTGATGATTATTGTCATGTAACACCTGGTTACTTTATTATAGGTAATGCAATGTCAATGTATCCTGAAAATAATGTAACATTCCACAAAATAGGCTTAAGTTTTGGCAATTGTGTACTTCTCTAAGACAGTCCTTTTGGAAAGTGTGATAATTATAAATGATTTTATTTCTGTAAGTAGGTTTGTACTAGGAGTGGGCGTTGCGACGACGAACCGTTTCCAAAGACCGTTTTATGTTCTGCGACGATGGAACCGTTTTACGTCCTGGGTTCAAACAGTCTTCGTTGCACAAACCAGTCTTCGAATTATTCAGTGCGATTCTTTATTTTACGTCTTTGAAAATACAGTCAAGAACGCAATGATAAATGATTCAACGAACGGAACAACACGAGTAGACGAGTCGTCGTCTTCGAACGACCGAACGGAACGCGACAAGTAGTAGACGGACGGACGACGAGTCACTCGTCGTTCGTCGTCGTCGTTTACAAAACAGTCCTTGCAATAAAAAGTGAACTTTATACCAATGATATAGAGTCGATAATATATTACCAGTTGTCAATGCGTCGGGAACGTCGAAAAGACGACAACGACGAGAACGTCGAAAAGACGGCAACGAAATTATTCTTCGTCTTCAAACCAGTTGCAACGACGACCGTTTTTTGCAACCGTTTTCGTCGTCTCGAAAACGGTTGCGTTTCGTCCGCGAAAAATTCGACAACGACCCACCACTAGTTTGTACAAACACTTTTACACGTCAATCATACTTTTTGTTGTAAGTATGTAAGTATCAATATTTGTTGTGGTATCAGTAATATTAAAATTTGTAACAAAGTAGACCTAAGTGGCGTGATAATATATGTAACTAGCTTTTGCCAGCGACTTCGCCCGCGCGGAACTTTCATCCCCTATTAACTCCCTTAGGGGTTGCATTTCGAAAAATCCTTCCTTATTCCTTGTCTACGTTATAAAGGGAACCTCTGTGGAAAATTTCAGCTTTCTAGGTCCGAGGGTTTGGGCTGGACGTTGATGAGTCAGTCAGTCAGGATTTTTCTTTTTAATTATATAGGGTGACTGGTAATTAGTGACCGATGTTTAAACACATGATTGTACTTATCATAACAAACAACTTTCCCAAAGAAACTATTATTAGAGGCTAGGGCCGTGAGGGCGCTTAAACTGCCTCTCCCTCACGGGCGCCACCTCCCTCTTCGCGAGCATCATTGCTTCGCAGAAGGAAGCGACAGCTACCCATGCACTCTCGCTCCGTACCATGGCCTGGACCAGGGTCGGACGCGATGGATCGCCGCCGCCGATCGCCTGCACAAGGATAGAGCAGTGCTCCGCCCAAGCCAGGCAGACCTCCGCCGTATGCTCCACCGTGTCCCCAGGGCGATCTTCGCAATAGAAACACCCGGGAGATACCTCAGAAACAGGAACCTCCCGAAACAACCGTGTCTGGTGAGGACCTGCGTTAGGCGGAAGATGAGGACGCCTTGCCGCCTCTCAAGGCACTCCTCAAAGAGGCACTTACCGCCGCAATCGTGGCGTGCCCAGAACGTAGGTTATATACAACCTAAATGCAAACTAAACAATTCAATAAAACCCTTTATTGTAAAATTATATTACAACAGACTATACCACACTTTTTGAAATAGATAAATTATATTTTTTAAACGGATACCATTAACCTTTCGCCTTAAATTGGTTATTTTGCATCAATTTAAAACGTTTAAAGTTTCTGTAATGTTTATACCTATTTTATTTTGGCGGCGCTTTACAAAGGGTGCCTAATCTAAAGTCGCCGAAGTTTTTGGGGTCGTTTTTAAATGTGTTTAATCTCAAATAATGGTTTATATAACTGTTCTCACACAGTGTACAAAAAATGCTGAATAAATTAGGTAAAATTTAAAATAAAATTAAAAAAAATACGGTACTGTATCGAAAATCACTAGCCCTGTCACCTGTCTTCATTTTCGGAAGCGTTTCCCTTACAGGGTGTAAGGGAAACGCTTCTGAAAACGTATGTGTAAACATCTTGACAATGACATAATAAATATACGCGTCATACACGAACATTAGAACATTCAAAAACAGCGTAAACCATGAATGTAGCTACCTACTAGTACATAGAATCATACAATGCGATCCCATCCCGATGCCTGTCGTTAGAAAGAGATAAAGATATACAACATTAGTGTATGCGAAACCTGAATATAGTTTGTTCAGAATAAGTAGGTAACTGAATCGAATCCATTTGTACAGACGCCATCACATCAAGCTACCCCAAACTGTCAAATTTTCCCAATTGAACATGAACCATAAGATTATGTTATAAAGTTGAAAATCTATCAAAGAAATTTGACAGGTTGGGGTAGCTTGATGTGCTGGCGTCTGTACACCATGATATTTTTTTTTCCCCAAAAAGTTTTGCAGTTGTGACGGAACGTTATCACCAGTTAATTACATACAATACAATTGCCGTACGGTTTTTTTTTTTGGGAGGTTGGGAAATCATCAAATAACTTCTGCCGCTCTGGGTAGAGAGCAGGAGGCCGTGTCAGACTTTTACTGACTAAAACCCACCCGTGTTCCCTCAGTTGCCTGTGGGCGGCGGTGTCTCTTTAGAACAACCCGCACCCCTGGTAGGCATCAGCCCTTGCGGACCCCACCAGCATGGAACACAACGAGCCGTTCCGCCTATCACTTTTCGGCCGCAGGGGATAGGGAGAGCGGCCAACGCTATACCGACACTCCTCTTCCCCTGCGGCCCCACCGCGTCCGCCAGCAAACGGTGAATTTTTATTTTTTATTTTTTACATCTTTCAGTAAGTTTGAGGACTCATAACTTTTTTTCTGGCTAACATCTGAATAAAGCAAAAAATAAATTTTAGAAGAATCTGCCAACATTAAAGGTTAAAAAAAAAAAATTACACTTTAAAGTTAAGAAAGTGGTGAAACTAGAAGAAAGCAAAAAATATTTTTTTTAAATCCCCCTTGGATTGGCCAGGGCCAAATACATTTGGGCTGAGTAAGTAGCAGATGACCCCACCTATCCACCATTTTCGTATGTTCAACGTTTTGCCAAACACCCTGTACAACCTCCTCCCTTTTTTAAAGTCGGTTAAAAAGTGAAGCGTTTTAGATTTAACTGCCCCTAACCTAAGTCTGCTGATACCATTCGTAAACAGACAGATTATCAGTGACTCACACAAATTCAAAGTCAAAGTTCATTTTTCCTTGCTGGAGCCGTCTAGAAAGATAAAATGTTATCACATTAATGTGTGTACACAGGCGTGCACATCAAACTACCCCAATCTGTCACAAATTTCTTTGATAGTTTTTCAACTTTATTCCATAAGAATAAGGTTCATGTTCAATTAGGAAAATTTGACAGTTTGCGATAGCTTGATGTGTGTACAACAACATGACAAAAACGCGCATCAAACGTATCGCATGTGGCATTATTTTAAAGTATTTCTTTGCGCGCACATGTATTGAAGATGGCTGACATGAAGATATATTTCATTTTGTTTTTATTCTTTGTTTTCACTTCCGCGCGGCCGTATAGTTCGATAGACGAAATGGATTACTTTGTCGATGACGTCGGGAGTTATGGTGAATGTAAGTTGGTTATTTTGTATTTTGTATTCAGAAATAAATTTTAAATTAGTTACCTAGGTACCTATCCAATTTGAGTTCGAAATCGTCGTTTTTAAGGTTTATATTTTCTTACAAACGGTACGGAATTCTTCAGATTGCACTAAGGTGTTTTCCGGGGACCGTCGATCTATGGTTGCTAGACTGGCATCTCTTATTGCAGGGCCACCCGTGGGCAGCACCAGCAAGCCGATGCCAGATGGGAGCTACTTGGAGTCAATAGGTTTGTAGATTGTCCTTAATACAAAAGCGGATCCAACCCTGCGCACGTGTGAAATAATCCCACTGGAACGTAGTCCCGCGGCAAAAAGTTTTACCTGTTAATCTAGGTCATAAACTATCTGTGTGCTAAATTTCATCCGAATCAGTTACTATACTTTAGTCTTTATAGGTAGGTGTTTCTCCATGTGTTTGCCATTATAATAGGTCTTTACCTATGAAATTGCCGTTTTGTATGAAAAAATTTAAACGAATTTTTTTCATGAATTTTTTATTTGTATTAATCGAAGTAATCACCCATGCAATCAATGCATCTTTGCCATCGCAGTGGCAGTTTATTGATGCCCTTCTTAAAGAAATCAGCTGGACGGGAGGCAACAAATTCTTCAAAGGCATTTTGTACTGCCTCTCGGGTATTAAATTTTTTTCCCGCCAAGAAGTTATCCAAATTCTGGAAAAAGTAGTAGTCTGTAGGCGCAAGGTCTGGTGAGTAGGGCGGATGACGGAGAGCTTCCAACCCCAGTTCTTGCAACTTGGAGACCGTCTGCTGTGCAGTATGAGGTCGCGCGTTGTCGTGCAGGAGCAGCGGAGACGAGCGATTGACCAATGCTGGTTGGAGATGCGCCAGCTTCTCCATCATTGTGTTCAGTTCTTCACAGTACACATCTGCAGTAATGCTCACCCCGTTTGGTAAGAAGCTGTGATGAATCACACCGGCGCTAGACCACCAAACAGTGACCATCACTTTTCTAGGGGTAAGTTTTCGTTTAGGGCATTGTTTAGGTGCTGAACCAGGATCCAACCAACTTGCTGAGCGCTTACGGTTATCAAACAGAATCCATTTTTCATCGCAGGTAACAATGCGGTTCAAAATTCCTTCATTTGTGTGTCTGTTGAGCAGTGCAAGGCACGTCTCGACGCGTACTTCGCGCTGGCGATCATTGAGTTCGTGGGGCACCCATTTGTCAAGCTTTTTTACCTTGCCAATTTGACGCAAATGGACCAATATTGTTTTGACGCTAACGTCGAAAGCTGCTGCTAATTCAGCCGTAGATTGTGTATCATCAGCTTCCACAATCGCCTTTAATTCGTCATTGTCGACCAAAGTCTTCGGACGACCGCGAGGTTCATTTTTCAGGTCGAAATTTCCAGAACGGAAGCGAGCAAACCAATAACAGGTGGTGCGTTGGTTTGTAGTGTTAGCTCCGTAAACGTCGTTGATGTTGCGTGCCGCTTGTGCCGCGTTGCTGCCACGACGGTACTCATATTCCATAATTACTCGAATTTTTAACGTATCCATGATGACGAAAAAGATTGAAATGCGATGAAAATGTAACACTAATCAATAAAGAAATTACTACTTTTAGAAAAAAAAATCCATGTTTTTAAAATAAAATTAATTTGAAATTAGAATTCTTAGCCAAACAAAAATTATTTTGATTTGAAATGGCCAGTACTGCAGAACGGCAATTTCATAGGTAAAGACCTAATATTATGTCAGCTGGCACACGCCAATATTTTACCAGGCTATGTACTGGTGTAGGTATGAATGTTGTTCTGTTCCCTCTCCAAGGTAGGTACCTATACTCTTCGTATTTTGACCCACGAAGTTTCGTTGGAAGATGGTTGGAAGAGTCATTTGTTCTGCAGGTTAAATGAAGTCGTATAAAAAAACAAAATGGCGGCTAACGTTTTAGTATCCAATTAAAGGTATAGAGCTGCCAGGGTTGCGGTTTCGTTCGAAAGAGATATCGCAGCCTCTGGCATACGGGCTACTGCCGGAACACGGGTGGGTTTTAGTCAGTAAAAGTCTGACACGCCGTCCTGCTCCACCCAGAGCGCGTGAAGTTATTTGATGATTTCCCACCCAAAAAAAAAGGTATAGAGTACCTACTTTCTGAAAATACATAAAGTAGCTAAACCAAAATAATAAAAAAATAAATTTTAAAACCGAACGTAATCAGTACGTACAGTCGCCAGCTGCAGGTCAAGCTATCCCAAACTGTAAAATTTTCCCAATTGAACATAAACCTTATTTATTCCTTTGTTATAAAGTTGAAAACCTATCACAGAAATTTGACAGATTGGGGTAGCTTGATGTGCTGGCCTCTGTACATACCTAGGTAAATGGCGTGTGAAGTGTGACGCCAGGCTATACATATATTAAAACTCACGTCACTCAAGATAGTTTAATTAAGGACCACGCTACCGCATTAGGAACCTCCTGTAATGATAGCATTGTTCGTGATAAATAAATAAATAAAACCAAGTTATTATTAATTTGTCGGCTGTTTTTGTCGTAGTTTGTTTTTAGCTTTTTACTTTTTTTTTCAGCTGTTCCGTTCTTCAAAAATCCCAATTCCCGTATACGGTATTTACATAGTTTTACAAGAATGGTGATTATACATAAGCATTGTACATCAAACGGCTGTAAGATTGTAGAACGTAATATTTTTGGATAGAACGGAATGATTACATGACACCATACTATCTACTCTACAAATCTGCCCAGAGATGATGTCACGGACCGCTACCACCAACTGCAAGGGGAACTTAAGGTGAATCTAGTCCACATTTTTTCTCAGGAAGGTTTTACTTCATTGTTTGACAATGTACATCAAAAAGTTAAAATTCATTAAAAAGTTATGAGCCAACAAAGATTAGTTTTTCTTGCTTATTTAACCTAACTTTGGGCGTGTTTAAGTAATAAACACGCCCAAAGTTTGCTTCTTGGACTTATCAAAGGCATTTGATCTGGTTTCCTATGATGTGTTGTGGAGTAAATTAGAGCGGGTAAACTTACCCACAGAACTTGTTAACATTTTAAAGTTTTGGTATGGAAACCAGATCAACACTGTACGTTGGGCTGGGGCGTTTTCTCGTCCTTACGGGTTGGAGTGTGGGGTGAGGCAGGGTGGATTGAGCTCACCAACGCTTTTCAGCCTTTATGTGAACGAGTTGATTGGCGAGCTCAGCAGTACCAGGCTCGGATGTTACATAGACGGTACCTGCGTAAATAATATCAGTTATGCAGACGACATGGTACTGCTGAGCGCGTCAGTCTGCGGCCTGAGAAAATTGGTTGCTCAATGTGAGGCGTATGCCAAAGTTCATGGACTGGTATACAATACTAATAAGACGGAGGTCATGGTCTTTGAGGCTGGGGGTAAAAGTCCTGATGCAGTACCGCCTGTATTTCTCTATGGTAAACCTTTGCAAAGAGTCTACAGGTTTAAGTATCTTGGTCACATATTGACTCCCGACCTCAAAGACGATGATGACATTGAGCGGGAGCGGAGGGCGTTGTCGGTTAGAGCGAACATGCTGGCTCGCAGGTTTGCACGTTGCTCACTTCCTGTTAAAATCACGCTCTTTCGAGCCTACTGTACTGCTTTTTATACATGCAGCCTGTGGGCTAGATGTTCGCAAAGATCGTACAGCGCTCTCCGCGTTCAATATAACAATGCATTTAGGATGCTGGTGGGGCTGCCCCGTTTCTGTAGTGCGTCAGGGATGTTCGCAGATGCGCATGTAGATTGCTTTTACGCAACAATGCGTAAAAGGTGCGCTTCCCTGGTGCGCAGGGTGAGGGGCAGCTCCAATAGTATCTTGAGCATGGTTGCGAGTTGGGCACGCCACGATTGCGGCGGTAAGTCCCCTCTTTGAGGAGTGGTTTGAGAGGCGGCATGGCGTCCTCACCTTCCGCCTGACGCAGGTCCTCACCGGACACGGTTGTTTCGGGAGGTTCCTGTTTCGGATAGGGCGGGAGGAAACGCCCGGGTGTTTCCACTGCGAAGATCGCCCTGAGGACACGGTGGAGCACACGGTGGCGGTCTGCCCTGCTTGGGCGGAGCACCGCCGTGTCCTCGTGGAGGCGATCGGCGGCGGCGATCTCTCGCGTCCGGCCCTGGTTCAGGCCATGGTACGGAGCGAGAGGGCATGGGGAGCCGTCACCTCCTTCAGCGAAGCAGTGATGCTCGCGAAGAGGGAGGCGGCGCACGTGAGGGAGAGGCAGCATATGCGCCCTCGCGACCCCAGCCGCCGCAGGATACGGAGACGCCCTGGGCGTCGGGAATCCCAGGCCGATTTCCGGCCACCGTAGGCATGGGCTTGCGGACGGCGAGTAATGGGTAGCTCGCTGTCCGGTAAGGACCAAGCCCAAGACGACGGCGCGTTGTGTTCCACGCGCGCCTCAAAGAGATGTCAGCACAAATAGTGATGGGACCCGCAAGGGTCGATGCCTGCCAGGGGTGCGGGTTTGTTCGAAAGAGACACCACAGCCCCTGGCTTAAGGGCTACTGAAGGAACACGGGTGGGTTTTAGTCAGTAAAAGTCTGACACGCCCTCCTGCTCCACCCAGAGCGGGAGAAGTTATTTGATGATTTCCCACCCAAAAAAAAAAAAAAAAAAAAGCATGGTTGCGAGTCGCCTGGACTGTCTATACGTGGGTCGCTGTTGTGCCGTCTCTCACGGGATGTCGCAACGGTGACCAACCGTTATTTCTTGTGTTGTTTTGTGTATAGTCTGTGTTTACTAACGTAGTCGTAAGTTATACTAACAAGCTTGTTGAGTCTTGGTTACTCTAATAAATAAATATTCTATTCTATTCTAATAAAAGAAGTGTAAAATTACGAAAACCAAGTCGGTACCGACAAACTTCAATTATCGAAAAGTTCAATAAACGTTATTCGTCACTGATTTATGTAGTGGGTTTTTCACAAAACCCGATCTTCCGAAGGACTTTTCTTCATTTTTACGCTCCTGTTTTACTATTTAATGATCCTGCATCTCACTCAATAACGTTGTGCGTGTAGACTAGCGTCTAACTGCTCATCACTGATACTACCTCTATCGGACACGAAGCCTGGTGAGACAGCGTGCTTTTTAGCCAGGCTCATCAGTGAGTTCGAGCCAGCGACTAGGTTCCCCTTATAACTGCGATATTCTTGGCCATTTCTAGAAATTCCTACGATGCACAACAATTAGGTTATCACAATGCGTGTTAACCCGAACTGGTGCTACCGACAAGCTTGCAAAGTAAGCAACCTGACCCTGCATGTTTAAGGAGATTTATCTCTAGACGAGGGTTGCCCACCGAAACTCACTGCGACAATGCAAGTACCTTTAAATGTGCAAGGAGTCCATTAGTCGACCTCTACAAACTGCAAGCTTTTCAGAGTCACCAAATGCAGGTACAAAGATTTACCGCCAAGCGTGGGATACAATTTCACTTTATACCATGTTACTCGCCTACATTTCGGGGGCTCTGGGAAGCTGCAGTAAAGAGCACAAACTTTCCCTTAAAAAGAATATTGCAAAAAACTGTTAACAACTCAATACGGTATTTATTGAAATCGAAGCAGTGCTTAATTCTCCACCGCTCTTACCTGTCATCTTCTAACACTGATGATTATTGTCACGTAACACCAGCACCCTAATTGCGTAAAACAAACAAACACTTTTACAAACACTTTTACACGTCAATCATACTTTTTGTTGTAAGTAAGTCGGGTCGTGGTGGACGTACCTAACGTCCACCACGACCCGATGTAGAGGGCATGTCTGAAGAATGGTGTCTTGGCAAATCTGAAAGTGGATGAATGCGCTCGGCTGTATTTTTTGAATATATAACAAACGATTTTAATAGTTGGTTGGAATTTTATTACAACTATGATGTTCCTACTAAATGTAAGATTGTTATTTTAAGAAAACATTACAACAAATGATTAGGTACCATATTTGTTATTAGTAAGAGGCAAAAATTAAAATATTTTTAAACCGATTATAATTATTTGAATGCCTTAACTTTATA
This sequence comes from Polymixis flavicincta, assembly GCA_949987655.1. Taxonomy (NCBI): domain Eukaryota; kingdom Metazoa; phylum Arthropoda; class Insecta; order Lepidoptera; family Noctuidae; genus Polymixis; species Polymixis flavicincta. Next base: position 9,764,887 of record OX465198.1, on the reverse strand, counting down.
TTAAAATAGCGGTCGCAAACCAGCTCACTGGTGGTCGTAAACTGATAAAAATGGTCGTAAACCGACGTTTTCGCTATATTTTCAATTTTTCAGCATTTTATAAATATTTTTGTATTAATGTATTTTATTTTATGTTTTGAATCCAAACTAGATTATATTTGGGACAAATTCGCATTAAAATATACTATTTTGGGCGTAGACATCATTTTTATTTTCTCATCTTAAGTGGGCAACCCAGCTAACTGGTCGCTAACCGGCGCAATGACCCAACTTACAACAAAAAGTATGATTGACGTGTAAAAGTGTTTGTACAAAGTGTTTGTAAAAGTGTTTGTTTGTTTATAGGGAAAAACAATGAGCGGCGGACTTAGGAAATTTGACTACCAGGTTTGCCCCGGACGATCATCCTTAAAAAGATTCTTTATTCCATGATCTTTAACAATTTTATCCGCCTTTTGCTATGTCCAAAAGCCACTCTTTAATATTTTGTTTCTCGCCTTCTCTACCCAATACAGGATCTGGTCCCCTTCTCTCGATTATATCACACCTTTTCCCACTAAGCCGATCTTGTATCGTGGTCCTTGGGATCTGATACAGTCTACGTAACGTGTTTCTCTTATTCCCTTCCCTTCTTTTCGGATACCATCGAGAGCTTTTTTCAGGGCTTCTGCAGTGTACTGGATAGTCTTTTTTTTTTTTTATTGACTCTGAATTATTTGGGAGCTCCATCTAAAAATAAGTAATATAAAATAATTAATTGTTATTTTTAATGACTAATTTTGTTTTAAACTGAAAACTAATAATATTTAGTTTTCGACAGATTATGTACAACTATATGGTTGCTTGCTAAAATCATTATTAAACGAACATTTCAATAACAACCAAATTAAAAAAATCGGACGTGGTCGCATAGGTACTCAATTAAATTTCATACTTATTTCTGTTAGCGGCCGTTATTTTTCTCATACTAAATTATGGTGGCCGCAAACCAATGTCTTTAATCCGATTATTTTGGTTTACGACCACCTGTTTAGCACCAATTTTGTACGTAAATTAAACAAAGTTCTTTCAAAGAAACTGGTGGTCGCTTACTAAAAAACTACAAAGAAAATCTTTTCCAATGCTACATTCAAAATTGTAACAGTCCTGTATGAAGCATTATGATCATATTAATTAAAACAAAATAATTCGGTTCTCGTCAGTTTGCGACCATGTGGTCGCTATCTAACGTTTTCGATAATTAAGCATTTCGATTGCCGACCACTTGATTTTATCTTGACAATACGTTTTAAATAGAAAAATACAACTAAATAACAACCAAAACCTATCGATTGTACAATTTAACATCTAACTTATGTGTAAAACATGAAATAAGTAATAAAACTTACCTTTGAGCGCCGCGCGCCGTGTTATTTTTTTTCCAACTCGCGGTACGTCCACTCACCCCTGAATCAAGACGCACATTGAGTAATTTTTTTTTCGGGTCTGGTTTTCGGCATTTGTTTCAAACTGTGTAAATTCTTATTTCATAATTATTGATGAAGCACCTTACATTTACCTATTTTTTATTTATGTTACCTCTACAAGTACTATTATCTTGATTTAGTTTTAGAAACTTAGTCCGTCAAATGGTCGCCTACTGAAGGTAGTCGCGATACCGGCGAAACGACCCTATGTAAGTATAAAATTTGTAACAAAGTAGACCTAAGTGGCGTGATAATATATGTAACTTGTTACATATTCCTAACTTTACACTTGCTACACATTTCACTCGAAAATCCCGACATGGTGGTACGTGCATAATGATACGAAACGGAATTAAGTATAGAACTTTGGAGTCAGTGGGAAAGTATTGCGTGTCTAATATAATTGAATGTTGCGCAGTAGAACTTACTGACCACAACATCATTGTGATGTGTGTCTATAGGAGTCCACATAGTAGGGACATAAAGAGTAAACTTGAGATATTTTTTAATAACTTGAATATTCTCTTAAAGACTTTTTCATGGCACAATAAGAAAAAACTAATTATATGCGGCGATTTCAACATTGATCTTTTAAAAAAGACCACATGTTTAGAGCAATTCAAATATCTTTTAACGGGGTACAATCTCAAATTTGAAATAAAAGTTCCAACAAGATTAGGCAGCGGAACTTGCATAGATAACATAATTCACAATGTAAGAGGATCAAAAGGAGAAGTTTTAGAGCTGGCGGTATCCGATCATACGGCACAATTTTTACGATGTCCCGTAAGACGAATCTGTATATTAAATCACTGGTTCTCAACTGAACGAGATTACTCAAAAGAAAATGTTCATAAATTCATAGACAACATTAAAGCCATCACTTTTGCTGACGTATAGATACGAGGAAACGGATCCTGCTAAGGCATTCAAATTATTCTATGACTTGTTTAAGTTGCTATATGATTTATGTTTTCCAAATCTAAAAATACGAATATCGACTAAAGAAAAAGCAAAATGGATTAGTCGTGGCATTAAGATTTGCAGTAAGAAAAAAAGAAAATTGCTGTGGAAATACCGGTCATTCCCAAATAAGCAAAATAAAGAAAATTTTAAAACGCTTTCAAATCGGCTGAAGAAAGTTATAAATCTCACTCAGAGAGCCCACAATAATCGTTTCATACATTCAGCTCAGAATCTATGTAAAGCAACTTGGAAAGTCGTTAACAAAAACAAGAATAAACAAAACTTACCAAACGAGACCATAATGCAAATTAAGTCAAATGACAAAATTTTAACTAATCCTCATGAAATAGCACAAGCTTTTAACGATTACTTTGTAGATCAAGGGAAACCACTCACTAACTTAGAGACTAATAAAAATAAACATAGTATAAGCAGTAGAATTACTTCTATGTTTATGTCGCCTACACTACCACCAGAAATTCATCGAATTATTATGTCGCTAAAAAATACGTCTAGCACTGGGTACGACGATATAAGTTCAAGTATTATCAAACGGGTCTCCACAATTATTGCCCCTGTGTTGAGCCATCTAATCAATATGTGCATATGCCATGGTTACTTTCCAGAAGAATTAAAAATAACAATTATAAAACCTCTCTTCAAGAAGGACAACAGAACAGATATGTCCTGCTACAGACCGATAGCGTTAGTACCGATTCTCTCAAAAATATTCGAGAAAGCAATAAGTTATCAACTTAATTCATACTTTGAGAAAAACTGCCTATTCGTTGATAACCAGAAAGGTTTTAGGAAAAACAGATCTATTGACATGGCTATCTACGATTTCTTACATATGGTTAGCGGCAGAGTAGATAAGAGATTACCAACTCTGGCGCTTTATATGGATATGTCAAAAGCTTTTGATCGCGTAGACCATAAAATACTTATAAGTAAACTTAACGCATACGGAATAAGAGGAAATATATCTAATCTAATAGAATCTTATCTCTGTGATAGGCAACAAATAACGACAATAAATAGAATTTCAAATAAAAACGAAATAATGTATAAATCTAGCCAGAGAACGGTAAATTATGGAGTACCACAAGGTAGTGTACTCGGGCCACCCCTATTTATTGTTTATATTAACGACTTTCCGACAGCATCATCGTATCCTATGACAATGTTTGCAGATGACAGCACTTTACTTTTTAATAGTGACGAGGTGAGCACATTAGAGGCTGAGATTAATTCTAACTTGCTATCAGTTGTGACTTGGCTGAAAAATAATAATTTGGTAATAAATCTTGACAAAACAGTATTAATGAAATTTCAACAAAGAATAAATAACAATCTGGACTTAAATATTAAATACAAGGACAAAATTATTAATGAAACAAATGTGACTAAATTTCTTGGACTTAACATAGAAAACTCTTTAAAATGGAATTCACATATTGACAAAGTATGCAGTAAGCTAAACCAACATTCCTATGCCTTGCACATGTTAAATAAAACAGCCAATAGAGCAACTGTCTTAACGGCGTATCATGGTCTAGTAGCCCCAACATTGAGATATATGGAATTATATTTTGGGGCAATGCCACGGGTAAAGAAATGGTATTTAAGTGTCAAAAAAGGTGCATAAGATCTATATATAATTTGGAGACAACAGACAGCTGCAAACCGTTTTTTAAAAATTCGAAATTATTAACTATGCCGTCGTTGTACATATATGAAACGTCCATGTTCGTTAAAAATAATTTACATAAATTTGCTCGAGTAACTAGTCAGCGCCGCTGTGATCGGTTACAAACAGTCGGATCTTGTACTGCACTGTACAAAAACAGTATTTTTGTAATGGCTCCAAAGGTTTATAATAAATTACCGAAATGTATAAGGAGTGAAGATAGTGTCCGAAAATTCAAAAGTGAATTGTACTCATTTCTAATAGATAAGACCTATTACTCTATCGAAGAATTTTTAAACGATAAGATTTGACATTACCACCCCTGTAATTATTGTGATTTGACTTGCATGTAATTTATTTGATTTATAATTGATGAATTGTTTATTCATACATTTAATTGACATAACTACAATATGATGAAATATGACTTAGCTAACCCTTTAATATAATTTACCATTGACATGCATGTAAAAATAAATTGTAATTGATTAATAATTTATTAATAATCATATAATTGACTTTGTATTGTATCTTCAATCAGACTTGTAACTAAAAAAAGCAAAAACTAATATATTTGTACACCAGTTTCATTGGTAGGACATAGAGCCCGACTAAAATGTAAACATAAGACCTATAATGTTATACCTGTGTTCACAAATAAAGATTGATTGATTGATTGATTGATTAACTAGCTTTTGCCAGCGACTTCGCCCGCGCGGAAATTTCATCCCCTATTAACTCCCTTAGGGGTTGCATTTCGAAAAATCCTTCCTTATTCCTTGTCTACGTTATAAAGGGAACCTCTGTGGAAAATTTCAGCTTTCTAGGTCCAAGGGTTTGGGCTGGACGTTGATGAGTCAGTCAGTCAGGACTTTTCTTTTTAATTATATAGGGTGACTGGTAATTAGTGACCGATGTTTAAACACATGATTGTACTTATCATAACAAACAACTTTCCCAAAGAAACTATTATTAGAGGCTAGGGCCGTGAGGGCGCTTAAACTGCCTCTCCCTCACGGGCGCCACCTCCCTCTTCGCGAGCATCATTGCTTCGCAGAAGGAAGCGACAGCTACCCATGCACTCTCGCTCCGTACCATGGCCTGGACCAGGGTCGGACGCGAGGGATCGCCGCCGCCGATCGCCTGCACAAGGATAGAGCAGTGCTCCGCCCAAGCCGGGCAGACCTCCGCCGTATGCTCCACCGTGTCCCCAGGGCGATCTTCGCAATAGAAACACCCGGGAGATACCTCAGAAACAGGAACCTCCCGAAACAACCGTGTCCGGTGAGGACCTGCGTTAGGCGGAAGATGAGGACGCCTTGCCGCCTCTCAAGGCACTCCTCAAAGAGGGGACTTACCGCCGCAATCGTGGCGTGCCCAGAACGTAGGTTATATACAACCTAAATGCAAACTAAACAATTCGATTAAACCCTACGTTGTAAAATTATATTACAACAGACTATACCACACTTTTTGAAAGAGATAAATTATATTTTTTAAACGGATACCATTATCCTTTCGCCTTAAATTGGTTATTTTGCATCAATTTAAACGTTTAAAGCTTCTGTAATGTTTATACTTATTTTATTTTGGCGGCGCTTTACAAAGGGTGCCTAAATCTAAAGTCGCCGAAGTTTTTGGGGTCGTTTTTAAATGTGTTTAATCTCAAATAATGGTTTATATAACTGTTCTCACACAGTGTTCAAAAAATGCTAAATAAATTAGGTAAAACTTAAAAAAAAAATTAAAAAAATTACGGTACTGTATCGAAAATCACTAGCCCTGTCATCTGTCTTCGTTTTCGGAAGCGTTTCCCTTACAGGGTGTAAGGGAAACGCTTCTGAAAACGTATGTGTAGACATCTTAACAATGACATTATAAGTAGACGCGTCATACACGAACGTTAGAGCACTCAAAAACAGCGTAAACCATGAATGTAGCTACCTACTAGTACATAGAATCATACAATGCGATCCCATCCCGATTCCTGTCGTTAGAAAGAGATAAAGATATACAACATTAGTGTATGCGTAACCTGAATATAGTTTGTTCAGAATAAGTAGGTAACTGAATCGAATCCATTTGTACAGACGCCAGCATATCAAGCTACCCCCCAAACTGTCAAACTTTCCCAATTGAACATGAACCATAAGATTATGTTATAAAGTTGAAAGTCTATCAAAGAAATTTGACATTTTGGGGTAGCTTGATGTGCTGGCGTCTGTACACCATGATATTTTTTTCCCCAAAAAGTTTTGCAGTTGTGACGGAACGTTATCACCAGTTAATTACATACTATACAATTGCCGTACGGTTTTTTTTTTGGTAGGTTGGGAAATCATCAAATGACTTCTCCCGCTCTGGGTAGAGAGCAGGAGGCCGTGTCAGACTTTTACTGACTAAAACCCACCCGTGTTCCCTCAGTTGCCTGTGGGCGGCGGTGTCTCTTTAGAACAACCCGCACCCCTGGTAGGCATCGGCCCTTGCGGACCCCACCAGCTTGGAACACAACGAGCCGTTCCGCCTATCACTTTTCGGCCGCAGGGGATAGGGAGAGCGGCCAACGCTATACCGACACTCCTCTTCCCCTGCGGCCCCACCGCGTCCGCCATCAAACGGTGAATTTTTATTTTTTATTTTTTACATCTTTCAGTGAGTTTGAGGACTCATAACTTTTTTTCTGGCTAACATCTGAAAAAAGCAAAAAATAAATTTTATAAGAATCTGCCAACATAAAAGGTAAAAAAAAAAAAATGCTCTTAAAAGTTAAGAAAGTGGTGAAACTAGAATAAAAATATAAAAAATATAAAAATAAAAAATATTTTTTTTAAATCCAGGGGGCCAGGGCCAAATACATTTGGGCTGAGTAAGTAGCAGATGACCCCACCTATCCACCATTTTCGTATGTTCAACGTTCTGCCAAACACCCTGTACAACCTCCTCCCTTTTTTAAAGTCGGTTAAAAAGTGAAGCGTTTTAGATTTAACTGCCCCTAACCTAAGTCTGCTGATACCATTCGTAAACAGACAGGCGTGCACATCAAGCTACCCCAATCTGTCACAAACTTCTTTGATCGTTTTTCAACTTTATTTCTTATGATTAAGGTTCATGTTCAATTGGGAAAATTTGACAGTTTGCGATAGCTTGATGTGTGTACAACAACATGACAAAAACGCGCATCAAACATATCGCATGTGACATTATTAAAAGTATTTCTTTGCGCGCACATGTATTGAAGATGGCTGACATGAAGATATATTTCATTTTGTTTTTATTCTTTGTTTTCACTTCCGCGCGGCCGTATAGTTCGATAGACGAAATGGATTACTTTGTCGATGACGTCGGGAGTTATGGTGATTGTAAGTTGGTTATTTTGTATTTTGTATGCAGAAATAAATTTTAAATTAGTTACCTAGGTACCTATCCAATTTGAGTTCGAAATCGTCGTTTTTAAGGTTTATATTTTCTTACAAACGGTACGGAATTCTTCAGATTGCACTAAGGTGTTTTCCGGGGACCGTCGATCTATGGTTGCTAGACTGGCATCTCTTATTGCAGGGCCACCCGTGGGCAGCACCAGCAAGCCGATGCCAGATGGGAGCTACTTGGAGTCAATAGGTTTGTAGATTGTCCTAATACAAAAGCGGATCCAACCCTGCGCACGTGTGAAATAATCCCACTGGAACGTAGTCCCGCGGCAAAAAGTTTTACCTGTTAATCTAGGTCATAAACTATCTGTGTGCTAAATTTCATCCGAATCAGTTACTATACTTTAGTCTTTATAGGTAGGTGTTTCTCCATGTGTTTGCCATTATATTATGTCAGCTGGCACACGCCAATATTTTACCAGGCTATGTAGGTGTAGGTATGAATGTTGTTCTGTTCCCTCTCCAAGGTAGGTACCTACTCTTCGTATTTTGACCCACGAAGTTTCGTTGGAAGATGGTTGGAAGAGTCATTTGTTCTGCAGGTTAAATGAAGTCGTATGAAAAAACAAAATGGCGGCTAACGTTTTAGTATCCAATTAAAGGTATAGAGCTGCCAGGGTTGCGGTTTCGTTCGAAAGAGATATCGCAGCCTCTGGCATACGGGCTACTGCCGGAACACGGGTGGGTTTTAGTCAGTAAAAGTCTGACACGCCGCCGTCCTGCTCCACCCAGAGCGCGTGAAGTTATTTGATGATTTCCCACCCAAAAAAAAGGTATAGAGTACCTACTTAACTACCTACTTTCTGAAAATACATAAAGTAGCTAAACCAAAATAATTAAAAAATAAATTTTAAAACCGAACGTAATCAGTACGTACAGTCGCCAGCTGCAGGTCAAGCTATCCCAAACTGTAAAATTTTCCCAATTGAACATAAACCTTATTTATTCCTTTGTTATAAAGTTGAAAACCTATCACAGAAATTTGACAGATTGGGGTAGCTTGATGTGCTGGCCTCTGTACATACCTAGGTAAATGGCGTGTGAAGTGTGACGCCAGGCTATACATATATTAAAACTCACGTCACTCAAGATAGTTTAATTAAGGACCACGCTACCGCATTAGGAACCTCCTGTAATGATAGCATTGTTCGTGATAAATAAATAAATAAAACCAAGTTATTATTAATTTGTCGGCTGTTTTTGTCGTAGTTTGTTTTTAGCTTTTTACTTTTTTTTTCAGCTGTTCCGTTCTTCAAAAATCCCAATTCCCGTATACGGTATTTACATAGTTTTACAAGAATGGTGATTATACATAAGCATTGTACATCAAACGGCTGTAAGATTGTAGAACGTAATATTTTTGGATAGAACGGAATGATTACATGACACCATACTATCTACTCTACAAATCTGTCTGCCCAGAGATGACGTCACGGACCGCTACCACCAACTGCAAGGGGAACTTAAGGTGAATCTAGTCCACATTTTTTCTCAGGAAGGTTTTACTTCATTGTTTGACAATGTACATCAAAAAGTTAAAATTCATTAAAAAGTTATGAGCCAACAAAGATTCGTTTTTCTTGCTTATTTAACCTAACTTTGGGCGTGTTTAAGTAATAAAAGAAGTGTAAAATTACGAAAACCAAGTCGGTACCGACAAACTTCAATTTTCGAAAAGTTCAATAAACGTTATTCGTCACTGATTTATGAAGTGGGTTTTTCATAAAACCCGATCTTCCGAAGGACTTTTCTTCATTTTTACGCTCCTGTTTTACTATTTAATGATCCTGCATCTCACTCAATAACGTTGTGCGTGTAGACTAGCGTCTAAATGCTCATCACTGATACTACCTCTATCGGACACGAAGCCTGGTGAGACAGCGTGCTTTTTAGCCAGGCTCATCAGTGAGTTCGAGCCAGCGACTAGGTTCCCCTTATAACTGCGATATTCTTGGCCATTTCTAGACATTCCTACGATGCACAACAATTAGGTTATCACAATGCGTGTTAACTCGAACTGGTGCTACCGACAAGCTTGCAAAGTAAGCAAGCTGACCCTGCATGTTTAAGGAGATTTATCTCTAGACGAGAGTTGCCCACCGAAACTCACTGCGACAATGCAAGTACCTTTAAATGTGCAAGGAGTCCATTAGTCGACCTCTACAAACTGCAAGCTTTTCAGAGTCACCAAATGCAGGTACAAAGATTTACCGCCAAGCGTGGGATACAATTTCACTTTATACCATGTTACTCGCCTACATTTCGGGGGCTCTGGGAAGCTGCAGTAAAGAGCACAAACTTTCCCTTAAAAAGAATGTTGCAAAAATCTGTTAACAACTCAATACGGTATTTATTGAAATCGAAGCAGTGCTTAATTCTCGACCGCTCTTACCTGTCATCTTCTAACACTGATGATTATTGTCATGTAACACCTGGTTACTTTATTATAGGTAATGCAATGTCAATGTATCCTGAAAATAATGTAACATTCCACAAAATAGGCTTAAGTTTTGGCAATTGTGTACTTCTCTAAGACAGTCCTTTTGGAAAGTGTGATAATTATAAATGATTTTATTTCTGTAAGTAGGTTTGTACTAGGAGTGGGCGTTGCGACGACGAACCGTTTCCAAAGACCGTTTTATGTTCTGCGACGATGGAACCGTTTTACGTCCTGGGTTCAAACAGTCTTCGTTGCACAAACCAGTCTTCGAATTATTCAGTGCGATTCTTTATTTTACGTCTTTGAAAATACAGTCAAGAACGCAATGATAAATGATTCAACGAACGGAACAACACGAGTAGACGAGTCGTCGTCTTCGAACGACCGAACGGAACGCGACAAGTAGTAGACGGACGGACGACGAGTCACTCGTCGTTCGTCGTCGTCGTTTACAAAACAGTCCTTGCAATAAAAAGTGAACTTTATACCAATGATATAGAGTCGATAATATATTACCAGTTGTCAATGCGTCGGGAACGTCGAAAAGACGACAACGACGAGAACGTCGAAAAGACGGCAACGAAATTATTCTTCGTCTTCAAACCAGTTGCAACGACGACCGTTTTTTGCAACCGTTTTCGTCGTCTCGAAAACGGTTGCGTTTCGTCCGCGAAAAATTCGACAACGACCCACCACTAGTTTGTACAAACACTTTTACACGTCAATCATACTTTTTGTTGTAAGTATGTAAGTATCAATATTTGTTGTGGTATCAGTAATATTAAAATTTGTAACAAAGTAGACCTAAGTGGCGTGATAATATATGTAACTAGCTTTTGCCAGCGACTTCGCCCGCGCGGAACTTTCATCCCCTATTAACTCCCTTAGGGGTTGCATTTCGAAAAATCCTTCCTTATTCCTTGTCTACGTTATAAAGGGAACCTCTGTGGAAAATTTCAGCTTTCTAGGTCCGAGGGTTTGGGCTGGACGTTGATGAGTCAGTCAGTCAGGACTTTTCTTTTTAATTATATAGGGTGACTGGTAATTAGTGACCGATGTTTAAACACATGATTGTACTTATCATAACAAACAACTTTCCCAAAGAAACTATTATTAGAGGCTAGGGCCGTGAGGGCGCTTAAACTGCCTCTCCCTCACGGGCGCCACCTCCCTCTTCGCGAGCATCATTGCTTCGCAGAAGGAAGCGACAGCTACCCATGCACTCTCGCTCCGTACCATGGCCTGGACCAGGGTCGGACGCGATGGATCGCCGCCGCCGATCGCCTGCACAAGGATAGAGCAGTGCTCCGCCCAAGCCAGGCAGACCTCCGCCGTATGCTCCACCGTGTCCCCAGGGCGATCTTCGCAATAGAAACACCCGGGAGATACCTCAGAAACAGGAACCTCCCGAAACAACCGTGTCTGGTGAGGACCTGCGTTAGGCGGAAGATGAGGACGCCTTGCCGCCTCTCAAGGCACTCCTCAAAGAGGCACTTACCGCCGCAATCGTGGCGTGCCCAGAACGTAGGTTATATACAACCTAAATGCAAACTAAACAATTCAATAAAACCCTTTATTGTAAAATTATATTACAACAGACTATACCACACTTTTTGAAATAGATAAATTATATTTTTTAAACGGATACCATTAACCTTTCGCCTTAAATTGGTTATTTTGCATCAATTTAAACGTTTAAAGCTTCTGTAATGTTTCTACTTATTTTATTTTGGCGGCGCTTTACAAAGGGTGCCTAATCTAAAGTCGCCGAAGTTTTTGGGGTCGTTTTTAAATGTGTTTAATCTCAAATAATGGTTTATATAACTGTTCTCACACGGTGTACAAAAAATGCTAAATAAATTAGGTAAAATTTAAAATAAAATTAAAAAAAATTACGGTACTGTATCGAAAATCACTAGCCCTGTCACCTGTCTTCATTTTCGGAAGCGTTTCCCTTACAGGGTGTAAGGGAAACGCTTCTAAAAACGTATGTGTAGACATCTTAACAATGACATAATAAATAGACGCGTCATACACGAACGTTAGAGCACTCAAAAACAGCGTAAACCATGAATGTAGCTACCTACTAGTACATAGAATCATACAATGCGATCCCATCCCGATTCCTGTCGTTAGAAAGAGATAAAGATATACAACATTAGTGTATGCGAAACCTGAATATAGTTTGTTCAGAATAAGTAGGTAACTGAATCGAATCCATTTGTACAGACGCCATCACATCAAGTTACCCCAAACTGTCAAATTTTCCCAATTGAACATGAACCATAAGATTATGTAATAAAGTTGAAAATCTATCAAAGAAATTTGACAGGTTGGGGTAGCTTGATGTGCTGGCGTCTGTACACCATGATATTTTTTTTTCCCCAAAAAGTTTTGCAGTTGTGACGGAACGTTATCACCAGTTAATTACATACAATACAATTGCCGTACGGTTTTTTTTTTGGGAGGTTGGGAAATCATCAAATGACTTCTCCCGCTCTGGGTAGAGAGCAGGAGGCCGTGTCAGACTTTTACTGACTAAAACCCACCCGTGTTCCCTCAGTTGCCTGTGGGCGGCGGTGTCTCTTTAGAACAACCCGCACCCCTGGTAGGCATCGGCCCTTGCGGACCCCACCAGCTTGGAACACAACGAGCCGTTCCGCCTATCACTTTTCGGCCGCAGGGGATAGGGAGAGCGGCCAACGCTATACCGACACTCCTCTTCCCCTGCGGCCCCACCGCGTCCGCCATCAAACGGTGAATTTTTATTTTTTATTTTTTACATCTTTCAGTGAGTTTGAGGACTCATAACTTTTTTTCTGGCTAACATCTGAAAAAAGCAAAAAATAAATTTTATAAGAATCTGCCAACATAAAAGGTAAAAAAAAAAAATGCTCTTAAGAGTTAAGAAAGTGGTGAAACTAGAATAAAAATATAAAAAATATAAAAATAAAAAATATTTTTTTTAAATCCAGGGGGCCAGGGCCAAATACATTTGGGCTGAGTAAGTAGCAGATGACCCCACCTATCCACCATTTTCGTATGTTCAACGTTCTGCCAAACACCCTGTACAACCTCCTCCCTTTTTTAAAGTCGGTTAAAAAGTGAAGCGTTTTAGATTTAACTGCCCCTAACCTAAGTCTGCTGATACCATTCGTAAACAGACAGATTATCAGTGACTCACACAAAATTCAAAGTCAAAGTTCATTTTTCCTTGCTGGAGCCGTCTAGAAAGATAAAATGTTATCACATTAATGTGTGTACACAGGCGTGCACATCAAACTACCCCAATCTGTCACAAATTTCTTTGATAGTTTTTCAACTTTATTCCATAAGAATAAGGTTCATGTTCAATTAGGAAAATTTGACAGTTTGCGATAGCTTGATGTGTGTACAACAACATGACAAAAACGCGCATCAAACGTATCGCATGTGGCATTATTTTAAAGTATTTCTTTGCGCGCACATGTATTGAAGATGGCTGACATGAAGATATATTTCATTTTGTTTTTATTCTTTGTTTTCACTTCCGCGCGGCCGTATAGTTCGATAGACGAAATGGATTACTTTGTCGATGACGTCGGGAGTTATGGTGATTGTAAGTTGGTTATTTTGTATTTTGTATGCAGAAATAAATTTTAAATTAGTTACCTAGGTACCTATCCAATTTGAGTTCGAAATCGTCGTTTTTAAGGTTTATATTTTCTTACAAACGGTACGGAATTCTTCAGATTGCACTAAGGTGTTTTCCGGGGACCGTCGATCTATGGTTGCTAGACTGGCATCTCTTATTGCAGGGCCACCCGTGGGCAGCACCAGCAAGCCGATGCCAGATGGGAGCTACTTGGAGTCAATAGGTTTGTAGATTGTCCTAATACAAAAGCGGATCCAACCCTGCGCACGTGTGAAATAATCCCACTGGAACGTAGTCCCGCGGCAAAAAGTTTTACCTGTTAATCTAGGTCATAAACTATCTGTGTGCTAAATTTCATCCGAATCAGTTACTATACTTTAGTCTTTATAGGTAGGTGTTTCTCCATGTGTTTGCCATTATATTATGTCAGCTGGCACACGCCAATATTTTACCAGGCTATGTAGGTGTAGGTATGAATGTTGTTCTGTTCCCTCTCCAAGGTAGGTACCTACTCTTCGTATTTTGACCCACGAAGTTTCGTTGGAAGATGGTTGGAAGAGTCATTTGTTCTGCAGGTTAAATGAAGTCGTATGAAAAAACAAAATGGCGGCTAACGTTTTAGTATCCAATTAAAGGTATAGAGCTGCCAGGGTTGCGGTTTCGTTCGAAAGAGATATCGCAGCCTCTGGCATACGGGCTACTGCCGGAACACGGGTGGGTTTTAGTCAGTAAAAGCCTGACACGCCGTCCTGCTCCACCCAGAGCGCGTGAAGTTATTTGATGATTTCCCACCCAAAAAAAAAAGGTATAGAGTACCTACTTAACTACCTACTTTCTGAAAATACATAAAGTAGCTAAACCAAAATAATTAAAAAATAAATTTTAAAACCGAACGTAATCAGTACGTACAGTCGCCAGCTGCAGGTCAAGCTATCCCAAACTGTAAAATTTTCCCAATTGAACATAAACCTTATTTATTCCTTTGTTATAAAGTTGAAAACCTATCACAGAAATTTGACAGATTGGGGTAGCTTGATGTGCTGGCCTCTGTACATACCTAGGTAAATGGCGTGTGAAGTGTGACGCCAGGCTATACATATATTAAAACTCACGTCACTCAAGATAGTTTAATTAAGGACCACGCTACCGCATTAGGAAATTCCTGTAATGATAGCATTGTTCGTGATAAATAAATAAATAAAACCAAGTTATTATTAATTTGTCGGCTGTTTTTGTCGTAGTTTGTTTTTAGCTTTTTACTTTTTTTTTCAGCTGTTCCGTTCTTCAAAAATCCCAATTCCCGTATACGGTATTTACATAGATCTACAAGAATGGTGATTATACATAAGCATTGTACATCAAACGGCTGTAAGATTGTAGAACGTAATATTTTTGGATAGAACGGAATGATTACATGACACCATACTATCTACTCTACAAATCTGTCTGCCCAGAGATGACGTCACGGACCGCTACCACCAACTGCAAGGGGAACTTAAGGTGAATCTAGTCCACATTTTTTCTCAGGAAGGTTTTACTTCATTGTTTGACAATGTACATCAAAAAGTTAAAATTCATTAAAAAGTTATGAGCCAACAAAGATTCGTTTTTCTTGCTTATTTAACCTAACTTTGGGCGTGTTTAAGTAATAAAAGAAGTGTAAAATTACGAAAACCAAGTCGGTACCGACAAACTTCAATTATCGAAAAGTTCAATAAACGTTATTCGTCACTGATTTATGTAGTGGGTTTTTCATAAAACCCGATCTTCCGAAGGACTTTTCTTCATTTTTACGCTCCTGTTTTACTATTTAATGATCCTGCATCTCACTCAATAACGTTGTGCGTGTAGACTAGCGTCTAACTGCTCATCACTGATACTACCTCTATCGGACACGAAGCCTGGTGAGACAGCGTGCTTTTTAGCCAGGCTCATCAGTGAGTTCGAGCCAGCGACTAGGTTCCCCTTATAACTGCGATATTCTTGGCCATTTCTAGACATTCCTACGATGCACAACAATTAGGTTATCACAATGCGTGTTAACTCGAACTGGTGCTACCGACAAGCTTGCAAAGTAAGCAAGCTGACCCTGCATGTTTAAGGAGAATTATCTCTAGACGAGGGTTGCCCACCGAAACTCACTGCGACAATGCAAGTACCTTTAAATGTGCAAGGAGTCCATTAGTCGACCTCTACAAACTGCAAGCTTTTCAGAGTCACCAAATGCAGGTACAAAGATTTACCGCCAAGCGTGGGATACAATTTCACTTTATACCATGTTACTCGCCTACATTTCGGGGGCTCTGGGAAGCTGCAGTAAAGAGCACAAGCTTTCACTTAAAAAGAATATTGCAAAAAACTGTTAACAACTCAATACGGTATTTGTTGAAATCGAAGCATTGCTTAATTCTCGACCGCTCTTACCTCTCATCTTCAAACACTGATGATTATATCATGTAACACCTGGTCACTTTATTATAGGTAGTGCAATGTCAATGTATCCTGAAAATAATGTAACATTCCACAAAATAGGCTTACACACTCAGCCTATAACGTTCCCACTGCTGGGACACAGGCCTCCTCTCAGTGAGAGGTAGTGGGCCGTAATCCACGACGCGGGCCCACGGGTTGGTAGATGTCACATGTTTTCGAATTTTTGGTTCTAGGACATGCCAGTTTCCTCACGATGTTTTCCTTCACCGTTTGAGAGCAGTGGTGATGAAATGATTTACACAAAGTATTGCGCCTGGCTGGGTTCGAACGCACGACCTACAACTCGTAAGTCGCGGCCGTTACCACTGGGCCACCACTGCTCGCCAAAGTAGCCAAAATAGGCTTAAGTTTTGGCAATTGTGTACTTCTCTAAAACAGGCCTTTTGGAAAGTGTGATACCTATTTGATTTTATTTCTGTAAGTAGGTTTTTACAAACACTTTTACACGTCAATCATACTTTTTGTTGTATGTATCAATATTTGTTGTGGTACCCATATTATTTAAATTTGTTACAAAATAGACCTAAGTGGCGTGAGAATAATAATATATGTAACTAGCTTTTGCCAGCGACTTCGCGCGCGCGGAACTTTCATCCCCTATTAACTCCCTTAGGAGTTGCATTTCGAAAAATGAGACGAGGAAGGAATGAGGAAGGCCCCATTCCTTGTCTACGTTATAAAGGGAACCACTGTGGAAAATTTCAGCTTTCTAGGTCCGAGGGTTTGGGCTGGACGTTGATGAGTCAGTCAATCAGGATTTTTCTTTTTATTTATATAGGGTGACTGGTAATTAGTGACCGAGAAACACCCGGGAGATACCTTAGAAACAGGAACCTCCCGAAACAACCGTGTCCGGTGAGGACCTGCGTCAGGCGGAAGGTGAGGACGCCGTGCCGCCTCTCAAGGCACTCCTCAAAGAGGGGACTTACCGCCGCAATCGTGGCGTGCCCAGAACGTAGGTTATATACAACCTAAATGCAAACTAAACAATTCGATTAAACCCTATATTGTAAAATTATATTACAACAGACTATACCACGCTTTTTGAAATAGATAATAGTACATTATGGTACAAGTGTGTAACGTTGGTGATTATCGCTGAGGCGCCATTGAAAATAGCCATTTTATGAGCAAGTGTGTTGAAAATTATATTTTTCAACACACTTGCTCATAAAATGGCTCTAATTTCACCGCAATTAGGCACATAATGACACCTATTATCAAACTGTGACTTTTTCATTACTATTATTCACTAGTGAGTTATAGCTTTTTTTATTGGTTGAGTTGCTTTGTTCTTAAAAACGATGATGATGATGGATGATGCTGGATGATGATGGATGATGGATGATGATGGATGACGATGGATGATGATGAATGATGATGATGGATGACGATGGATGACGATGGATGATGATGGATGATGATGGATGACGATGGATGATGATGGATGATGATGATGGATGATGATGGATGACGATGGATGATGATGGATGATGATGGGTGATGATGATGGATGATGCTGGATGATGCTGGATGATGATGGATGATGATGATGGGTGATGATGAGTGATGATGGATGATGATAGATGATGATGGATGACGATGGATGACGATGGATGATGATGGATGATGATGGATGACGATGGATGATGATGGATGATGATGATGGATGATGATGGATGACGATGGATGATGATGGATGATGATGGGTGATGATGATGGATGATGCTGGATGATGGTGGGTGATGATGAGTGATGATGGATGATGATAGATGATGATGGATGACGATGGATGATGATGGATGATGATGGATGACGATGGATGATGATGATGGATGATGATGATGGATGATGATGATGATGATGATTTAGTATTATTTTCTTCGCAAGTGTGTTGAAAAACGTCGTATGATACACGTGTGTATTGATGATTATCGTCCTCGGCTCTCTTAAGACCCTCGCCTGACGGCTCGGGTCTCAATGGCGCCTCAGCGATAATCACCAACGTTACACACTTGTACCATAATGTACTATTATCTATTTCAAAAAGCGTGGTATAGTCTGTTGTAATATAATTTTACAATATAGGGTTTAATCGAATTGTTTAGTTTGCATTTAGGTTGTATATAACCTACGTTCTGGGCACGCCACGATTGCGGCGGTAAGTCCCCTCTTTGAGGAGTGCCTTGAGAGGCGGCACGGCGTCCTCACCTTCCGCCTGACGCAGGTCCTCACCGGACACGGTTGTTTCGGGAGGTTCCTGTTTCTAAGGTATCTCCCGGGTGTTTCTCGGTCACTAATTACCAGTCACCCTATATAAATAAAAAGAAAAATCCTGATTGACTGACTCATCAACGTCCAGCCCAAACCCTCGGACCTAGAAAGCTGAAATTTTCCACAGTGGTTCCCTTTATAACGTAGACAAGGAATGGGGCCTTCCTCATTCCTTCCTCGTTTCATTTTTCGAAATGCAACTCCTAAGGGAGTTAATAGGGGATGAAAGTTCCGCGCGCGCGAAGTCGCTGGCAAAAGCTAGTTACATATATTATTATTCTCACGCCACTTAGGTCTATTTTGTAACAAATTTAAATAATATGGGTACCACAACAAATATTGATACATACAACAAAAAGTATGATTGACGTGTAAAAGTGTTTGTAAAAACCTACTTACAGAAATAAAATCAAATAGGTATCACACTTTCCAAAAGGCCTGTTTTAGAGAAGTACACAATTGCCAAAACTTAAGCCTATTTTGGCTACTTTGGCGAGCAGTGGTGGCCCAGTGGTAACGGCCGCGACTTACGAGTTGTAGGTCGTGCGTTCGAACCCAGCCAGGCGCAATACTTTGTGTAAATCATTTCATCACCACTGCTCTCAAACGGTGAAGGAAAACATCGTGAGGAAACTGGCATGTCCTAGAACCAAAAATTCGAAAACATGTGACATCTACCAACCCGTGGGCCCGCGTCGTGGATTACGGCCCACTACCTCTCACTGAGAGGAGGCCTGTGTCCCAGCAGTGGGAACGTTATAGGCTGAGTGTGTAAGCCTATTTTGTGGAATGTTACATTATTTTCAGGATACATTGACATTGCACTACCTATAATAAAGTGACCAGGTGTTACATGATATAATCATCAGTGTTTGAAGATGAGAGGTAAGAGCGGTCGAGAATTAAGCAATGCTTCGATTTCAACAAATACCGTATTGAGTTGTTAACAGTTTTTTGCAATATTCTTTTTAAGTGAAAGCTTGTGCTCTTTACTGCAGCTTCCCAGAGCCCCCGAAATGTAGGCGAGTAACATGGTATAAAGTGAAATTGTATCCCACGCTTGGCGGTAAATCTTTGTACCTGCATTTGGTGACTCTGAAAAGCTTGCAGTTTGTAGAGGTCGACTAATGGACTCCTTGCACATTTAAAGGTACTTGCATTGTCGCAGTGAGTTTCGGTGGGCAACCCTCGTCTAGAGATAATTCTCCTTAAACATGCAGGGTCAGCTTGCTTACTTTGCAAGCTTGTCGGCAGCACCAGTTCGAGTTAACACGCATTGTGATAACCTAATTGTTGTGCATCGTAGGAATGTCTAGAAATGGCCAAGAATATCGCAGTTATAAGGGGAACCTAGTCGCTGGCTCGAACTCACTGATGAGCCTGGCTAAAAAGCACGCTGTCTCACCAGGCTTCGTGTCCGATAGAGGTAGTATCAGTGATGAGCAGTTAGACGCTAGTCTACACGCACAACGTTATTGAGTGAGATGCAGGATCATTAAATAGTAAAACAGGAGCGTAAAAATGAAGAAAAGTCCTTCGGAAGATCGGGTTTTATGAAAAACCCACTACATAAATCAGTGACGAATAACGTTTATTGAACTTTTCGATAATTGAAGTTTGTCGGTACCGACTTGGTTTTCGTAATTTTACACTTCTTTTATTACTTAAACACGCCCAAAGTTAGGTTAAATAAGCAAGAAAAACGAATCTTTGTTGGCTCATAACTTTTTAATGAATTTTAACTTTTTGATGTACATTGTCAAACAATGAAGTAAAACCTTCCTGAGAAAAAATGTGGACTAGATTCACCTTAAGTTCCCCTTGCAGTTGGTGGTAGCGGTCCGTGACGTCATCTCTGGGCAGACAGATTTGTAGAGTAGATAGTATGGTGTCATGTAATCATTCCGTTCTATCCAAAAATATTACGTTCTACAATCTTACAGCCGTTTGATGTACAATGCTTATGTATAATCACCATTCTTGTAGATCTATGTAAATACCGTATACGGGAATTGGGATTTTTGAAGAACGGAACAGCTGAAAAAAAAAGTAAAAAGCTAAAAACAAACTACGACAAAAACAGCCGACAAATTAATAATAACTTGGTTTTATTTATTTATTTATCACGAACAATGCTATCATTACAGGAATTTCCTAATGCGGTAGCGTGGTCCTTAATTAAACTATCTTGAGTGACGTGAGTTTTAATATATGTATAGCCTGGCGTCACACTTCACACGCCATTTACCTAGGTATGTACAGAGGCCAGCACATCAAGCTACCCCAATCTGTCAAATTTCTGTGATAGGTTTTCAACTTTATAACAAAGGAATAAATAAGGTTTATGTTCAATTGGGAAAATTTTACAGTTTGGGATAGCTTGACCTGCAGCTGGCGACTGTACGTACTGGTTACGTTCGGTTTTAAAATTTATTTTTTAATTATTTTGGTTTAGCTACTTTATGAATTTTCAGAAAGTAGGTAGTTAAGTACTCTATACTTTTTTGGGTGGGAAATCATCAAATAACTTCACGCGCTCTGGGTGGAGCAGGAGGGCGTGTCAGACTTTTACTGACTAAAACCCACCCGTGTTCCGGCAGTAGCCCGTATGCCAGAGGCTGCGATATCTCTTTCGAACGAAACCGCAACCCTGGCAGCTCTATACCTTTAATTGGATACTAAAACGTTAGCCGCCATTTTGTTTTTTTATACGACTTCATTTAACCTGCAGAACAAATGACTCTTCCAACCATCTTCCAACGAAACTTCGTGGGTCAAAATACGAAGAGTAGGTACCTACCTTGGAGAGGGAACAGAACAACATTCATACCTACACCTACATAGCCTGGTAAAATATTGGCGTGTGCCAGCTGACATAATATAATGGCAAACACATGGAGAAACACCTACCTATAAAGACTAAAGTATAGTAACTGATTCGGATGAAATTTGGTACACAGATAGTTTATAACCTAGATTAACAGGTAAAACTTTTTGCCGCGGGACTACGTTCCAGTGGGATTATTTCACACGTGCGCAGGGTTGGATCCGCTTTTGTATTAGGACAATCTACAAACCTATTGACTCCAAGTAGCTCCCATCTGGCATCGGCTTGCTGGTGCTGCCCACGGGTGGCCCTGCAATAAGAGATGCCAGTCTAGCAACCATAGATCGACGGTCCCCGGAAAACACCTTAGTGCAATCTGAAGAATTCCGTACCGTTTGTAAGAAAATATAAACCTTAAAAACGACGATTTCGAACTCAAATTGGATAGGTACCTAGGTAACTAATTTAAAATTTATTTCTGCATACAAAATACAAAATAACCAACTTACACTCACCATAACTCCCGACGTCATCGACCAAGTAATCCATTTCGTCTATCGAACTATACGGCCGCGCGGAAGTGAAAACAAAGAACAAAAACAAAATGAAATATATCTTCATGTCAGCCATCTTCAATACATGTGCGCGCAAAGAAATACTTTAAAATAATGCCACATGCGATACGTTTGATGCGCGTTTTTGTCATGTTGTTGTACACACATCAAGCTATCGCAAACTGTCAAATTTTCCTAATTGAACATGAACCTTATTCTTATGGAATAAAGTTGAAAAACTATCAAAGAAATTTGTGACAGATTGGGGTAGTTTGATGTGCACGCCTGTGTACACACATTAATGTGATAACATTTTATCTTTCTAGACGGCTCCAGCAAGGAAAAATGAACTTTGACTTTGAATTTTGTGTGAGTCACTGATAATCTGTCTGTTTACGAATGGTATCAGCAGACTCAGGTTAGGGTACCTACCTAACTAATGCAGTTAAATCTAAAACGCTCTCTCTTTTTAACCGACGTCAAAAAAGGAGGAGGGTATATAGGGTGTTTGGCAGAACGTTGAACATACGAAAATGGTGGATAGGTCGTCACCTGCCACTTCAGCCCAGTATTTGGCCCTGACCCCCTGGATTAAAAAAATTTTTTTTTTGCTTTCTTCTAGTTTCACCACTTTCTTGACTTTAAAGAGTAATTTTTACAAAAACATTTTTTTGTTAATGTTGGCAGATTCTTATAAAATTTATTTTTTGCTTTATTCAGATGTTAGCCAGAAAAAAACTTATAACTTACTGAAAGATGTAAAAAAAAACATTTTTTTCACCGTTTGACGGCGGACGCGGTGGGGCCGCAGGGGAAGAGCAATGTCGGTATAGCGTTGGCCGCTCTCCCTATCCCCTGCGGCCGAAAAGTAGTAGGCGGAACGGCGCGTTGTGTTCAATGAGCGCCGCCAGAGATGTCAGCGCCGGCTGGTGGGGTCCGCAAGGGCCGATGCCTACCAGGGGTGCGGGTTGTTCTAAAGAGACACCGCCGCCCCTGGCACACAGGCAACTGAGGGAACACGGGTGGGTTTTAGTCAGTAAAAGTCTGACACGCCATCCTGCTCTCTACCCAGAGCGGGAGAAGTCATTTGATGATTTCCCAACCTCCCAAAAAAAAAATCCGTACGGCAATTGTATTGTATGTAATTAACTGGTGATAACGTTCCGTCACAACTGCAAAACTTTTTGGGGAAAAAAATATCATGGTGCACAGACGCCAGCACATCAAGCTACAAAAAAAACAAATTTCTTTGATAGATTTTCAACTTTATAACATAATCTTATGGTTCATGTGCAATTGGGAAAATTGCACAGTTTGGGGTAGCTTGATGTGCTGGCGTCTGTCCAAATGGATTCGATTCAGTTACCTACTTATTCTGAACAAACTATATTCAGGTTACGCATACACTAATGTTGTATATCTTTCTCTTTCTAAAGACAGGAATCGGGGTGGGATCGCATTGTATGATTCTATGTACTAGTATATTCATGGTTTACGCTGTTTTTGAGTGCTCTAACGTTCGTGTATGACGCGTCTACTTATAATGTCACGTTTTCAAAAGACAGACGAACGAAGACAGGTGATAGAGCTAGTGATTTCTGATACAGTACCGTACATTTTTTATTATTATTTTAAATACTACCTAATTTATTTAGAATTTTTTGTACACTATGCTGTGAGAACAGTTAAATGAACCATTATTTGAGATTAAACAGATTTAAAAACGACCCCAAAAACTTCGGCGACTTTAGATTTAGGCAGCCTTTGTAAAGCGCCGCCAATATAAAATAAGTAGAAACATTACAGAAGCGTCAAACGTTTTAAATTGATGCAAAATAAATAACCAATTTAGGGCGAAAGGTTACTGGTATACGTATTTTTTTAACATAATGTTGAGCCGCACGATTGATGTTTGGTTACCACTAGCGCCATCTCTTATCGAATAGCGGAATTAATGGTCAGGAGCTTTCTAGAAAGCTCCTGACCATTAATTCCGCTATTCGATAAGAGATGGCGCTAGTGGTAACCAAACATCAATCGTGCGGCTCAACACTGCCCCCACCTAAGAAATGCTCGTCCCGAGCATTATCGGCCCCATAATAACGCGCCAGTCGATCCACATGGACTATCTTAGGAGTACCTCTTGCACCTTTCTGTATCCGGTAGGTAACGTCATTTATCTTTGTCACAATCCGGTATGGTCCGTCCCAGTTAGCTTGAAGCTTAGGAGATTTCCCTTTTCTGCGAACTGGATTGTGCAACCACACTAGTGAACCTTCGTCAAACCCTTTATTGTTCATTTTGCGGTCATAACGAGTTTTCATCTTTTCAGACATTTGCCGGCCTGATTGTCTGACGTGCTCATAAATGTCATTCATCTTGTTCCGCAAGTCATTCGCATAATCGGTTATACTGCGTGGGGCATCAGGTGGTATTCCAGTGATCAGGTCTGCAGGCAGCCGTAATTCCCTTCCAAAGTTTGCGAAAGCTGGTGTCACCGATGTGCTTTCGTGAACAGCGCTTCGATATGACAACAAAAACGGTTGTATGTGCTTGTCCCAATCTCGTTGCCGATTTTCCACAACTTTGGCTAGGTACCTCTCTAATGTCTGATTGAATCGTTCCACCATTCCATCCGATTGTGGGTGGTAAGAAGTTGTTCTTGTTTTATGAGTACCCATCACTCGACAAGTTTCCTGGAATATTTGAGACTCAAAATTCCTTCCTTGATCACTGTGAATCTCTAAAGGTACTCCAAAACGACAGAAGACTTCATGAACTAATTTATCGGCAACTGTTGAAGCTTCTTGATTTGGAATGGCGAAGACTTCCGGCCACTTAGTGAAGTAATCCATCACAACCATGAAATACTTGTTACCACTTTCACTTTCCGGAAACGGCCCCGCAACGTCAAGGGCTATCCTCTCCCATGGTGCACCAACATTGTACAATTTCAATGCACCTCTGCTACGCGTCTGAGGTCCCTTTACAGCTGCACAACTTGTACATTTGCGACACCAGTCCTCGACATCGTCCCGACAGTGGACCCAGTAAAACCGTTCTCGTATCTTCAGTAGAGTCCGTTTTACTCCCAGGTGACCTCCTGAACAACCATTATGGTACAGCTGCAGAACATCCGGTACTTGAGATTTAGGGACAACCATTTGCAAGTGACAGCTGTTTCCCCGAGCATTTTCCCATTTACGGCACAGGACTCCATCTTGAATCACCAAGCTGTCCCATTGGGCCCAATAGCTCTTTGTGATCGAACTCATTGCTGAGACGTCGCTCCACCTGGGCTTAGGAGCTCTGGCCTTTATCCACTCCAGAATCGGCTTGATGTCTGAATCTTCCTGCTGTGCACGTTGTAGGCTTTCCTTCCACTCGTTGCTGAGGTCCGTCCTGAGCATCCTCACAGGTACCACTTCCTTACTCTCTTGCCTAGTACAGTGCTTGCAGTCTTCAGGACAAGGTCTTCTTGACAATGCATCTGCGTTGCATGAGATTTCCCGCTGCGATGTTCCACCACAAAGTCGTATTCCTGTAGTAGCTCAATCCATCTCGCAACTTGTCCTTCTGGATTTTTGAACTGCAATAGCCATTTCAGTGCAGCATGGTCGGTACGTAAATGGAATTTCCGCCCCAGAAGATATTTGCTAAAATGCTGCAATGACTTTACCACAGCAAGCAATTCCCGTCTCGTGACACAATAGTTCCTCTCCGGCTTTGACAACGACTTGCTGAAGTACGCTATCACAAGCTCTTGATCACCATTCCGTTGAGACAACACACCACCAAGTCCTATGTCACTCGCGTCTGTGTCAACTATAAATTCCTTGCCTGCATCAGGGTACCCCAAAATAGGTGTTTTGCATAGTCGGTCCTTTAACTCCTGGAATGCGATATCGCAACTTTCATCCCAGCTGAAATGTCGCTTCTCTTCGGTTAGCTTATGCAGGGGTTTGGCTATATCTGCAAAGTTCTTAACAAATCGCCGATAATAAGAGCACAACCCCAAAAACGCTCTGACCTGCGTCTTGTCTTTTGGAACTGGCCAATCCTTGACAGCGGCGATTTTTTCTGGATCCGTGCGGATACCTTCTTCCGACACTACATATCCCAAAAAGCTAACTTGCCGTTTGAATAGTGAACATTTCTTCGGACTCAACTTGAGGTTGGCACTCTGGATCTTCATGAGCACGCGTTCCAGGTTTTGAAGATGTTCTTCAAACGTACGGCCTACGATGATGATGTCATCGTCTGACTTTGCATTGTCGGGGTGAACAGACGTGTCGAACAATTAATTGAAATAAACAAATAATCACTTGCGAAGTCGTGACCTAGTTTTTAGTGCAATAGCCGGTAATTACGCAAACTGTGTCGGAAATTAACGTAGGTTTGTGTAAAGTGTGTGTTTGGTTGACGATGATCCATGATTAGCAAGTAAATAAACTGTTTCACAATGGAGGAGAGTCCCTTCAGTCCTAGAAGTAGGTGTGCCCGCTCCCCACCAGCTACACCTGTGCCCGCAGCCGTACCTGCTGCTCCCCCTCAAGCGCCCAGTCAAAGGAACAATGACCTCGATGCTATACCGACGACAGAAGTCCAAAATTGGATGACCAATATTGAACAGAGCCTGAAGGAGGTTTGCGCTATTGCAGCTGATGGCAAGCTGAACATGGACCAGAAATTGCGCATCAATGCCCTATGCCGGAAGGTTGGCCATGGAACGTCGCAAATGGCCGTCCAGTACCAGTCCATCAAAGCAAAGGCCATCCAATTCCACCATGCCCTTATAAATTTAGAAAACCAACTTGACCTTTCGCAGCAGCTACAGGAGCTCAAGTCGAGAATCGGAGAGTCACTGAAACCTGCCCAAGGACCGTCTTTTTCTGATATGGTAAAGAAAGGAGCCAACAATTACATCCAGCCAATTAACTTAAGTTCAGTGGCTATCTATCCGAACGACAAATTAAAGACCAGTGATGAGACAAAATGTCTGGTCCAAAAAATAATTTGCCCGGAAAAAATGCAACTTCACGTGAGGGGCTTACGCAAGACTAAAAACGGCGGAGTGATTATCAGCACCGAGACGAAGGAAGATATTGAAAAGCTGAGACAATCGGTGCAGCTCACAAAGTCGGGTCTAACCGTCGACGAGCCTCATAAAAGAAAGCCCAGAGTAGTCATCATAGGAGTGCCGACATCCATGACAGAAAATGAAGTCTTCACATGTTTGTACCATCAAAACTTAGCCGGAAAACTTCAGGACTGCAATGTTGAGTCATTCTTGACCTCTATAAAGCTAAGCCATAAGTCAGGTAAGAAGGACGCCGAGACCTGCAATTATATCGTAGAAGTATCTCCGGTCATTCGAAAAGCCCTGATGTCTAAAGAACGTGTTTTTGTTAATTGGTCATCGTGTCCTGTCAGAGACTTCACTTTAGTCACACGCTGCTATAAGTGTCAGCAGTATGGACATGCTGCCAAGTCATGTCGACAGACATCTTACACCTGCGGCCATTGTGGTGATCAGGGTCACTCGATCAAAGACTGTCCAAAGAAGGCAAATGAACCAAAATGCGCTACTTGCTCGCATTTCAAAAAGCCAGACAATCACATAACAGGCGCTACTGACTGCCCGGCGAAAATAATGGCCGAGAAAAGATACGTTAATTCTGTTGATTATGGAGGCGCCTAAGAGCGCCGTTTATAAGTTATTTTAGACCTTTTACTTAATTTTTATTTTACATTTTTCGTTTTCTATTCTTTTTATTTAATATGATTGACACGATAATTAATGACTTAGATAATTTATCTGTATCCGAGTCTAAACTCTGTGAAGCGGAACAATGCAAACAATATATTTCCGGCTATAAAACTCCCTTAACCATACTAACACAAAATATACGTAGCATATATAAGAATTTTGATAGTTTTTGCACTTTTCAACAACGGATAAACATGGCTTGTGACATAATTGTTTTGACCGAATGTTGGCTTGCTAAGCAATATAACATACCGCAAATCACGGGATATACTATGTACAAAAGTAGTATAAATTTCAATCAAAATGATGGGGTGATAGTTTATGTCAGAAGTTATTTAAATGTCTCCGTTGAGGAACCTAATATGGTCGACTGCAACAGTTTGTTAGTTAAAATTGGGTCAGAATTTGCGATATTAGCAATATATCGGCCACCCTCCTTTAAAAATATCAGCAATTTTACTAACTCTCTGAATGACACCTTGCAAAACCTGTCATCCTTCAAAAACACGATTTTAATTGGCGATATTAATATTAATATTCTTCCAGGAAGTGCTGATGCATCTGCTCAGGACTACCTCAACCTATGCGCCTTTCATGGCTTGCTCCCCGCACACAATTTTCCTACACATCAAAGTGGCTCTTGCTTGGACCATATTATGCTTAAATCGAATTTCCCTTCACTTGCACTTGTTATTAACTCAACAATAACCGATCATAATGCTGCCCTATTAATCATAAACTGTAAATTACCTAAACAAAACACTCGCACAATTACTAAATTAAACATAAATAAACTTGAAGAAGATTTACGCGTCATCAACTTTGATCCAGTCTACAATTCTGCTGATCCGCAGTTTTGTATGTTGTATGTAATAGAAAATATACGACATGCAATTCAGAAAAATACAGACATATCAAGACTGAGCCGTAAAAATTGTAACATAAAACCCTGGATCACGACAGGTCTTATTCGTTGTATGAAACATAGAGATAAACTGCACATGAAGGCTAAATCTCATCCAGATAATGCAATACTGCAGCTGTCGTACAAAAGGTATCGTAATTTCTGTAATGATCTCCTTAAAAAGGTTAAAAGCAACTACGATAAAACTGCATTGGAAGAGGCTGGAACAAATAGTAAACAGATCTGGAAATATATTAAAAATGTAACATATACCTCGAAACAAAATGAGTCATCTTCAGGTTTATTAAAAGCGCACTCGACACCGCTAACATCTGCTAACTTAGCAAATAATTTCTTTGTTAACGTCGGAAAGAATCTGGCAGAAAGAAATCGGGTTCAATCACACTTTCTAACAAGCACGCCTTTTGCATGTAACTCCACCTTAACATCCTTCGCCCTGCTAGATACAGACGAAACTGAGGTAGAAAGAATAATCATGACTTTGAAAGACGACTGTGCAGTTGGTTGGGATAATATATCAAATAAAATCATCAAACAATTCAAGACTATTTTGGTACCACCACTGACTTATATTTTCCGAATGTGCCTGTCCTTGGGTATTTTTCCCGAGTGCCTCAAAAAAGCAGTTATTGTCCCTGTATACAAAACAGGCAGTAAACAGGAAGTAACAAATTATAGACCAATTTCTTTACTGTGTTCTATGTCAAAAATTTTAGAAAAAATCATAAATAAAAGATTGTTTAGATATCTGGAGGATAAATCAATTTTGTCGGACCGTCAATATGGATTTAGACCTAAAATTTCAACTGCCGATGCCGTACATCATCTAACTGACTATCTAGCCCAAGAACTTGACAAGGGTAACCACACAGTTGGAGTTTTCCTGGACCTCGCCAAAGCTTTTGACACAGTCTCCATTCCTATTCTGTTGCGCAAGCTTGAGACAATGGGCATAAGAGGCATTCAACTGAAACTTCTCAAAAGTTACTTAGAAGACCGAACCCAGTGCGTTAAAATTGGCAATGTTCTCAGCGCAGACGAAAAAAACACGTCTTTTGGTGTGCCCCAAGGAAGTATTTTAGGGCCTACTCTATTTTTGATATACATAAATGACCTCTGTAATCTAAACCTAGAGCACGGCACTATAATATCCTACGCTGATGACACTGCCCTCCTTTTTTCTGCTGAATCGGAACATGAAGTCTACAAGTTTGCGCAACACGGTTTTAATATTGTAAATAAGTGGCTTCAGCATAACTCACTAACACTAAATGCGGCTAAGACAAATTATATTAAGTTTTCAATGCGCAAACAAACATCTGTTTTGCCCTCGACGATGTATGCTCACTGTTGTATGGCCCCGGCAGATTGCCTCCTTACGTGTCCTAATATTAATATAACTAATCAAATAAAATATCTGGGTATTATAATAGATGAAACCTTATCTTTTAAACAACACATAGAAGCCTTAAATAATAGAATGCGTAAGCTTATATTCATTTTCAAAAAACTACGTTATATTGCAGACCCAAAATTAATTAGGCGAGTTTATCTTGCTCTCTGCCAGTCAATTTTGACGTACTGCATCACCTCTTGGGGTGGAGCAGGTAAAAGTTTGCTACTACCTATCGAGAGAGCTCAAAGAGCGATTCTCAAGGTGTCTACTGGCCGCCCTTTCCTTTTTCCTACTAACCTACTCTATAAATCCTGTGAAGTACTAACAGCTCGACAGTTATTCATAATGAGCATCGTATTAAAACAGCACGCAGCCCTCCCATATAGCACTGAATTTACTAAAAAGAGACGGAAAGATATAGTTTGCCCTACAAAAAGTACAAAACATGCTTTCGCAGCCAAATTTTTTGTCTTCCTAGGACCACTACTTTATAACAGACTAAATGCTAGAACCAACATTTATTCTCTTAATTATATAAATTGCAAAAGAACTCTCAAGAAAGCTCTCCAAAGTATGTCCTATGAAGATACAGAGAAATTATTAGTTGTACTTAAATAAAAAAAAAAAAAAAAATTGTATTTGTACTAATTAATTTTAGCTAGGTTAGGATAGGTACTAAGATTTTTAGTTTTATTGTACTATTTACACCATTTTACATACCTACTAGATTTTATAATTAATGTGATTATTTAGAAATATGATACCTTGCCACGCCTGAAACACAGGATGACCTAGTTCAGGCACATAACACAACTGAATTTTTCGTAGATTTAAGCAAATTTGTATTTAGTGTTTTACCTTTTTACCTCAATAAACTTTTTATTATTATTATTATCCAAGTAGACCAGACAGGCATCGCCAATCAACTTAGTTAGTACAAGTTCCATCAACCTTTCAAACGTTGCCGGAGCGTTGCACAATCCAAACGGCATAACTTTAAATTGCCACAGACCCTTTCCTGTCGAGAATGCTGTTTTCTCTTTGTCCTTGGGGTCAATTTCAACTTGCCAGTAGCCACTTTTCAGGTCCAGCGTGCTAAACCACTTTACTCCAGTAAGCATGTCCAAAGTGTCATCAATTCTTGGCAAAGGGTAGCTGTCCTTCTTCGTAACGTCATTCAGACGACGATAGTCAACACAAAACCGCATGCTGCCGTCCTTCTTCCTTACCAGCACTACCGGTGAACACCATGGACTAGATGAAGGTTCAATAACACCATCCTTCACCATTCCCTCAATCATGGTTTCTACTTCCTTTTCACGCGCTACCGGCAATCTCCTTGGCCGCTGACGGATAGGCAACTCTTCTCCTGTATTTATTTTGTGTTGAACTAAGCCAGTCTTCCCAATGTCACTATCGTTTAGGGAGAAAACTTCGGCGTACTTCAGTAACATCTTCTTCGCCTTGCCCATCTCATTTTGAGACAGAGCGCTGCGACATTCTTCTAAAAGTGTGGTCACTCTCGTTTGTGCATCTTTGCTGGGGGTCCCAGTCGATAGATATTGGCATTGACGCAGCCAATCCACTTCCTCGCAAGTACCAATCAGTGTGCCTTTTTCAATAGTCTGTTCCTGATCACAAAGGTTCAACACACGTACCCCTGAGATGTCGGTGGCTCTGACCAAAGTTCGTGCCACTTTCCATGGAAGGTCATTGTCTACCCTTTCCACGAGTACACAACGATGAGTTTGCCCAGAATTCCGAGGAAGACTAACCGGCACAATCGTTTCTGATCTCGGAGGAAGAACAATTTCCTTAAGGCTGTACACATTCCCTGATAACGCCCCTTCCATAAAAAGTTCCTCTCGTCCACATTTCATAACTCCCTGCTTGACGTCAATCTCGCAAAAATTCTTCCTCATAAAGTCAAGACCCAGGATGCAATCGTCCATTATATCAGCCACGATGACATTATGCAGGTAGGTCCTGTTGCCTAGCTTCAACTCCATTTCCTTCTCTCCACGGACGGGTATGCGCTGACCGGTGGCTGTCACCAAATTAATGCATTCCCGGTTGTATGTGGAGTTCCCAAGGAGCCGACTCATAACTTTGGAACTGACGACCGTACGAGAGGCTCCCGTGTCTATGGTCAGCTTACAGGGCATTCCGTTGATCTCACCCTTGATGATTAAGGTGTTCCCGTCATGGGTTTGTGTGATCGAAATCCTTGGGGCTCTTTGAACATCAGCCAGCACCCGCCCCGCAGTCCTGGCTATTACTCGTTTCCCTGCTGCTGCTGGGTAGTGCTGTTAGCCGCGCTACCCTCTGGAGACCGGCCATCTTCCCTTTCTGCAGTTCGCTTAGGGCAACTGGATCGAAGGTGGCCCCTTTCCCCACAGCCGTAGCACCTAGGGCTGTATCCTTTACGATCGCGAACTGTAGCCGCTACAACCTCCCTGACGCGATGGGAACGATGATCCTGCCGCACAGCTTCCACCTCCAGAGCATGGGCCAAGGCGTCCTTAAGCGTCCCGTGGTGACCGAGTCTCACAGCAGCTCTAACTTCAAGGTCCCGGATGCCGTCGATGAATGCCTGCACCAGGTTCCCATCAATAAGTGCAGGTACGGACTGGTACGCTTTTCGAACCAGCTTCTCCACTTCAAGGGCCCACTGCTGCAGGTTTTCGTTACTGCGTTGCACACGATCCTTGAGCTGCGCACGAAACACATGTTCCAGGTGAGCGTCGCCATATCTAGCCTCCAATGCCTCGAGGAGCTGCTCGTAAGTCACTTCCTTACCGAGAGCTTCCAGCACATTTAAAGCCTGGTCACGCAGGCCTAGGGTGAGGGCAGTCATGGCCTGACTTTTATTCCACCCGTTCGCCTTCATGACAGCCGCAAACTGAATTTTGTAGGCCGACCAGGAAGAAGTCCCGTCGTACGGCGGCACTTTGAATCCACGTAGCGAAGGTGTTGTGGCTACGGGAGCTGCGATTCCATCCCCAAGTTTGAGGTTACCCAACTCTTGCTTCACATCAGCAATGACGTCACTAAACTTGCTGATCTGAGTTTCAGCTTCTGACAAGCGGTTGTCATGCTGGGCAACCTTCTCCTTCACCTCCTTCATGTCTTTCCCGAAGGTTGCGTGAAGGTCCTTTATGAGGAGCATCTGCTCTTCCTGGCGGTGCACCTGCTCCTCCTTATCCCGTTTGAGCTGTTCTTCCAACTGACGGGCCTGCTCCTCCTGTCGGCGAGCCTGCTCCTCCTGTCGGCGAGCCTGCTCCTCCTGTCGGCGGGCCTGCTCCTCTTTATCCCGTTTGAGCTGTTCTTCCAATCGGCGGGCCTGTTCCTCCTGTCGGCGGGCCTGCTCCTGCAACATCATCATCAAAGCAGCAAAATCTGGTGCTGGTGATGCTGGAGCAGCTGTGGACGGGCCGGCCTCTGTGGTTGGTAGCTGGCCCTCCGACGCCTGTGGCATTGCTCCACCAAATCGCCTCTGGTCCGTCTCCTGCTGGCGTTGACTCCGGGTACGGATACCCTCCGTGTCGTCTTTAGGTAAAATCGGCATGATTTTAATCCTTGCTTCTGACACCAGTTGTTACGAGCTTGGGGTTCGTGACAATTAAAAACTGCCGATATGAATTACCAAAAATAACACTTTAATTAAACACACTAATAACACAACACAATAAGCACTACGGATCACTCTTAAGTCGCACTTGAAGATCACTTGAAGATGCTAGAACTTTCTGGAACTATCGACATGTGTTCGGTCAAGGCCGATATGTACTCGAACATTCTAGATGCTTCTACGGTAGAAGGTTCTGGAACTATCCGAGGGCCCTATATAAGCGGGAACGGAGCGCGTCCCGGGTAGTTCATTGGAAGCGATACATGCGAGAACATCTAAAGCGATCTTCAAGTGCGACTTAAGAGTGATCCGTAGTGCTTATTGTGTTGTGTTATTAGTGTGTTTAATTAAAGTGTTATTTTTGGTAATTCATATCGGCAGTTTTTAATTGTCACGAACCCCAAGCTCGTAACAATAATTTATCTCTTTCAAAATTGTGTGGTATATAGTCTGTTGTATTATAATTTTACAATGTAGGGTTTAATCGAATTGTT
Source organism: Polymixis flavicincta (assembly GCA_949987655.1). Lineage (NCBI taxonomy): Eukaryota > Metazoa > Arthropoda > Insecta > Lepidoptera > Noctuidae > Polymixis > Polymixis flavicincta. Next base: position 9,730,899 of record OX465198.1, on the reverse strand, counting down.
TAGTTTGCATTTAGGTTGTATATAACCTACGTTCTGGGCACGCCACGATTGCGGCGGTAAGTCCCCTCTTTGAGGAGTGCCTTGAGAGGCGGCACGGCGTCCTCACCTTCCGCCTGAAGCAGGTCCTCACCGGACACGGTTGTTTCGGGAGGTTCCTGTTTCTGAGGTATCTCCCGGGTGTTTCTATTGCGAAGATCGCCCTGGGGACACGGTGGAGCATACGGCGGAGGTCTGACCGGCTTGGGCGGAACACTGCTCTATCCTTGTGCAGGCGATCGGCGGCGGCGATCCCTCGCGTCCGACCCTGGTCCAGGCCATGGTACGGAGCGAGAGTGCATGGGTAGCTGTCGCTTCCTTCTGCGAAGCAATGATGCTCGCGAAGAGGGAGGTGGCGCCCGTGTGGGAGAGGCAGTTTAAGCGCCCTCACGGCCCTAGCCTCTAATAATAGTTTCTTTGGGAAAGTTGTTTGTTATGATAAGTACAATCATGTGTTTAAACATCGGTCACTAATTACCAGTCACCCTATATAATTAAAAAGAAAAATCCTGACTGACTGACTCATCAACGTCCAGCCCAAACCGTCGGACCTAGAAAGCTGAAATTTTCCACAGAGGTTCCCTTTATAACGTAGACAAGGAATAAGGAAGGATTTTTCGAAATGCAACCCCTAAGGGAGTTAATAGGGGATGAAAGTTCCGCGCGGGCGAAGTCGCTGGCAAAAGCTAGTTACATATATTATCACGCCACTTAGGTCTACTTTGTTACAAATTTTAATATTACTGATACCACAACAAATATTGATACTTACAACAAAAAGTATGATTGACGTGTAAAAGTGTTTGTACAAACCTACTTACAGAAATAAAATCATTTATAATTATCACACTTTCCAAAAGGACTGTCTTAGAGAAGTACACAATTGCCAAAACTGAAGCCTATTTTGTGGAATGTTACATTATTTTCAGGATACATTGACATTGCACTACCTATAATAAAGTGACCAGGTGTTACGTGACAATAATCATCAGTGTTAGAAGATGACAGGTAAGAGCGGTCGAGAATTAAGGGGACACTTTGCGAGGGCTCGAACTCACTGGTGGGCCTGGCTAAAAATCACGCTGTCTCACCAGGCTTCGTACCCGACAGAGATAGTATCAGTGGTGAGCAGTTAGACTCTAGTCTACACGCACAACGTTATTGAGTGAGATGCAGGAGCATTTTTGGCAAAAAAATCGCGAAAAAATTAAGAAAAGTCCTTCAGAAGATCGGGTTTTATGAAAAAACCACTGCATAAATCATTGACCAATAAAGTTTATTGAACTTATTGTTAATTGAACTTTGTCGGTACCGTCTTGGTTTTCGAGATTTTACACTCCTTTTATTATTTAAACACGCTCAAAGTTAGGTTAAATTAGCAAGAAAAACGAATCTTTGTTGGCTCATAACTTTTTAATAGCTTTTTATTTTAGTATTCTGTTTCCGTACAGACAATAATAATAACGAGACAAAACCATACCATGTTTAATTTTTGATGTACATAGTCAAACAGTGGAGTAAAACCCTCCCGAAGTTTGTATGGAAAAAATGTGGACAAGTGTCACCTTAAGCACTGCTTCGATTTCAATAAATACCGTATTGAGTTGTTAACAGATTTTTGCAACATTCTTTTTAAGGGAAAGTTTGTGCTCTTTACTGCAGCTTCCCAGAGCCCCCGAAATGTAGGCGAGTAACATGGTATAAAGTGAAATTGTATCCCACGCTTGGCGGTAAATCTTTGTACCTGCATTTGGTGACTCTGAAAAGCTTGCAGTATGTAAAGGTCGACTAATTGACTCCTTGCACATTTAAAGGTACTTGCATTGCCGCATTGAGTTTCGGTCGGCAACCCTCGTCTAGAGATAAATCTCCTTAAACACGCAGGGTCAGCTTGCTTACTTTGCAACCTTGTCGGTAGCACCAGTTCGAGTTAACACGCATTGTGATAACCTAATTGTTGTGCATCGTAGGAATGTCTAGAAATGGCCTAAGAATATCGCAGTTTAAGGGGAAAGCACGTTATCTCAACAGGTTTCATGTCCGACAGAGGTAGTATCAGTGATGAGCAGTTAGACGCTAGTCTACACGCACAACGATATTGAGTGAGATGCAGGATCATTAAATAATAAAACAGGAGAGTAAAAATTAAATTAAAAATTCAAAAAACCCCCGAGCCTAACAAAAACTATAAAAAGTAAAAGTAATAATAGGCATTTATAGGGCTTTTAAGATGAAGGTAATATTTTGATCAAGGCATTGTAAAGGCGGGGGACGGCTAATGAAAATGCTAGGCCTCTGGCGTTTTCATTGACCGTCCCCCGACTTAATTACTAAATTTTTAATTTAATTTTTATTTCCTGCTTTTTAAACGTAATGTCTCGCTCGCTTAAATCTGCCCATCGTTGCGTATTTTTCCCACAGTGAAGTTTGTTACTAATTTATCCTCATTCCTCGTCCTGATCACTATTTATCTATAACCTATTCATTGAGACCTTTTCAATGAGCCCAAAGACGATACTTTTGCTGTTTGTTGGTGAGCAACTTGGGCATCCTGGAAATTCCAGGTGTTGCTCCAGCATCATTTCAATGTTACTTTTTTCGTCTAATATCATTGAAGTAATGGAATACAAAATTTCGAGTTGATCAGACCCGTGGAAGATGCTCAAATCCCTTCATCGACCAGAAAAGAGCTGGTAATCTTCAAACGGCTGAACCGATTTTGATGAAACATGTCTAAGAACACTCCGGACTAATACACCTTTCAAACAAAAAAAACAAAATCAAAATCGGTTCATCCGTTCGGGAGCTACGTTGCCTCAGACAGACACACACACACACAGACACGTCAAACTTATAACACGCCGTCGTTTTTGCGTCGGGCGTTAAACGTGAAGAAAAGTCCTTAGGAAGATCGGGTTTTATGAAAAAACCACTGCATAAATCAGTGACCAATAAAGTTTATTCAACTTTTCGATAATTGAACTTTGTCGGTACCGACTTGGTTTTCGAGATTTTACTCTTCTTTTATTACTTAAACACGCCCAAAGTTAGGTTAAATTAGCAAGAAAAACGATACTTTGTTGGCTCACAACTTTTTAATGGGTTTTTAGTTTAGTATTCTGTTTCCGTACAGACAATATTTATAATGATACAAAACTATACCATGTTTAATTTTTGATGTACATTGTCAAACAGTGAAGTAAAGCCCTCCCGAAGTTTGTATGGAAAAAATGTGGACAAGATTCACCTTAAGTTCCCCTTGCAGTTGGTGGAAGCGGTCCGTGACGTCATCTCTGGGCAGGCAGATTGGTAGAGTAGTATGGTATCATATAATTATTCCGTTCTATCCAAAAATATTACGATTTATAGTCTTACAGTCCTTTGATGAACAATGCTGATGTATAATCTCCAATCTTGTAGGCCCATAGATCATAGATTTCCGCCTTTCGGGATAGTAATAGTCGACGACCGGAGCAGCTGAAAAAAATACTTAGTAAAAAACTAAAAATTAACTACGACAAAAACAGCCAAAGATATGATCTAAGACTGACAATAACTTGGTTGTTAGCGGGTGGAGCAAATAAAAGTGGACTGTATATATATAGGCAATGGTTTATTGCCGTGCTTATTAACAATAGTTAACTTTCCCGGACAAACAATAAATAAATGAGGTTAGAGAGGTGATTCGTCCGTCGCGGTGGAGTCCGTTGAAGCGAGTGCTCGTTGGGCCGAGCCATGTTGCCACCGCGCCGCGCCTCGGCGTGCCGATGATGACGCGTCGGCCACGACGCCTGCGCGTGTAGGTCGCGCGCAAGGTCGTGTGTTGGGTTCGATTCCCAACATGGTTTTCGTATAGCCTGCATGGCGCAACACCTCACACGCCGTTTACCTACGTACAGATTACGTCTAAGTCGTGTAACTCGGTTTTTTAATTATTTTGGTTTACCTACTATATTTTCAGAAAGTAGGTAGGTACTCCAGACCTTTAATTGGATATTAATAAAAACGTTAGCCGCCATTTTGTTTTTTTTATATGACTTCATTTATAACCCGCAGAACAAATGACGCTTCCAACCATCTTCCAACGAAACTTCGTGGGTCAAAATACGAAGAGTAGGTACCTACCTTGGAGAGGGAACAGAACAACATTCATACCTACATAGCCTGGTAAAATATTGGCGTGTGCCAGCTGACATAATATAATGGCCAACACCTAGGTACCAATAAAGGCTAAAGTATTTTTTTTATTTTTTATTTAAAGGGCTTTGTCGCTTAGCGACCACATCGCCCAGTGCAGAAAAACACATAATATTGTGGATTACAATCTATCTTACAACTAACTTATACAATTGTTTTGCCTTAGCGGACATTGGAAAATTTATTTATTTATTTATTTTCTTAAATGGCCAACCAACAATTGTTTACGCAGTTACAATTTTAAGATAATATTTTACTTATTTATAAGGTTATGTGTAACAATTTCTTATAGGTTAGCACCGCATGCCCCATAAACGCAAAGATCGTGCACAAGCACTATGGAATTAAGAACTAAGTATAAATTAAAGAAGAAGTTAAAACTATTGTGAAAGTTAAAATACAAACGAAATAAAAATACAAATGAAATAAAAATTGGTCTGACACATAAATCATGCAGACACCGATATTTAAAAAAATAAAATTAAACACAAAAATGAGGATAAAAAATTACATATTATTAAACGCTATGCTGTAGAATTTGGCAAATGAGTCGGCGTGCACGTCAACAAGATCGCTGAAGCTGTTTAGCAGTTTACAAAGTCGAGGGACGACAGAGCTTGCGCCGAGCACTGTTCTGCGGAGTGGGGGGTGCAAGGGAGTGACAGGAAAACGAGGGAGTCTAGCAGGGGCCCTAAACTGGAACTGGCTTAGTAATTGCGGACAATCAACTTTGCACCGGAGTATTATAAATAAGAATATGGCGTCGGCAATTTTTCTACGTTTCTCGAATGAAACCATCTTAAAATGTAATAGTCTGTCTTTGTATGACCTTTTTCTTTTAGAAATTCCACAAGCATAAGCTAGATGCCAAAGAAATCTCTTTTGTATTCGCTCCAGTCTAAGGTTGTGCGTGGCATAATGAGGTCTCCAGATTGTGCTGCAGTATTCCAAGATACTACGAACAATACAATTGTACAATAAGATCTTGGTGCTACTGCGCCTGAAACCAGCAGCATTCCTTATCACGAATCCTAGCATTCTATATGCCTTTTTAATGACATTTTCGACATGAGGTACGAATGTAAGTGCGTTGTCAAAAACAACCCCCAAATCCCTTATTTGTTCCACCTCCTGGACGATTGCAGGGCCCACATGGTAAACACTTGCCGTGAAATTCCTTTTCCGGGTGTATTTGACGTGAAAGCTCTTTTTAACGTTTATTGTCATTTCATTGTCGTTGCACCATTGAATCAACGAGTCGACATCGCTCTGGAGTAAGGCAGAATCAACATTAGACTCAATTATCCTGGAGAATTTTAGATCATCTGCATACATGTACGATTCTGAAAATTTGAGACAGTGCGGGATGTCGTTAGCAAACACATTAAAGAGAATCGGACCGACATGCGGGCCTTGGGGAACCCCCGAGGTGGTCCTGTAGGTTTCAGATTGGAAACCATTAACTGCGACAAAAAATAACCGATTTTCAAGATAAGACTTTAGCCAATTGTAGAGTGTGCCGGTGATTCCGTACGCTGATAATTTGGATAAAAGTACATGATGAGGAACGCGGTCAAAGAAAAGAAAGGATGGTATTAATAAGCCAATATCACAACTTTTATGTCGTCCTAAAACATTAATTCTAGTGTTTTCATTCCGGACACACTCCAACAGGATATGAACCACATCATCAACAACTCCACAATCAACACAGTTTGGAGACAAAACTTTCTTCATTAAATAATAGAACTTATTTGAAGGAATATGTCCGGAACGAAGTCTTAAAGCTATAGTCACAATGTTTTTGTTGAGGGCACAATCAATCCATGGAACCCGAGAAATCTCTGGCTGGATCGTTCGATACCATATCCCTTTTTCTTTTGATCTCTTATCAAAATACTCCTGCCAAAGATCAATACACTTTCTCTTAACCTTTCCAAAATAGTCCGAATACAGTAGAGTGATATTCATGGGAACTCTATCAACACACGCTTGTTTGGCGAGCATATCAACCTTGTCGTTCTCTTCTATTTGACAATGTGACGGAATCCATTGAAGACATACTGTTTTAGAATTAGACTGAAGCTTTAAGAGCAATTCATATATCACGTAGGCTGTCGGATTACCTCGCATGTGAGAAGTGTGCCGAGCCAAGTGTTGCAGCGAGCTTTTGGAGTCTGTCAGAATCACAAATTTATCGCCATTAATTGTTAGGATATAGGACAAAGCTTCCAATATCGCAATCAATTCAATTTGCATAATAGAAATATCTGAATCAATCTTAAGCTTCATGTGATTAAAAGAAATAGGATCCAAAAAGGCAGCGCCTCCTAAATGTTTATCTTTAGAACCGTCAGTAAAAATCGTATTCAGATAGCCTGAATATTGTTCTTGAATATACGAAATACATAAGTGTTTTATTTGTAAAATACTGTAGTGAGCTTTAGAAATACTAGGAATTTTATCGAAGACTATATGAGACATATCTATACTACTAATCCATCTATCAAGTGAAAACATACCAAGTTGAACACTTGAGTGTATTGGAAAAGAGTTATAATGTAAAAAGATTTCAATTAGTAGTGGCAGCTTCTTGTTCTGCCAATAGTTAGAACTTGTAACTCGTGAAAGATTTTTTAATGATTCTATAGTTTTATTGTTAATAAAAGATTTTGATTTTAACATAAATTTGCTAGCTAAGTATCTCCGACGAATGTGAAGTGGCGGAAGGCATAACTCGCTTTCCATCACATGTATCGGGGTGCTCCATATAAATCCGCCAACAACACGCAATGCCTGGTTTTGGACCCTATCTAGTTTTATTAGTTTAGAATTACAACTACAGTCAAACAAAAAGCTGGCATAATCAATTCTAATCCGAATAATAGAAATATATAATATAAACGTCTTAGGTGTTTTTGGTGAAGTCCCCATCCCGGACCGGATAAAACTTTAAGTAAATTAATGAATTTCATTACCTTCTGTGAGGTTTCATTGATATGTTTACCCCATCTCAATGAACTATCCAGCCACAGACCTAAATATTTCACATTATTAACGACTTCCATTGAAGTATCATCAAAATCAAAGTCGATAGACCTCCTAACCTTTTTTAAAAACACATATCTTAGTTTTATTTGGGGACATAGTTAAACCCAACTTATCAATTAACACTTTGGTATATCGCAAACCACACCGAAGTTCTTCAAACACTGAATCTAAATTACTTTTTGTTGAATATAACACAAAGTTATCAGCATATTGAGATATATTTACCTGGCCCACATTCTTACATATGTGCAGTGTTAGAATATTAAATAAACGAGGAGCCAAAGGGTCTCCTTGAGCTAGCCCACGGCCAGTAAATCTAGCAATCTCACAATCGTACGTCGCCACTTTCAGATGTCTATTTGATAAAAAGGACCACAAATAAACACAGATTTTTGATCCAACGCCAAATTCATCCAAAATACGTAATAGGCAAGGAATATCAACATTGTTGTAAGCGTTTTCGATGTCTATAAAACACGCTGCTGTAACCAAGTTTTTAGAGAATCCTAGTTGAATTTCAGAAACCAACCGCGTAAGGTTATCCAGACAAGATCGTGCCTTACGAAAACCCACCATATCCTCAGGAAAAAGACATTGTTTTTCAAAGAACCATTCTATACGTTTGCCTAGAATAGCATGAATTTTTTTACAAATACAAGATATCAGAGAAATAGGACGTAAAGATAAAGTTGAACTACAATGCTTGGGAATTGGAACTACGAGTATTTTAATTTGACGCCATTGTAAAGGAACAAAACCGAAGGATAAACATTGATTATATATTAAAAGTAACATATATTTACCGGAACGCGGAAGGTGTTTGACCATGGAAAAGGAAATTTGATCTGACCCAGGAGCTGTGTCAGTAGTTTTAATACAGTTGATTAATTCTGGCAATGAAATTGGTGACTCCAACATTGTATTATTAGAATTAAAAGGAGGTTGTGAAGGACAAACAAAATCTGGGGTAAGGTCAGTAAGCAGACGCTCAGCTTTTTCTTTATCTACACTGACGCTAGGTACTCGCCGACCCTTTAACCACCTCATCTTGCGCCACATTTCGGATGCTGAAGAGGTTTCATCCACAGATGAACAAAATTGTTGAAAAGATTTTTTACACCTAGCCCTGCGGATAAGCCTTTGAGCAGTGCTAATTTTTTCTTGAAGGATATCTAGATTTCTTGGAGAGGGGCAACCTCTCAGATTTGCAAGAGCCAAGCGCCGGCGCCGCTCCGCAACAGCCTTGGATAACTCTGACGACCAATATGGTTTTGGCTTAAATGAATCGCAAATATTTTGAGGGATTTTAATGTAGGGAATACACACACAAAAATTTTAGACAATATGGGTATAAGAGTTATAGGTCGGTAATTGTTGATGTCACATTTATCTCCCTTCTTGAATAAGGGCTTTACTAAAGACAGTTTTAATTTTTCAGGAAAGGTGCCTTGTGAAAATGACATGTTTATTAAATGCGTCAGAATACCGGTCAATAATGTCAAAAATAATGGCATCCATGCAATGTCTTCCCCACAAGACAGCTGGTGAATGCTCCCAAGAACGACTTCTCCCTCCTCTGTGTCCTGTTTTTCAATATGCTGATCCTCCAATCGCTTCAACATATTTCTTCCTCCACGGAAATGGCACTTTGATGCAATATGGCCTGATCTGTTACAGTGAAAGCACACCCAATTTTTCTTGTAACACTTGTCTGACATATGCTTGCCACCACAACGTGTGCACTCTTCATTATTTCTGGCATTAGATACATTTCCTCTTACACCATCCCTGTTACTAATTTGGCTACGACTCTGCATTTTAAAAGAAGGGTGATTCTGTACAGGGACCTGCTTTTGGAGGATCTGTACACTCACCTCAGGCTGCATATTCCTTGTTTCATTTTCTGCACTTTCATAAGCTGTTGCTATTTTCACAGCTTCTTCAAAAGAAAGACAGTCTCCTACTGTCAAAAGCTTCTTGATGAGTTGCTCTCGAGATAATCCACACACCAAACGATCTCTTAGAGCTTCGTTGAGAAAGGCACCGAAATTGTAATTTCGGTGCCTTTCTGAAGCAGCTTTTCTTTTCACTTCCACCACAAAATCGTTTACGCTTTGCTCTTTGTTTCTGTTTACACTTGTAAAACTCATACCGGCTGGCTACAGCGGATTTCTTCACTACATAATGTCGAGTCAGAGTCTTGATCAGTTCCGCATACGTTTTAGTCGCCGGTGAGTCTGGAGATACCAGATTTTTCAATACGTTGTATGTTTCGGGCCCAATAACAGTAATTAGCATTGGCACCTTCATGGTTTCTTCCACCTGGTTTACAATGAAGAACTGTTCCATCCGCTCACTATAATCTTTAAAATCTTGTTTCTCTGCATTATAATGTTCAATGTTACCAATTAACGCCATGTTAATACTTAATCCTCGTCGCCAATATTAAGTTTTAAATAATACCACTTAGTTTTCTGCATAAAATCTTCTTTTATTTTCTAATTGCACCGACAACTGTCACTGTCAAAAACCCACTGTTTTTGGCGGGACTGATGTTGTCATCAATATACCACAAAAAATATTAAAATTTTATTCCTTGAAGCGCAAGTATATTTTTAAAAACTCACTTGCATCATCATCATCAAAGTTGCGTAACCAAAAGTACGAAGTTGACAGAAAAATATGTTTTTGCTTTCGGCACTATAATGTGTATTCAAAGATCAATGTTATTGTGTATTCAAAGAGTAACGTGTATTCAAAGAGGATTAGGATACTAACTGAAAGTATCGATAAAATAAGTAAAACACGTCATTTTATACAATTTGCAAAAACTCTATACTCCTTGACCATAGATTGGTTTGGTGCGCTTCAAGGAATAAAATTTTAATATTTTTAATTGCTATCGGGAGCGCTACTAAAAGGTGCGCTCCGAGGAATAGAAAAGGAGCGCCTCTTTAGGTGCGCCTCAAAATGGTAGCGCTTCGAGGAATACCTCAAAATTTCCGGTTGGCCCGCGCGTAAACAAGATAAAAAATTAGTAAACGTCCGCTCACAAGTATAGCTCGCGCGGAAGTGAAAGACTAAAGTATAGTTTGAATGTTTGTTACTCAATCACGCAAAAATGGCTGAACGAATTCGGATGAAATTTGGCAAACAGATAGTTTATAACCAAGATTAACAGGTAAAAGTTTTTGCCGCGGGACTACGTTCCAGTGGGATTATTTCACACGTGCGCAGAGCTGGATCCGCTTTTGTATTAGGACAATCTACAAACCTATTGACTCCAAGTAGCTCCCATCTGGCATCGGCTTGCTGGTGCTGCCCACGGGTGGCCCTGCAATAAGAGATGCCAGTCTAGCAACCATAGATCGACGGTCCCCGGAAAACATTTTAGTGCAATCTGAAGAATTCCGTACCGTTTGTAAGAAAATATAAACCATAATTACGACAATTTTGAACTCAAATTGGGTAGGTACCTAATTTAAAATTACTTCTGCATACAAAATAACCAACTTACATTCACCATAACTCCCGACGTCATCGACCAAGTAATCCACTTCGTCTATCGAACTATACGGCCGCGCGGAAGTGAAAGCAAAGAACAAAAACAAAATGAAATATATCTTCATGTCAGCCATCTTCAATACATGTGCGCGCAAAGAAATACTCATAATAATGCAACATGCGATACGTTTGATGCGCGTTTTTGTCATGTTGTTGTACACACATCAAGCTATCGCAAACTGTCAAATTTTCCCAATTGAACATGAACCTTATTCATAAGAAATAAAGTTGAAAAACGATCAAAGAAATTTGTGACAGATTGGGGTAGTTTGATGTGCACGCCTGTGTACACACATTAATGTGATAACGTTTTATCTTTCTAGACGGCTCCAGCGAAGAAAAATGAACTTTGACTTTGAATTGTGTGTGAGTCGCTGATAATCTGTGGTCTGTTTACGAATGGTATCAGCAAACTCAGGTTAGGGTACCTACCTAACTAATGCAGTTAAATCTAAAACGCTTCACTTTTTAACCAACTTCAAAAAAAGGAGGTTATACCGGGTCTTTGGCAGAACGTTGAACATACGAAAATGGTGGATAGGTGGGGTCATCTGCTACTTACTCAGCCCAAATTTATTTTGCCCTGGCCCCCTGGATATTTTTTTTTTATTTATTTTTTGCATTCTTCTAGTTTCACCACTTTCTTAACTGTGTTTAAGTGTACTGTACGTATTATTAAGTGTACTTTTTATTAAAATGTTTTATTTTTTTTAATCTTTAATGTTGGCAGATTCTTATAAGATTTATTTTTTGCTTTATTCAGATGTTAGCCAGAAAAAGTTATGAGTCCTCAAACTTACAGAAAGATGTAAAAATTAAAATATTTTTTTTTTTAAATATCCAGGGCCAAGGCCAAATAAATTAAGGTTTTCTTTTTTATGTATGTTCACCAATTTCTCCCCCATTCTTTTCTTGTTCAAAAGAAGTTTATTCCGAAATGGTCCCATTTAAATTTCATATAGATCTGATGATGCGTTTCGGAGACATTGTTTGTTTCCGAAACGCATCATCAGATGAACGATGCCGAGTGCCGAAATCCCACATCGCACGGTTGGCTGAAAATAGCCTTTCATAGACATGAAATTTGAAGTGTCCTTTTTTAGCTAGAAATGGATTCTGCTGATCATTACTATGCTATAAAATTTCGTATGAGATAATTGCGTGTACAAATGAAGGAGTTATAATTTTTTTAAGAAAAATTTGTATGGCGATGACATGAAAAATGAGGCTATCTGTGGAATCATAAGGTTCGCCATTATATCCTTTCACACATATAGGTACATATAGTATCATTTATTTGTAATTTTTTGACACACTTGTTGCGCCACCATTTGCGGGTTTTTTTTTTAATCCTCGAAATTTAAAAAATAAATTTTAAACTTGATGATTCATTTTAGTTGTTAAATGTTCTATAATAGTGACCGATGGGTTAAATGCTTTAAATATGAGTATGCTAAGTCTAGTTCACAATTTTTCTTTTTCCATAAGTACAAGACAGTCTAAGAAATCACAAAAGTTCATTTTACTAAATTGAAATGACATGGTAAATACGACCTTTTGAATGTAATCTCTTATTGTCAAGTCCGCATTAGCTAATGACCTCGTCGGGGTAATCACCTCATACTTATGTATACATAAATATGAATGAATTCATCAGCAGAATCCATTTCTAGCCAAAAAAAGGACACTTTATATTTCATGTCTCTATGTCTAGATTTTCTCGTTGCATTGGTTCACTAATGAATTCATTTTTAACCCCCGACGCAAACAAAAACTCTTAAAAGTAAAAAAAAAATATTTATGGGCCTTTTAAGTTGAAGGTAATATTTTGATCAAGGTATTGTCAAGGCGGGGGACGGCTAATGAAAATGCTAGGCTTATGTTTGGCGTTTTCATTGACCGTCCCCCGACTTGACAATTTTTAGAGTTTTTGTTTGTGTCGGGGTTTTTTTTTTCGCTTTTGATTCATTTCCATATCCATATAACTTGCCGTACGGTTCGACTGATCAGGTTACGGTTGCGGCGGTTGGTCCATTGATGGGTGACCATCTTTATACAGAATAAGTTTTTATCCAGTGCGCAAACTGTAACCATGATTCAGCATATCATTCTAGACCCCCCAGCCATGGCCGTAGCTAGGGGGGGGGGGGGGCAGTGTGGGGCAATGCCCTACCTTGAAATCACAATGCCCTACCTTAAAAAATACCAAAAACGAAGACAAATTATTATAATTAAATACACTTATTCATAATTTATCAATCACCATGTATATCACTGACCTAGAGGTCTGTGATATACATGGTGATTGATTTAGGAGCCCGTGCTTCGAGGGAAGATCAATTATGATAAATTTTTTACTTCCACCCTACCTGTAACCAATGCTGCCCTACCTCAAATTCGACTCTAGCTACAGCCCTGCCCCCAGCGCAGAAATGTTTCGTTGGTTATACAAAAAGAAATCAACTGTTCCATACATTTTTACCGCGTAGGTATTGCACTTTTCTATGAAACAGCAGATTTTTTTTTTTGTTAAATGGGCAAATAATTTCTGCGCTGGGGGTTTAGAATGATATGCTGAATTCATGGTAAAATTTTGCGCTCTGAATGAAAACTTTTCCCGTGTACACACGGTTACACATCAAGCTATACATTTCCAATATAAACTGATCTCGCATTGTATTGGATTTCCGTACAGCGAGATCAGCGTAAACTGGAAATGTATAGCTTTTTGTGTAACCGTGTGTACCTCTCTGAGCCTCGGAAATCATGGCTTTTTAACCGACTTCCAAAAAAGGAGGAGGTTATATGTTCCACCGAACGTATTCTTTTTTTTTATGTATGTTCCTAGATTTCTCTCCCATTTGTGGTTCGATTCTCAAAATCCTTGATAGAGTATACTCCTGAGGTGGTCCCATTGGCACCAAGTCAGGATCTGATGATGGAATCCCAGGGAAATCGAGGGCAACCCTCAAATCTTACAGGGATTAACAATGTTTTTCTTATGTTTTCTAATGCTATTGAGACATTTGCGTATGGTCATCATCATCTCATGACGCTGAGCTGATGATGGAAGGTACAACTCTTTAACTTAGGAGTTAGGTGCAGATTCGGGTATAACTCCGTCATATATAGACCGATTTGCAAAATTATTTTTTTAGAAAAGGTTTTGTTCCGAAATGCTCCCATTTAAATTTCATATAGATCTGATGATGCGTTTCGGAGACAGACAACGGAAGTCAAAAAATGACAGCAAATCAAGCGCGATTGCTGCCATCGCATAAGTATGCATTGTTTTGACCCCAAGGTTTTGTTAGCTCCAAGCTATAGCGGTCACACGGTGGAGCACACGGTGGCGGTCTGCCCAGCTTGGGTGGAGCACCGCCGTGTCCTCGTGGAGGCGATCGGCGGCGGCGATCTCTCGCGTCCGGCCCTGGTCCAAGCCATGGTACGGAGCGAGAGGGCATGGGGAGCCGTCACCTCCTTCAGCGAAGCAGTAATGCTCGCGAAGAGGGAGGCGGCGCACGTGAGGGAGAGGCAGCATATGCGCCCTCGCGACCTCAGCCGCCGCAGGATACGGAGACGCCCTGGGCGTCGGGAATCCCAGGCCGATTTCCGGCCACCGTAGGCATGGGCTTGCGGACGGCGAGTAATGGGTAGCTCGCTGTCCGGTAAGGACCAAGCCCAAGTCGACGGCGCGTTGTGTTCCACGCGCGCCTCAAAGAGAGGTCAGCACAAAAAGTGATGGGACCCGCAAGGGTCGATGCCTGCCAGGGGTGCGGGTTTGTTCGAAAGAGACACCACAGCCCCTGGCTTAAGGGCTACTGAAGGAACACGGGTGGGTTTTAGTCAGTAAAAGTCTGACACGCCCTCCTGCTCCACCCAGAGCGGGAGAAGTTATTTGATGATTTCCCACCCAAATAAAAAAAAAAAATAAAAAAAAAAAGGATGATGAATTGATGTAGAGTGGGTACTATATCTAAAAAGTGAAAAATAAAAACTTTTTCCATAAAAAGTACAACCGACTTCCAAAAAACACTAGAAAGTGAAAAATAACTTTAATTTCGGAAGGCGGTGACAAGAAATTAATAAAATACATGTCCAAAGTCACCGACTTCCGAAATTAAAGTTATTTTTCACTTTCTAGTGTTTTTTGGAAGTCGGTTGTATTTTTTTTGGAAAAAGTTTTTATACTTGTAGATCTTTGACAGTCGGTAAGTACCTACGGGTCTTCGAAAGCCCAAAATCAAAATCAAAAGTCATTTATTCAAACTAGGCTGAGAGTCAGCACTTTTCGGACGTCAAAATTACATAAGACAGTCCCCCAAAAAACGCCCACCCTTCGACACTTCCTAGTGCTTTAGCTGGGAAGAAGAAGTGGCGCAACAAACTCCCCAGCAGCACAGCTGTCTGATAAGTTGGAAGAACTTGATTCTTTATAGTAATAGGTAAGTAATTAAATTTCATCAAAAAATGGAAATTTCAATATTAAAAATAAAAAAATGGTTTATACAGTCAAATAAAATAAACAATGCTATGGAGTAACTCATATAACCTGTCAGTAGGTAAGCTAATTCTGGTGAAAGAACACAAACGTTGTCTTGAGTTAATCACAGCGACCCACAATTCTTATCGTTTATGTAGTCGTTGATTGAATAGTATGCCTTCGAACAAAGATTTGATTTTACTTTAGCTTTAAACGCATTAAAATGTAAATCTAGCAAAGAAGAGGGAAGCTTGTTATAAAAGGTGATACCGCGAGCCCAACGAAAGAGTTATGAACTTTATGAAGCCGGTGAAAGGGACCACGTAGTTTGTGCTTATTTCTGGTATTAATATTATGAATATCACTGTTTTTAGTGTATAAGTGTATATTTTGCCTAATATATAAGATGTTAGCGAAGATGAATTGTGATGCCACCGTGAGAATACCAATATCTTTAAAAAAATCTCTCAGAGAAACTCTAGCACCTAATTGGTAAATTGCACGTACAGCTCGTTTTTGCAGAACAAAAATATTTTGAATGTCAGCGGCTTTGCCCCACAGCAGAATGCCGTAGGACATAACGCTATGAAAATAACTAAAATAGACTAACCGAGCTGTATCAACGTCAGTGTATTGTCTTACTTTCCTGACGGCGTAGGCAGCCGAACTGAGCCTTCCCGCTAGGCTTGATATGTGTGATCCCCACTGAAGTTTGGCATCTACTGTTATGCCCAGAAAAACTGCCGAGTCTACAGTTTCAAGCACCTCATTTTCTAAGACGATGTTGGGTCCCAGATTTTTTACATTCGGCAAAGCGAACTTTAAACATTTAGTTTTCTTAGCATTGAGAACTAAATTATTCGTGGTAAACCAATCCGTAACCATTGAGAGTGCACTGTTTACGTCGTCAAAATCTTGTCTATTCCTGTCTACTTTAAAGATAAGAGAGGTATCATCAGCAAACAGTACAACGTTACAGATACCCTTTAAATAGAATGGTAAATCATTAATGTACACTAAGAATAAGAATGGACCCAGTATTGAGCCTTGAGGTACACCTAACTGAACTGGTAGCCCGGAAGATTTCACACCATTAATATCTACACATTGGTGCCTATTATTTAAATAAGAGTTTAATACGTTAAGAGCTTCATTTTGAACACCGTAATGACGTAATTTACGCAACAGCGTGTCATGGTGCACGCAATCAAATGCTTTGGAAAGATCACAGAAAACTCCAATAGCATTTTGTGAGTTCTCCCATGCGTTAAATATGTGTTTCAACAGGGCAACATCTGTAGTCGAACGACCTTTTGTAAAGCCATATTGTTCATCATGAAGGAGGCTATTTAAATTAAAATGTCTTAGCAACTGCTTGAGTATTAACTTTTCAAATATTTTACTAAATGCAGGTAAGATAGAAATGGGCCTAAAATTGCCAACGTTATTTTTATTACCCGATTTAAATAATGGTATGACTTTACTACTCTTCATGAGGTCAGGAAACGTTCCTAAATCAACACATTTATTAAAAGTAATAGCTAGATAGGGGGCTACGATGTCGATTATGTTACTTAAAAGTTTAATAGAGATGCCCCAGTAATCACCAGTGTTTTTAGACTTAAGTGTGTTAAAAATATTAACTACATCACGAGGCGTTACATGTTCGAAACTAAATAAGAGACTACATTTGGGCACACTACTATGCAAAAGGTTTTCCGCTTCAGACGGGGACGAATTTAAGGTGCGAGTCGTAGCTAAAGGTATGTTGGCAAAAAACTCATTAAATGCCTCAGCTACGTCAGCAGCTTCATTAACTAATTTATTGTTGACTTTAATCTCTAGTTGCTTTTCCTGTTTAACCACCCGAAAGTGTGACAACTATCTTACTTACTTAAAGGTAGGTAAGTACCTATCGTGTTACCCCGTAGCTAGGTTACGGAGGTCAGATAGGCAGTCGCTCCATGTAAAAAAACTGATATTCAGCCGATCCGGTTAGACTGGAAGCTGACCCCAACAAAGTTGGGAAAAGGCTACTAGGCAGATGATGGTGATGACTTTTCACTTCGAATGAAAGATAAAAATACAAAAAGCGAAGCGTTTTAGATATATCTGATCTGCTTAAGGCACAAATACCCGAACCTAACTCCCTACAGCAGGCTTGGCATGGCGCTTTCTATTTCTACTCTACCGTAGAATAGAAATCGCTTATCTGAAATTCTCGGTTCAAAACTGTCAACTGTTTACACAGAAACGTCATTTTTGTCTACTCTTCCGTCGACAAAACGCTTTTCAAAGGTTCTCGTACTAAGCCTGCTGCTGATAAATAAATAAATAAATCATTTGTGAACAATACACGATTGGATCGGTGATGTATACAAAATTAAATGTCAAAGTTCAGCTTTTGTTGTTGGAGTCTAGAAAGATAACGTTATCACTATTGTTTGTAACAATACAAATACAACAGAACAAGAACGCGCATCAAACGTTTCGCATGTGACATTATTATAGGTATTTCGCTTCGCGCACATGTTTTGAAGATGACCGCCCTGAAGATTTATTTCGTTTTCTTTTTATTCCTTGTTTTGACTTCCGCGCGGCCGAATGGTGAATTGGATTACTCTGACCTCGAGCATTTTTATGAATGTAAGTTGGCCATTTTGTATTTTGCATGCAGTAATTACTTATACCACCAAAAAGTAGGTACAGGAGCAGTGGTGTCCCAGTGGAAACGGCTCTGCGACTTACGAGTAAGAGCCACTGCTCTCAAAACGGTGAAGAAAAACATCGTGACGAAACCGGCATGTTCTAGAACCAAAAAATCCCGGGGTGGATTACGGCCCACTCTGTCTCACAGGGAGGAGGCCTGTGTCCCAGCTGTGGGAACGTTACAGGCTGATTATGCTACATTTTTCTTAGAAACCTTAGGGAAAGCTTGGGCTCGCCGTAAGCTGGTTTTAAGGCGACGATAGATGACAGCTACCTACCTACAGCGATGCACTGCCGCCCGTCGCTCGCAAGAGACCCCGCCTCAACTCGCATCAAGTTTTTCGAAAAACAAGCCATGTTGATTTATCAAACACAATTCAAAGAAAAACCTTATACCTACTAAATTTTGGGTGATTAAATTGTCTTTTAGATGGTGAAAGTTTCATGTAAATACACCCGATAGTTTTTGCGTGATTATCGTTTTTATGTCCGCGATAGACATTTTTACCAATTAAGTACACAGTATGTTATAAAAATATTATTTAAAATATTCACATATCAAATGACGAAGAAAATTGTCTAGTTTCACATATATTTTTTTCAAATACATAAGACAAGCCGTTTATACGTGATCTTCAATAAAAAGTCCTTAAAAGTCAGCTGTCTGCGCCTTAAAGTCTGTTTCACAAGTATTTGATGAAAGTGTACACATAAAACTTGTTCGAAACACACTATCAATCACAGTCTAAATTATTTTGAACGATGCTTCTCTATAGTCGAAGAATTTGTCTGCTCAACCTAAGTAACACAATGAAAGTTTTTTTACGCAACCTTTTTGATTAACAAAATATTGAAATATATTAGGCTAACCTATATTGTATATGGTAGGGTTCTTACTGAGGGGTTTTAGATATGTTGTGCGCAATGTTATTATTTTATTCCAGAAAAAAAAAAATGCAAGACTGGCTTCTGTTAAATTGCAGGGAAGATAGTGGGCACCACTAGCATGCCGATGCCAGATGGGAGCTACTTCCGGATTATTGGTAATAATATGAAGTTTATTTATATTCTCTCACAACGGTTTTGTAGGACTCAACAGTTTTGAACTTTTTACATAAATTCACATTGTGAGCACCCTAATTGCGTAACACACGATCAGTCATAATCTGTTTCAATTTGACAGTTCAACGACAATCATTGCGTTATTTACCTTGTTGAGCAGACACATTTTACGAACATATGAAGCAATGGTTTAACAATCTGTTTCAAAAGATTCCTATTATGATTGATCGTGCGTTACGCAATTAGGGTGCAGGTACCGGATGTAGGTTTAGGAAAAACCTGTATTACAGGTCACCAGACCCCACTTAGTGGCTTCATACAAATCAACAGGTAGGTAACATGTATTTCTACTAAACAATTAAAACAAAAACAAAAAAAAATGTTAATAAAAAGAAAGAATATAAAAGGTGAGTGGGTAAGTGAACGGTGGTGAATGTGTTGGTGAACGGTGGTGACTATGTAGGTAAATTATGGTCCATATGTAAGTGAATGGTGGTGAACGTGTTTGTGAATCAGAAAAATGGGAATTATTTGAATCGGTAGGTACATGTGTCTGCTACAAAATGCTGCTGCTGGAAATGGAAACACAAAAAATGGAGGAGAACCATAACCGAACTATACTATAAGTAAACTAGAAAGTATGTAGATTGTCCTTGACAACGGACAACCCTGAACAAACAAACAAACGGATCCAACCCTGCGAAAGAGTGTGTTTCATAGAAACATAGTATGTACAGACACCAGCAGGTCAACCTATCCCAAATTGTCAAATTTTCCCAATTGAACATGAACCTTATTCGTTTGTAATAAAGTTGAAAAACTATCAAAGAAATTTGACAGATTGGGGTAGCTTGATGTGCTGGCCTCTGTACACGTTTGGGTATTTTAGCGGACGGATATTTGTTTATTTATTCTTTCAGTAGTACACATAAATGTACAAGTACATGTAGGTACATAAGTTCATGCATGCACGTACACGGGTAAGTACGCTACATGTTTGTGAAACAATTCTAGAGCACATAAATATGAATGCTCGTGCAGGGCCGTCTTTACCAGGGGGTGCAAGGGGTGCGGTGCACCCGGGCGCGGAGCGCTCTGGGGCGCCTGTCGAGCGCTGAATTTTTGGATATTTCATTGAACTGAATGCCATTGCACAGTTTTATAAAAGTATAGAATCCAAAGTTGATATAAAATAAATGATATAATCAAAATCTTTGCCAACTCAAAAGCAACAAAAAATGAGTTTGTTTGATGTATGTGTATGTACATGTAATAAATAGATACTTAGTAATCGAAGTTTTTAGTTTAATTTTGTTTTTTAGAGTAATAATTAATTAAATTATCAAAATTACTTGTATTGTGTTTTCTTGGTTGACTAGGACCCCTTTCATAGTGCAGTGTGTCGTCGGTCACGTGCCACGCTGCAGTGTAAAAAAAAACGAGGGCGCAGGCTGAGTCCCGCACCCCGGCGCAAAATAGACTTAAGACGGCCCTGTGCTCGTGAACTGCACGTGAGCTGTTCGCAACTTGACCGTACACATGAATAACGTGTTATCTCATGTGTGTGTTGTGTAGTGTTGCGTGCGTTTTCATCCCTACTAATAATATAAATGCGAAAGTAACTCTGTCTGTCTGTCTGTCACGCTTTCACGCCTAAAAAGCTGAACCAATCTTCATGAAATTTGATAGAGATATAGTCTGGGATATGGAAAAGGACATAGGCTACTTTTTTACTCGATAACCAACATCAACGGGGGCGGAGCCGCTGGCAAAAGCTAGTTTTTTTTTTTTTGTGCGATATATAGAATTTTATATCGCAGAACCAGTCATACGTAGGTAATCTGTACGATTTAAGGCTCCTTCAAACAGCCGCGACGTGACTCTCGTTGAACAATTAAGTATGAAAGCTTCTTGGAAATATTGTTCTACAAGTCTCCCGTCAGGCTTGTCTTGTCTGCGGGAGCTTAGGATGTGGTATTCCGTCGCTTTCGCGGACAAGTGCCTTCGGAACGCACAAAGACTATTAGCGATTTAGCATAGATACTAACATAGTTTTAAGTTTTATTTACTAACACAAATTGTTATTGTAATATATTTAGGTTAAGGTATTATTTATCTATGGGTATTTGTAACCTGAAAATAAATGATTTATTATATGCTTAAACAGAAATCAGGTAGGTATGCGACATGCCTATGCGAATGAACACCCATGATATTTTTCATTTATATTTCATTTATACTGTGGTATTCGTTTAAATACTTTATTCTCAAAAAGACAAAAGAGCCACTTACATGAGAACATAAGAGAACCGATTCGTCCCCGTAGTTGGAAAATTAAATAAGTCCGTTTTTGGCGATATTGACTTTTCCCTATTTTCAAAACACCTAAAACATGCCGCATATTTGAGCCTTACAGGCATTTTCGTATCATATACTGTTTTAAAAATATAGCCATTTTTGTCAGACAGATGGAATAATAAGCATCTTCAGACTCACACTAATGTTTTGAAGGAAAAAAGTTGGAAAATTAAATAAGTCCGTTTTTGGCGATATTGACTTTTCCCTATTTTCAAAACACCGAAAACATGCCGCATATTTGAGCCTTACAGGCATTTTCGTATCTTATACTGTTTCAAAAATATAGCCATTTTTCTCAGACAGATGGAATAATAAGCATCTTCAGACTAACACTAATTTTTTGAAGGAAAAATAAATAACTCAGTAAATAAATCAATAACTGTGGTCAATGATAAGTTGAATGTCAAATAAGTAAATTAAATAACATGAGTTGTTGAATTTTTCCTCAACAAAAATTCTTTCACAAAAGTAACGAAATTCTAGGAACGAAATAACTCTATTTATTTATTTCTGCTATTCAGAATTCTAATATAACGTAGGTACATTAATCTATTTCTTCTACAACTAAATAATGATTAATTAGGTACAAGATGCTAGGCAAATAAATAGGGATATTAATGTAGATCTAAAGAGCTGGATAAAAAGAAGTCAGAAGAAGATGAATCATATTTGTGTGTCACCATGGATTTGCAAAGTCTACTGCAGATTCCATCGACTGCAGATAGTCTAATGTATTATTCCAGAAAATTAAATTCTAAAAAATAATTTATCTATCTGTGCTCGGGACAAAACCGAAATCAGTACATTGCAGCATTTTTATTGTACTTAGTACATACGCATGAGACAATCAAAGTATTAGAACAGAAGTATCTAGAAAGTGGTCATAGTTTTATGGAAGTAGATTAAATGCATAGGCCATAGAAAAAGAAAAAAGGTGCACAGAAACGTATTCTAGAATAGATTGGAAGGGAATTATGCTACGGGCAAGATCAAAAAGACAAAATAAAAATTTAACTGCATATAATGGAACTGAATTGTCATATCAAGACATGATTAATGTAAAAGCACTTTTTTCGAAAATAATTAAAAACAAAACTATAGCAGATAATGGGGAGAAAGTGTGCTGGTTTATTTTTTTGTGTGGGAAATCATCTAATAACTTCTCCGGCTCTGGGTGGAGCAGGAGGGCGTGTCAGACATTTACTGACTAAAACCCACCCGTGTTCCCTCAGTAGCCTGTGTGCCAGGGGCGGCGGAACCTCCCGAAACAACGGTGTACGGTGAGGACCTGCGACAGTCGGAAGGTGAGGACACCATGCCGCCTCTCAAGCCACTCCTCAAAGAGGGGACTTACCGCCGCAATCGTGGTGTGCCCAAAGTGGTTGAAAATAAAATGTCTAAGATTTGAAATGGAATTACCTGCACCCTAATTGCGTAACTCACGATTGATCATAATTGGTTTCGTTTTCACAGTTCAACAATATTCATTGCGTTATTTACGTTGTAGAGCAGACACATTTTTCGAACATATGAAGCAATGGTTTAACAATCCGTTTCAAAACGATACAGATTATGATGAATCGTGAGTTACCTACGCAATTAGGGTGCTGGGAGACTGACTAGGAGAACTCCAAACTCTGAAATTCCATTTAAAATAGGATTGATTAGGTACAGTAATTTCAATTGTTTTGAATTTTAAATGATGTTTTATTTTGTTAGAAGGTATTTACGTTCGAAGTAAATTGATATTAGAAGTTGTTGATTGGTGTACCTACTCAATGTCAGGTACATTAGTGTCATATAATTTTTTGAGTTTTGAGTTTTATTTAAGTTGTGTTTTGCTTCTATCATAATGAAATATTTTTAGTTGAATTGAGTCGTTTTAAAGTTTAATAATGATTGCTGTACCTTTGTTTTGTTGGTAATTTTTTAGTTGAGTACTTATGGCTTAGGTGCAAACAATCTTCATTTTTTGACTTTTAACACAGAATAGGATAATAGTACTGTTTTAATTATGTTTTGATTTGATACAAACTCATATTTTTTAGTTCTAATTGATACCAATTTTAAGTTTTTCATAGTTTTACTTGCTACTTAAGTAGGTATTTCTTTTGTAATTGGTTCTCTGACTTTAGAGGCGTCATGTTATTTTTTGGGTTCAAATTATTTTCTGTTTCATTTGAAAGAATACTTTAAGTTAATTTGTTTCCACTTGTTATAATTGTTGTAATTTTGTTTTTTTTTTAAGTTTGTGGTATGATAATTAAGTGATTACAATACACTTTTTCTAAATCTTATTGTACTTTTCTATTTCTTCCAAAATATAACTTTATTAATATCATAATACAGCTTTTATTTTATATGAGACCAATAATTGTTGAAAAAATATCAAAGTAATGTAACGTACAAAGCCACTAAATTTTATATTTAAAAATATTTCGAGTTTGATAAATTCAATAACTGCATTTATTTCAGCAAAGTTTACTCTACCAAATTAATTTAGCTTGTAGGAAAACTAAATAAATAGCCGAAAAAAGTAGCTAATTGTAGTTACGTTATAAATAATAGTTGTGGCAAAATTAAAAACTTGATTGTTTATTTTTTATTTAGGTATAGTTAAAGATAGAGTTCAGTTTGTTAAAGCATAATGTGAAAGGTAATCAGGTCCACAAAATATAAAATTACCGACCATAAAATTGTCTCTCATTTTTTAACAAATGTACATTAACTGAAAAAAAAAAACACTAAATCGCGTTTATCTCAGAACGATAAAATCAGAGTTATTTAATTTTCCATCTACGGGGACTATATTGTACTAAGCTTATTCTAGGTAACGGTCACTGATACAATACAGGAAAAGTTTTTATCCAGTGCGCAAATTGTAACCATGAATTCAGCATATCATTCTAGACCCCCTAGCGCAGAAATTTTTACAAATACAAATTACAAAAAAAAATCAGCTGTTCCATACATTTTGACCGCGTAGGTATTGCACTTTTCTATGAAACAGCAGATTTTTTTTTGTACAACCGGCGAAAAATTTCTGCGCTAGGGGTCCTAGACTGATATGCTGAATTAATGGTTACAATTTGCGCACTGGATAAAAACTTACCCTGTATAGGTAATAATAGTACATTATGGTACAAGTGTATTACGTTGGTGATTACCGCTGAGGCGCCATTGAGTCTTAAGAGAGCCGAGGACGGTAATCATCAATATACACGTGTATCATACGACGTTTTTCAACACACTTGTGAAGAAAATAATACTAAAAAATAATTTTGTCCTTGGGGTTTTTAGGTAGAAAACTTTCCATAACGTTAAGGGCTTCATATCTTATAACGGGCGGTGTTACAACATACATAATTTTCTTCATAACTAGTACTTGTAGTCATTTTAATGAATAAATAACTATAATTTCAACAGTGCAAACGAGTTGAGGTTTTTTTTTTGCCATTGGCGGGAAAAAGTAATCAGTTTCCCAATCTTTTTTTTTTGCTTTTCGCGGATAAGGCTTTAGCCACGTACAAAATGGGGAATTCAAAGTTTTCTTTATTACAGAAAAAAAACAAAAGTTATATTTGAGTGAAAGTTTTATTTATTAAAAACGTACAAGTTGAAATGATCTATTTAATTACGAAGTTGCATGAAATGAGCAAGCAATAAGTAAATTAATTTATTTGTACTATTGAGCACGACCTTTTTTGTATCGAAACTTTTTAAGAACAAAGCAACTCAACCAATAAAAAAAAGCCATAACTCACTAGTGAATAATAGTAATGAAAAAGTCACAGTTTGATAATAGGTGTCATTATGTGCCTAATTGCGGTGAAATTAGAGCCATTTTATGAGCAAGTGTGTTGAAAAATTATTTTGTGTGTACCTCTCTTGTTTTAAATACTTACCTTTATATTCTTTTTTTTCAGCTGTTCCAGCCTATGATCATAATTTTGTACATTTTAATTATAAATATAAAAAGTACTTTATGGAAGAAAGAAAATTCAAGATTTTAATTCAGCTGTGTACATCAAAAGGCTGTAGCACTAATATTTCGGGATAGAACGGGATGACTAATTGATACCATACTACTCTATAGCCCAGGGATGCACAGACCGCGGCCCGCGGGCCGCATGCGGCCCCCCGGTCATATGCCAATAGCCCGCCAGTGAAAGTATTCCCTCGTACATTTGAAGGAATAATATTGCTGGGGTTTACAAATAATATAAATTATACTCTCGGGCAATTTTTATGTGTTTGATTTGTGCTGGTGGCCCACCATTAGGTCGTCATTTGTCCAAGTGGCCCATGGTCTCAATAAGTCTGTGCAACCCTGCTATAGCCTGTCCAGAGACGTCAAGTTCGTGAACGGGCGCCGTCGGTTGAGACAGGTCATCTCCTAACTGCCATGGCTTATTTTGAATCTTATAATGAATAAAGAAAATTACATTGTTCTCACATAATAGAAGCACCAAGAATAATGTTCCCAAGATTTTGTAATACCCATGATTTAAACGACTGTCCTTGGAATTTCTTGCCCGTTCTTCTCCATAGAGATCTACGTTTGGAATGGACACCTAGCTTCAATTTCGATTTTTTTTTTTGGCAATTCAAAAGTGCCTTTAAAAGGTTTAATTGAAATAAATGCTTTGAGTTTGAGTTTGACGGTGTCCCGGTACGCTTCTTTTTCTTAGCGTGTCGATAGCAATCTAAATACAGTCAGCCCAGTTGGCTACGAGCTTGGCACTTTCCAGCAGTATCCTTCAACTGTAGCGTGCAGACAGCACGCAGCACGACACGCTGGACACGATATATTGTTTGTGAGACAGCGCCACAATTTCCGCCATCTGCAACGGCAATGATATTATCAACGATATTCTTGGCCATTTCTAGACATTTATGCGACAATTGCGACACGCCGCAGTTAGTTTGTCATAATATGCTTAGGGTTGCCAACTTTTTCTAGAAGAAATAGAGTATTTCTGATTTCAGAAAGGGTAAATAAAGAGTAGGTACGGATTAATAAAATAGAGTACCGACCATTTATTCATTGCATTTGCATTCTTTTTTGTGCACTTATTGTGGTAGATATTTTTTTTTATTAATTTTACAAGAATTGTGGGACTCCAAACATCCTAATTCAACGTTAATAATTATAAGACCAGGATCACATTTTGATTAATATTTATAAAGCATTGTTCCTCTCTCCTCACCACTTCACATTAATGATCGACAAATGGTCAAGTTTCAAATTGGAAAATATAGAAAAACTAAATCATTTGCCTCAAAAAAGTGAGTTTATGAAAAAAGAGAATTTTTCGTACTCTCACACTGCTCTTACACACATACCTGCGACTAACACTCAGGGCCCGATCCAAGGGGGGGCAAGCCGGGCAAATGCCCAGAGCGGCAAAAATGAAGGGCGGCAAAATTCCTCAAAATTATGTCGGTCAGTCGAAATATGAAAAAAAAAAATCGGACCTCCCATGCAAAATCAACAGTCAGCTGATCGATTTTGTATCGGAGGCCCGATTTTATTTTTTCATATTTCGACCTATGTTCCTTGAAGAAAGTTGTTCACTTTCACGGGTGCTATCACCCTGCATGTACAGACGCCAGCACGTCAACCTACCCCAAACTGTCAAATTTTCCTAATTGACTTTATACCGTAAGCGTATGTTATAAAGTTGAAAATCTATCAAAGAAATTCGACAGATTGGGGTAGCTTGATGTGCTGGCGTCTGTACATACAGAATGATAGCACCCGTGAAATTTTGCACCGTTTGCATGTGAACAAACATGCAAACGTACAATCATACTCTCATGAATTTTTGTATACTTGTTCAAAAGCTGTAGTACACTAAGGTATGTGAATATTATACAATTAATCACGTAAACTATATCATCCCATCTTTGGAACAGCAAGCTCATGACTATGGTGTTAGTGTAAAGGGCGGCAAATATTATTTTTGCCCGGAGCGGCTAAATAGCTAGATCGGGCCCTGCTAACACTAATCTTATAGATCATAGGAGTACACCCACAGAAAAAAGAAGGTAGAGTACACCCATAAGAAAAAGAGTACAATACTCATTGAACAAAACTCTATTTTAAAGTACGGTTGGGGCTTGTGGCTAAGTTACAATAACCGCACGGTTCGATCGATCAGGTTAAGCTCCGCTTGCCGCGGTTGGTCCATGGATGGGTGACCATCTTAACATACCAAGACCCCTCCGTGGCTCGGAAAGCACGTTAAGCCGTTGGTCCCGGCTGTCAATTGTGGATCTTTGACAGTCGTTACGGGTCGTCAGAAGCCCGAGAGTCTTACCCAGTAACTGGGTTGTGGAGGTCAGATAGGCAGTCGCACCATGTAAAATACTGGTATTCAGCTGTATCCGGTTAGACTGGAAGCCGACCCCAACATAGTTGGGAAAAGGCTAGGCAGATAATGATGGTTGGCAACCCTAAATATACCTGATAACTAGAAGAACTGGAGTTATCGACATAGCTTGCAGAGGAAGCAAGAAGCAGCAGTGAACTGGTCATGTTAGTCGAAGGATCGATGGCCGGTGGAGCAGATGAGTCCTGGAGTGGAGACCGCGTATCGGCAAGGGCAGTGTGGGATGCAACTAGGTGACACGACCTTAAGAAGGTGGCTGGGACAGACTGGTTGAGGTAGGCACTGGACAGGTTGTGGCAGCCTGGAAGAGGCCTAGTCCGCAGTGGACTGCGATCTTATTGGCTGAGTTCGTTGTGTAAGCACATCATCAAGCAGAAAGGCGCCGCCATTACGACCCCGAGTAGTAGGTCTCTGGCAATCATGAATAGGGTATTTTCCGATTTGATAAAACCTATTTTAATTTGAAGATTGGGACGAAATATTTAACAGAAAAATAAAAATAAATTTATTAATACACATTTTCTCAATTAAAAACGATTAAAATCTCATTTATTTTTCGTTGTTTTGAATTTACCGCCAAAGCGCTCCTTACGATGACTTTTCATCACGTGACATGTGACGTCAACTTTGTATAAACGGCACCGGTACAAATACTTAGTTTGGCGCCGTTTTAGAAGTATTTGTGCACAGAGGCACCACACACCAGTAATATAACTTTCTATCCATTAAAAATCTTGTTAATTATAAACTCGACATTCACTTATTTACTTACTAACTACTTTAGTTTACACAAAGTTGACGTCACGTGATAAAAAGTCATCGTAAGAAGCGTTTTGGCGGTAAATTCAAAACAACGAAAAATAAATTTGGTTTAAATCGTTTTTAATTGAGAAAATGGAGAGAAATCAATTTATTTTTATTTTTCTGTTAAATATCTCGTTCCAATCTTCAAATTAGAATAGTTTTTGAAAAATTGGAAAATACCCTATTATAAAATGTACCTAAGTATCGGTTTCTGTGTGCATCATGTTAAATAATAAAAGTTTATTTTTATTGTGTTTATTTTTTTTCTCATTTATTTTGCTTGGGTAAGCGGAAAGAATTGATAGTACGGACGTAAGTTGATTATACAGATGGACTAAGGGCCGATTTTTCAATCCTCAGTTAAACAGACAGATAAGGTTTCTTCGACAGATAGGAAAAAAATCTGTTGTTCAATCGTCAGTTAGACTTTATTGGTCGAATAAGTCACTTAACTAAGCATAAATCTATTTGCCTTTTTGACGGTCAGTTAACCGCTTATTCCATTGATAAATGACGTAGATGTTACTAAATTTGACGTTAGTCTTTGTGTTTTATAAGTTTAAATAATTAATAGTAAGTATTTTCTTCCATGCAGATTCTTTGTCTTTGTTGTAATGTAACAGCGTCAGTCTTTTTATTTTCTATTATTTGCTTAGGTATACCTCTCTACTAAACTCACAAGTAATTGAACCTAAGCATTGCTAAAGATTACTGAACGCTCCCTCTTTTTGTTTTCCATTATTTTAATCAATTTAAAAATAACAAATATAAAGACCACACGGCCAAACTTACAACCTCGTAACGTATTAAAAATGGCATGACGCTGTCATTTATTTATTCCGGTGGAACTTCGCGGAGCATTTCCGCCGTTTGGCTCCCAGACTGGAGCGGGCCGGGGCTGCGTTGAAGCGGCTCTTGCCCAATCTAGGGGGGCCAAACGCCTCCTGCCGGAGGCTCTACGCGGGGATCGTGCGGTCCATGGCCCTATACGGGGCGCCGGTGTGGGCGCCTACATTGAGGCGCCAACCAGCTCGCAAGCTGAAGGCGTCCCATAGGGTCATGGCGATCAGGATGATCCGAGGATATAGCACGATCTCCGGCGAGGCGGCGGGCCTCCTTGCCGGATTACCGCCATGGGATCTCGAGGCAAAGGCCCTCGCGCAAATATGGGAGTGGCGCGAGGAGGCCAAACGCCGGGGCGTAACTCCGCTGCCGCAGGAAATCGCGGCACAGCGGACAGAGCTCCGGCGGGATCTCATGGTGACATGGAGAGAGCGATTGTCGCAACCCAGTGCTGGGCACGCCACGATTGCGGCGGTAAGTCCCCTCTTTGAGGAGTGGTTTGAGAGGCGGCATGGCGTCCTCACCTTCCGCCTGACGCAAGTCCTCAACGGACACGGTTGTTTCGGGAGGTTCCAGTTTCGGATAGGGCGGGAGGAAACGCCCGGGTGTTTCCACTGCGAAGATCGCCCTGAGGACACGGTGGAGCACACGGTGGCGGTCTGCCCTGCTTGGGCGGAGCACCGCCGTGCCCTCGTGGAGGCGATCGGCGGCGGCGATCTCTCGCGTCCGGCCCTGGTCCAGGCGGAGCGAGAGGGCATGGGGAGCCGTCACCTCCTTCAGCGAAGCAGTGATGCTCGCGAAGAGGGAGGCGGCGCACGTGAGGGAGAGGCAGCATATGCGCCCTCGCGACCCCAGCCGCCGCAGGATACGGAGACGCCCTGGGCGTCGGGAATCCCAGGCCGATTTCCGGCCACCGTAGGCATGGGCTTGCGGACGGCGAGTAATGGGTAGCTCGCTGTCCGGTAAGGACCAAGCCCAAGTCGACGGCGCGTTGTGTTCCACGCGCGCCTCAAAGAGATGTCAGCACAAAACGTGATGGGACCCGCAAGGGTCGATGCCTGCCAGGGGTGCGGGTTTGTTCGAAAGAGACACCACAGCCCCTGGCTTGAGGGCTACTGAAGGAACACGGGTGGGCTTTAGTCAGTAAAAGTCTGACACGCCCTCCTGCTCCACCCAGAGCGGGAGAAGTTATTTGATGATTTCCCACCCAAAAAAAAAAAAAAAAAAATACGCTGTCATTTATTAGAATAACATTGAAAACAATAAAAAAAATAGTCCGTCCCGTTCTAACCTTCGTTTAATCTGTATATTTGTTTCACCTCCCTGAAGTTAGCGTCATCACAGATGAGATATTCGGTCAGATAGTTATACCTAGGATAAATATTGTATGAAAAATTGACAACCACTTATCCGACGAATAAAGAATCTAATAACTTTATTCTTCAGGTAGCTAGCTATTGGTACTTTTATCTGACGATTTAAAAATCGGCCCTAAGTTGAGTCATCGTGGAATAGCTGTATCCAGCCGTCAATAGTTCGATGGTCAGGAGCGCCGAGTAGTGAGATACAGAGATCTCCTTCTGTGAAACCATCATTCGCAGAAGGAGACTGCGGAAAAAGAGAGGAGATTGAGACCACTCGGCGGACGGCTGAACGTTCGCCGAAGCAGGAGCCGAGGCGGCAGCGCTTAGTGTTCCATGCGTAACCTATACTGAACGTCGCAGGGGTAATCTTAGCCCACGTTATCACAGACGTAATAAAAACACTGGATTTTCAACTCTCTGCGTGGGCCTGAGAAACGAGAATCCAATAGAGTGCATACCTACCAGCGCGTCGAAAGAACACACTTGGACTTTCAACTTTCGGCGCTAAGCAGTGTGTTGAAAATTCATTGGGCGAAAAAATCTCGCCGCGATTTTATTACATCTGTTAGTACAGACACCAGCAGGTCAAGCCATCCCTAACTGTCAAATTTTGCCAATTGAACATGAACCTTATGCCATTGTTATAAAGTTGAAAAACTATCAAAGAAATTTGACAGATTGGGGTAGCTTGATGTGCTGGCCTCTGTACAGACGCCAGCACATCAAGCTACCACAAATTTTCCCAATGAACATGAACCTTAAACATGAGTCATAAAGTTGAAAGTCAATCAAAAAAATTTGACACATTGGGGTAGCTTGATGTGCTGGCGTCTGTACATCATTTAGTTAATAGTCATGTCTATTCTTCCAGCGACAAATCGGTGCTCGTGCTAAGCCTGCTGCTGTATATTGTGTAATTTTGTGGCGTGCTAAATAAATGTATTTTCTTTCTAGATAGTGATAAACTTTATGTGGGTTATAATAAAACAAGTTTTACAGAAAGAATGCTTTTATTTTCCATTAAAAACTATATATACAACATTATTGGCAGCACTCCTCCCGGCTTTTTTCTAAAAAAATAATCCAGAGCATACATCTTTGGAAAAAAAAAACTAGTATTCAATAATAATTGTAGTTTTAAATAAAAACTTGTTAGTCCGAGATATACCAGACAAATTAAATGATAACAGCTGGTCTATTCTGTCAAAATCCCACCATGAAAACTTAGGTGAAGGAAGCTGTCAATAGTGTCAATCATCAGGTGGAATGACATCTCACTTCACTAAGTTTCCATGTTGACATTTTTACAGAATAGGTACATCGGCTGCTGTCCAACATCAAAACAAAGTCATGCTACGATTTGAAATGCACTGTAGAAGTTTTTTCTAAGTTAATAATTTTAAATAATCTCCGGTTAACTATAATTTTATCAAATTTATTGCGAGTACTTTTGTCATAGTGCTTTATTGCCAATTTATATAAAACAGCTTATTTTTATATACTTAGATAATAACTACGAAATATCGTAACACGAAACGGCGTACTGGTACCAAACGGCGAATTGGTACGAAACAACGTATTCGAACGAAAAGGCATTTCGATGGAACTATGCTGTTTCGGTTGTTGTCAGCTGAATTCCATATCTGTTGCTAATCAAATTAGGATGAAGACAAACGGTCGGATACAAGCATGTTAATAAGAATCTAAAAAAGTTTGCTAAGTTGAGAATTTTTCATTTTTGAATTTGTATTAAAAAAGTAAAGTATTAAAAAAAAATTGGTAGGTAGGTAAGCTAAGGGAAAAAAATCTGACTGCACTTTAACTTTTGGTAAGTTAAGCGTCTCATACGAATATGTACTTTATTCACAAGACTTTAAAGTTCATATTTGTAAGAAACTCTTATTATAGTGAATATTTTTTCGTCATGGGAGATTCGGGGTAAACGGCTGGAATTTGTTTGCACTTTAGTACTTTCAGTTATTTTACCTCTGCCGGCAGCGACCCAACAGCAACCTTATTGTCACTGTTATAAAGATGATTTTAACAGACTTTGCAGCAGCCCAATAGCAACCTTATTGGTACGACAATAAAGATTACTATGATATGGACATTTACGCAAAATCAGAAGTAAGATATCTGTGAAAAGACTAGGGTTTTTCCTACCACAGACAAAGCATTTTATTCGATATTTAAAACAGAATATAACGTCTTGGAGGCTTAATATGAGCATTTCAGTAGGGTTTAAAAATAGGGGTGTGCCTATGACCATACGAAAGATGTGAAAACTTACGACTAGAGCCGATTATACGCGATTCAGCGTCACCGACCCGAGCGTGACCCTCAACAAGTTTTCACACCAAAACTTAACTCTTAATTTGCAATCAAATAGATGATGATCAACAAAGGGTTGCCAGTTAAATATTCTTTAAACACACCTTTACAAAACATTTAAAAAAATCTTAGATTGATTACAATTGGGTCTAAATGGTCTATAAAGGGTCTTCTCTTGATGTCTACGCGTTATACTTTAACATGTTCGGTAAGTAAATGTGAATATTTTTCTATTTCAAAAATCAATTATTGGAAAAGGGTATCAGAATATGTATAGCTAAAAGGCGCGAAGAAAAATTTATCCTAAGAAAATTAATAAAACTAGTGGATATCTAATCAAGTGGTCAATAAAGACTATCATCTGTCGAGGATTTCACACAAGCGTAGTTAGACAAACTTCTAAAAGGTCATTTTAATCTGTATAATTCCGACGTTGTTGCTAGGCTATCTACCAGATAAAATTAGGAAAAGTACGTTTTAATTTGAACTCTATCCTCGATACAAATTGCAACGTTTTTGGTTCGCGATAAAGCAGGTGATCCACCCGATGGTAAGGACTAAATTCACTGATCCCACTTTCGGCTTTACAAAGTAAGCGATCCATAGAAATATGAATCTTATACTTTTGTGTTTAATGTTCATATTCGTAAAAGCGTGTGCAGGCAATCTTTACATAAGATTATGAACATTAATGCAATAGGAAAAGTGTTCAAATTTGTATGAGTCTTTAAAACTTGCCACAAGTCGTCACCGCCGCGCCACCTGACTGACTGACTGTGTTGTTCTTCTAAACTTCACAATGGATTTAGATACGGTTTTCAACATAATTTAGAGAATATATTCCGAAAGGTTATACAGTCGCCAGCAGGTCAAGCTATCCCAAACTGTAAAATTTTCCCAATTGAACATAAATCTTATTCCTTTGTGATAAAGTTGAAAAACTATCAAAGAAATTTGACAGATTGGGGTAGCTTGATATGCTGGCCTCTGTACATTCATTACTTACACTTAAACTACGCTTGCGAGAAATTTATTTAAAAATTGCAGCCAATAATTTGTAGGTAATATAAAAATACTAGATTTTTCCCGCAACTTCCTAGTTTAATTTGTCTATCTATTTTATTTCTATTTTATCTTATTTGTTAGATTTTTTTTGAAAGACTTGACGATGCTTAGAAAAATATTTTTATGTCCGTTATCAGTAACACTAAGCGACACCTGTTACTTATGCTAAAGCTTGATTTCGGATTTTCAACTTTCGACGCTAAGAACCTTGAAAATTCTAAAACACGCCTTAGTGGTCGCCTAACATTAGTGAATAGAGCTTTAGATGAGGTTTTCTTATGGATAATCTTCTCAATAAGCGTGAAGGGATATTTTAACTATAGAAACGCCCAACCCTATTGTCATATTGCCAGTTCTTCGGATGTAGGTTTCTTTTCTAAATATACCCCTTCCTCGACCATGAAAATAAAGGCAACATAATTGAATAGGCAATAGGTATGATGCAGAAAACAAGTTGAGTACAGTCGACGTAGCAATAAGTCAAAATTCCCGGATTTTAAAGAAGGTTCGCATTCTAATCTGTCAAAAATACCCCCATTTTCCCAATTATTATTTTTTACAAGTTTTTGACATTGATTGTCGCTGAGATGAAATCGCGACTAGTTTATTGCTCTTAAGGTGACACTTGTCCACATTTTTTCCATACAAACTTCGGGAGGGTTTTACTCCACTGTTTGACTATGTACATCAAAAATAAAACATGGTATGGTTTTGTCTCGTTATTATTATTGTCTGTACGGAAACAGAATACTAAAATAAAAAGCCATTAAAAAGTTATGAGCCAACAAAGATTCGTTTTTCTTGCTAATTTAACCTAACTTTGAGCGTGTTTAAGTAATAAAAGGAGTGTAAAATCTCGAAAACCAAGACGGTACCGACAAAGTTCAATTAACAATAAATTCAATATACTTTATTCGTCATTGATTTATGCAGTGGTTTTTTCAGAAAACCCGATCTTCTAAAGGACTTTTCTTAATTTTTTCGCGATTTTTTTTCCAAAAATGCTCCTGCATCTCACTCAATAACGTTGTGCATGTAGACTAGCGTCTAACTGCTCACCACTGATACTATCTCTGTCGGATACGAAGCCTGGTGAGACAACGTGATTTTTAGCCAGGCCCACCAGTGAGTTCGAGCCCGCGCAAAGTGTCGCCTTAAGGCTACTTTAGACCTTATTGAAGTTGCATTATATTATATCCCCGAAACTGTTCACCAACGCGTTGGAGGACATCTTTAAGACGTTGGACTGGACTGGACAGGGTATCAATATTAACGGCGAATACATCTCACACCTGCGGTTTGCCGATGACATCGTCATAATGGCAGAACCACTGGAACAGTTAGACCAAATGCTGCACAGCCTAAGCGGAGCTTCTCGGCGAATTGGCCTCGGCATGAATTTGGACAAGACGAAAGTCATGTGCAATTCTCACGTCTTGCCGAGTTCAATCCACATCGAACGGTCGCTTCTCGAAGTTGTGAAAGAGCATGTTTACCTGGGACAAGTCATCCAACTCGGTAGACACAACTTTGAGAAAGAAGCCGACAAGAGGATCCGGTTGGGTTGGGCAGCGTTAGGGAAACTACGGCAAGTCTTTTCGTCGCCTATTCCGCAATGCTTGAAGACTAAGGTCTTCAACTGAAGCTGAAGTGGCAGTGGGCTGACCATGTTTGCCAAAGGATCGATGGACGGTGGAGCAGACGGGTCCTGGAGTGGAGACCACGTATCGGCAGACGTAGTGTGGGACGCCCCCCAGCTAGATGGCCTTAAAAATGTGGCTGGGACAGACTGGATGCGGCAGGCGGAGGATAGTGTTGTGGCGCAGCCTGGGAGAGGCCTACGTCCAGCAGTGGACTGCGATAGGCTGAGTTGATTGAAGTTGCATTAGGTGCCATTGTGTGTAATATTTTACAATTATAGTTAATTATGAAACCGGAGGCCTAGAATTAATTATTTATGGTACGTTTTTAGCTATTTACAGTTTTCTTATAAAAAATACTGAAAAAGCTACAGGAAAATATCTAGTACTTTTTAAATACTTATATATTACGAGGCGAATCTTATCGTTTTCACTTTTAATTAATAATATTGTTTTATAAATATGTTTTTTTTTAGTATTTTTGGGATATTACGTTTGGATATTTGGAAAAAGTCTTAAGTTTGCTTATTTAGGTATATTATAAATATATTTTTATAAAATGGCCATACTGAGTTTGGGTGAACTCATTTTCAATTTTCTGATTTTGATATAAAATGGATGACAGACGAAAAAGGAGTTTGAAAAGTATAGAAACAATATATTAACGCGAATATTTTTATTTCAATTAAATAACATTCGCGTGTTAATAGATTTAGGAGACATTTTTTATCACATTTATTTTACAATTTTTTATACATTTCTAGATAATTTTCTGGATCGGTACATAATTTTCAGTATTATTACTAGCCAGTTTCATATGGATATACTTATGCAAATCCTGGCATAATTGATTTACATAGTTTTGTCTAAAGAAAGCCAACAAAATAAATATTACATTCATCAATATTTCAAGTCACTTATTTGCTTCTGATTTCAAGTTTTTTTTTTTTTATTCAATACGAATTAAATATACATTTTTGTTTTGCAAACTCCATCATGTATGGTCAGCTTATAATTTTGAGACACAAGCGTCTTTGTGAGCGGGCTATAATCTACCACGTGGGCCAAGTGCGGGTTGCTAGTCATGTCTTCGAATTTTTGGTTCTAGAACATACCAGCTTTCTTTCCTTGGCCGTTTTGGGAGCAGAGGTGATGAAATAATTCACACAAAGTAAAACGGCTGCCTGGGTACGAGCCCACGACCTACAAATCCTAGGTCAAGGCCGTTACCACTGATCCATTGATTAGTTATTTCAAGCCACACTATGCCTGCATAATATCAAGCGACATGTCTTAAAGGGCTCCTACATAAATTACTTTTTTTTTTGTATAAACAATTGATACATTTCACATGAGTCCACCCAAATTCACTTGCTAATCAAAATTTGTCACCTATACGACCAGCAATTTGAAAGGAAGCATCCTTTTTCGCATAACCTGAGTAATGCCAAGTATAATTGTATAAACACTATAATGTAAGCTTGGATTCTGTAGCTTTTGTAAAAATCAACCTTATTATTTTACTCATAAGAATAATTTTAATGTGTATACATATTGGATTTTAAATTAACGTGTTCTTAAAGGTTTAAAACGGAACTGTCATAAATGTTTTTTATTAGTACAAACCCAGACTACGGGAGTGGGACGGAAAAAATCTAGATAGAAACAATACTACTCGAACTGAGAATCGAGCCCAGGAATAGGTTCTAAGCAGACGGCATTCTGACCCTTCTTACTACCAGGAGGCCAATTCTCGTAATTAAAAACGTTCGCAGTGTCATCTCGGCGACAATCGAATTTCAAAAATTTATCAAAAATATATGGAAAATCGAGATATTTTTGACAGATTGACACTGAGATCAGAAGGCCAATTCTCGTAATTAAAACCGTTCAAAATCTAGTCGCAGTGTCATCTCAGCGACAAACAAATGTCAAAAATGTATGAAAAATCGAGGTATTTTTGACAGATTGACACTGAGATCAGACTGTGAACGTTCTTAAAATTAGTAGAATTGCCCCTCAGACTGTGAACGTTTTTAAAATGACCAGAATTGCCCCTCAGGTATCCATAGAATCTACGAATAAAACGAATTTGGTTCATCACTTGAAAAATGAACAGCTACCGTATTGGGTTAAATTAGTTATTTTTACAAAAGCTACATTTGTAGAAAGCTCCCTTCTACAAAGTTGCGGGGGTAAATCTTTAATTAATATATATTTTTAGTCCAGTTTTAATTCGAAACATATCGCACATTACACCTACAATATTAATAGAGGGGGGGGGGGGGGGGGAGCCTATTTGTAGACAAAAAAAATTTTTTTTTCTAACAACCATTTACCTAGTTAGCTGTCAGCAAAAAGATTTTATTTAGAATTAGACCTTATCAATCGCTTTCCGTCAGTTGTGATACGGGTTAAGAGCTAGCCCATAAAATAAAAATGAGATGATAGGAATTTATAGATTTTATTATCTACTAGTTTTTGCCAGCAGCTTCGCCCGCGCGTAACTTTCAACCCCTATTTAACCCTTTATAACTCAATAAAATATTATTTAATAAAATGTAGCAGTTAGGATAGGATTTCGGAAATAAGAAAACACGTATTTTTTTTATTTTCAAAATTTTTAATATTTACTTCACAAAATGAAAAAAAAGGGAGTGTGCCATTACGGGTACATTGCTGCAATGTGTTCCACTAGGAAGTATGGAATGATTTAAAACAATTGTTTTGTTTGTTGTTGCATAATGCAACTCCGCACTTTTCACAAATGGTCTGTGATTTGCCGGAGCATTTAGGGAACTTGCAGCGGATACGTTTTTCGACCCATACTGGCCAGTGACCTACTTGGTCTTGGCGCACAGCTGCTGGAGGCACAAATTGAGCTGGACCCTTGCGTTTTTTCGCCTGGATGTCTGGTTCAATGCTTCGGCGTTGAACGTGTGCTTTTATCCCCATCTTACAGAGCACCGTACCAATCTCTTCACGAAAATCAGCAGAAGACAGCAGTGGTTCATTCGTACTCTTAGTCTTATAAACCCTTTTGTACAGTAACCAGGTATTGGACATGGCAAGGTCCAGAAAATGGTAAAACATTCGAACCTGCCATCTCTTGCTTCGTAGTTTTATTTTATATCTACCCATTATACTGTCAATTAGATCGACACCGCCCATGTGGCGGTTGTATTCTCCTACCACGTTTGGTCTATCAATGGTCACATACCTCTTGTGGGGCTTGTCGTATCTAGATACTTGTGACTTGGGTAGTTCACCCACAAAACTGGAGGCAAGTGTGACTATTTTATTGTCTTTCCAGGCCACTGTAGAAATGTCTGTTCCTTCAATACAGGCAACGTTCTCAACTGAATAGCCACGTTCTTTTTTTGAGATTTCTTTTTCTGAGGGTAGTTTGCAATCAGGTATTCGGTTGCGTCGAATGGTTCCTAAGCTCAATATTCCTTGTTTTGCAAAATATTCAAGTAGCAGCAGGGATGTGAAGTAGTTGTCAAAATATAGGCGGTGATTTTGATTACGTGGTATTTCACGAGCTAGCCTGACGACGACATTTGCAGCAGCACCCAGGTTCGGCTCATTGGGGCCAACTACATTTTCAGCTCCAGTTTCTGGCTCAAACTTGTACGCAAAACCGCTCACACCGCTCAGGACATAGATTTTGTAGCCCCATTTATGGGGTTTCTTAGGATTATATCTCTTGAGGTTGTGTCTAGCTTTCGTGGAACAAATCTGTTCATCCACGCAGAGATACTTCTCAAATGGGACATCGAGACAAGTTTCATTTAATTTCGACACAATTGGCCTGATTTTGTAGAGCCGGTCATGGTCTGCGTGATCGCGAGGAACCATGTTCGAGTTGTCGTTGAAGTGAATAAATCTTCTGATTTTTTCAAATTTATTTACCGGCATTGTGTCTTTTACAAGAGGTGTTCCTAAACTACCACTCCAATGTTTCGTCACTCTTGGTAGATGCACTAACGACATAATGAAAACCAGACCAATAAATTGCTGGATATCTGTCTCTGTGACCCGGAATGGCATGTTAGTGTCTTTCTGTACGATATAAAGGTTAGTTTGGTTGGCAATTTCTATAAAAAGTTCCTTGGGAAATATTTTGTAAAAGAACTGTATCGGACTATCAAGTTCTAGAAACTCTGCTGGCAAGTCTTCGTCACCTGTAAAGCAGAGTTGCTGCTCATTTAGCTGAAGGTTCTTTTTTTTCCAACGTAAATTCAATTTCTTTTTTTTGGTTTGACTGCCTCCTGATAATCCAGGTCTGGATGATGGTCCTGGTTGAGGAACGGTTTCAGACAAAGCTGGCGGTTCGGAAACACTACTTGAATTCTCAGTAATTTCAATGATTGTGTCAATATTTACTCCATCAACCTCTTCAAAATCATCCACTTCTAATGGCACCTCCAAATCCGGAACAAAATCAGGATCTGCGATGCTGTCGTCATCACCGTCGAATCCATCTTCACTCTCTGCATAATCAAAGAGAAACTCCTCTATTTTTTCGTCTCCTAAACCTCTGGATGCCATCCTGTCGCAACAATAAAAAGTGCTCAATGTACGACACTAAATGTACATTTTAACACAATGTACCAGAACTGGCACAAACATAAAACGACAATTATTTTCAACAAAATACGGAAAATTATTCAATGTCTACAATAAATAGCAAAGAACACACACTTACCTAGTAAATTCACAACACAAACAAACAGTTGTCACAGTTACAATATTTTTCGTCTAATATCAAAACTTTGTAAACAAACGTATTCTACGAAACACCAAACTGTTCGATTCAAATTCGTTTTTCTTGAAAAAGCGCCATCTGTTGGCTATAAATTATACTAAATATTTAAGCGCGCTATGTTCCCGAACGAGAACTCTGTTCTATTACGGAAAAAATATTTTGCTTTGGATTTTATATGGAAAAATTTGGTATGTTCCAGTACTGTCCCACGGTTGTATAAAGGGTTAACTTCCTTAGGAGTTGAATTTCAAAAAAAGCTTCCTTATTCCTTGTCTACATTATAAGGGAACCTCTGTGCAAAATTTCAGCTTTCTAGGTCCAAGGGTTAGGGCTGGATGGTGATGAGTCAGTCAGCCAGGACTTTTCTTTCTATTTATATAAGTAGATTTTTTTGCTTGGTTCCTATAAACAAAAACGAACCGTTTTGCTTGCCAATAAGTAGCATTTTTTATTGTCAAACTGGGCATATAAATTGATTCGTAAGCTATTTTTACCTGTGATAGCTACTTCTATATGGGAGGGGTCTACTATACAAAGTCATGAGGCCTTTGCTTCCTTATTGGTAAAGATACAAGAGTCTTAATTTTCACCAATCACGGTCCCTAAATTATAGGAATCGGTCATAACTTGAATCAG
Source organism: Polymixis flavicincta (assembly GCA_949987655.1). Classification (NCBI taxonomy): domain Eukaryota; kingdom Metazoa; phylum Arthropoda; class Insecta; order Lepidoptera; family Noctuidae; genus Polymixis; species Polymixis flavicincta. The sequence continues at coordinate 9,689,590 of OX465198.1, read as the reverse complement.
TCTTGGCCCAGTGGTTATTTAAATCCACATTGTGGTTTGAGTATGCACATGGCTGACCTCTCTTAGATTTGATTCTGGGAGGTGGATGACAGAAGCCGATTTCAAGTAAAATTTCATGTGATTAGAGGTATATAATTGTCCAGCAGTGGACCGCTATAGATTATAATTTTCTTCTTTATATAAAAATTAAATGCTGTTCGTTGCTCAGCGCACTAGTTTAAAAAGGCTGGATCGATTTTGTTATCTTTCGTTTTAAAATGTTATCAATATGACCGAATTAGGTTTTAAGCAAAAAATTAATTTGTAAAAATCAGAATGTTCTTTTTTATGGGATTTATGAAATTTGGACAGGACAGTCTGTTCTGTCATTCAATTTGACAAGACAGACTGTACAATTTGAATGAAAAATGAAGAATAAAACTGGACTAAAAACTATAAATTTCGTTATAAAATCAACTTACGTATAGACGATACAACAATATATATATATGTTTACAACCATTATTTACCTGAATCAAAACATCTATTATATCACATTTTTAACATATATTAAGAAACCTGGCCGATTCTTCGCATATACGTTTTTATTTATACAAAATTATTCTTTTTTTTTTTTTCATAAATACATTGACTAATTTGGAGTGTGTTCAGATTGTGAGACGAATGTGGCGCAACGTTGGGCATCTCAGGAGCAACGATTATTTCCGAATATAACTAGGAAAGATCATAAAATACCGTAAAAAAAAAAACAATACTTACCTTATTTCAGAAAAAACTAAATTAAAATCTCTAATTAAAACGCAGTGTCGCATTCTTATATGTGTGGCTCACAAGATTTAAAAAGCGCCAGCCAATCAGAGTCCAGTATTCACCAGCTGACCAATCTGAACACACTCTTTGTTCACGGGCGGTACATTTTGAAACTTATAAGCATTCCAGTTTCAAAACTTGAGTAGGTGCGAAGGCTAGAATTTCAACTACATTGAAATTACACAAAATTATGTACAATTAATCATACCTTGCCTTGGAAAAAATTAACAAGTTTTTTCTTTTTTTTTTAACAAATTGCTAACGTCTAACTAATTAAAAAAAAAGGTCGGGCTGTTTGTATGTTGGGCGACTTTTTCGCGCGATTCTCTCTCGATGTACACCCAGACTTTCAGCTATGAAATACAACGTGCCAGTAACTTGTGCAAAAGTATGACAGTAGCTTGTTTTTGATTGTGCCATAACAGTTTCTGAATCTTCTTCATAATCTGCCTAGCCTTTTCCCAACTGTGTTCGGGTCAGCTTTCAGTCTAACCGGATGCAGCTGTTATTTGGAGCGACTGCCCATCTGACTACGCAGTTACTGAGTAACACGATACCCCTTGGTGAGACTTGTTGTCAGACTTTTGAGCTTCTACCCATGACTGTCAAAGATCGCGGCTTAACGTGTGTTCCAAGGTACGGAGGGATCTCAGTATTTAATTGATGGTCCCCCCCACGGGCCCTTCTGGATCTTCAAATTAGCGATAGAAGGGTATATCACGATGGTATCCGTCACTTGCATACTTTCGTGCAAGTCACTGGCACTATGTGCATTCCTGGCTTGTGAGGTTATAGAAAAAAAGGACTTTGAGAATACCCTACACATTGATGATACAACTCGTCTAAGTTTTAATTGCAGCTGCGATTGGTCGCATTCGATTTATCAGTCAAGCCAACATATTGTATGAAGACTCGTAGTGTCTTAAAAAGCCATTTATAATACACAATTATTTCCTATACATATACAGAAAGTACCAAGTTATATTGAACACTGTAAATTTATTTAGTCTTTGAACGTACGACGGCTATATTAAAAGGAAAATAGGGACCCCATAATAATTTTATACGAATTTGCATATTTCTTGTACAAAATGTATTTTCTCATATATTTCACAGTAAATGCGAGACAACACAAACTTAAAAACTATTCGTTGAATTTACAGTATTTCCATTCACTTCAAAGTAACCTAAAGTCGCACGAAAAAGTCGCAGCGACTAATCGCCGGTTTGCAACAACCCTAAAATGATACTATTTAAAAAATTCACAATTGTCTAACTAACGACATCTTAAAAGCTAACTTTCGATACCTATACATCGTTATTTGCTTTTTAATTTAATATTATTTATATATTTTGTAATTCATTCGTCCAATCACTCAACGCTACGTCATAATATTTTTGTTTTGTATTTTTTTAATTTATTTTTAACACCTAATCAGAATTATTCATAAGAATCGTCACATACATAAAGTAAGCTTTTTTTATCGTAGAGCATCGATATCTATAGAATAATAATTTATCGACACTTCAACAATGCGGGTAGCAGTGATATTGGCATACTTCGTTAGTGACGTCATTAGTCTTAGCTTCGGGATCATTCGTGTTTTACGAAGTTCGCCGATGTCACTGCACCCGCTTGTACGATAAGTCTTGGGCCAGCCAGAAATAGGAAAAAAATACTATAATAATCTAGACAGGCCCTAATACCTACAAAATATACACTTACATTTAAATTATTTAAAACAAAAATCTCACCATTTTACAAACAACAGTCACTATCGCCAACCAACCAAAAAGTTGCAATTTTTGTAATTTTTTATTTTTCATTTTTTTTAGTTCTGTAACTTATGGTTGGATGTCGATTTTTTGTGAAAAAAAAAATGTGTATATCAGTATCAGATTGAAACAGAATTACATAGTTTAATATGTACTTATATTTTACTAAAAGTACAAAAGAAAAAAATACCAAATTGATGAAACTGCCCTTCTAGACAGTCCGTTCTATTAATTGTTTAGTCCCATTTTGCAATTGAAGATAATTTTATTGAAAAACTATTTATCAATCCATATAAAAAATCTCTTATTATGACACTGATATACATTTATTTTCAAGCCCATTCATCCCCAGGGTGGGTGACGGCGTCAGTGGCCGTTTTATTAGTATAGCTAGCATCCCCGCACCTAGACCCGCCATTTTGAATTGAGACACGATTTTGGCTCCCAAAACAAGTCCGTTTGAAGAACCGCCACAACTGCTCGCATTCTATTTACAAAAGTGCTGTTATTAATTAATGATAATTTACAATTCAGTGTTCCATTTTTAAATTTCGACACAGCTGCGACGTCAGACATTCGAATTTCGAAATCGAACCAAAACCGTGCCCCGTTGAAAAAAAGAGAAGAGAAAAAAAAAACAGGTGATGATTAATTTAAAAAAAGGTTTTAACCGTAGGTACACTACACTATTGAGGTCCGATAGTTGTTGCTTGAGGAACGTCGACACACGAAGCGCTACCGCGGACGAGGCTGACGTCACTTGGCCACGTGACCGTTGCCCATCGCCTGCTCGACGACCTGCAAACGTTCGACCAGTTCAGCGCACAGCCGTGTGTCGTCGTTCCTAATGAGGCTGCAAGGGTCACGCACAGCAATGGGACGAGAAAGACTATAGAAAATTAAATGAAAATGACCTCCCTGGTTTCAGAGAGGCTCATCAAATATCTGCTGGTCTATTCTGTTAAGATCTCACTGTGAAAAATTAGGTGTAAAGTGAGCTATCAATAGTGACAGGTGGAGTGACAGGTCGCTTCAAGCTCACTTCACCTAAGGTTTCACAGTGAGATTTCGACTATGACTAGACTAGAATCTGACCTCTCTCTAATCGTCTGTCGAAACTAAGAACACCTAATAAAATTACTCGACGTGATATTTTCCAATAAATTAACACCCACTGAAAGGCCAAACAACGCAAAACTGCTAACAGAATCTTCTCATGTTCAGTTTTTCACACTGAATCAATCAAATCAGTAAACGAGTTTTAAAGATTATGTTAGCATATTTTTGTGTTGATTAGCCAACTTCCATGTTATAACGGACGTAAAAATATAGCGGCGGGATTTTGCCGCGTACTGGATCGTCAAAGCACTGCGCAGCGCCGAGAGTAGTTAATCCAACAGTGTTTTTTCGACGCGCTGAGCGCACTCTGTAGAATTTTCAATGTTCGGTTCAACAAAAAGAGTCGAAAATCCAGTACGCGTAATTTTTACGCCCGTCCGAACGTGGACTTAATCAGAAACAGTGTCAATCTGTTATCAAATATTCTATCAAGTAATTCGTATAGCTGTTCGTATTTCGGACAGCAGAAAGTTAACGCCTAATGTTACGATTAATCATCAGATCAGACGACCTATTCGGTAAAAACTTACCGTGAAAACTTTGGTGAAGTGAGTTGTCAATATATGTGTTATCTCGCCTGATGATAGGGATTGACACAATTGACAGATAGCTTCACCGACTTTTCACGGAGATATTTTTTACGGAATACATCGGCAGAGATTTGATTAGTCTTTTTGAAACCAGGGGTTTGAATGAAAATACTTGGGTTTGTAAGAATTCATCTAATGATTAGATAAACACTAAAACAGAATCTCAAACAGTACGTGACAACAAAGTAATTATCCCACCGCTGTGTGTTTATTTATACACATTTACAGCTCGGATTGCCATGGAAACCAAAACCCTAATTGCATAATACACTCGTAAAGCCAATCCATTTCATTTTGACATTACTACAAAATCCATCGCTTTAGATCTGATCTGTCTACATAAAAATAAAGCCTCAAATACTGCCTGTAACTTGCACAGATGTATGCAAGTAGATTGCACGCCTTTGTGATATTCACCAATCAGAAGTTGGAATGGCAAAATAGCATGCAAGTATTGCACACTTTCGTGCAATGGCATGTGTACTCTTAACGCAATGAATATTGTTGTACTGTCAAATCGACCAACTGTCAAAATGACTGGCACTGTCACAATGACACTAGTTGTCAAAATGACAGATACTGTCATTACGAGTGTATTACAAAATTCGAGTGCTGTTCTTTTTACAAATCCGAAGTGGTATGTGCCTCCCGCCACCAGGGTTTTAAAAAGCGAGGGTACCCAGCGAATAATGTGCGTTTGCAACCCAAAATGGACTTTTTCAAAGTAAAGAGGTTTTGTTTGAAAAAGCCTTGAGCCCCAGGAGGTCACGATATACACAGCTGCGCGCAAAGCTATTATTTAGCTGTTACATTCAAAACATCAATTAGTTTTGGGACTATTTTTTTTTTATTATAATGAAATAAATACGCTATCATTCTTTTTTTTTAATAGAGCAAACGGCTGTTTCTTTTCAATATGTGTTCATATTTTAACAGCGCCATTGTTACGCAACTGATTTCCGATAATTGCGCTGCAAATTCACGCTCAAGGCAACAATAGTGACTTTTTTTTTTAAGTTATTAATACTTCTTTTATTCCACTATAATACAAAATATAAATAGCCCAAAACTGTTAAAGAATTGCCGGCAGACATTGTCAAGTATTGTTGTCTTTCGGCTGAAAAATCAGCAACCACATAAACGTTGCTAGCTATAAAACAAATTACACAAAATTACTGAAGACATTTTCTATACATGATAAAAATAACCAAATCTCTAGTTTCAGTAAAAAAGAATAAAAAAATAATTGGAGAAAGAAGATACATGGTTGACCACAGAAGAGTCACTTGAGAAAAGAAGCAAATAAAAACATAAGTAATCACTTTTATTACAAGAATAACAACAGTTGCAGTAAAATAAATATAACAGCTAAATAATAGTGAAAAAAAGGTGCTTTTTGACAGACCAGTGTAATGAAAAAAAATGTCAAGCAACATCATCATGCAATACATTATAACAATATTGTGTTAATTATAGACAGTAATAAACGCTGTATAAAGTTATGACAAAAAATATCCCAAAAAGTATACGAAAAAAAAAAAAATATGTTCAATAATTTCAGAGAAAATCTCAAACATATACGCGTACAGGTCGAACACAGAACTATCTTTTTTTACGTCCGTGGTTAATAAGGTTACACCGCCGATATTCATGACATAACTTTATTCAAGCGTTAATTAGTCAAGAGGTATAGAATGAAACTTATTTAAAATGTTAAAATTTATTAGGAGTTTCGTAAACTACGAATTTTATTTATTCATATTTTAATAATTGAGTGTAAAATGTTACTCAAAGTGCGTTTTGCAGGACAATGTCAAGTGTTTATAATTCGAAAATTGAGAAAGAAAGAAACAAAGTGGTTTTAGGTTTAAATATTATGACACCCAGTCACGTTTTAAGAGGGCACATTGCCATGCAAAATACCCATTTTCTTGTACTCTCATTAAAATACACATTTTTTTTGTACAAAAATATCACAGTTTACGAAAACCTTTTCACCTTTATCAAAAGATCATTGTTAATTTCTTTATTAAAATATGTTGGTTTCATAAACTCAAATAAAATGCAAAAGTCGTCAAATTACGAAATCATACCTTTTAATTAAATAAAATCGTTTTGAAAATATAATAAATTCGATAGATTCAACTTATGCAAACAGTAATGCTATTTTTTACAAATATAATGATGAAATTCGGCATGGTAATCTCAATTTTAGATGTTTAGACATAATTCGACACTACATTTTAAAATAGAATAAGTACCCGAATGACAATATTTTTTTGTTAAAAATGCCACTAAAGAATTTTAAGATTATTAATAAACACAATCTATATTAGGTATTGAATAATATTTTTAGATCTTATAATTCATAATACTTTTTAATTAAAAAAATGTTTATAAAACGATTATTTTAAGTTTATTGAAAACATTCGTAATTATATTTTTTTTATTGTTCTACGAGGCAAATTACAATAATAAGTTACCTTGAATTCGTACAAGTTTTTTTTCTGCTGTCTGTATATCCCGTGAAAACGTCCGTCGTAAAAATTTACGTTGAAAAATTGCGATATTTTCATAACAATTTGACAGTAAATATTAAAATAATAATTTTAAAACATTAAATGCTAGTAAATTATACTGATAAATATTTATAAGAGGTTAGTGTCGAATTATGGCTAAACATTTTGGATTTAAATAAACAACTCAATCTTATAGTTAACACCGCGTCACACTATCAACATATACTGTCAATATAATTTGACAATTTTTATTTTGTCAAATATTTATAAAAAATATTTTATTATTTATTTTAAAAGGTTTTGCCAAAATACTATGTACTTAAAATATTGTCAATATTTACTGAAAATGCAACGCTTTACTGTTATGATTATGAAATGATTATTCAAGAATAAGAAACGAATTTTCTAGAAAAGGAAAGATGAAAAAAAGAAAACTACTGAATTAGCCTCTAATAACTTAAAAAATAATGATACAGTATGATGATTTTATACATTTTTACTTTTCAGAAAATTTCAAAAATTCTGAATAATCATGCCATTTATAACTCAGGAAATCAAAGTAACATTTTTATACAAAACTATAATAAACTATGAATATACAAAAAAATTAAAATATTTCTTGTCATTAGCAAATGAACAAGCTTTAAGTACTTTCGTTTTGGAAAACATATCAAAAATATAAGATTTTTATTTCTACTACAGTATAATGGTAACAGCAATGGCACCATATTCAGATGTTTCTTTTTATTTACAAAATTTACAAAAAATATATATGTATACAATTGTTTTCATAGATAATTTTAAAATACAGGAAATAAAAAAATAACCAGTACGCAAACTGTAAGAATGAATTCAGCATATAATTTTACAATAGCGCATTTTATTGTCGGCAACCAAAAAAAAAAAAAAAATCTGCTGTTTCATAGAAAATTACAATATCTTGTCAAAATGTATGGAACCGCAATTTTCTTTTTTTGACCGATGAAAAAATTCTACGCTAGGTCATCATCATCTGCCTAGCCTTTTCCCAACTATGTTGGGGTCGGCTTCCAGTCTAATTGGATGCAGCTGAAGACCAGTATTTTACATGGAGCGACTGCCTATCTGACCTCCACAACCCAGTAATGGGATAACAAGATACCTCTTGGTAAGACTGTCAGACTTTCGGGCTTCTGACGACTCGTAACGACTGTCAAAGATCCACGAATGAGAGCCGGGACCAGCGGCTTAACGTGCTTTCAGAGACACGGAGGGGTCTTGGTATGTTAAGATCGTCATCCATCTACGGACCAACCGCGGTAAACGTAGCTTAACCTGATCGATCCACCTGTGCGGCTGATATCAGCTGCACAGGTGGATCGATCAGGTTAAGCTGAGCCTTACTTAGCCACAAGCATTCTAAGCTAAGTCTAGGATCATAATTACGCTGAGTTCATGGTTAAAGTTGGTAAACTGGTTAAAATGTTCATCATGTAAAGTTAAGATGTATAAAAGTCTGCCATAGGAGATTTTGTTGTAAACTAATTGACGTTTTCGTCTTTTTTTTTAAATCTTTATAAAACCTACGAAAACATTTGTATAAAATACAACAATTCCGTAATACTTATACTCTATTTGAAATAAGATTAGGAATTTGAACAAAACTTTTTTAGAGGCCGTTCAACCGATTTTTAATTTTATTCTGTAAGGATGGCATTCAAAGCAAAAAAGTGGTTACGATACCAACTGTTTACTGCATATGCGATTTATCATGCTACCATCGCATATCAGTTGAAGGGACTGCAAAAAAAGGTTTATTTCAATATCTAATCTTATTCCAAACGGAGTGTATATATTTAGCTTCGAATTTGAAAGCTTGTTTTAAGGAACAATATTAAAGATAAACCCTGTACATATTTTTTTTTTTACTTTTTGATCATTTTTGAGCAAGCATTTCTTTATAAACATATTTTACAACTTAAAAAAGGAATATTTATATTTACTAACAACTCAACTTTTAGCTAAAGAAATACCTATTATTTTCATTGAAAATGTAATTAAAGCTGAAATGGTAATGTGTTCAGATAGTTGCCTAAAATTATTTTTTATTTGCAACTTTATAAATCACTTCATAAAATAGAGTATACTATAAAAGAAAAAACATATTAAACATTTCAAAAATGTCGTATAAATATTGGAAAAATTATCAAAAGTCCTTTTATGGAATGCTTTAATAGTGAAAATCACGTTCTATATAAATAGTTACAATACGATCGATGAATGATGACCGGTCTGAAGTGTGCACAGAAGGCTGCGCAATAGAAAAAATAGGCTCCGGTCTGTTTAAAACGTCAGACGCTACCGACAGAGGGCGCTGACGTCACGTCGGATGACTGACATGTTACCAGTCGCGGCTTCATGGTCTGTCTCTTCCTTTGAGATCACTACATTGAGTGTACCGAGTCTTTTTTTTTTCAGTATTCAACGCTCGGTTGAGCACGGAAAGTTGAAAATCCAGTGCGCGAAAACGTCCATAGGAACTAAATGGGGACATTAGGCGAGAGTAATATAGAATATGCGCGAAAGTTCGGAGGAGTCAATTTTCAGAGCAGCCATGTTTCATCGGTCGTATAGTATAGTATACATTTAACAGGCCTACGACTTACAACTAAATAAAAATATCACTCAATGTGATGTTTAGTCAAAAATGTAAATATTGTAATTCTTTTTAAATCGCATAAATTTGTAGTATAACGTACAGTTGTCTGGGCGATAGGAACATTGACGTGTAAACTGTTACCAATAGCTTCAGTGTGCACATGATTCTGATCTTGATGGATCATGAAAATTGTCGTCTATAAAGAAAAAATAAAACAAAATGTACGGAACAGCATTTTTTGGGGACCAACGAATAAATTCGACAAAGGATCAGAATCATCTTCTGCCGATCTATTCTGTTAAAATCTCACTGTGAGAATTTGAAGTGATCTGTCATTCCATCTGACACTAGGAATTGATAATAATGACAGCTCACTTCACGCAGGTTATTACGGTGGCATTTCTACAGAATAGCACTGCTCAAGTTATGGCGCGCGTCGATGTCCTTACCCACCCTGTATACTTTTAGTATAACGTACAGTAGTATATATAATTTATTAAATTTAGTAGCTGTCAAGCGACACAGAATAGCAAAAAGCTATATATGATTTAACTACAGTAAATATTTACATTAAATTTTTAATATAAATATATTTTTGCCAGATATGTTTAGGGGAAAGTAGAATGTGTAAGAATTCTTTAGTTACAGTTTCTCAGGCCTCCTCTCGGAGTGAGTGAGAGTTTACACAAAATAAAAGCGCCTGTCTGGGTGCGAACCTACAGCCTACAATCGTAAATCACGGCCGTTACCACTGAGTCACCACTGAGAGTTACATACAGAGAATTAAATAGCATTTGATTTTCAAAAGTTTCTTTAAAAAAAAACAATATTTTTCTCCCCCAAACATACATGGCTGTGTAAATATAAAATAGTATATAATATGTATTTAGGCCCTGTAAATATGTTGTATATAATCCTATATTATTTGTACATAAGTTAGATATTTAGCTCGTCAACAATGTATACATAGTTTTAAATACTTTTTTTTTCTAATATGTGATCGCAAATTGTGATATTGCAATGTAAATAGTTGCCCTATAAAAAGTTCTGCTTAAATAATTTGGCAACTCCGTTCCGTTTTAGGGTAAAATGCGACTGTGGTTATAGCTGCCATAAACAGTTTTTTTTTTTAAATCCCTACTAATATTATAAATGCAAAAGTAACTCTGTCTGTCTGTCTGTTACGCTTTCACGCCTAAACCGATGAACCGATCGTCATGAAATTTCGCTTAGATATAGTCTGGGATATGGAGGATATTGGCTACATCTTTACGTGATAACCGACATCCTTGCGGACTGAGCCGCGCGCCAAAGCTAGTACTATATATAATATTACTGTGTACAGTACGCCCGTCCTTTACTAAGGGCTGATCTTTCAATAGTCGGATAACTTCTATCGGCGGAATAAATATGTCGGTTTTGACAGCTTTTGCATTGAAAATATCCTTTTTTTCTTCAGATAAAACTGACTATTATAACTGACTATTGAAAAATCAGCCTAGAGGCGAGACTGCAATCTACAAAGCTGGGCTGCTCCTGAGAAATTCCAGTAGAAAATCCACAAAAAAATTTGCTTGACCTGGGATGGAACCCAGGATCTCATGCTCAGCAGTAGCGCTTGTAACCACTAGACCAACGAAGCAGTCAGCTGCACATATTTCGAAAAAAAAATAAGCAGGAAGAATTGTCTTACCCACAATTAAGTACAAAGATATAAATAGGCCAGCTATAACCACAATACGATTACCCTTAATTAAGTCTTTAAACTAGCACAAGTTGAATACTAAAAAACATTCAACAGAATATATATTCAGTAACTAATTTAACACTTATTTAAGTCAACTTAAACAATTAATTAAGTCAACTTAAGCAATTAATTAAGCCAACTTAAACAATTAATTAAGTCAACTTACAAGTGTTTAAGTTGACTTAATTAGGTGTTTAAGTCAACTTAAGCACTTAATTAAGTCAACCTAGGGCTGATTTTTCAACAGTCAGATATTTTTTATCCGAAGAATAAATCTGACAGTTTGACATATTTTCTATACAAACGCTGTCAAACCGACATATTTATTCCTTAGAAAAAAGTTATCTGACTATTCAAAAATCAACTCTATTACTATAAGTTACAAGTCTCTTGTTGATCCGACATATATCTTAAGTCTACCAATTCCCTTAATAAAATTGCACATACATTTACTCACATGCGAATACAACGTGATAAAGAAGTCAAAAGCTCACTTTAAACTGGTAATCTATGGTCAGATATTATAGAACATAAGATAAGAACAATTATTTGTCCAAAATATGAGTGCAACACACAGGGCATGCATAGTCGACATCCACACGAACGTAATAAAATCGTAGCGGGATTTTTTCGCGCACTGTGACTGATCCGATTTAAACAAAATCTGCTTTATGCATACTTCCGAACTTTATATTTGTATCAAGATTGTTCATATTTATCAAAGTATCTATTTTTTCGTACCAAGACTTAATTCTTAAAGAATCCACCATTTTAATTACTATTGTATAAAGGACTTTTTCTACTCTATTATCCTTTGCATTGCGCATAGCTCTGGTAGAGCCAGCATTAATAACGACATAAAGAACCGTTTGAAAATTGGACTGTATGCTTTCAGAATATTCTCATGCCTACCATATCTGACGATAGACTCCCAGCCACACACACACACAAAAAACGTTACCAACCAATGAACACAATAGTATCTAGCGTTAACACTACTTAACTACAACATTTGTGACACTACTCCGGCGGCGGCGGGGGCACGGGCGGCGGGGGCATGGCGGGCAGCGGGGGGCGCGGGGGCGGCGCCGGGGGGCGCGGGGGGGCCGGCGCGCGGGGCGGGGGCCGCGGGGGGTACATGAAGCCCTCCATGCCGTAGTAGTACCCGTCCATGCCGAGCCCGTAGTACAGCGGAGGGGGGGGCTGCACCATGAAGTAAGGTAGGGGCTGCCTGAAAGGGGGGGGAACATTCCAGTGGCCTACCTTGGGGTGGTGCGCCGCCCCGTTGTGGCGCGCCAGCTTGGGCGGCGGGGCGGGTGCGGGGCCGGGCGCGCGCTTGCGGGACGCGTCCAGCACGTCGCGGGAGATCTTGATCTTCAAGCTGGAGGTCTGCGGCGGCGGCGGGGGCGCCGCTAACCTTTCCTTAGGAATTTTAATCTTCAACCCGGGACTCGTCGATAACTTCTCTTTCGGAATTGTTATCCTTAGAGCCCCGTCTTGCTGTTGCTGGGCCTCTACCGGTTGAGGAGCGGGACTGTCTTTCCGCTTCTCTCTATCCTTCTTATGCTTTTTGCGTTCTTCTTTAGATTTGTCGCGATCTTTGTGTTTGTGTTTGTCCTTTTTCTTTTTTTCTTTCTTGTGTCTATGTTCCGGTACTTCTTCTAGAGGTGGAGGGGGTTCTACTACTGGCGGAGGTGGTAAGACGGGCGCGGGAGGTGGTTCCACGACCGGCTCGCGCTTCACTTCAGGCGATTTTCGCTCTGTAGCGACGGTTATAGGAGCTGGTTTGGCTAAACTTTCCTTTAGTAAATTAGATACTAATGTAGGATCAGTTTCGATGCCATTCACCGGACGTGCAGGCGCTTCAGGCTTGCGTTCAGGCCCTCTAGCCTTAATCGCGTTACCTCTCTGCGAGTCACGGATAACATTCTCATATCCTGGCGTTTCGTCAATTTTCTTGACAACCGGTACCAACTCAGGTTCAGAACTAGACTGTTGACGCTGTCTAGGCTTCTGTACTTCCTTCGAAGGAGGAGACGAGAAGGGGGACAGTATAGCCGGCGGTTGCATCTCTCTGATGGCCGCTGAAGGGTCCGGCCGCTTCCTATGCGGACTCGGCGGCCTCTGCTCTTGAGTTTGTACAGGAGGTTGAGGTACTGGCGGTGCTGGGGTTGGGGCCGGCCTAACTTCGGGCTTAGGGCGATGTGAGGTCGGTTGGGGAGGCCTACGAGGCGCTTGAGCAGCCGCCGCGGTCGGCGTGGTCGCATTCTCAGGAGAGAATAAGGAAGGAGGTCTCGTCCTTTGAGGTACCACTTCAGGTTGAACAGCAGGTGGATGTGTAGGGGCTGGTGTCGCAGTCGCTGATGTTGCCGTGGAAGTGGCAGTTGAGGAACCAGGGATGGGAGGACGGTGGTGTCTGTGGTCATGTGGCGGTTTCTGGTGGTGAGGTTTGTGTGGGGGCCAGGGATGGTGTTGTTTATGGTGATGTTGGCCAGAAGGTCGTTGATGATGAGGCGGTGCTTGAGCATTAGGTCTTGGTTGCGGAGCGCCAGGCCTGGCCGGTTGCGGCTGCGGCTGTTGTTGTAAGGCCTGTTGCCGTCTCTCTCTCTCCTCCCGTCTTTCCCGTTCTTCCCTCTCTCTCTTTTCTCTGTATAGGGTGTAGTCTATTTTTTGTGGTGGTGGCTGCGCTGGTGGTGGTGCAGTCGTTGCTGGTACGTAGCCGCCGGGGACTGGTTGACGTCTTCTTTCCCTTTCGTATTCTGTAAAGATAGTTCGGTTATAGGATTTGGTGATACAGTACTTGTGTACAATTAAGTTGTAAACTTGTTAACTTCATCTGAAGCTGAAGCGGGAACTGAGTTTATACTCCTTATGACAATGTTTTAAATTTTGACACTGCATCAAACAAAATGAGTTTCATGCTTTACTAATTATGTTTCCAAAAAGAGATCTATAAGGTTTCGAACACTTTGTACCCAAAAAGTTAATTGGAAAGTCGGAAAAAAAATTTTTTACACCCTCTACATTTTTTACCATTACAGCGAGTATACAATTAAAGAAGTTGGAGTTTTTGGCGGGATCGCGTTGGAACATTTCGCACGAAATTTCATGAAATAGCGAATTAAATTGTATAATTTTGGTAGTGAATTATTCAATTTAATTACGCGTGAGTGCACAAGTGTAGTGAAGGTGAAAACAAGTGACTAACGTGGACTTTTCGTGTTCCCCCCAAAAACTCCTAATAGGTTGTTGTAAAGTTACTACCGCTTTACAATAACTTTGACTGGACTGACTATGACTTTTTTGTAACTTCATGCCTGATATCGGGCCATTTACTTGATTGAAAAGTAAAATTACTTGACACTTGGTAAATAAATGCACAAACCGTACGAAGCGAAAAACAAAAAAAAAAAAAACTCAACCTAATTCTGACCTCTGATAATCAGTCAAAAATACCCTCAAATAGTACAAAATAAAAACGTACCTTTATCAAATGACTTGTCAATGTCATCGACGCCGGCGGCATGCTTCTTGTCAAACGGAGAGTTCGCTACGCCCGAGCCGGATGCGTTCGGCAACGAGTGGGGCGAACTGCCGTCTGCTGCAGGGAATAATGTATGGGTTAGTTTACTTGAGTTTTAAAATTAAGAACAGCTTTGTGGAGGGCAAGAGATAATCATTACTAATATTATAAACGCGAAAGTTTGTATGTATGTTTGTTACTCTTTCACACAAAAACTGCTGAATGAATTTGGATTAAATTTGGCACAAGGATGGATTATAACCTAGATTAACACATAGGATACTTTTTATCCCGGTAGTACAGTCTCGCGGGATAATATCCGACTTACTCGCGGGCGGAGCCGCGGGTGGACGCTAGTAAACTGATGAAAAGAGTATCGTACGATTCACTAAGGGTAGTTAAGAGATGTCTAAATGTCAAAAATGTATGGTTTTACAGTCGCTTATCATTACTCAACTTTAAGAAACGTTTATAATAAGGGGCAGTGTGTTTATTAAAAAAATTACAGAAATAAATATCTTTTACGCGCCTTAATGGGGGCCATTTAGGGGGGGGGGGGGGGTGTGTGTTCAACGAAATGTGACATTGTGTGACAAGGGACAGGGGGAGCCAAAAGCTATGTGACATCACATGTTAAAATCTAAAATCCTAAAATTCGAAATTTTTATGTAAACCAAAAACTTAAAAATATTTGATGTCACACAAGTGCAATTTGGAATTATTAATGAGGTAAAAGATCCGTCAAAAATGTAACGGATAGAGATACGGACACCTATCCATTAAAAAAATAATTTTCGAAATCCATCCACAATATTGACGGAGATATGAAAACCTCCACCGCCTCGAAGTCTTAAAAAAAAAATAGCGTTATTAAACGTAAACTCACCAGCTTTAACATTCATCATCTTCCTCTTGAGTCTCGAGGGGCATTTCTCGAAGATGAGCAGGAATTCCGCCGTCAGTTTCTCGAGCAGATCGGTCGTGACTGACCGGTCCACGTAGGAGAACCAGTGGCGGCCCTCGTTTGATTGCGGGATCTGTGCGTAGATTTAGAACCGGTTTCTTAGGGAGGTTTGTGTCAAAAAGGTCGGTTAACGAAAAACTTAGAATTTGGCCTTTTCACCCTGCTTATTTCTCAGATCAACGAAGTAGTACAGACGCCAGCAGGTCAACCTATCCCAAACTGTCAAATTTTCCCAATTGAACATGAACCTTATTTCTTTGAAATAAAGTTGAAAAACTATCAAAGAAATTTGAGCAAGTAATAGGCAGGACTTCCATTGCTATCTTCTGGGTATAAATCTTGACTATGGGTCCATATTACAGATCCTCACTCAAGCATTACTTAAAATTAGTTTAAAGCCATTTGATTGGATGAAACTAGTTTGCGGTAGTAGTGACCTTATATTTTTATTTTTTTGAGGGTGGGAAATCGTCAAATAACTTCTCCCGCTCTGGGTGGAACAGGAGGGCGTGTCAGACTTTTACTGACTAAAACCCACCCGTGTTCCTTCAGTTGCCTGTGTGCCAGGGGCCACGGTGTCTCTTTCGAACAACCCGCATCCCTGGCAGAGGTAGTAGTGGCCTTGATCATCAATTATGATTAATCTAACCTTTTCAAAACTATGTTGAGATTGGCTTCCAGTCTAACCGGATGCAGCTGAATACCAGTACAGTACCCGGCGATAAATATTGCACATCGACCTTTGGAAAGAGACAATCGGCTAATTTCGGCTTCATAGAGCGTTATCTCTGTCGCACACTGCCTATGCAGTGTTGCCAATTTGGCGACTTTGTCGCTAGAAATGTCTTAGCGACACAAAATAAGATTTGGCGACAAAAATGTTTAGCGACTTATCTGATGACTTTTGGAGTACAAGTCAAAACAATTTTAGGGCTTGTAGTATATACATGTTTTGTTAATTCGACATCGAATTAAATAGGGCCAAGAGATAAATAAGGAAAACGCAAACGCACTTGCGCGTCAAATGCAAACTTAAAGTTGGATTCGTGTATGCTGTAGCTTCAGTTATTTAAAAAATATCCATTTTTTTTAAACTCTTCTTCTAGATGTATGGTAAAAAAATTGAGAGCGTTCGGAAATCATCTAGTTTAAATAAACATTAGTGTTTTTTTTATGTATTTATAATCCAATTAAATACCGCCACTAGCCTCTTATGCCCCTCCCAGAACAAAATCCTGAGTCCGCTCCAGCAGGCTTAGCATGATACTTTCGATTTCTACTCTACCGTAGAATAGAAATCGCTTGTCTACATTTCTGGGTACAACACTGTCACTTGTCTACACGTTAACGTTATTTTTGTCTACTCTTCCGTCGATAAAACGCTTCTCTACGGTTCTTGTGCTAAGCCTGCTGATAAAATCAGTTTTAGCGACTTTCTGGCGACTTTTGATACTAAGTCTAGCGACTCGAACTTATAGGAGTTGGCAACACTGTGCCTATGTGACGTTTTGTCAGTCGTTGTTCAAGAGCGATGGAGTGTGGTCGCGTCCAGTTATATATTTAGAGTTGTTAACGCCTCCAAATTTAAATAATTTAAAGTTGTACTACGGCATCTGTGGCATTGGTGTCTATGGCATTTTATTTTACCCCAACCTAAAGCCATCACTTATAGAAAAAATCGTGTATTTTATATAAAGAATAAAAATAATTATCAAAAGAAGCAAATCATAATTGTTTTAACAGCTCCTAATAGATACCGGACTGTTTGTATTTCGTGCGACAGAGATAACGCTCTACGAAGCCGAAATTAGCCGATTGTTTCTTTCCAAAGGTCGATGTGCAATATTTATCGCCGGATACTGTACATCACATGGAGCGACTGCATATCTGACCTCCACAACCCAGTTACTGGGTAATACGATACCGCATGTCAAGACGGCTTGTCAGACTTTCGAGCTTCTGACGACCCGTAACGACTGCCAAAGATCCACGAATAAATTTAAGTGCTATACGACGCACGGTGGGGTCTTGGTATGTCAAGATGGTCACCCATCCACGGACAATCAGCAGCAAACGTAGCTTAAACTGAACTGGTTTTAATTTTATATTAATATTGACAACTAGCTTTTGCCAGCGAGTTCGCTCGCGAGGAACTTTCATCCCCTATTTAACCCCCACAGGAGTTGAATTTAGAAAAATCCTTCCTTATTCCTTGTCTACATTATAAAGGGAACCGCTGTGCAAAATTTCAGCTTTCTAGGTCCAAGGGTTTGGGCTGGGCGTTGATGAGTTAGTCAGTCAGGACTTTTATTTTTATTTTATAAATGCGAAAGTAACTGTCTGTCACGCTTTTACGCCTAAACCGCTGAACCGATCGTCATGAAATTTGCCAGAGATATACCCTGGAATATGGAGAAGGACATAGGCTACTTTTTTACGCGATAACCGACTTACATTCGGGCGGAGCCGCTGGCAAAAGCTAGTTAGTAAAATATGTACAGAACAATACTCACAGCCCAATTACTCCATTTGCTTGCTAAATGTATACAGAAACAAGCGACGACTGTAGGCCTGTATTGTAAGCACATCGTCGTCAAGTGCAGACTATTTGACGCCATAAAGTAGGAGGTCTGCGCGAGGTCCTTCGGCGCTAAGGATGAAGATATTGCTAATGATAATAAAGACGAAAGGTTTTGTTAGATGATTTGCGATTTTTAACCTTATTTCTTGGGTTGTAATGTGCCTTTTTAAATGCTCCAGTTGACTTACAGTAGGAATGGGTTTTTTTTGACAGGGCACGTTGAAAAGACATTTTTTTCGAATTTATAAAGCTAAGTATTAGATTATTCAGATTCCCATTAATAGAGTTACGTTATTAGGTAGCGGGCATCCTTCAACCGGAGCATGTGAAAAAGAACTAATTTGTGTTCGGAATAAAACCCAAGAAAATAAGTTTAATCGCTAGTGTATAAATTGCAATAAAAAAGCTAATGGACTTTAGGGTATAAGCAATACAGCATAGCTATTCACAACCATTCGATATGCATCCGTACCGAATCGACCATATCAATCTAGGTATTCGTAGACAACCGATATTCTTCCGATAGCTGTTTGCTGGCAAATCAGGTTATCGAAATTTGCCATTTTCGATACGATAGCCCGTCGAATGCTTGTGAATAGCTATGCTGGTTTTCTAGGATTTTACTAGCTGTCAGAGCAAAATAAATTCTACATCGATTCTCGCTGAAGTAGTTGTATCTTATTATATTTCATTGGAATGAACTACCTATGCGAACTAAATAAGAATAGTGATTATTTAATAATTTTCCTAGAAAATACGCGCTTGGACATGGAATTTCTAATGAATACTGCACAACAAGATACGCCAAACTGTCAAATGTTTCCCAATTGAACATGAACCTTATGCCTATGTCATGAAGGTGAAAATCTATCAAAGAAATTTGACAGATTGGTGTAGCTTGGTGTGCTAGTCTGTACGATTATGTATTGAAATACAATTATGTAATGAAAAAATTCAATACATAATTTTGAACGCGTTGAAATTGTTCGTCGATTATTTAAAAAATAATTTGCTGTTCCATACATTTTGACCGCGTTAGGTATTACATAATTCTATGAAACAGCAGTTTCTTTTTTTTTCAAAAGCGGCGAAATATATCTACATTTGGGGGTTCTGAATCATTTGTGTTTGAATTCATGGCTAGTTTGGTCATCAATGTCCCCTGCCGCCCTATATACAAACGAATTTAGACTTTAAGACCATTCTAGTAAATACCAATCCTATTCTCATTTAGTTCTCACAGCTAGCTGATCATCGTCACTCATTTATCACTATTAGTCGTCAGTGGCGTTATGTCATTAACACCTTACAATAATTAGCACATTGTCAACATGTTTGCATTTGCAGTAAAATTTTCCTCTATTAAGTGTTTTTTTTTTTAATTTTTCTTAGTTTCGAGGTTGTCTTTGTAAATATACAGGAAAAGTTTTATCCAGTGCGCAAATTTTTACCATGAATTCAGCATATCATTCTAGACCCCTACCACATAAATATTTCGCCGGTTATACAAAAAAAAAAAAAAAAAAAAAACAACTGTTCCGTACATTTTGATTTGTATTGCACTTTTCTATGAAACAGCAAATTTTTTTTTGCATAACTGGCGAAAAATTTCTGCGCTAGGGGCTCTAGAATGATATGCTGAATTCATGGTTAAAATTTGCGCACTGGATAAAAACTTAACCGGTATTTGAAAACTTCAAATACGTCAAGAGGTGCATCACGAGTGTTTGATATTTATCTTCATTCGTTTGTTAATATTTTATTTCCTGAGCGATTCTAAAATTAATAACAAAAAATTGTCTTTCAGCTAATCATTTAAAACAGAACCTATCTTCTTAAACCGATTCAATAGTAAATGAATGACGACTCCTACTTATACAGGGTGAAATTAATTTAGCTGGCAATACTGTACCCAGCTATTTGATATCAGTGTCGAAAACTAATAAAAAAAAAAAGAAAACATCACTCGATGGGCGAAAGTAATCCCGTAATCGGTCAGCTGTTTTAGTAATTTTACGCATAACTTCGATATTTTTTAAGAATTTCGAAAAACCATAACATCAATGTCATTTAAAGTTTTGAACAAAGTTGGAATGATGTTTTTTTTTGTCTCTAGTTATCGATACCAAAAACACGAGTATAGTATTGCTAGCTAATTTAATTTGACCCTATATAAAGCATTTTCTATTCACTCACAAAGCTACCTACAATATACTTTTAAAATTAATAAACTAGTTCTTTTTTTTTCAAACCAAAGTATGAGCGGCAGAATAGGTAAATGAAAGTGCAAAACTATCATTATTTTTTTCCTGAAATATGGTGACCATATTGCAGCAATTTTATGGACGTGATTTGGGGTGACACTCAAAGAATAATTCCATATTTTATCCACATACCTGTATTATATTTTCTTATGAAGTAGGTATACATTGCCTGTTGATCGCGGCATATTTTTTTGCCACCGGTCAAGTTCGGAGCGGCTTACGGAAACGGTTACGGTTTTGTCTCGTTTTTATTACAACGTGTGGCTTCCATACTTTGTGGGTGAGTTTGATTTCGGAACTAAATGTTTTTTTTTTTTGGGATATATCTTTTTAGTTTTATAGTGTTATTTGAAATTAGTTTGGAAGTTAGAAAACTTTAATGAATGAGACAAAAAATCAGGTTACCATTATTTTTACTAATTTCGTTTTAGTGAAAAAACTACAGGGTTGTGTTAAAAAAGTTATGAACAAAACAGTAGAAAGGGAAAATTAATCATTTTATTTTTTGGGAAAAATCTTTTATTTTCATTTTTTTACAAAAAAATTGTCATTTTGCCAATATTTACAATAAAAACATTCAAAGAATGGGAGCCACACGCTGCATTCGAAAAGAAAATACATTAGACCATGTGTAATAATGAAAGCATTTAAAAATATATAATTTAAAATATTCTCATGAGTACATACAGCAAAAGAATTAAATATACTGACAAACAAGTCACTGGGCTTAATACGCTCAACAACTTACCCACATAACATCTCTTAAAACACAGATGTAACAACCTGCACACCTAATACTTTCGCTGACAGTACTTTTCTAAATTCTCAATTACACTGTGGCCTAACAGAATACATAAATAAACTAGACACGCGACAAAATTCGAAAAAAAAAGGACAGAAAACCGGTCCGAATCCGATCCACAGCCGTTTAAAAAACCCGAACGAGCCGACCTGAACGCAGTCGCGTCGCCCGCACGTAACGCATCGGTCGTGTCGGTCGCATGACGTCATCAGGACACAATAGGACGCTTGTCTCACCTTTGACAAGGTGACACGTCCGTACGACGTGCGTGTGGGGATGGTCGATGGCAACATCGAACCCTAATGTCTGTAGGAGTACATTCTCGTTGAAAACTAGGTCCTGCGCCTGTAACAATGTTAAAAATGTATATTAGAAAATGCAGTAAGGAATTATTTCGAAGAAATCGTAAGGAAAATCAGCCTAAAATATTCCCTTTGAGTGAGGCAGGGGCCGTAATCCACCGCGCAGCCCAGTGCGGGTTGTTGGTGTCGTCACTATCCTTACCTTCACTGTTATGAGAGCAGTGTTGACGAAAATAATTTACACAATTAGATGTCGGTCTAGGTACTCGTAAGTCGCAGCCGTTTTCTCTTGGCCACCACTGCTCCAAGACAGGGGGAGATAAATTCGTGATACTTTTTTTTTAAATAAGGCTGAGAATCAGCCCTTATTAAAGGTCAAATTTATATAAGACAGTCCCCAATCCTTTTAACCACTTCCTAGCGTTAAAATTGGGAAAAAAAGGAAAACGAATTCTCTCCAACTGCGTTGTTGGGAGATATCCTGGGTGCGATTCGCAGGTCGGGCAAAGTGTTATTGAGGTGTTTCTATCTTGAATATCTAAGTAGGCTCGCCACCTATTACATGGGACTTAAACATAACTGACGAAATGTGGGTGTTCTATAGGTACACCTCAGCACGACCCTTCGGGGAAAGAAGGCGTGATGTTATTTTGTGTATTATTAATTCTCTGACTACAGCAGCAACGAAGGTGGAGAATACAATGCCGGGATCCCGGCCGTTTTCTGACCCCGAAAATCTCGACACTGTTAGTGCAGATAGTGTCGGCTAATCTCGGGATTATTGGGAGTGCCAAAAAGGTGTGGTTTCAAAATTATCTTGAGCGAGAACACATACCAGAGTTAAGTCAAGATGAAAACATTAATGAGATGATAAAGAAGATCTGCAAAGAGAAATATTTCTTATTTCGTCTTTCAAGATGTCGCCATTGAAAAATTAAACAGTATTTTAAAAGTTGAACATGGAAAGAGCTATGACTTATTTTGTAAAACCAGGTGGAATAGTCTTTTAACAATGCTGGAGCGATTTAATCTTTTTGAAATTCTCAATTGTTCTTTTTTTTTTTTGTATTTTTTACAAAAAGTTTAGTTTTTTTTTTGTCTTTTTTTATCTTACTCTATTGTGTTTTGTGGTGTGCAACAATATTTAAAACAAT
This sequence comes from Polymixis flavicincta, assembly GCA_949987655.1. NCBI lineage: Eukaryota > Metazoa > Arthropoda > Insecta > Lepidoptera > Noctuidae > Polymixis > Polymixis flavicincta. The sequence continues at coordinate 9,666,801 of OX465198.1, read as the reverse complement.
TTTTAAGAAATTACTCAAGTTTTTTATTTATTTAAGCCCAATTAGAAACCACATAGTCCAATCCCGGGATATGACAGCCCCAGGGTACAGAGATTACGCATGAAAAATCTCGTAAACCCGGTATTGAAAAAACATGGTCGGGATTATATTCTCTAAACAAAGGTCATTATTCTGCGAAGATAGCCAACTCTAGATAATTAACGAGCATTATTTTGGCTGAGATAAGTTTTTATCAATATAATAATATCAGTTATAGCTGAAACCCGGAACTACTGATAGTAGATCATCATTATTATTTCATTTAGCAGCTTTGTGCCTGTGTCATGGGTATGGTCTCAGATTATAAAACAAAGGCAGATAGATAGACCGTGCGGAACACCAAGAATGAAGCCAAAAAACCAAATACTAAAGCGTCGCATTAATTTTATATAATGCGAGGCTTTAGTATTTGCTTTTTAACTCTTGGGTGTTCCGCGCGATCTATCTGCCTATGTTTTATAATCTAAACAAAAAAAAATAATACTAAAGCGTCGCATTGTATGTTACATAAAATGCGACGCTTTAGTATTTGGTTTTTTGGCCTCACCCTTGGTGTTCCGAGCGGTCTATCTGCCTTTGTTTTATAATCTGAGGGCATGGTATTCTTAAGGTGAATCTTGGCGATATTTTTTCCATTAAAACTTCGGGAGTGTATTACTCCACTGTTCGACAATGTAAATCAAAAATTAAACACGGTATAGTTTTGTCTCATTATTAATATTGTCCGTACGGAAACAGAATACTGAAATAAAAAGCCAACAAAAAGTGGAGCCAACAAAGATTCGTTTTTCTTGCTAATTTAAGCTAACTTTGGGCGTGTTTAAGTAATAAAACAAGTGCAAATCTCCAAAACCAAGTCGTTACTGACAAAGCGCAATTATCGAAAAGTTCAATAAACTTTATTGGTTTGGCATTGATTTAAGCAGCGATTTTTTTCATAAAACCCGATCTTCCGAAAGACTTTTTTTTTTTTTACGCGCCTGTCTTACTATAAATGATCCTGCATCTCACTCAATAACGTTGTCCGCGTAGACTAACATATAACTGCTCATCACTGATACTACCTCTGTCGAATACGAAGCCTGACGAGACAGCGTGCTTTTTAGCCAGGCCCACCATTGAGTTCGAGCCCGCGGCTAGATTCCCCTTAAGGTCAGTGTGCTAATGTAGCTCCCGAAAATAAAATGTTCTTACGTTCTGAGTAGTTTTCTTTGCTTCGGCCTACCTGAGCCCGAAGTCTAAAGACTTCCAGGTAAGCAAAGGCAACTCATGTCCAGGTGCAAGATTTACAGATTTTTTTAAAACGTTTGGCAATTACAGAGACAGGACAACATGCATATTTTTTTTTAATGTTGAGCGCTAAACACATTTAGTGATTTTTGCAAGCGAGCCTCAACCTTTCAAATTGTCAAAATTACACTTTCTTCGTCAGAGCATGCTTGCATGCTCTGAACAGGATACATGATTTTATTTCTATAAGTGTGTACACACGGCTACACATCAAGCTATACATTTCCAGTTTACGCTGATCTCGCTTTGTACGGAAATCTTGTACAATGCGAGATCAGCTTATATTGGAAATGTATAGCTTGATGTGTAGCCGTGCGTACAAACACTTTAACACGTCAATCATATTTTTTAAATTAGACGAGGTCGGCGTTTCCTATCTGACTACTCTAGAGTAGAAAGGCCGAAACAAACTCAGACGTCACGGTCTCTTTTAAAGTCGAGACAATCTTGGTCACATCATATGAAGACTATCTAGATTGGTGTCTGAAATGGTCTTTTGAGGAAAGAACCACACAGATTGAGTGGACCCGTCCAGTCAGTGCACGCATTTGTCACTGCGTGCAGCACAACTTAGAAATTTTGGAGCTCAACGATTCGACGATAAATGACGTCACACCAGTGCGTGTTGGTACGCATTAAAAGGCACGTAACGTAACACCTAGCCCGGGTGATTGAGAACCAAGTGCTATGAGACACGCACAAGGCTTTGGGTAACTCGGGCTTCCCATATGACACGGAAAAAAACTGTGCTTTTAGAAAAGTACTGACCGACATGCTATAGTCACATTTCGCCAGTTATTTTAAAAGTTCCATGAAACTAATTTCATCATTTTATTTATGTAGATTATTTTACATATTGTGAATGGGAGAAAGTTGTAGGCCTTACTGACTGTAGATTTGTAGACGATTTTCTATTCTGTATTCGTCTAAGTACCTGATACTTATTGACAGGCCTGCACTGTCCTCCCATACATTTAATCTCTGTAATTTGGAAACATTGTTAAAACCAATACTTTTTTAAAGAGTAACCGTGGAAACTCCACGGGAGTTTCTTGCCGGCTCTTCTACACAGGAAACAACAATTTGGAACCGTGCACCTAGCTTCTGACGTTTCATAAGTGCCCGTGCAGGTTTATGTGAAATAAAATATTTTGATTTGATTTGATTGATTGGCTATTAAACGGGCACAAACCAAAACCACCTTACGCGATAATGATAAAGGCATTCGAAGTGAACGGTGTGTAGTGTGTGGGCTCTATTCTACCGTGCCATTAAACAGCGCCATCTAAGCACCTCTTGGCATTAAATTCGGATCCTAATTTCATGGACCTTTTAAAATAACTGGCGAAACCGTATGTGGCTAACTAATAACAGGCGCACGACTCGATTGATCAGGTTAAGCTACGCTTGCCGCGGTTGGATTTCAGTTTGCGCGTCGATGTCTACCTTGTTTATTTTATATATTAACCTCACGCCTAAATTCTGGTTTGGGGTTGGGCAGAGTTGTATAGTACAATCGAACAAGCTAATTGGTGAACACACAAAAATTTATAGGTCTTCCATCTTTCCACTGCACGCACTGGCAGTATTCATTTTAACACGTCTACTTTATTAATTGAAACTATTTAACACGAGCACGCAATGCTGTGAATACAGCACTGTTTAAAGTAGCTTCAACATTCAGTTAGCTGCCTGCATACCAAATAGCTTGTTCGACTTTACACCGACATTTCACCAAATTTATTAAGATATTAGCAGCGCTCCGCGGTTTCACCCGCATAGCTCCCGTTCCCGTGGTTATACGGGGATAAAATATAGCCTATGTCACACGGGGATAGTGTAGCTTCCCAACAGTGAAATCATTTTTCAAATCCGTTCAGTAGTTTTGGAGCCTATTCGATGCAAACAAACAAACATCAAATCTTTCCTCTTTATCTTTAGTATAGATTATAAAACGATAATTACCTGTTCTTGGTATTGTTCTGGCGTTAGGGCGGTGAGACTTTCACCTCGGTGGAGGCATACGTGTGCCACTTTTATTACATATTCTAATTTCCTTGGCTGTTCCTCCACCTGAAAAAAGTAAACGCAAAATAATTAGCTACATACGAATATAATTTTCGCACTTTACCTACAACTTGTGTAGAGTATGCATAGATTTTATTTTTAAGTTTAAAATAATTATCAAGTAAGTTAGATTAAAAAAAAACCGGTCAAGTGCGAGTTGGACTCGCGCACCGAGGGTTCCGTACAAACCTGTGGGTATTTAAGTAAAAGTTCAAAATTGTCAAAAATATTTTTTTTTATATGACGAAACTAAAAAAATTCGGTTTTCGTAATTTTTCCTATATCTGTACTATAAGACGTGACTTCGTACAAAATTTGAAGATTCTAAGTTCACGGGAAGTACCCTGTAGGTTTTGATTCCCGTGCGAGTTTCGAAAATTTGCGGAATTTTGCGGCCTAAATGGCTGTATCTTTTGATTGCGTTGACTTAGAAGGTTGATTTTTCTACAGCTTCCAGGGACAGTAGAACTAAGTATCATATAGAAATTTCAGTTTGATACCTCCACGCGTTCCTGAGAAAAACGGTCTTGACAGACGGACGGACGGACGGACGGACGGACGGACGGACGGACAACAAAGTGATCTTATAAGGGTTCCGTTTTTACCTTTACAGGTACGGAACCCTAAAAACATGAGCTTTAGCATTAAATCGGATTTCGAAAATGAAATTGAACGCGATTAGCACTTTTAAACCGCGTTCAAGAGCTGTCAGTGAAAATTGTCCATAATAATTATGAATTTCTGACACTGCAATAATCAACCTGTAAAATTCCCACTGTTGGGACACAGGCCACAGAGAGGACTGTGAGAGGGAGTGGGCCGTAATCCATAACGCTGGCCCAGTGCGGGATGGTCGATGTCACATGTCTTCGAATTTTTGGTTCTTTTTTTTTTTTTTTTTTTTTTTTTTTTTTAAACATATAGATAGTACTTGAACGTGGTTTAGATTTGCAAAAAGCGTTTGCATACTGAAAGTCGCCAATATAGGTTGTTACCATTACACAATAACAGTAGGAACTGCTCTCGTTTTGACCCTACAACATACATTGCGTTATTTACGTTTGTAGCAGACAAATTGTTCGAACATATGAAGCAATGGAATAGTAATATGCTTCAGAATTATTCAAATGTGAAGCAGTGTATGTATTTTCGACGTGCTGGGATGCATCCTGTTCGATATTCAACTCTGGGCGCTAAGCAGAGCGTTGAGAATCCAGTGCGCGAAAAAATTCCGCGGCGATTATTTTTTTCCGTCACTGTAGACGTCGACTTATGTTCAGTTCCTATAAACGAAAACGGACGGTTTTGCTTACCAATGGTAACATTTTTTATTGCCAAACTGGGCATTGTAATAGATTAGAGCAGCCTTTCCCAAAGTGGGTAGTAACGCCCCCTTGTGGGCGCTGCAGGCCTAAAGGGGGTAAGAGACCCGCTAATTCCGCTCTAACTCCGCTAAGATAGCTCAGAATAATTAATTTAATTTGAAGTTTTAGTGGTTTTTTAGTAGGTGAAAAAATGGGGGCGCTTAAAATAATTTATTTTCAAAGTGGGCAGTAGACAAAATCCCCCTTATTACAAAACAAGGTTTTTCTTTAGGTATGGTTTAAACCGTCGAGCCTGTTTTTTAAATAAGAACCTAACTGAAATCGAAATACGGCTCCTTTTACAAAACTGACAAATTAGTCCAGTGCTAAATTGTCAGTTTTGTAAAAGGAGCTGTAATTATATTTCAGTTCTTATTTCAAAAACAGGCTCGGTGAATTAAACCATACCTAAAGAAAAACCTTGTTTTGTAATAAGGGGGTAAGTTTGGGAACCCCTGGATTAGAGGGTCTACTATGCGAAGCTATGACGTCTTTGCTTCATTATTGGTAAAAATACAAAGTCTTAATTTTAAACAATAACGGTCCGTAAATTATAGGAATCGAACATTAGTACGTACGAACGTAGGGCTACTGATACCAACCGATGCAATAAGATTTAGTTTTGTTTGTATTTGCAACCTCTTTTTGACCAGTGTACAAAAGTCAACAGCTATGAGATTTCTCAATTGTTTCGTTCTATTGTTTGTTCCACCGATAAGGTTATTTTTACTTCTTTTGTTTTTAATTTTTGTGACTGCAAAACACTGTGTACTTGTGACCCCTGTAACAGCCCCCCCGAGTGGGTTCCCGCATTGTCGTTGCGGGGGGGCTCAGTAACCGTGGATGCCGGCCACGGTGAAGCCAAGAGGAACCCAAAGGTGGGGCCGCTCGTCAGGGTTTTTGCCTCAAAGCCGACGACGTAGCGGCCAAAAAGTAGGTTGCGGTGAGGTGCACCGCAACTGAGGTGGGCCGCGATGTCGAATGGGAGGCATCGCGGCTGAGGGTTACGGGCTGCGGTAGAGGAGGGGTGCCGGTGCTTCTGAGCAGCGCTCTTCCCTTCCGTGGCCTGGACGGGGCCGCCACCGTTTGATGGCGGACGCGGTGGGGCCGCAGGGGAAGAGGAGTGTCGGTATAGCGTTAGCCGCTCTCCCTATCCTCTGCGGCCGAAAAGTGGTAGACGGGACGGCGCGTTGTGTTCCACACGCGCGCCGTCAAAGATGTCAGCAACCACCGATGGGGTCCGCAAGGGCCGATGCCTGCCAGGGGTGCGGGTTTGTTCGAAAGAGATACCACGGCCCCTGGCATACGGGCTACTGAGGGAACACGGGTGGGTTTTAGTCAGTAAAAGTCTGACACGCCCTCCTGCTCTACTCAGCAGGAGAAGTCATTTGATGATTTCCCACCCAAAAAAAAAAAAAAAAAAAAAAAAAAAAAAAACCCCTGTAACAGCACAAATCTAAAAAAGTAGTCTTCGCTGTTTTTTTTATCGCCGATTTTTCCCACTGTCAAAATCACAGTGATCTTTATTCTGATTGCAATAAGGTTGCTACCAGTGACAAGTCTGTCAAATCAGTGATCTCTATTGTCCTTGTAATAAGGTTGCTGTTGGGTAGCTACCACTGACAAACCTGTGAAAATCACAGTTATCTGTATAGTCGTTGCTGTTGACTTATTGCTGGCAGACGTAAAATAGCAGTAACAGACTGTGTTTGTATTTATTTGCCTGCATACGTATCTCAGTCCTTAACTGTTGAAAACAAAATCATAGATTCTCACAGCACTAGTCTAATAAAAAACTTTTTTGACATTTGACAGGATGCAGCGGCATGTACAGGATAAGTGTTTAAACCAGTGTGCAAACTGTAACCATGAATTCAGCATATCGTTTTAGACAATTGCAGCCATGTGTGTTCGGGTGTACAATAAAATTCCAAGGGACTTAAAAACTTTAGATCTTAGATTGTTCAAAAAAAAATTGTATGAATGGTTAAAAACGAATAACTTTTACAGCATTAAAGAATTTACTGACGGGAGATATCTTTAAATGTAACAATATTTGCATGCTATGATATAAGCGAAACATGTATGCTCTATATTGTACCTTGAAACAACTTTATATACCATGTTTTATGCGAATAAATATTATTTCTATTATTTTTCTATTTCAGAGTGCAGAAATTTTTCGTCGATTAAGTACACAAAAAAAAAATCTGCTGTTTCAGGGAAAAGTGCTATACTTACGCGATCAAAATGTATGGAAAAGCTGTTTTTTTTTGTATAACCGACGAAAAATTTCTGCGCTGGAGGTTTAGAATGATATGCTGACTTCATGGTTAAAGTTTGCGCACTGAATACAAACTCATCCTGTATAACTTTAATGCGAACTACGCATCAAACTGACGTCACGCAAAATTCTAACTTTAATGCGAACTACGCATAAAACTGACGTCACGCAAATTCTACATCGCGCAAATAGCATTTATACAAAGTCCCGACATTAATCGTCGGACACTAGCCTGTGGCGGCATCTACAACGCCACATGCGAACTATGCCTCAAAGATTTGACGTCACACAAATCCTACATCGCGTAAGCAGAGTTTACCGCGCGACTCGTATATATACAACATCCCGACATCAACCGTCGGGCAGTTGCCCACCAGACACAACACCCGTCTGGTCGGAGGATCCTCCCTTTTCCATAGAGTATGAGTGAACTCTACACCCTGTTCCTCATACCTCTATAAGCCCATCAGACACAACACCTGTCTGGCGGGTCCCTTTTCTATCGAGGTGGAGTAAACTTAAACGTTTCTCATGAATCTACAACGTGTTACATAATACGACCTCATACGACCCAATTAGAGTATTGAGTTATAATGACCAAAACGTTATTTTTTTTAAAGCTAGCATTACCAAAACAAGCATTACTGCATGCATTTAAAATTGATTCTTATTGCCTTGAAATAAGTTTTAATTTTCTTTGGCTCGCTCGGTGGTAGGTAAGGCAAAAGATAATTTTTGCAACAAAAAAAAAACCCGTATTAGAAGTAACTGAAATCAATTAGGAACAAACTACTTTCAGGTCTTGTATCTATTTTGTTACACCATACAGGATGTAACAAAACTACATACTTATCTATTTTGTCGACTGTACACAACAAATAATACTTCCGCAACAATGTAATTAATTCTGTCTGCCTGAGTTTATTTAAAGTATTCGTGTCAAATGATAAACATTAGATAAAATATAGAAATAGGTCGTTGTCGTAGACACCGTCTGCCGAATCAAGGTCGTACGGTGACAGTGATTAATTTACTAAACAAAGTAGGCATTTATTTGGATGCCTACGTTTTTTGCAATTTAGGTACATCTTGAATGTTTTATCATTTTGTCTCATAGACGGTCGATCGGGAGTAACAACACTAATCGCAACGCAACGCGGAATCGGATCGAGTCGGTCAGAAAGAGCTTTAAGACGCGCAGACTGGCACAAAGTGACTCTAGTAAAACAATTTCCATGAAGTTTACATAGAAATTGTCTTACTAAAATCGCATCACGCCAGTCTATGGGTGGCCTTATGTCAATGCAATTAAAGCGAAAAAGTCGTCATTCATCTCATTTCGGTTTTGACGATGAAACTCAACACCGTGTCGGAGTTTTCGCTTTTAGACATAAAATTGGCGGATAATATTCCCAGTGCTGGGACACAGGCCGTATCTCTGTAAGAGAGAGTAGGCCTTATTTCACCAAGCGGTTATTATTTCAAGATTATGTGAAACTTTCAAATGAAAATCTTCATTAGAACAGAAGTTATACCAACATGGAGACGGGGCGCCTCGAAAAAAAAAAAGGACGGTAACTTCCTATTTCGACTGATTGGCTTTAGTGAATAAAAAAAACGGCAAACTAGAAGCTCTAACTTCATGGAATGGACTAGAATCAGTTGAAAATATTGAAAATTGGATTTTTGGCAGACTGCTGAATAAAAAATTTCAAATTTCATGATTTCCTTTTTTCTTTTTTTTTTGTTACAGAAAAAATAGAAATACCCGGAACTTTTGGATGATTCTAGTCCATTCCATGCATTTAGGCTTCTAGATTAAAATGCCGTTTTATTTTTTCCCCCCTTAAGTGGGGGCCGATATTACTGTATTGCATCCAGGACATTAAGCTCTTCTGACCGGCTCAATCAGATTCCGCGGTGATAAGCGAGGCCATCTGGTATTCTAGCATACAGATTGCGTTAGTTGTTATATACATATAAAAGTGCGGGTGAATCCCCTTGAGATCTCACTAGGAATGGGTGAAAAGGGGCCAACATTCGGGAAAGTATTCTAACCAACGAATTTGTATACGTTTATATCCAGTTTCCGCAATAGCTTGCGTGAGGCACATTTTTTGCCTGTCGGTCTGGTAAATTTTGGCACGGTTACTTCTTTAATGTTTATAAAATTACTCGGAAAATCTTTACCTGTGTTTATTAAAAGAACTGAATATTACTCCGAACTCAAAACTGAAACAGGAATTCCTGTTTTTCCTAAAGCCCAGCACCTTAATTGCGTAACCCACTATCAGTCACAATCTGAATCATTTTGAAAGAGGGTATTTATTGCTAATCCATCACTTCATATTTATGTTCGAAAATTTGTGTTCAAATTTTTTTTTCGAAAAAAATAAAAAGAAACCGATTTCCACAAAATCACTACAACGTGAAAAATAACTTTAATTTCGGAAAAAGTTTTTATTTTTCACTTTTTAGTAATAGTACCGCATAAATCGTCAAAATGTAAGGAACGGCTGATTTTTTTTTCGCGATTTCAGGTTTGGTCCCATAGTAAAAGTTGTTCATAATGATGAGTACAATCATGTGTTTAAATGTCGGTTACTAATTTTATTACCAGTCACCCTTTATAACGTTATGCCCGAACATACATTAAAACCTGCGTTTTGAAGTCGGTTAAAAATATGAATTCGCGACCGTAACGCACGCACACATGTATTTACGGAATTATAACCTTTACAATCATCAACACAAACCTCCAATTCATTTTTTCGAGCTACTTTAGCGCGTTTTTTCCCACGCACTGGATTTGCGACGCTCGTCGTTGAACCGAGCGTTCGAGTTAGATAAGTGTATAAATTAGCAAAAAAATACGTACCTTTGCGGCGAGGAACAGCGCCGCAGCGGCTATAGCGTTCCTGTGGAACTGTGTGAATGAGTGGAAGGCGTAAAACCTGTGCATGTACACTATCGCTGTGTTGATACATAGTTGAGAGCTGTAGGGGACTGGTTAAGGAAATATTCGTCAAAGTTTTGGCTGAAAAGTACACAAAAAATACATGGATATAAAGTCGAGTCATGTGTTTCAATTAGAAAGTAGAAGCCGATCCTCAAGATAATTGGAAAAGGCTAGGCAGTTGATGATTTTGCTTCAATTAGAACATTTACAGAGGGTCTCATTTACAATTACAACAAATAATAATCGTTTGGTTACGGTTCAAAGTGTCATTTATTTCTCAAAGATTTACATAATCACTTAATGGGAAAACAAGTTTAAAAAATAATAATGTAGGTCTCAGATTATAAAACAAAGGCACATAGACCGCGCGGAACACCAAGAGTGAAGCCAAAAATCTTAATACAAACATAAAATTTATAAAAAGAACACAATAACCCCCCACCCTCCCCTTTTCACACCAAAAGAGTCGAAACAAAAGCGCCACGTTAATTAATACACTCAACTAACAGGTTAATATTAGACCTAAAATGAAATGTCATGCTACGTTCTACCATGTGTGTGCGCAAAAATTTTTCTCTGTATGAGAAATCTGTCAGTCTTTGTCCTGCAGTGAGATAATTACCAGCTTAATTCTATTATAGAATCAAGTACTTTTCAGTTAACAGTCGGCTGTGCTGCTGGGAAGTTTGTTGCGTCACTTCTTATTTATTTAACCTTCTATGCACACACTCATAAACAGACAAGAAGAAAGGAACGTACAAAGGTAATGCTTATTTCTAGAGAAATCTCTTTCAGCACACCTGCGATAGGAGAGAAGATAAAAAGAGATGTAGACAACGTGCGTAATAGTAATCCAGCTAAAGCACTATGAAGTGGTGAAGTGCCCGCCCTTCACCACTTCAGTCTTGTGTGTTATTGCATTGAAAAGTACTGATTCACAGCCAATTTCAATATGACTTGATTTTTAGTTCAGCAAGCTGTCTGACAATCAGCACAGACAAGGAGTTTGCGGATGCGTTGCCAATCTTAAGTGCGTCTTACACCATTCGATTTGTAGAAACTCTACCTAGGAACATCTAATTAGGAAATTGGAAACTAGTGATCACACTGGTATAAATCGAATGCTAAATCGGACATGTACATAAGTCTTATGCGCTTATGATGTAGAATTACATTGAGATGCAACAATTTAGTAAAAGTAGTGCAGTTGGCACCTTCCAATCTCACTAAATTGGATCCAACTTTTCTAACTGTGGATACATCTTCCGATTTCCTACAAATTGGATAGTGTAATACGCACTTGAGCAACAAAGTTGGAACATCTCATGTGTCTGTAATTTCACTAGCACCTCTCAAACCGGATCAGAGCAATGCTGCATGGCGACACAAATTGGTAAGATGTTAAGACCCCGACGAGCCTTTTCACATAAAACCCTGCATAATTTGCATTTTGGGTACACAGGAAAAATTTACGGCAAACTGCCGCCAGCCGGTGGCAGAATTCGCAGAACGGTTAATCACTCCTTGGAATTTGGACTCGATTATGTACCGGGGAAAAACCGGTACTTAAACTCGGGAACACATCGCGAAACGAGACGCGAATTTCGCGCTCTCATTGACCTCATTTCAACTCACGAGGCTTCGAAATATGAATCAGCCAATGAACACGCGTCAGGTCACACAAATGACATTTGGCTTTTATGATTTACGGATAGATGTCGCTAGTAGGTACTAAAGGTGTTGTGACGGCGACAATATAAAATCGAATGATTAGAAAATTCTTGTGTATGGAATGTTTGTAATTTAGCATGAAATTCAAGGTCACTGATTGGTAATAACATTCTTCAGAAATTCTAACTTCATTGATACGTGATAACATTGCAGTTGGAGTGTAGTTAACGATTTTATAGTATATTTTAATAGTACGTGTTTGTTTGACTTCCAGTTCGAAAATTGTGAGTTTGATTTGTTCTCTGCAAGTCGAATTGACTGTTAAAGGGATTTCTATTGATAAACGTTGTCAAACACATTTTCAAAACTAGATGAGGTCTGCGTTTCCTATCTGACTACTCTGACAAGAATGGCCGAAACAAACTCAGAGGTCCCAGTCTCTTTTAAAGTCCAGACATAATCTATTGAATCCTTTCACTAGAAAACAGCCCAAATTCTGGATATTTGCGCCCTTTCTATGACAATAGGCGCGCCCTCGAATGGAATGTGGGTGTACAAATTCAGGTAGACGGTACATACCTACAGGGTATATGAATCAGAATATTTTTGCCCTAAATCTACCGTCATTCATCAACGAAAACTTGTGTGACTATTATACTATTATTGCTCAATAACTACAAATAGACTAATCAAACAATATTATCACTTGTGTAGCAGCGACGCGACACAGAACGAATGTCAAGGCAAAGAGAAGCTAACCCCTCTGAGCTAAAAAGACAAAGACAATGACCTTATTACCATATTCAAGAAATACAGTTAAAAAAAAAAAAAACAACGCGGTAGATGGAAAAACACGTTGCTGCCGTGTTTATGCGTCATAAATACATTTACCTTATAAGTTTAATTTGCAACGTAACGTGATATACTGCTATTTAGCTGCATCTGGCTTTTTGATTTTTGAGGGTTTGAAATCATCAAATAACTTCTCCCGCTCTGGCAGGAGGGCGTGTCAGACTTGTGTGCAAGTTCCTTCAGTTGCTTGTGTGCAAGGGGCCACGGTATCTTTTTCGAACAACCCACCTGCACCTGCACCCTAATTGCGTAACTCACGATTCATCATAATCTGTATCGTTTTGAAACGGATTGTTAAACCATTGCTTCATATGTTCGAAAAATGTGTCTGTTCGACAACATTAATAACGCAATGAATATTGTTTAACTGTGAAGACGAAACCAATTATGATCAATCGTGAGTTACGCAATTAGGGTGCTGGTTAGACTGGAAGCCGATCCCAACGTAAATTTCGAGTCTATTGCCAGCAATTGGGCATAAATCCAAGCGTAGTAGCATCCTCCTATAATCTTTCCACTGCTGGGACACAGGCCTCTTGGTGTGAGGAAATTGGCCGTAATCTATCACGCCGGCCCAGTGCGGGTTGGCAGACGTCGCATGTCTTTTTGGTTCCAGGACATGCCGGTTTCCTCACGATGTTTTCCTTCGCCGTTTTGAGAGAGTGATGATGAAATAATATTATTATGTGCAAAGTGAAGCGCCCGCCCAGGTTCGAACTGACCACGGGACCACTGAAAATCAGCGCTGTGCTGTGGATCCCATAGTACAGCATAATGCTGAGTGGAAGCCTTCTTGTCACAGTCACGGCGTGCAGCTGCCGACTATTTGTGTTCTTTATGCCTATGTATACTTATCTGTGTTTGTTATCATGTTTTTTTTTTTCTTTATTTTTAATGTTGTCATCTTTTATATGCACGTGTTTCTGTGACAAATAAAACTATTTTTCTTTCTTTCTTTCAATTACAGTGGACGGCCTGGTGATCCAAAGCCAGGATCCCGTTCTCAGCAGTCACACGTGCGACCACTGGCAATCCAACAAGGCAGTCACTGCCGCTTGAAACTCAAAGCCTTACTATACTAATATTATAAACGTGAAATTTTGTATGTATGGATGTTTTGTTACTCTTTTACGCAAAAACGGCCGAACGGATACGGATGAAATTTGGCATACAGATAGATTATAGACTAGATTAACACACAGGATACTTTCTATCCCGGTAGTACGTTCCCGGTGGATAATTTCCGACTTCCACGCGGGCGAAGCTGCAGGTGGAAGCTAGTTACGAATAATCGCAGCTGACGATTTTCTTTTATTTTTGCTTGGCATCCAATGACGTAGTTAAAACTAGTTGCCTGTATTTAAATACCTACCCACTTAACCTTTGAAGATCCTACGTCACTCAAACACGGTCGTGTTTTTTCTAGGCCTCTACAAAACTGTACAAGGAACAATCTAGAAAATGGACTATTGTAAGTACAGTTAGGTGATGGGAGATAACTTTCACTAAGCGAAAGTAAGACTTACCATGTAACGGACTTTCTAAAATGGGGTACAGTTATACTATTTGTTATGGGGTGGTCTGTGTCTATGGTACGGTGAGCTTCTAAGTTTATGGCGGTTTATGGCGGCTACTCGCTGCGCAGTACCCCACCCTTCACTCCTAGTCCTACGGTCATATTATGTAATAAGCTATCACGCCAGCGGGCTTAGCACGAGCACCGATTTGTCGACGGAAGAATAGACATTACTAATGATGTACAATAGGAGAAGATGGGTATGTTCTTCTATTAATTATCAGTTATTCGTTCTACACGAATCATGATTTTGTAGATAATCGTATACTTATATTTTGTGGCCGTCGAGTAGAAAGTCTGTTGTCACTGTGATTTTGACAGTTTGGGAAGAAATATTCTTCTGAAATTGTATGGTTGACCTAGACAAAGGTCGTTAGAAACGAAAGAAAATTACAGATTGTAGAAGGATATCTACGGTGCGATGTCAAAAATGGGGAAACGAAATGTTACTTTGCATAGAAAAAGCACTGTCTTTTCTTCGTAGGAATATAAAGCGTCATGCTAAGCCTAAGCCTGCAGGTAGCTTTTAATTTTTGTATTATGCTTTGTTAACATTTTAACTTTTCTTGCCGACTTAGCACGAGAACCTTAGAGTTTTGTCGACGGAAGAGTAGACAAATGACGTTTCCGTGTAGACAATTGATACTTTTGTACCGAGAAATGTGGATAAAAAAATTATATTTCTATTCTACGGTAGAGTAGAAATAAGCCTGCTGCTTGAAAATAGTTTTACAAGTTTTCGTTTTTGAAAGATCCAGGAGTCAAATGATGAATTTTTATTTATGACTACAATATGTTCAAGTCGATCTTTCAGGGTGACCATGGTTACATACCGAGACCTCTCTGTGGCTCGGAAAGCACGTTATGCCGTTATTCCCGACTGTGATTCTTGGATCTTTGACAGTCGTTAAGGGTCTTAAGGGAATACTCACACTTATTCAGCTCTGTTCAGCTTTTGTCCATGGAAAACAACGATTTTGTATAGAGTCCGTTCAGCTTTCCGCTGCTGAACGGACGCAACGCGTATGCATCTCATACAAAATCATTGTTTTCTATGGACAAAAGCTGAACAAAGCTGAATAAGTGTGAGTAGTCACTTATTGGGGAGTCTTTTGCGAGTGAACATATTTTCAAGTTCAACGAAACAAACAAACGCAGAACAACTCTGGTGGCCTAGTGACCGAGACGAAGGTCGCAAGTTCGAACCCAGACAGGCGCTTTACTTTGTGTAAATTATTTCATCACCACTGCGCTCAAAGCTGTGACGGAAAACATCGTGAGGAAACCGGCATGTCCTAGACTAGAACATCTACCAGCCAGCACTGGGCCCGCGTGGTGGATTACGGCTCACTCCCTCTCACGGAGAGGAGGCCTGTTTCCTAGCAGTGGGAACATTATAGGCTGATTATGCTAAACAAAATGCCTGCAATATTATGAAGTTTATAAACTGGCCTTCTAAGAAATAAAGGCATCTAGCCTTTGATCAAGGAAATAACTACAGTTGCACATAATTTTACATATCTGCGGATAAATTGATATTGATAACTTTAATTCTAAGGGCGTTAGCACACTTGCTACATCATCAGTGTCTTAAGACGTCAGGTGCACGGATCCAATTGTTCGCTTCCTATGGAGAAGAGCAGGCAAGAAACTCCACGGATCCTCTTTAAAAATATGTTTTAAATTACACTGTTAACAAGTATGGGAGGACAGTGTAGACCTGTCAACAAGTACCAGGTGGTCTACAAATCGAGTCAACAAGGCACGTTATAACCGTTCTCACATTCATAAAATTAGATGCGTCAAAAACGCGTTTCAGTGATTGATTCGATGCTGTATAGTGTTTTGGCGATTTGCTGCGTTTTAGAGTGGTGATTTGTGTCAAAATTGCTGCGAATTGCAGCAAAAAAACTACTTGAAATTTTATATATTTACTAGCTGACCCGACAGACGTTGTCCTGTCCGTCCAAAAGTCATTCATACAAAATCCCTACCCTACCTATCCTACCTGCCCTACCAACCCAACCTACCTACCCTACCAACCACTACCCTACCTACCTACCTATTAGGGATATATAGAACTAACCGACAAATACACACAAATGTCCTATAATAATATAAATACGACGCCATCTGCCGGATACCTGTGCAACTTAGATGCTAAACTGCCATCTATTACGAATTTATAAATAACCGATAAATACACACTAATAACATTTAATTTGCAATAATAAATATTGAGATCAATAAATAAGATAAAAACTATTCTATCTTTTAAGTTGGACCTTAATATAAATGGTTACAAAATTTTATCTAAAATCCGTTCAGTAGTTTCGGATTTTATCGCGAACATACATCGTGACACGAAATTTTTATATACCTATATAGATATTATTCTGTTGATATAGCAACTAGTACACACTGAACATTTCAAGTGTCTACCAATTACGGTTCAAAAGGTACAGCCCTCTGATACACGTAGCCTTAGTAATGGAGTCAGGGGCGTAGCTACCGCCGTATTTGCCGTATCAATTATACGGGGCCCCCGGGCCACGGGGGCCCCCAAAGTGTGTAAGGAAAAAGAATAAAAACTTTCTAATTTATTTTATTTTACAAATGACAAAATTCTATAAAGCAATTCCTTTTTCGCCTTAAGCGTGCGTTCAAAAGTTGGCAACACTACATCGTTATGGCGGGCTGCGGGACTTCCCCGTTTTACTTACTTCATCTTCAACTCAGCGGGGAATCCCCGGGAATCCTTCATCGATATCGCGATGTACGTGTACGTTGTTGTACTTTGCATTGGATGTTAAACCACGGAGTGCAGTGCACTGTTTATTTACGCGCTTTATATAAATGTGCATTACATTGTAATTCAGTACAAACAATATTGTTCTTCTGGTTTAGCAGTATTAGTAACGATTTGTAAAAGAAATGAGTGAAAGGAAAAGAGATTATCCCAGCGGCGCAGAGAAAAGAAAAATTAAACAGAAAAGGGACGAGGTTATAAAAAAAGTGCCCAAAATTTCTTCATTTTTTCAGAGACAAGATACTGTGAGTGATTTAGATTGGAAAGGTAAGTACTACACTACTACCCAACCCATTTATTAGGGGCCCGTAGTGATAAACCAGGAAATCTTTTAATTTCGGTCTGTCCATCTGTCCGTCACAAAAAGTTGTCTCCCCCCTCGATTTTAACAATTATACTGTTTTTAGGGTTCCGTGCCTTGATTAAAAAAAACAAAATTCTAACTTATCTATAGGATCGATTTGTTTTGTTGTTTGTTTATCAGTCCGTATCGTATCGTTAATTGCGTGTTGAGAACTTCAGATGTGCAGACTCGCTTTCGGGTTCTCGTTTTGTATGGCCACTACACTACGCGCTGCGTTTAAATAGCACGCAGGTGTATAGTAATGCACGGACGGGCTGCAGGTGATTTTGTATCTACTAATAGGTACGAGCACAATCCGCGTAGAATCTGTGTGCGTCTGAACTGAACACTCTCTAACTGTGACCCTTAGTAACGTTATTTATTTATACATAACTCTTTTTAGTTTAGTATCAAAGCATTCGTATTTATTTTTTAACAATTACTCGTTTATTTTTAGATTCTTCTGAAGCATGTTCTTCGTCACATATCCATCCGGAAATAGAAGAAAGCCAAGCACATACTTTATCGGATGTCCATCCAGAAATCGAGGAACCCCAAGTCAACGATTCTGATATATCTGCAGATAATGCAGATTGTAATATAATTTCATCAGATAGAGGAAATTTTGGTGACAATTTAACTGAATGCGAACGAAAAATAATTTTTAAATTGGGTCCATTTAAACCACAAGGACCATTTCCAAAAGTTTCAGAAAATAACCGACCTTTTTCAGCTTATTATTATTCATATTTCAATCAGGCAGGCATAAAAATTATAAGACCATGGTTATGTTATTCTAACGTTTTAAACAAACCGTACTGTCACTTCTGTTGGTTATTAGCAGATCGTCAAAACAAATCGTACTCCTCTGCTTGGGTTAACGGTGTTTCGGTTAGAAGCAATTTCACACAAACTATTCTTGACCATGAAAAGTCACAGCAGCATATTAGTGCCTCACTCTCTTATAATAATTGGTTGCAAGGAAATACCATCGATACTCTATTGAAAAGTGAAATCGATAGTAAAATTACATTCTGGAGAGATGTACTGCATCGTATAATTAATGTTATAATTACTTTAGTATCTTGTAATCTACCTTTGAGGGGGCATGATTATGATTCTGGCAATTTTATGGCAATTTCACGTCTGCTATCTAACTATGATGCAACTTTAAAAGAACTTTTTCTAAAACCGAAAGGTGAAATAAATTATTTAAGCCCTACGATTCACAACGAAATTATTAGTTTGCTTGGTACTAACGTTAGGAACAGTATTATCTCAGAAATTAAAAAAGCTCCATTTCTGACAATAATTCTGGATACAACACAAGACTTGTCAAAAATTGACCAACTATCTGTAGTTTTTCGATATATCTCGGTTACAGAAAATGATGATAATGTGCCTAAAGAAATAAAAATCTGTGAGTCCTTTTTAGGATTCATAGCAGTAACCGATTGCAGTGCTGCAGGTCTGAAAACTGTCATTTTAAATTTGACTAAAGAATATGGAATTGATTTGACTAAATGTAGAGGACAGGGATACGATGGAGCAAATGTTATGTCGGGTGTGTATGGAGGATTACAAACCCTAATAAAAGAGCATGCTCCAAATGCCGATTATGTTCATTGTGTTGCGCACGCTTTAAACTTGGTTTTGAACGATGCTGCGAGACATGTTCGTGAAGTTTCGACTTTTTTCGATAATTTAGAAAAAAAATATACTTTTTTTGGCAATAGTATAAAACGCTGGGCTATGCTAAGTGACGATTCATCTGAAAAATATTTGATTACCCTTAAAAAGGTATGTCCTACCAGATGGTCTTCTAGGAACGACGCTTTATTAGCAGTAAAGAATTTTTTTTTACTAATCATGAAAACTTTGTACCAACTAAATTTAATTTCAAATAAAAAAGATGAACGTGAAGAATGTAAAAGTATAATTAATATTTTAGAGAGTTTTGATTTCTTAGTGCTCGTTACATTTTTTTCTTCACTATTTGAAATTATTAATCCTGTTTCTAAAGCTCTACAGCATGATAATAATGACTTACAGAAATCTAGTATTTTATTAAGTAATCTTTTAAATAGACTGTGCCAATTAAGAAATCAGAATTCATTTAATAGTTTGCTAAATGAATCCAAAGATTTAGCAAAAAAGTGGGGGGTAACAACTGTTTTTAAAAACAGTAGGCGAAAGATAACGAAGCGTTTTTTCGATGAGTTATCACAAGATGAGAGAATTTCCGACCCGGAATCCTATTTCAAAGTCAATGTATACTATTGCTGTTTAGATATATTAATTTCTCAAACTAAAGAAAGATTTCAGAGCCTTTGCAACCTGAGTAGTATATTCGAAATATTACAACCGGAGAAACTCCTATCTTCTTCAAGCGAAGAGATATTAAACGCTTCCGGAAAACTGTCTGCTAAATACAGTAAAGACATCTCACTTAATCTTTGTGACCAATTAAAGGCTCTAAAAACATGCTTAAATTCTGAAATTAAAAAAAATTATTCCATTAAAGAACTCATTGAATTATTGCTAGTAAAATTCAATAGTCTTGCATCCAGTTTTCCCGAGGTAATCACAGCATGCTTTTTATTCTAGACCCTTCCAGTTACAACCGCAACGGCAGAAAGAAGTTTTTCAAAATTAAAACTAATAAAAATTACTTAAGAACTTCGATGGGACAAGAACGGCTGTCAGACATCTCACTATTGTCCATAGAGGCAGAAACTTTAGAAAAACTAAAATCATCATCAGCCATAAATGATTTAATAAATCAGTTTGCCGATAAAAAGGCAAGGAGAGTGAATATTTAAAATTCGATTTTTATTTGTAAAATGGGTAAATTATGTGATAAATAAATATTACTTCTCACAATATTTTTTTTCTTTTGTGAAAAATCTTTACCTCCATATAAGGGCCTCCAAAAAAATTTTTATACGGGGCCCCGACAAGGCACGCTACGCCACTGAATGGAGTCCTTTCGATTACTGACCCCTAAAATCCGTAGTAGCTGGGCCCCAATTCTTTACGGTTATAATGATTCCCCGCGGAATCTAACTACGCTCAAACTACGACAATATCGTGCTTTTTAGAAACCAATGTAACGGTAAGGAATCGAAATGTCATAATATGCTGTATGTTCCAAGACAATTTGTCGATTTTAATAATACGATATTAGCAGATGTCGTGTGTGATTGACGTGGTTTCGAAGAAGGAATCGTTAAGTGGTCATAGTGAATTCAGGCCCTGATGCTAAGTCGCCGTTCACACAGACCGCAAGATTTTATCGCGCACTTGAATTTCGACTCTAGGTATTGAACCCAACATTGAGAATCCAACTGCTTGGCGTCGAGAGAGAGCTCCAGTGCTCAAAAACGTCCCGACGTGATATTACGACGTCCGTAGCGCGTCTGCTAACGTCCTAAGCAACAGTGAATAAACTAAAGATATTATTAATTACCAACAAGGAAATCCGCGATGCAACAGCAGTAAGCAGTCATACATTTTGTAATTGATTGCACTATTTCAAAGTATGCGTCAGACATTTTTCCTGTAAGTGTTTGTCGCGCTAAATAGTAGCAAAATACCTATAACGAATTTATCTTGGTGAATCATACACACACTTGTATACATGTACAGTTGAATCATAATAATACTTTATTTTTGTTGTGTTATTGTCAATAGGCTATGTGGCTAAGTTATAACAGCTACACGGGTCGATCGATCAGGTTAAGCTACGCTTACCGCGGTTGGTCCGTGGATGGGTGAGACCATCTTTACATTTCAAGACCCTCCTTGCCTCGGAAAGCACGTTAAGCCGCCCCGCTGTCATTCGTGGATATTTGACAGTCGTTACGGGTCGTCAGAAGCCCGAAAGTCTGACAACTAGTTTTACCAAGGGGTATCGTGTTACCCAGTAACTGGGTTGTGGAGGTCAGATAGGCAGTCGTTCCATGTAAAATACTGGTATTCAGCTGCATCCGGTTAGACTGGAAGCCGACCCCAACATACTTATAAAAAGGCTAGGCAGATAATAAAATACACTAAAAAAAACTTGCAGCATAATTGCCAAAGTTGCGTAACACGGATGCAATGATAGTACCTACATATAATTGATTTGACAACCTATTTACAAAGCAATAACATATATTTTCGTGAAAACGGAGAAAACGTGCCGGGCCGAACGCAAAACCTCCCCTTTATTATTCAAGGTCGCTCAACTCGTGGCGTCCCCACGTGATCCGCTCACGATGAGGGGATCGCGTCGGCCGGGGGACGCCGAAATAATCGGACATCCCGAAATATACACGTGACTAATTGCGTCAACAATGATAACAATTTTATAGATAGGTTTCTCAAAAGATGTAATTGAAGCAAAAACATCTTTAGGCGCGTTGGGCATTTTTTAAGATGGGAAAAAACAATTGAATTCGCGACACCGTTACACCTCTGTTTTTTAGTAGAGGTATTTCAATAATTTAAGTCTCATGAGATTGGTTTAGGTCCAGAACTAATATTCCAAATGGAATTATGAAAATCGGGTAACCCGTTTAGAAAATATGACAAAAATGAATTTTTAAATAACAAACATTGTTTTTTTGTAGCAATCTGACGTGGTATTAAGCTTTGCTTCTGGCTTCTGATGATAATGTATGTAGATGCTAAGGTGCCAAGCTGTGCTTTCGGCGAATAATTTATAGTCAGCCTATAACGTTCCCACTGCTGGGACGAAGGCCTGCACCCTAATTGCGTAACACGCTATCAATCAAATAATTGAGAAGGATATTGTCCTTTCTTTGGTATTGTTCGTCAAATCGTTGAGCTCATCAAATTCCGAGTTGAGCTGCATTACTGATTAATGCAAGCACTGATTGGACAGGTCCACTCAATCTGTGTTGTTCTTTTCTCAAAAGACCGTTTCAGACACCAATCCAAATGATCTGACCAAGATTATGTCTGAACTTTAAAAGAGACTGTGACTTCCGAGTTTCGGCCTTTCTTCTTTCAGAGTAGTCAGATAGGAAACGCCGATCATCTAGTTTTAAAAATATGATTGACGTGTAAAAGTGTTTGTTGTACAAACCTACTTACAGAAATAAAATCATTTATCATTGCTCGAAAAATGTTTCTGCTCAACTACGTAAATAACGCAAAGGATCTTGTTAAACTGACAAGCCATTTGTACTGTTAGTGTGCTACGCAGCCTACGCATTAATCCTCTGCTCTCGGTGAGAGGGAGTGGGCCATAATCGCCCAATTCCGGTTAGAAGTCACATTTCTTCGGAATTTTGGTACTAGGACATGCCATTTCCTCACAATCGATGTTTAGTAATTTTGTAACATTGTAATTTGTTGAGATCTATACAAGAAAAGTGGAGCGAAATTACAACGAATTGGTATCCAAGAGATGTCGAGGACGACAACAAATGCGCTGGGAAGATGAGCTGAAACTTACTGCGGCACCCAAATGGAGGAGAGTTGCTCAAGACAGGAAGCAATGGAAACTACTGGAGGCCTTTGCCAAAAGGCACACTGAGTTTGAAGACATCCTATTGTCAAACGAATCAAACAATACAGTCATAGAGATTAATCTCACCCAGTTCAACGGGCTAAATAAAAATATATAAATAACATTTCGTAACATTCTCTATAAAATTGATTTAGTCTATTTACAATTAGGTACAGCATCCTTTACATATGTAATGGCTCGTAAACACTTCCCTTCGCTTCTTTAACAGAAAAAAGAAGTGTCATACCTGTATTTACTAAAAAAAACAATAACAGGCTACTGAATGAGACTGCAAAACACATAATCAGCTAGTTGATATTGTGATGCTATTCAAAACTTCCATAACAAACTTATATAAGTTATTTTTGTCTTATAAATAAACAAAGTAACGTGATTGCATCCTAAACGCGTCATTGGCTTATACTATACATTATGTAAAGTGCAATAGAACAGTCACAGGTCACTGACCTTTTTATATTATCATCATGATTGTTAATTTCTCAGCTGATTTACGTAATGTATGTGTGGGATGTGTGTGACTAGCTAATATTTTATTAGTTTCCTGGTTATCAATATCTTTAGTGCAAATCTTAGGTCACTCAAAAGCATAATTAGCTTGTAATGTTCCCACTGCTGGGACACAGGCCTACCCTTTTCGTGCGGTTTGGTAGATGTCACATGACTTCGGGTTTCTGTTCTAGGACATACCAGTTTCTTCAATTTGTTTTTCCTACACCGTTTTGACAGCAGTAGTGAAGAAATGATTTGCACAAAGTAAAGCGTCTACCTGGGTTAGAAACCCACGATCTACAACTCGTAAGTCGGGCCAAAACTGCTCTCAGCAGGCTTGACATGATGGCACGCTTTCTATTTCTACGAAGAATAGACAGTGTTTTTTCAATACAAAGTGACATTTCGTTTCTCCATTTTTGACATCGCACTGTAATTCTTGGGCGCATTCCGTATTAGACAAATAGTGATAATATCGCGAAGCCAACCAAAATAAAAATCAGTACTAATGATCTGATAGCTCTTAAATTTTTTGACTATTCAATTTGGTCGGGTTCGCGATATTATCACTTTTGTTGCATTTCGGAACACGGCACTTCTACAATCTGTCATTTTGTCTTTCGTTTCTAACGATCTTTGTCTCGATAAATGTAGACCCCATTTTCTAATTGTTGAGAGGTTTTAAAGCTAATACTATTCTTTATTTACTAGAAATAGACAAACAAGTCCTTTTTTTTTGTAAATATCTAAATATGTACTTATGATAAATACACAACAAGTTTTCCTCTACTATTTTATTTTGTTACTTTGTTATATATTGCACAACATTGTGAATTAGAATGAGAACATAACCTTGCCTGGTGTCTAGAAGAGATAGGATAACTTTTTTATTGTACTCATTAATTCATTCCTATTGTTTGAAAGTAAGTTTGAGGCATGTTACAAATGTATGCTTCACACCTAATTGTATGTTATAAAGAAAACCAAAATAAAGAAACTGGGATGTCCTAGAGCCAAAAATTCAACCTCCACTTACCCACACTGGACCTGCAATGTGAAATATGGCCCACTAGCCCTCACAGACACGAGGCGTGTCTCCCAGCAGTCGAATAATCATAGGCTGACTATGCTTATTGTTTACCTATGTATCATCATCATTTCAGCCGAAAAACATCCACTGCCAGATATATTTGCAAATAAAATAAGAAGACATGCCTTTTGTGTGATTTTTCTGTTATAATATGCCTGTGATGCAACATAAATATCTTATGCAAAGTCTCTATTAACTCCATTTACTATAGCAAAAAAAAAATAACTGAAATATTCACAGTTATTGTGTAATATT
The DNA here is from genome assembly GCA_949987655.1 of Polymixis flavicincta. Taxonomy (NCBI): domain Eukaryota; kingdom Metazoa; phylum Arthropoda; class Insecta; order Lepidoptera; family Noctuidae; genus Polymixis; species Polymixis flavicincta. Next base: position 9,642,174 of record OX465198.1, on the reverse strand, counting down.
ATTGAAATTACTGCACCTTATAGAGTTATTTTCTTAATGTAAATAAAATAAATTATTTTTTCATCATCAGCCTATAATGTTCCCACTGCTGGGACACAGGCCTCCTCTCGGTGAGAGGGATTGGGCAATCCACCACGCGGGCCCAGTGCGGGTTGGTAGATGTCACATGTCTTCGAATTTTTGGTTCTAGGACATGCCGGTTTCCTCACGATGTTTTCCTTCACCGTTTTGAGAGCAGTGGTGATGAAATAATTTACACAAAGTAAACCGCCTGGCTGGGTTCGAACTCACGACCTACAACTCGTAAGTCGCAGCCGTTACCACTTGGCCACCACTGCTCTCTATTAATTATATAATTATTTTTAGGGTTCCGTACCTCTAAAGGAAAAAACGGAACCCTTATAAGATCACTTTGTTGTCCGTCCGTCCGTCCGTCTGTCAATACCGTTTTTCTCAGGAACGCGTGGAGGTATCAAACTGAAATTTCTATATGATACTTAGTTCTACTGTCCCTGGAAGCTGTAGAAAAATCAACCTTCTAAGTCAACGCAATCAAAAGATACAGCCATTTAGGCCGCAAAATTCCGCAAATTTTCGAAACTCGCACGGGAATCAAAACCTACAGGGTACTTCCCGTGAACTTAGAATCTTGAAATTTTGTACGAAGTCACGTCTTATAGTACAGATATAGGAAAAATTACGAAAACCGAAAATTTTTAGTTTCGTCATATAAAAAAAAATATTTTTGACAATTTTGAACTTTTACTTATATACCCACAGGTTTGTACGGAACCCTCGGTGCGCGAGTCCAACTCGCACTTGACCGGTTTTTTTATTATTGTGAATTATGGGAGTTAACTAAAGGGGTAGGTTTTTTTAGTTTGGGAAATCATCAAATAACTTCTCCTGCTCTGGGTGTGTCAGACTTTTACTGACTAAAAAACCCACATGTGTTGGCCTGCAGTTGCCTGTGTTTCTGCACTTATTCCTTCAGGTGGACCATTGTGCTTGGGCCTGGGTGACCTCCAGAAGTTGATTATATCTCCTGGTCTGTTGAGAACATTGTAAGATCAGGGTACCCGATAAGGGAGTGTATTATATTTTGATATCGAAATTACGAAAGTGTGTTGACCATTATTTGTCTAGGTTCTTTCACAAAATACAACACCACATCGTTTGGCATTTACACCCTCAACTACATGGCTGGCTTGCCTCCTATTTGCAATCAGTTTGTGCTGATACAAAAGAAAAGAATGCCAACATAAATAGACAACTGGCAAAGTTGATAAAATACAACCTAATAATATATTGTTATCATAAAACAAATAATAACACTGCTAGTTTTGGTCTGATAAGCACCTTTTGCATTAAATATAAGATTACTCAAGATACATTGTACTTTTATCAAATTGGATCATCTCTTGATATAAAGTAGAGGTTGTTTCATTGATTTTGGTTATACCTACTAGGCATCGTCTGTTATCTTTTTTTGTTTATTCTAGAACATTCCTGGGCCCCAATTCTGTATGGTTATAATGGTTCCCCGCGGAATTTGGCTATAGGATGTCTCTCAACTCAGTGTGCTTTTTGGCAAAGGCCTCCTCCAGTAGTTGCCATTGCTTCCTGTCTTGAGCAACTCTCCTCCATTTGGGTCCCGCAGTAAGTTTCAGCTCATCTTCCATCTCTTGGATACCAATTTGTTGTAATTTGGCTCCACTTTTTTTGTATAGATCTCAACAAATTACAATGTTACAAAATTACTAAACATCGATTGTGAGGAAACCGGCATGTCCTAGTACCAAAATTCCGAAGACATGTGACTTCTAACCCGAACCGGGCGATTATGGCCCACTCCCTCTCACCGAGAGCAGAGGGTTAATGCGTAGCACACTAACAGTACGAATGGCTGATGATGACGAATGTTTACCAAGTATGTAGGTACACAACTAGTTTTACCAAGGGGTATCATGTTACCCAGTAACTGGGTTGTAAAGTTCAGATAGGCAGTCGCTCCATGTAAAAGGTATTCAGCTACATCCGGTTAGGCTGCCAGCCAACCACAACATAGTCGGGTAAAGGCTAGGCAGAAGATAATACATCCTTTGCCACATGTTACTTTTGTTGATAGTCACGCTTTTCAAAGCTTTCTGTCTTTGGACCCGTTTTACGCAGAGGACATACAGCGATCTACGTGTCCAATATAATAACGCGTTTAGGATACTGTTGGGGCTGTCGTGGCGTTGTAGTGCGTCCACATTGTTTGCGGAGGCGGGCATAGATGATTTTTATGCCATAATAATAAAAAGAACCGCCTCAATAGCCGGCCGGCTACGCGCATCCGCCAAAGGTCTCTGTCTCAGATCGGTGGGATTCCCCTCTGCTGCGCCACTGGGTAAGAATCCATATGAGTTGATTGTTGATCTTTTTATTACTAACACTATTTATGAAGTTATTTTGTTGCTACTAACACTATGGACTATTGTCTGAAGTAAAGAATATGAATTTGATAATTTTTACTTTCTCAGTCTACGCATAGTACAGTTAATACTTTTAAAAGTCAATTGCTGGTGTATACCACTATAATTGGGTAGAGGTCACAAAACTATAACAGTAAATAGTCTTAAATGTATTCTACACATCTATACATGAAATTACCATGAAAAAGTAGTTTCTCAATGTAAAACACAGTTCACAAGGTCGTTTATTTAATCAATCAGGGTCATGGTTCCTGCCTTGGCATTCACAATGCAAGGTCTTACGTACAATAGTGAGTTTCGTTGAAAAGACCTATAAAACTTTTCAGTGTTACTCAGATCGATTTATTGGGATTTTGGGAATTGGTTATTTTAGCCATTTTTATTTTTATTTGTGCCTTTGCTAATGTGTATGTCGAAAATTAACCCACAGGAATATACCTACTTCCAGGGTAAAAAGTATCCGATGTGTTAATCCAAGTTATAAATGATCTTCGTGCCAAATTTCATCCAAAACTGTTGGGCCGTTTTTGCATGTTTGAGTAACAAACATCTAAAATTTCACATTTACATTATTTTTGTAGGTTTTATTTGTTGGTCTAAGTTTAGCAATGTGTTTAGACTTAACTGATGATGATGACTAGTCTTGGTGTTATTATGATTTTATTTTTTACTAGCTTCCGGCAGCGGCTTCGCCTGCATGGAAGTCGGAAATTATCCCGCAGGAACGTATTACTGGGATAAAAAGTATCCCATGTGTTAATCTAGGTTATAATCTATCTGTATGCCAAATTTCATCCAAATCCATTCAGTAGTTTTTGTGTGAAAGAGTAACAAACATCCATACATCTGATTTTCGCGTTTACAATTTAGTCAGGATTTCTACTTGAGTATAGTTTCATGTTTTTGTTGGTTTATTGGGGTGTGCAAGCTAACAAATGATTTAATTTAATGTTTTGTTTCATGATGTTAATTAGGTACTTAGTAATGTATAAAATCAAGTTGTTCTAACTTAACAGACAGCTGTGCTGCTGGGGAGTTTACTGCGCCACTTTTTCTTCCCAGCGAAATGGTGAAGTTTTGGGCGACTGTCTTATGTAATTTTGACTTTCAAAAAGTGCTGACTATCATCAGCCTAGTTTACAATAAATTAGAACAGTAAACAGTTTAGAATAAATGACTTTGATCCTTTATTTAGCGACACTAGGAAGTGACGAAGGATCGGCTTATAGGAGTTGCCTTTTCCAACTTTTGATGTTTGAAAACTATATAAAAATTGAACATGTTTTTTGATGAAATTTGGCAAACAGGCAGACAGGACATGGGAAAATTTCTATCTGAATTGTATGTATCTGTGGGATAATTTGTGACCATTGCGGTCGAATGAGGCCATGGGCTAGTTAGTTACAAATGATTTTGTTATTTCATTATGACATTTTCAGTAAAAAAAAAATCAAATCTGTGGTCAGCTTCTAGTCTAACATGATGCAGCTGCAAATGAGTAAACTTTCACAGAAATATCCTCATGAACTTAATTTTTTTTACACAAATCAGAAAGTTATGCTCACAAAATGTTGCATCATCCATTTTGAAGAGAAAGTGGAGTATAGTGCTGTTTTGTAATTGGGTTTTTCCCCAAGTAATTTAACAAGTAAGCTTTTGTAAGAATGAATACAAGAGGACAGGTAGCTTTAACAAGGGTTTTTGACACAGGAATGAGTTTTTATTTTTTTTATAAAAATGCAGTCTTATCTCATGAATGCAGACAATACTTTAATATTGTGTTTTGCACAGTGAATAATTTGTTAGATAGTCAGGTTATAGCGTAACAGGAAAAAATGACTACACTGTAATTTATGACTGCAATTTTGTCTATATTAAATAATAACTAAAGTATTGTATTTTATTTATTCTAATATTTTCCTCAAAGGACAATATTACGATTTATGGTAGAATTGAGCTTCAAGATGCATTTCGTGTTTTACAGTATATCGTGATCAAGTTAAGGGTAAATACGTCAATTTTCGAACCAAAGTGGAAGAAATTACACACGTTATCTGTGTTTATAACGCGTATGTACCAGGAAAACATGATAAGGTGAAGATCACGACCAATTTACGTAGAAATGCGCGCCACGCGCGTGTTCAATGTAAAAATCGTTTGTATCGAGTAATTTTAGCTCGGGCATGCAGGTCGATCACTCACACGAGCCCTACGTCACCCGCGCAAGCGTCCCGTCGCCTCACAGCTGTAGGATCAGTGACCTCGAGAAAAAACCACGCTATCATGCGTGACCATAACCTAAATACAAACATTTCATACAATTAGGGTCCTTTCAAACATATTTTAACCGTCTTACCTGTAGATAACGACCCGTTACTCACTGTCAGGCGGGAAATCCCACACTACCGAGCGAAAGTGGCCACAGTGACGCCGCGAGCCACAATCGAAGTTTCGTCATCTTTTCACTATATTTCACCGTCACAACACACTTTATACACTTCTTTATGCATTTGAACGCACGCTAACGATAATTACACAAATAAAAACACATTTCGTTGGCGTGTTTTACGCACTTTTAGCACATGACTCGACAAAAACATTGAGCTGAAAACACCACATTTTGAAAAAGGATACACTTGAAGCCTCTGTCCCATATCCTGTATTAAATTTGCGGCCTGCTGCCGATATGCTAATTCTTTATCTGCATCTAAACCGCATTTTCTGCTTGGAGAACTCAGTAATTGTTCTTTTGTAAAATACCATTTTTCTTGCCCTCCAGCCATTGAACGGATGTTCCGACTGCGCGCGAGAAAGCACGACGGAGAGCAGAGCTCCGTCTAAGTGCGTGAGTGGGAAAGGGATAGCGCTATGACAGCGGCGACCGGACGTAGACCACGTTAACATTTGAGAGATTTAAACCCAGTAATTTAACATTTTGAATGTACAACACCGATATTAATAATTAATTATGAACTAAAAATTAAGTATGTTTTTTGAAAACAACAAAATAATTATATAACGATTGAGAAAATTTCGTCTCCACATAAATTCTTGTTAGGTATTCTCAAACGGACGCCATTGTAAAACTTGGTGGCTAACGCAGTGAGGTCTCCGGTGACAGAATGTGGATCTGCAACAATCACAGGTATGTTTCACTTTAACACTACGTTTTATTTTATAGTTTATACATTTCTCTTTCTTTTGTGCATATTTTTAATGCGATTCATTAACTTTTGAACGATATTATACAACTTTAAAATTACGGACCTAAATACTCTGTCACACCGTGCAAATGGCCGACCCACCACTGTTTACAATACACTTTACTATTTCTCTGGTGAAAAAACATTCGTTTATAACTTAAGTGACGACTAATGATGCCATAATTAATTAATTAATTTTTTAGACAACGTAATGTGGTCAGAATTTTGGAAATATTGGTAATTAATTAATGAGAATGAGTATTGACAATGTAGGTACAGTCGAGCCGATGAAGTGAAATTTTGCGCGGCTACGTGGATTTGCACGACTGGGACGAAAACAAGCAAAATATTTTTTTATGCTGTCCTAATTACGTGATAATAGTATAGTGTTCCAGTTTATTGTAGTAAACATATTTCTAAGTTGTGAATATTTATTTGTTGTGTATTAGTGATAAATTCTCTTAGTTCAATAACAAATATGTTTTCGTTCGGAAGTGAAAATTCCAACAAGCTTTATGCTCATAATATTAGGATTACTGAACGTAAGTTCAACAATAAGTAAAATTAGGTACATGGAAGCCCTTAAGTGTAAAGTTGTAAACTTGAGACTGTGTAAACAATTTATAGCAGAAACATAAATCGTATTTTACGACTTACACAAGAACCTACTACTACGACCAAGCTCTTATCACTTTTTGTAAAAACATGTTTAATTTTCAAGGTTGTCCAATGTTTATTTTATGCTGATTTGTGAACATTTGCAACTTGCTAGTTTTTTTTTTTTTGGGGTTGGGAAATCATCTTAATATAGCTTATCCCGCTCTGGGTGGAGCGGGAACTTGCTAGTATCAATCTGGTTTACTCATTATTTTTGCAAATTGTTTACATAATTTCCCGCCGAAATTCAAACAGCCAATAGTCAAAAATAATTCTGCTTTCGTTTTTTTCAGTTAATCCATCAACGTCAACAATGTCGCAGCCTCCTCGGAAAGTAATCCACCTTCCCAAAGTCAGGATGCTCAGTCGCGGAGGTCGAATGGCTTCCGGTCTTCGCATCACCAATGTCAAGTCTATCAAACTACCAGACCCAGAAGCTGTGAAGAAACAGGAAGAGGACAAGCTTAGAGCCGAGGTATTTTGATTTATTTTTTGTCTATGGAATTTGGGCTTCCCAAGTTTTGATTGTGAAGTGTTGCTAATCTTTGGTCCAGGATAATCAAATCAGAGTGTGGTTTAAGGGATTTCAGCTGAAACATAATTATCTGTTAATTATATGAGACCTCTTGCAGCATTAATAAAAATAAACAAAATACTTTGACTTTGGTTAAAAAAGTGCACTAAGTTTTTTACCAAAGTAAAATCATTCATTTCAAATAATTACCTAATCACATTTATGGCACTTTTGGTATGTCAAAATTTACAAAAGAATAGAAGGAATAGGGTATTTTCCAATTTGATAAAAACTGTTTTAATTTGAAGACTGGGACGATATATTTAACAGAAAAATAAAAATAAATTTATGAATACTCATTTTCTCCAAAAAACGATTAAAATCAAATTTATTTTTCGTTGTTTTGAAGTTACCGCCAAAACGCTCCTTACGATGACTTTTTATCACGTGGCATCGTAACGTCAGCTTTATGTAAACAGCACCAGTACAAATACTTAGTTTGGCGCAGTTTTAGAAGTATTTGTGCACAGAGGCACCGCACACCAGTGATTTCACTTTCTATCCATAAAAAATCTTTTAATTATAAACACGACACTCACTTGTTTACTTACTAACTACTTTAGTTTACACAAAGTTGACGTCACGTGTTAAAAAGTCATCGTAAGGAGCGTTTTGGCGGTAAATTCAAAACAAAGAAAAATTAATTTGGTTTAAATCGTTTTAAATTGAGAAAATGGTTATAAATAAATTTACTTTTATTTTTCTGTTACATATTTCGTCCCAATCTTCAAATTAGAATAGTTTTTAATAAATTGGAAAATACCCTATTGTTTCTAGTTGCCGCTTCCAAAAAAGGTATGGAGAAGAATGGGCAACAAATTCCACTGCTACTCTTTTAAAATGTTTTACAATATTTTGTGTTCAATAATAAATTATATCATTTTATGTGAAGACAATGCACTTATACTAGAATAAAATTACTATTCCACAATATGTTAAATTAAATAAATAACAGGTTATTAATTATGTGATACATACATGGTGCTCACAAATTTACAAATATTATAATAGTAGATATTTTTCCTAATATTCTAAAGAGTAATAATTTAGTGTGTGAGTTAATGTAAATCACAGAATGTAAAATCTATGTCATAAAAATATACAATTAAATTAGCAACTAGTTTGATTTGTCTAGACCAGGAGTCTACCTTTATAAATCTGCTTGTCTAGGGTAAAAAGGCATGGTTTAACATACATTCTCAGCCTATAACGTTCCCACTGCTGGACGCAGGCCTCTTCTCCGTGAGAGGGAATGGGCCGTAATCCACCACGCGGGCCTAGTGTGGGTTGGTAGATGACACATGTCTTCGAATTTTTGGTTCTAGGACATGCCGGTTTCCTCACGATGTTTTCCTTCACTGTTTGAGAGCAGTGGTGATGAAATTATTTACACAAAGTAATGCGCCTGGTTGGGTTCGAACGCACGACCTACAACTCGTAAGTCGCGGCCGTTACCACTGGGTTACCACTGCTCTCCATGGTGTTATGTACCAAAAATCAATCACTCCGATCCAGTCTGGCCCCTTGCTGCCATCTTCTTGGCCAAGGTCCGGACCCCACAGTGTGGCCTCAATGTGTAATCGCTTAGTTTTAAGTTTTAAAGCCTTGGTTGGAGAGGCCTTAATTTATGGAGGCAGCTGACAACCTCTTAGTTTGGAAACTAACTCTTCTGTCTTCCCATCCACAGCTCCAGAAAGAAATAGTCTCCCGTTCCCGAGTGTGCGCGTACAAGAGCTACGAATGCCCCCTACCAGTGATCTCGGGTCGTCAGTACTGCTACCGACACATAGTGCGCGACCCGACGGCGCCCTATCGCCCGTGTGCGCACACATATGCGAATGGAGAGCGTTGTACTATGCCTGCACCAAGCGATTCTAGAGATCATAGGGATCCGGGGTGAGTTTGGTCAGAAGATATATTGTATAGAAGGGCTATTTGGTCTCTTGGTGAGACTTCACTATGCATATATGCTGTCCACCGGCTGCTGGAGTAAAACATCTCACAATAGGATTAAAATATCAAAATCTTTACCTCTCTTCTTCAGCGGGCAAACCTGCGGGCCAGCATATTAGCAGTGACTGTGAATGCTTTGCGATCCCTATCTATATCGCATTGGTAGTTCAAAGATTCCGTGACCAATGCTCCACATATTTGAATACACTGAGTCTTCTAAGTTCAGTCTTACACAGCATTACATGTGGAACCACATCCAATCTCCTGCATCTAGGAGCAAAAATCAAGAACTCGCTCTTTTTCACGTTATAATGCAGCCATGGCTGGTGGCATGCGTCCCAACGATTATTGCATGAGCAAGTAATCCAAGGTTCGGTCCCCAACCATACATATTTCCAGGATAATTTAGATTCAGGGCAGGTCACTTCAACTCTTTGTTAGTGCCCTATAGGAGACACCACAATTTGGCCAATATCACGTAGGTTACCATGAGTAAAGCTGGTGATTTTTTACAAAGTTGATGGCAATAGTAAGGGTCAAAATAGATTAACATATCTGTTTGCCCCCTTAGGCCATCTATAAATTACGTCACACAATGTTTATGGTTTTTGCACCCCCCTCGTCCTTTGTCACAGGTGTTCACTCTTGTGAAACCCCTCACGTGAGACATAATAAAATTATAAACATAATTAAATGAAAACAGTAGTTTTTCCATTTTTTTATTTAAATTAAAAATAATATTTAGTAAAATTTACATAAAGTCAAATATTTTAGATAACGGTGATTTTAACATGTGACGTCACAAAGCTTTTGACCACCCCTGTCCCTTGTCACACAATGTCACATTTCGTTCCCCCCTTAACGTGTGACGTAATTTATGGATGGTCCCTAATACTGACAAATTTCTGTGAAAAATTTAGTGTATGGTAGCACCCTGGCCAGGTTGAGTGTCCTATATTCCCTATATTCCTAAATGAGGTAGGCAGAGGTGTTTAAAGAACCTATGAATATCCCTCACCCATAGTCTTGGGCCTCAGGTGTGATTTAGGGTTCAGTTTGCACGGCAGTAATGGTCGCTCCATGTGAAACACTGGTATTCAGATGCATCCGTTCAGATAGGTAGCTGACCCCAACATAATTGGGAAAAGGCTAGACAGTTTTTTTTTTTTTTTTGCTATTACAAAATTAAAATATTTTATTTCACATAAACCTGCGTGGGCACTTATGAAACGTCCGAAGCTAGGTGCACGGTTCCAATTTGACGTTTCCTATGGAGAAGAGCCGGCAAGAAACTCCACGGTTACTCTTTTAACAAATAATTGGCTTTTTTCAAATTACAGTGAAAATAGGTATGGGAGGACAGTGCAGGCCTGTCAATAAGTACCAGGTACTTAGAGGAATGAAAATACAGAATAGAAATTCATCTACAGTCTGTAAGGCCTACAACTTTCTCTCATTCACAATATATAAAATAATCTACTTAAATACATTTCGTTTAATTTCAGTCTATGCTTCGAGCACGCCCGCGCAGCTCTGTACGCTCGCCAACGCAGTGCGGCCGCCCCTCCGCCCGTCACTACTACGGAGTCACTACTCAACCGGCTGCAGCATTATGTCAAGTGAGTTTATTATTATTTCAGCCAAAAGACGTCCACTGCTGGATATAGGCTTCCTCCAAGAGTCGCCATATAGACCGGTCTGTTGCTCCTCGCATCCATCGGATTCCTGTAGCCTTCACAAGGTCATCGATCCACCTTGTTGGCCGGTCATCTAACGCTGCGCCTTCCATTACTTTTTGCCGTATACTCCTCATTTTTTGTTCTTACATTTTTAACAGACAAAAAAACGGAGGAGGTCCTCAAGTCGACGCGTATATATATATATACACATATTATGTATGACCACGCATAACTTTTTCCAGAGTAGTCCGATTTTGATAATTCTTTTTATTGGCAAGGGTATACCCCGAAGTTGGTCCCATACAAATTGCGAAGAAAAATTCCAACCCTAAGGGTAAGAAAATAGGGGATGATTGATTGTTTACTCACAGATTTTAATACTGAGTTGTGTGTTACAAAAAAAGTAATCAACAATTGAGCATGTAGTAATTATTAGATTATAGCCACAAAAAATTATAAAATAAAAACTTTTTAATAAAAAAATTAAACCGCCGAAAAACGGAAAAGTAAAAAATAATAAACTTACTTTGTCCAACCCCAATAACTAAGTTCGGAAGTCGATGACTTTGGAGATGTATTTAATTATATATCACCGCCTTCCGAACTTAGTTTTTACTCGCCAAACCTTGCAGTTTGGCAGCGAGAAGCGCTTGTTATTAATTAATACATTTTAAACATGAACTGTTTTTTAAACTGACCTTAAAATTACTAATTAATGACCTTAATTAGCTAGTAATTTTGTGGTGTGAGATCATTTCTCGGTAATTGCTGAATCCTCGTTACTAGGAGAACTACTTAATTTTGATTTTAACATACCTTTATTTATTTAATGTAGGGTGTTGTCTTAACATATTATCAATTTTATTAAATACTTTTGGCACAAAATATCTTGACATTCTTTCCCCATAATAATTTGTTATTTTTGGTTGAATTAGTATTTTTCTCTTACGCTTCGTAACGTTACGTTACGTTACGTATTATACAGGAAAAGTTTTTAACCAGTGCGCAAACTGTAATCATGAATTCAGCATATCATTCTAGAACCAATAGCGCAGAAATATTTCGGCGGTTATAGCCGCCGGTCGCCGGCTAGAATGATATGCTGAATTCATGGTTACAGTTTGCGCACTGGTTAAAAACTTTTTCTGTATTAATAGGACCATTATTATATAATAATAGGCATAATCTAATCTCGTCAATAATCATATACCATCGTGTTTCAGACTGGAACGTCCACGCACCACATCCTGTGCATCATCAGTGTCGGTGGTAAGCGATCCAGCAGAACAGGAACAAGTCGATCCTCAGGCTGTAGACCCGTTTAGTGAGTACCTTTATATTATACTAGCCTGCCTAACACATGAGCAGTGGTGGCGTAGTGTGATATCGGCCGCGACTTACAAGTTCCAACTTGTAAGTATGAGTTTTTGGACATGCCAGTTTCCACAATGTGTTCACGGGCGATTGACACGCTCTCAATACGGTGAACACATTGTGGAAACCAGTGCGGCTGGTAGGTCATGGAACTGGTGGTGCACTTTACTAGCTCACTAAGTATTAGGGGTACTATGTAAATAAGTAAATGTATTTATTTCAGAAAAGTAATTTAAATCTAAACGAATAAAAAATAAACAAATAGTATTCAGTTTCACGTAAACTAAACTTCGCGGTGACAATAATGAGTCTGTAGCGCTTGGTAGGTGTTTATAGTAAAACTCCAGAAGATTGTAAATTGTATGTATTGTCAAGTTAAATATGTACAGACTTAAAGCTAAAATTATTATATATGTAGTGCGTGTTGCGCTTACAACTAAAATTAATTGACCAATAGGAAAATAGTTTAATTTGGTTACAATTAGTACATAATCTATCCGCGTGGTGCGTGACGACGCAGTGCTCGCGTGCAGTGTGTCAAACATATAAATATTCCCAGGCTCCACGCGATCGTCAGTTGAACGTCCGCTGTGCCAGCGTACGGATGTCTTTATGTTTGCAGCTAGCAGCTACAAGTCGGTCATTCATTAAGGCCGGCATGCAAACTTCGCCAAACCTCGGGTGCTCTCGGTAATCGACGTTCGGTAATATTCAGTTCAGTTCGACAAAGTTCAGTTCCCCCGTGCGGCGCACGAGAATGGACAAATTACTCCATAACGCTCCATACAGTTATATCAACTATCTTCTGTCTCACGCGCTAGCCGTTTTAGCTCGGATCTCATAGAAATGTATGAGCATTCGCCGTGCGCTTCGGCGTAGCGCACGAGGGATCTTCTGTACCGCGAAAATAAGTCTTAATAGTTTAGCAAAGAGCTTATATTGTTTCGTCAGTTTTGTTAGTATTACATATACCACAATCAGTGGCCATAATGCGATTATTAAACATTTTGTGATTCTTTCGACACCTATTAAAATCTGGTAGTTCAGCGCACGAGTGCACTTAAGGGACCGAGGAGCCGCCCCTGGTGGAAACTGGCATGTCTAAAAACTAAATAAGCGAAGATATGTGAAATCCACCAACCTGCGCTGCGCCGGCTTGGTCGATTATGGCCCACTGCCTCACAGAGAAGAGGCCTGTGTCCCAGCAGTGGGAACTATATAGGCTGATGATGATGATTATGACGGAACACACGTTCTCCTGATTATTAGAACTCGATCGAAGCGCCACCTATCGGGAAAAAAATCTGGCAAAACTTTCAAAGTCAAAGCATTTATTTCAATTAGGCACTTAAAAGGCACTTTTGAACGTCAATATTTACATATAAACAGAATTGATTCTAGTCGCCCATTCCAAAATGTAGTTTCGTATGGAGAAGAACGGGCAAGAAACTCCACCGTTACTCTTTTAAAATGTTTTACATACAATTTATCATAGTACATTCATTATATAATTATATGTGAAAACGATGCACCCAGAATAAAATTACTATACCAAAAAAGGTAACAAAATGCAACTGAAGCAATAAAGATAAATTAATTCTATGATAGATACATGGTGCCCACATATTTACAAACATTGTAAGAGTAAATATACGATTTTCCTAGAATATTAACAAGAAATAAGTCAGTGTGTGAGTGTAAATCAATGTCATAAATATAATTATTTATTTAATTCAATTAGCAACCAGTTTGATTTTGTCTAGACTCTAGATTGTCCTATGGAGCAGGACCAGCATGTTTCCAAAATTTCATCAAAATTGATCCAGGCAGCCGTTTAGCAGGAGTTTTTCCACACGGTCGACCGCGTGGAGTCGAGAAGTTTTCCCATAGGACGTTATTTTCTTGAGTGGCAGCCCGGTATCTGAAATTGTGCCCATACAAATGTAATAGGGTCGCTTCCTATATCATGGGACTTTCAAATAACTATAAAAATTTGGGTTTACACTCTGCTAAGCCTTTCGTGGATTACTGCGGGCTTAGCATGACGCTTTGTATTTCTACGAAGAATAGACAGTGCTTTTTCGATACAAAGTGACATTTCGTTGCTACATTATTGTTATTGCACCGTAGATATCCTTCTACAATCTGTCATTTAGTCTTTCGTTTCTAACGATATTTGTCTAGGTCCTTATAAATGTAGACTATTTCAGAAGAATATTTCTTCCCAAACTGTCAAAATCACACCGACAACAAAACTTTCTACTCGACGGCCACAAAGTATATACGATTTTCTACAAAATCATGATTCGTTTAGAACGCATAACTGTGATAAATGAATAGAAAAACATAGCTATCTTATCCTATTGTACATAATTTATTTAATAGTCATGTCTATTCTTCCGTCGACAAAGTACAATTTTCTTTTCAGTTAAGCACTAAATCGTTGATATTTTTAAGTTTGTTTGCAATTTTTTTTACAGTTATTTGGGTATTTGCTTATAAAAATCGACATACCGTCAATTATACTATACTAATATTTGCAGTCGGTAGGTATATTTTACGTTTTTTTTTTTTTATAAATGCGACGTTGCCAGCCCGCGCCGGATTTACGCTCTCAATGTATGTTTTATCTCAATTCCAGAACAAATCGATGCAACAGCAATAAACAACGCCTACTCCACCTCCATAATGGAATGCGCCAGCTGTAGTGACTCAGACGGCGAGTCTGTGACCCTGGGGCCCGACGGAGACTGTCGCGCGGGAGACCACGAGGACTTGTCTGATGCTGAAGATGCTCCTTGTGAAGAAATGCCACTGTGGTGAGTCAACATTGGCCTGTATATTATACAGGATAAGGTTTTATCCAGTGCGCAAATTTCTGCAGAGGGGTCTAGAATGATATGCTGAATTCATGGTTAAAATTTGCGCACTGAATAAAAACTTTCCTGTATAGTTTTTTTTTAATGGAAAAACTTGTTTTTATTTAATTACTTCCAAATATAAATATGAAATGTGCCGTGTGGTGCCGGACGTAAAGAATAGCATCATCCCATCTCTTCCCGTGGGTGTTGTAGGAGGCGACTAAGGGACTTACTAGAGAATGGGCAGCAGCGTTCTCTATGCATTTTACCAGCATACTGCGATCGCCAACCCGCCTGCCAAGCGTGGCGATTATGGCAAGCCCCCCCCCCCCCAAATTGGGGGAGGCCTATGTCCAGCAGTGGACGTCTTCCGGCTGAAATGATGATAAATATATGAAAAATATGTGGCGTCACACAAGGGAGGAGGGGGTTTCACAAGTGTGACCACCTGTGATAAGGACAGGGGATGGGTTAAAGAACCATAAAATTTGTGTGACGTAATTTATGGATGGTTCCTAATAATTAACTCAATTTTGCAGGACTGCAGGGGTCTACACGGCTGAAGAAGCAGTAAGCGTCTCTAAGGACACCTTAAAATACCTTCAAACATCGTACATCAAACAGATGGCTCGTATGCGCGTGTTGCTACAAACTGCCAGACTGTTGTATCTTAGACAGCTGAAGGCAGAAAAGGAAATGTACTGTGAGTATTAATTACGTAGCATCAGAAATTTGTCAAAAAAAAAGTTTCGGAATCAGTCATTTTTAAAGGGGTTCATTAATTACGTGAGGAAATTTAGCGATTATTCGACTCCCACTCCCGCTCTGATGAGATGTCGTGAGATTTGGCTCGGGTATCCCCCATAATCTCACGTGAGATATTTCACATACGTGTTTTTAGTGTAAAAAAGTTAATCTGTGCTTATTTGCGTTGGATTTAAACGTTGCATTTGGCTGGCTTGGCTGGCCGGTGGCGGTTTAACCATCAAGGAGCTACTTTGTGGGGTTCGCATAACCGCGATAAATATTATTTCGTAGGTTTTAGCCATATTGGCGGAAAAACATGTTTAACATATTTTAACCCGGTTTTCTCGTAATGTTACATCGTTACTTTGCGGAAAAAAATTTATAAATTACGTGATATTTTCCGAGGACTCCCTCTACCCTACGTGAGATTTGACTCCCCCCCCCCCCCACTAAACGCCTCGCGTAATTAATGGACGCCCCCTAATCGACTTAAAACAATGGAGGAGTTTTCCATTTTTTTAAATGTTTGTTAGAGCTGTGGTGGCCCAGTGGTAAAGGCCGCGACGTACGAGTTGTAGGTCGTAAGTTCGAACCCAGCCAGGCACTTTACTTTGTGTAAATTATTTCATCACCACTGCTCTCAAAATGGAGAAGGAAAACGTCGTGAGGAAACCGGCATGTCCTAGAACTACACATTCGAAGACATGATTGTGACATCTACCAACCTGCACTTTTAAAAAAACTTTTTAATAAAAAAATTAAACCGCCGAAAAGTAAAAAATAATAAACTTGCTTTGTCCAACCCCAATAACTAAGTTCGGAAGGCGGTGACATATAATTAAATACATATCCAAAGTCACCGACTTCCGAACTTAGTTATTGGGGTTGGACAAAGCAAGTTTATTATTTTTTACTTTTCGGCGGTTTAATTTTTTTATTAAAAAGTTTTTATTTTATAATTTTTGTGGCTATAATCTACTAATTACTACATGCTTAATTTTTGTTTACTTTTTGTATTACACAACTCAGTATTAAAATCTGTGAGTAAACAATCAATCATCCCCTGTTTTCTTACCCTTAGGGTTGGAAATTTATATGGGACCAACTTCGGGGTATACCCTTTCCAATAAAAAAAGAATTATCAAAATCTGACTACTCTGGAAAAAGTTATGCGTGGTCATACATAAAAAAAAAAACGCGTCGAATTGAGTAACCTCCTCCGTTTTTTCGTCGGTTAAAAATAATTGGCTTTTACAATGTTTTCAAATTACAGTGAAAATAGGTACGGGAGGACAGTGCAGGCCTGTCAATAAGTACCAGGTACTTAGAGGAATGAAAATACAGAATAGAAAATCTACAGTCTGTAAGGCCTACAACGTCCTCTCATTCACAATATATAAATTAATCTACATAAATAAAATGAACCTATTTAAACTTAGGAGTAGTTCCATAAAAATTTGATTAAGTTCTGTTTTCTGCTTTTTGATTTAGATAATGTAATAATAATGTTCTGTTTTTGTTATTTACTTAGCAAATGAAGGTAAGTATAAGAATTTGTGTGGGGTACGTACCACAACGAAAAGTTACAAGTAAAAAGCTTATGTAAAAATAATAAAAAATGGCCACCGACTTCCGAAATTTAAAGTTATTTTTCATTGATGTATTTTGGGCTGGCCCTTCCCCTTTAAAAATGATAAACAAAAGTGTAATTTATTTTAATTTAATTAATCGTATCTTCTACAGGCAGTATAAACGCACAAGCCCGCAGCGGGCCACTCACAGTCCGGGAACGTCGTCAACTGCGCAAGCTGAAGGCCTTCGCTAGCTACCACAAGAGGCAAGGCAACGACGCCGTGTTAGCGCGCAAGTTGCACCACAAGAGGGCTAAGGTATGATATCTATACAGGAAAAGTTTTTATCCAGTGCGCAAATTGTAACCATGAATTCAGCATATCATTCTAGACCCCCCAACGCAGAAATTTTTCGCCGGATACACAAAAAAAAATCAGTTGTTCCATACATTTTGACCGCGTAGGTATTGCACTTTTCTATGAAACAGGTGATTTTTTTTTGTACAACCGGCGAAAAATTTCTACGCTAGGGGTTCTAGAATAATATGCTGAATTCATGGTTACAATTTGCGCACTGGATAAAAACTTACCCTGTATAAATAAAAAGAAAAGTCCTGATTGACTCATCAACGCCCAGCACAAACCCTTAGACCTAGAAAGCTGAAATTTTACACAGAGGTTCCCTTTGTAATGTAGACAAGGAATAAGGAAGGATTTTTCTAAATTTAGCCCCTAAGGGAGTTAAATAGGAGATGAAAGTTCAGCGCGGGCGAAGCCGGTGACAAAAGCTAGTTCGTTATAAGGGGCCTTTTAAACAATTTTTCGCAATTATAAACCCCCTCTCCCTCGTCAGCAAAAGTAAGCAAAGTTCTTACCCCCCGCACCCATGCTCACGTAAACAACAACACGTAAAGGACTTGAACGCATATATTATTTATTTAAGCACATTTATTGAGATGGTGTTCAGTTATTTTAATCTTAATTTATTAACGAACAAAACAAACTTCTATTAAAATTTTGGTATTTTAATTCAAATTAACAGTATTCAGTCCATGACACACGAATCCATGACTTCCATGTTTAAACCAAAATCTATTAAATTTTGTAGAAAATCCAAAAAGTAAAAAAAAAGTACTGCTGATGTGTTCACCATCCACATATGGTGATCAATACAATTTTATAATTGTTAAGTTTTTGCCCACAGTTGAACGACCCGTGCCCCAACAGACCCATTCCCTCCCAAGGGCGCTGCACCTTCACGGAGGGCGGCGTGCGCTGCCCCTCGCACGTGCTGCCGGCTGCCAAGCATTGTCTCAAGCACATCCTGCATGATAGACATCAGGTGAACACTATATTTAAAACCTTTTATTTAACTTTCAACGAATGTATGTGTGGTGCTGGACATAAAAGAATAGCACCATCCCATTTATTCCCTTGGTTGTCGTAGAAGGCGACTAAGGGACTTACTAGAGAATGGGCAGCAGCGTTCTCTGTCCATTTTACCACCATACTGCGATCGCCAACCCGTCTGCCAAGCTTTTGAGGGAGGCCTATGTCCAGCAGTGGACGTCTTTCGGCTGAAATGATCATGATGATGTACATATGTATGTAACTATGTTTGTTCGGGTTGAATATTGCAACTCAATTTTGAAGCAGATATCTTTAACAGATTGAGCTGAAATTTTGTGTACACGTTTAGTTTGGATGACAATGCATTGTTAGCTGTGTGACGTCATTCTAAATCCAACATGATGGAACACCTAAGATAGTGGTCTATTATTTTTTACCTACAATATGGGTATCAAATGAAGAGGCTTGCTGAAAATAACTCGAAAAATAACTAAAAGAAAAAATCCTTTTTTCAAAACAATATTTTAATTTAAATGCGCTAAAAAGAATAAAATAAAATTTTCCTTAATACCTTTTTACCATCAACTTATAATGTCAATACAGAATTTATATGATATAAAATCTTGTCGCATCATTCATACATATACATAGATCACACACATGACTTCTGACATTTCATAAGTGCTCATGGAGGTTTATGTGAAATAAAATATTATGATTGACTCCTTGTAAACTACTTCAGCTGCATCTCTTTAAGACTTGAATCTGATGTAAGCTTTAATAAACTTTTTTAATAAACGTTTTATTTCGTACACAAACAACCGAGTTGAGAACTTCATCCTTTTTTTGAAGTCGATTTAAAATATACGCAAACGTTGCCAAGTGTAACAGCTAGTACGTACAGAGGCCAGCACATCAGGCTACCCCAATCTGTCAAATTTCTTTGATAGTTTTTCAACTTTATTACAAAGAAATAAGGTTTATGTTCAATTGGGAAAATTTGACAGTTTGGGATAGCTTGACCTGCTGGCGACTGTACTAAATAAATTGTTCTTTGAATCATATAATTTTAATTCAAACCTGCAGTTTATTATTCACCCGTTTTTACTTTTTTGGTGTTTTTTTTATTATTATTTTAAAGTATATTTTCTTCATTTCTATATGCTTACAAAATGATATGTATTTTGTCCTTAAACTTTGTGTGTGTGACTTGGCTATCACATTGGGTTAAGACCTGTAATGATAGTTTGCAGGCATTTAAATAAATAAATGTTACAATATTCTGTTATTTATTTCCAGGTGCTATTCAACGCTTGCAGTGACATTCGCGGCGTGGAGTCGTGTAGCGAGCCAATCCCCAAGCTCCCCCTGCCGTCGTCAGCTTGTCGGTATCACACTGACCCACCTTTGTATACAGTGTTCACTTTAAAGGTACGCTATTTTAAACATTTCTTTATAAAAAGATATCGCAAACTTCAAAGTAATAAATAAAATTGATAAAAATCTTTTATTTCAGACTTATAATTCGGTTAGTATACATACGACTTAGAAACTAGTGTGTGAGTTACATCTATATTTCGACTTTTAGTTGTATTCAGTAACTCACAGTTGAAAGAAAAATAATGTTACCATACTAAAACTAATAGTGTTGAGGTAGTGAACGATTTTGCGTAAAGAGCGAATACTAATACACACACTATACAACACTATACTAATATTATAAAAAGAAAAGATTTGATTGTTTGTTTGCATTGAATAAGCTCCGAAACTACTGAACCGATTAAAAAAATTATTTCACTGTTGGAAAACTATACTATCCCCGGGTGACATAGACTATATTTTATCCCCGTGTTCCCACGGGAACGGGACCTACGCGGTTTAAACCGCCGTGCGTTGCTAGTTCGTTATAAAACTAAAAAAAAAATTGTAAGATGTGGAATATAAAAATAATTAATAATTTATTAATAAAAGTAATTTCCTTTTTTAATTGTAATTTAACTTACTACTGAAACACAAAATATGTAACAAATTGTACAATTTCTAATTTACAATTTCTTAAACAAATTGGACAAGTTATAAAATTTAAAATAAAAATAATTGCATGTAAGTACATTATTTCAAGTTCATTCTTACACCCCCTCACTATCTTTTTTTTTTTAATCAAAATCTGCCCTTCAACTCTCAAGTTACTGAATACAGTTAAAAGTCGGAACTATAGCAGAGATTTGCACGTCAGTGCAAGGTTGTATATTGATTAAAATACCGTAACAAATAAACGATTGAATTACTTTTTCGTAGTCATTCAATTGACTTAAATGAATAAAGACGGGTTGTATTGCTGATTTTAAGGGAAATCTAGTCGCGGGCTCGAACTCACTGGTGGGCCTGGCTAAAAAGCACGCTGTCTCACCAGGCATCGTGTCCGACAGAGATAGTACCCGTGATGATCAGTTAGACGCTAGTCTACACGCACAACGTTATTGAGTGAGATGCAGGATCAACTATAGTAAAACAGGCGCGTAAAAAATTAAGAAAAGTCCTTCGGAAGATCGGGTATTCTGAAAAAACCACTGCATAAATCAATAACCAACAAAGTTTATTGAACTTTTCGATGTTTGATCTTTGTCGGTACCGTCTTGGTTTTGGATATATACTTCTTTTATTGCTTAAACACGCCCAAAGTAGTAGATTAAATTAGCAAGAAAAACGAATCTTTATTGGCTACTAACTTTTTAATGGTTTTTAATTTTAGTATTCTGTTTCCGTACCGATAATATTAATAATGAGTCAAAACTATACCATGTTTATTTTTTTTTGTATGTTGTCGAACAGTCGAGTAATACACTCCCGTAGTTTGTATGAAAAAAATATCGACTAGATTCACCTGAATGATTATAATTACGTAAAAACATACGTTTTAAGGTCGCGAATCATATTTTAATGAACGAACAGCTTAACACTGTCATGCAAATTACAATAAACGTAAGAAAATTTTATATTAGCGGGCTTCCGTCATTTTCACACTTTATACTCCCAATTTGTACTGTTTAGCTAACCACCTTTTTACAAATAAATTATCTTTTTTTTATCTCTGCTTACCATTGGAGAATGCAAACGTAAAGGTATGTATCAAATATACCGTAAGAAAAAAAGTTTTTTTTAAATTATTAATTCTTTATTAACAAAAAATCTGTACCCAACCTGGGAATCGAACCAAGGACCTCGTACTTTGCAATCGGGCTTGCGTCCATTAAACCAGCAAGGCAAAGTGATTAAAAACTTAAAGCTTGTGATAGGTGGCAGCACTGTTGTTAGTCCAAAAATGTGTTCACTCTGTATTTATTCATAGTTAAATAAAACGGTACAACACCAATTACATTCATTAACATAGTAACAATTATAATGTTGATATAATTATGTTAGGATAACCAATTTTTTTCCCACAGATGCTTAAGGCCCTGGTAATTTTAAATGTACTCATCGCATTGTCGTTATGAGCGATAATAGTTTTTACTACAATCGGATACGGGTTAAAATCTGTTGTAATAAATTCGAATAATAAATGAGCAAGCATTGTCGTAAAAATGCAAATAAAATCGTATAAAATTAGCTATAAACTATTTGATAAAAAATGATCCATCACTGGATGCAGTTTGGCATTTGGAATTTTATGGCATACTTTTAATTACAATAATAATTGTTATTGAAGGAATAAACTGGTTTTAAAGATAATTAAGAGGTGACTTTGATGATTTTTTTGATGCATTAAAGTATGTTTAATTATGTTTTGAGTTCCATCACTGTATGCAAAAAAGACTTGAAAATATCATATTTTTTTTTGCTTTCAAAATTATTTACGGTTAAAGAGATACACTGGTTTAAAAAAACATCTTTTTGAGCGTTTTCAAGAAATCACCGCCTTAAACTATTTCAAAATCAATATTTTGTACTAGTTTATGACTATACGCTGTTTGGAATAAGGCTAGACATTTAAATAAACCTTTTTAGCAGTACATTCAACAGATTTTGAATTCTATTGCGTTGGTAGCATGATAAATGGCATCTGCAGTAAACAGTTGGTATTGTAACCACTTTTTTGCTTTTAATGCCATCCTTATGCCTACGGTTATAGAAGTCAAAATCGGTTGAACAGACTTGAAAAAGTTGTCTAAACACGGGTTTCTCTTTTGTAACTTTTGAAAATCTTTATCATCTTTATTTTTCTCACAAACTCATTACTCCACAGAAAGACGGATCGGACAGCGAATCAGAACCACCATCATCGTCCGATGACTCCCACACAGAAGAACTGCAAGACCTTGCCGATGGCTCCACAGACGACCGCGTCGAGCTGCAGGACGTGGGGCAGGAGGTAAACCTGTCCCTGCCTCCTTACACACCGGATGATCTGGCAGACGAATGACAAATCGCCGATCTGGTCTACCAGATGTATGACGATTTCGGTGAACTGATTGTCTGAAGTGTCATGGACGCACTGCCCTGTGAGGATTTGAACACACTGAATACCTGAAAACAGTGCTAAAAGTCGTTAAGAGCTTTTTTGAGCGAATTAAACTCATTCTGTGTTTGTGAATGGGCTGATACTGTGGCCTGTATAGTGTACTTTTGTGAACGAAAACTCATTTCAACTGTCTCTCTGAGCATTTAAAATCAAACTGAGTGCAGCGCAAGTGAGTCTCAGTGCGTCGAAAAACTGTGCGATTTTCAACTCTTGGCGTTAAGCAGTTCTAGACCCGTCACGATATTATTACCAACAGTAGGAACTTGGGCTAAAAAAATAGTGGACTGTATTAAAATAAGTGTAAAACCATAATTCACAATATTAACGTATAGAAAATAGAAAAATGAAATGCCCGTAGTGGCGCGTCTGTGGTATGGAGGGGCGGTGCGAATCACGCGCTTATGTAGTGCGCCAACAGTTTGTTTAACGTCATTTTAAACACTTACAATGGGCCTTATCAGATGGCTTAAAGTCAAAGGGCAATGGAGAGGGCTATGCTCGGAGTTTCCTTACATGATCGAATCAGGAATGAAGCGATCCGCAGGAGAACCAAAGCAACCGTCATAGCCCAAAGAATTGCCAATTTTAAGTGGCAGTCGACAGGGCACATTGCTCGTAGAACAGATGGCCGATGGGGCCGAAAGGTTCTGGAGTGGCGACCGCGTACTGGAAGGCGTAGAGTGGGAACGCCTCCCACAAGGTGAACCGATGACCTTGAAGGCCGCGGGAATCCGTCTGGATGTGGGAAGTACAAGACCGGTCGAAGTGGAGGAGCCTGGGAAATCCCTATGTCCAGCAGTGGACGTCTATCGGCTGAAATGATGAATGTGAAAAACAGATAAAAGTGATAAAAAATAGTGTTAACGGTGACTTACACTCTTTGATGGGTAAAAAGCAGACATTTTGTGTTAAAAACCACAGATAATTAATATTGAAGTGAATTGAATCTCCTAAAAGTGTACATTTTCATTACAAAAATCGTTTAAGAGCTCGCCGATCTGCACCCTAATTGCGTAACTCACGATTGATCATAATTGGTTTCGTCTTCACAGTTAAACAATATTCATTGCGTTATTTATGTTGTCGAACAGACACATTTTTCGAACATATGAAGCAATGGTTTAACAATCCGTCTCAAAACGATACAGATTATGATGAATCGTGAGTTACGCAATTAGGGTGCTGGTCTACCAAATGTATCATGATTTTGGTGACTATTAATCTCTGAGTGGAGTCTGCATTTTTCGATTATGAAGACGAAAACAATGCTACAGCAAGCAGTTGGATATCCAAGCGTTGATATAGATTATGGAATATTAGAGAGCAGTGGTGGCCCAGTGGTAACGGCATCGACTTACGACTTGTAGGTCGCAGGTTCGAACCCAGACAATCGCTTACCTTGTGTAAATTATTTCATCACCACTGCTCTCAAAACGGTGAAGGAAAACATCGTGAGGAACCGTTTCGTCACTCAATAGGGTATTTTCCGATTTCATAAAAACTATTTTTAACCGACTTCAAAAAGAAGGAGGTTATCAATTCGACATGTTTATATATATATATTTTTTTTATGTATGTTCGGGCATAACTCCGTCGTATATAGACGGATTTGCAAAATTCTTTTTTTTTTTGTTCGAAAGGGGTTTACTCCGAAATGGTCCCATTGAAATTTCATATAGATCTGATGATGCATTTCGGAAACAGACAACGGAACTCTTCAAAAAACTACAGTAAATCAACCGCGAATGTTGCTATCGCATAAATGTGTATTGTTTTGACCCCAAGGATGATGAAATTTCGAATTGGTGTGGGTTAGATAACTAAAAAGTGAAAAATAAAAACTTTTTTCAAAAAAATAACAACCGACTTCCAAAGAAACACTACAAAGTGCAAAATAACTTTAATTTGGGAAGTCGGTGACTTTGGATGTGTATTTTAATTATTTGTCACCGCCTTCCGAAATTAAAGTTATTTTTTTGAAAAAAAAAAATTAATTTGAAGATTGGGACGAGAGATTTAACAGAAAAATAAAAATAAATTTATTAATACACATTTTCTCAATTGAAAACGCTTAAAATCTAATTTATTTTTCGTTGTTTTGAATTTACCGCCAAAACGCTTCTTACGATGACTTTTTATCATGTGACATGTGACGTCAACTTTGTTTATACGGCACCGGTACAAATACTTAGTTTGGGTTTGGCGCCGTTTTAGAAGTATTTGTGCACAGAGGCCCCGCACACCAGTAATATCACTCTATATCCATTAAGAATCTTGTTCGGTAATTATAAACTCAACATTCACTTATTTACTTACTAACTACTTTAGTTTACACAAAGTTGACGTCACCTGATAAAAAAGTCATCGTAAGAAGCGTTATGGCGGTATTCAAACAACGAAAACTTAAAATTTGGTTTAAATTGTTTTTAATTGAGAAAATGGATAGAAAACAATTTATTTACATTTTTCTGTTAAATATCTCGTTCCAATCTTCAAATTAGAATAGTTTTTGAAAAACTGGAAAATACCCTATTGTCTCGGACACTACCGAGAGCTCAGCGCTTACACGCACATTCACAGCGTGTTTGTACAATTGGTTACCACAAGTAAAGCGCGAGTCGCTTCGTGAGATAAAAGATACTGTATGAGTAGCTGGTATAATGACTAGAATGTTTGTTATGTATAAAACAATATTTTAAATGATAACAACATTTATTTAAATGAAAAGCAAATGTTTTAGTGATAAATATTAGTTTTAATAGTGACTTAAACGCTTGGATGAATGAAAAGCAGCCATTTTGTGTTAAAGATCATTGATTGATAGTGTTATGTGATTTTAATCTCTCTAAGAGTTGAGTCAAGTCATCTACCGGCCCGCATGCCCCCTCTCACAGAGAGGGGGCCTGTTTCCCAGTAATGGGAACCTTACAGGCTGATTATATATAATGACTAATTATGTATAACCTGCTAGGAATCTGATAAGTCCTGTTGAGCTAAAATCTGAACGGAGATGGAGTAGAATTGTTTAAAACTTACATGTAACGCCGAAAGATGGAGTAATATAATGTAATGCTTACAAGGCGTAGTGTTTTTTTTTTTTTTTTGCTGGGTATTGTTGTAATAAATGTATTATTATTGATATCATTCATGTTTTAATATTACACTCCCGGATTACTAATGGCCTATTCCTATAGTTTATGGACTGTTTTAATTAAAATTAAGTCTTATGTCTTTTCAATAATTAAGTAAATACCTCATAGATTTGCAAAGTAGACCCTCCCTTAAGTGTTATTGTCTTGTTTTCCATAAAATAATTTGTGTAGTGTCAAAGAATTCTTTGACTATAAAAATTGTAAATGTAAATATGCCTGTGTAAATTTGTACGCTTATAACTGTTAAGCAAAAATATGTACATTATGCTCTTGTTATTTAGTTTTTTACCATCTTTTTATAAGTACCATGTTTTATCTGTACAGACGCCAGCAGGTCAACCTACCCCAAACTGTCAAATTTTCCCAATTGAACATGAACCTTATGCTTACGGTATAAAGTTGAAAATCTATCAAATAAATTTGACAGATTGGAGTAGCTTGATGTGCTGGCGTCTATACATACATACAGATAAATAAAATTGGAGTGGTTTTTTTTAATATTAAAATAACCGATTTTTACTTAATGCAAATGGACACGGTACTATCGAGGAAACTTACATCTCACCAATTTGAAAACAAAATCCCGTGCACACAATGCTCACATCTGTTAGCAAGCGTTACTATAGCGGTTGAGCGCTGCAAGCAATAATAGTCCTTACGGTGTATAGATGTTAGTTTCCTCGATAGTACATATACCAAAATATCATTTTTTTTTTTAATTGTCTGCCTGTCTGTTTGTTTGTTCCGGCTAATCTCTGAAACGGCTGGACTGATTTTGACGGGACCTTCACTGGCAGATAGCTGATGTAATAAGGAGTAACTTGGCTACTTTTATCTTTGAAATTTGTTAAATTCCACGCGGGTGAAGTTGCTGGCACAATAGCAAACAAATATTATTCTATTCTATTCATGTATAATACTGGTATTCAACCGCATCCGGTTAGAATACAAGCTGACCTCAACATAGTCGAGAAAAGGCTAAGCAGATGATGACAACGTAGTGTGTCAACTTGATAAACAATTAATTTCCCTGTCTATACATAAAAACAATGTCTTTTTTAAGCATGTTCTAGTCTAAAATAATCCTTGAATTATTAAATGTATTTTGTAAACATTATGATAATTTGACGATCTGAATGTTCGAAAATAAATACCAAATAAAAAGCATTCCAATATTTTTCTAGTTTTATTTATTTCGTAGTACTTACTTACACTATACGCACAGTAGAATCTCGATTAAGCGAATCAAATAAAACCAGCATCATATTTGCACATCGCGCCACTCTGCTTCGGGTATCTTAGGTATCTACGCACTCTGGTAAGGAAACGAACCAGCACCCTAATTGCGTAATTCACGATCAATCAATCAACTCAGCCTATCGCAGTCCACTGCTGGACATAGGCCTCTCCCAAGCTGCGCCACAATACTCTATCCTCCGCCTTCCGCATCCAGTCTGTCCCCGCCACCTTTTTAAGGTCGTCGGTCCATCTAGCTGGGGGGCGGCCCACACTACGCTTGCCGAGACGCGGTCTCCACTCCAGGACTCGTCTGCTCCACCGTCCATCGGTCCTTCGACAAACATGGCCAGTCCACTGCCACTTCAGCTTGCTCACTCTATAAGCTATGTCGGTAACTCCGGTTCTTTTCCGGATAATTTCGTTCCTGATTTTATCCTTCAAAGAAACTCCGAGCATAGCCCGCTCCATAGCGCGCTGAGCGACCTTAAATTTGCGGACCAGCCCGACTGTCAGTGTCCACGTTTCGGCGCCGTATGTCATCACGGGCAGGACGCACTGGTTGAAGACCTTAGTCTTCAAGCATTGCGGAATAGGCGACGAAAAGACTTGACGTAGTTTCCCAAACGCTGCCCAACCCAACCGGATCCTCCTGTCGGCTTCCTTCTCAAAGTTGTGTCTACCGAGCTGGATGACTTGTCCTAGGTAAACATACTCCTTCACAACTTCGAGAAGCGACCCTTCGATGTGGATTGGACTCGGCAAGACGTGGGAATTGCACATGACTTTCGTCTTGTCCAAATTCATGCCGAGGCCAACCCGCCGAGAAGCTCCGCTTAGGCTGTGCAGCATCTGGTCTAACTGTTCCAGTGTCTCTGCCATTATGACGATGTCATCGGCAAACCGAAGGTGCGAGATGTATTCGCCGTTAATATTGATACCCTGTCCAGTCCAGTCCAACGTCTTAAAGATATCCTCCAACGCGTTGGTGAACAGTTTAGGGGATATAACATCCCCCTGTCGCACCCCTCTGAGGAGTTGGATGGGACTTGTTTCCTTATCCTGGATCTGGACAGTCATCGTAGCAGCGTCATACAAACATCTCAACACCTCGATATAGCGCCAGTCAATTCGACATCGTTGCAGAGAGGCCAGAACTGCCCATATTTCGATGGAGTCGAAGGCTTTCTCGTAGTCCACAAATGCCATACACAGCGGTTGGTTGTACTCCTCAGTCTTCTGTACAATTTGCCGAACAGTATGGATGTGGTCTACGGTACTGAAGCCTTTTCGAAATCCGGCTTGTTCTGGCGGCTGGAACTCGTCAAGTCTTCTGGCGAGACGATTCGTGACGACTCTCGAGAACAGCTTGTAGACGTGGCTCAGAAGTGAGATGGGTCTGTAGTTCTTCAGCAAGGTTTTGTCACCTTTTTTGAAGAACAGAACCACCGCACCTCTGCTCCACGCCTCGGGCGTTGTACCCTCTTGGATGACGGAATTGAAGAGACTCGCTAGCTCTCTTAGGACTGGAGCCCCGCCCGCTTTAAGGAGCTCTGTCGTTATTCCGTCATCACCCGGTGCCTTGTTGTTCTTAAGCTGCTCGAGAGCCGCCCTAATCTCGCACTGGTCGACATCTGGGATGTCTTCCGTGTAGTGGCGCGTTAATTCGGCTCGGTGGTCATCTGCACTATGTTCCGCTGGTTTTGCCGTCCGCGTTGAGTAAAGTTGCCCGTAAAATTCCTCGACTTCCTCGAGTATCTCGGACTTTGAAGTCACGATTCTGCCATCCGCAGTTCTTAGTTTCGTCAGATGGGACCTCCCTAATTGCTGAGCGAACACTTTCGACCCTCGGTTTTGCTCAATGGCGACCTCAATGTCGCGGGTGTTGGAGCACCGAAGGTCGCGTCGCGTCAGCTTTCGTATTTTTAGGTTTAAGGCCCTCTTTTCTGACGAAGACGGCTGCGTGGATGGCAATTCCCGTCTTTCCCTCATAAGTCCGAGAGTCTCCGAGGAAAGTTTGGACACCTTACTTTTTCGCTGCGACGGGAAAAGTCTGCGGGACACGTCACGTAGTGCCTTAATCACCTCGTCGGCTTTTTCGTCAACAGTGCCTGAGGTTTCCAGCAGGGCGAATCGATTTTGAAGTTCCAGTTGGAACTTTTCGGATCCTAGAGCAGTTTGGAGCTGCGTAGGTCGGAGGGTAGGCCGCATCATGCGGATTCTCCCAGATCGAAAATTGATATTTAGAGTGCCTCTGACAAGCCTGTGATCGCTTCCGGTATTGAACCTGCTGATCACGGAGACATCTCTAAATATGTGCTTCTTATCCGTCATGATGAAGTCGATCTCGTTCCTTGTCACGTTATCGGGGCTCTGCCAGGTCCACTTCCTTTGGGGCTTCTTTTCGAAGAACGAATTCATCAAAAAGAGCCCCTGCGACTCTAAGAAGTTTACCAGCATTTGCCCCCTATGATTCCTGCGCCCCAAACCGAACGGTCCGATTTTCGATTCGCTGCGTTCTTGTACTCCCACTTTAGCATTGAAGTCCCCCATAACAACGTTGTAGTGAGCCTTGGTCGTACTGTGTATTGCTTTGGCAATGTCCTCGTACAAGGCCTCGGCTGTTTCGTCAGAGCATGTCGAAGTTGGCGCATATACCTGTATCACTTTCAGGTAGTACCTGTCAGTGAGCTGTAGTACAAGGTACGCTACCCGTGTCGACACACTACTGATTTCCACAACGCTGCTAGTGAGTTCTTTGTTGACCAAGAAGCCGACACCGCCTTGGGAGAGCTGATCACCCTCGCGAAAGTAGAATAGGTCGCCTGACTCCAGGGTTATCGTATCCTCCCCCTGTCTTCGGATTTCAGATAACCCCAGTATATGCCAGTTAATGCGACCTAACTCTACCTCAAGTTCAGCGAGATGATGGTCCAGCCTCATCGAACGTCCATTGTACGTAGCCAGATGTAGTCGTCGTTGGTAGCCTGTCGTAACCCGGGGATTCTTCGCACCCCCCGTCCCGCCGTTACCGTGACCGCTACCTTGGCCAGGAATAACGGGACCACCGGGAACTGGGGGCCGTAGTTTTGGCACTTTATCCATGGGAGGTTTTGATGCCCATAGTCACCACGCTGGGCATGCGGGTTGGTGACCGCAGAGCCAGTCCTTTCGCAGTGATGACGCCGCTGCCCGTCATCGCTCTGGAGAATTTAGGTTGGCTTGCTGGATGGTTATACCGCCATCGGTCGGTCGCCAGCGCCTCGTCTGTCAGTGGCAGGGTGTACCGCGTGCAGGTGAGGTTGACATTTGGGGAATCCGGTTGTTGTATGCTCCCCCTTACACCCCCGTAATTCACGATTAATCATAATCGGTTTCACTTTCAATTTGACACTTCAACAGTATTCATTGCGTTATTTGCGTTGTTGAGACACATTTTTCGAACATACGAAGCAATCTGTTTCAAAACGAAACAGGTTATGATGAATCGTGAGTTAAGCGATTAGGGTGCAGGGGTGTTCCGGATAATAAATTTTTAACCGACTTCAAAAAGAAGGAGGTTATCAATTCGACATGTTATTTTTTTTTTTTTATGTATGTTCGGGCGTAACTCCGTCGTATATAGACGGATTTGCAAAATTCTTTTTTTGTTCGAAAGGGGTTTCCTCCGAAATGGTCCCATTGAAATTTCATATAGATCTGATGAGGCGTTTCGGAGACAGACAACGGAACTCTTCAAAAAATTACAGCAAATCAACCGCGAATGTTGCTATCGCATATCTACTATATAAAAATAAGTCGGTTTTTCCTTCCTGACGATATAACTCCAGAACGCACGAACCGATTTCCACGGTTTTGCATTCGTTGGAAAGGTCTCGGGCTCCGTGAGGTTTATAGCGTAGGTAGGGTAGGTAGGCTAGGTAGGATAGGTAGGGTAGGTAGGGTAGGGATTCTGTATGAATGACTATTGGACGGACAGGACAACGTCTGTCAGGTCAGCTAGTATGTGTATTGTTTTGACCCCAAGGATGATGAAATTTCGAATTGGTGTGGGGTAGATAACTAAAAAGTGAAAAATAAAAACTTTTTTCAAAAAAATAGCAACCGACTTCCAAAGAAACACTACAAAGTGCAAAATAACTTTAATTTCGGAAGGCGGTGACAAATAATAAAAATACACATCCAAAGTCACCGACTTCCCAAATTAAAGTTATTTTGCACTTTGTAGTGTTTCTTTGGAAGTCGGTTGCTATTTTTTTGAAAAAAGTTTTATTTTATCTATTTATAATTTAGTGCAATGGTAACATGCAGCTACCTGTTGCCAGAGATACGGGCACACAATACCATTCAATATGGAGGCAATAGAAATGAGAAATAAGAAGCAATCAGAAGCAATATCTCCAAAAAATATCCGTAATTTATTGTCATTGGTCCAGATTGATCCATAAGTGTTGCCAAGCAAAAAAAAAACCAAAAAAAATGCCCGTGTAAGAACACCTTTAGTAAAACAGATCCATATTATTATTATTGTAGAATCACTGCTAATTAGGGCGCTGTGTTGATGGCAATCTAGAATAGATTACTCTAGAATTTGGTTTCGAGCTTGGTAGCTTCAGTAGCGTCCATCAATTTCTCTGTAACGTGCAGGACACGCTAGACATGACATTAAAGTTTGTGGGATAGCAGTACATTTACTCTCCAGAGCGGAGTCATCTGTAAATCATGAGTAGGTTTTCTTTACTTCGGCCTGAGTCCAGAGCGCAAAAAAATCCCGCTGCTATTTGATTACATGTAACATGGAGCGAGGGGGAAAATAAAACACATCACAGTCATGTAAAAATAAATGTATTATTAACAGGAAATCAGCTGAGCTCATTAGATCAATAATAAACAAATAAGTAACAAAAAAAAGTTATGTAATTTAGTAATAACAAAATCTAAATGAATTTCACTGTCAAGGAATGTTTCAATTACATTAAATGCATTGTTTAAAAATAAAATAAACACTAATTTGTAATCTTTCATTGTGCTACTTAGTTTTTGATACTGCAAGTTTTCGCAAACGATTTTAATCAGCTAATTTGACCACTGTCGATGGATTATCGAAGCAGAAATTGTATTTGAAAAAAAAAAAAAAAAAAAAAAATGTCTGGCAACCAGCCTTACTAAGAGGTAACGTGTACTCAGTAACTGGGTTGCGGAGGTCAGAAAGCCAGTCACCTCATTTAAAATACTAGTATTTGCCTGCATCTCGATTCCAAGGCTGGGAAAAGGCCATGATTTTTTTTTTGATTGTATTTCCAATATTAGTAATTAAAACTTGCAATATTAAAATATAACCTACTATATTTTTGCTTTTAACCCATACTTTTCTAAAATCGTGATAATTTTCTTTGAGCAATGCTTTTTGGCCAATAATTTGTTAAACTACCTTTTTTTTGTGCGCTTGTCAAAACAAGGGTTGCCAGCAAAGAATATTTGAAAGATGTCACAATATTCTATAAGTTTTCACTCATACAACAGGAATAAATAAAAAGAAAAGTTTAATCTTAAATAGTTTTTAATCAGTCGTTTAGGGTTGTGTTCGGAAAATTACGTATTTTATTTATTGCACCTCATTTAGAAAAAAAACCTATACTATGTTTTGTGGATCTTCATCAATTTTCAACAAAAAAAAACTATTTTCTAAACTTGTTTTCTACTTTCTCAGAAATAGGTACTTATATAATAATAATAAAAAAACTGTACTTATGTAGGTACTCAGTGAGACATTCTAACACATTATCAATCGAGAACACCCATAGAATCAATAAATGAAGAATAATAGAATTACGTTTAAAAGGGTACTTACAAGATTTCAAAAAATATTTTGCAGTAATTTTGTAAGAAAAATCAGATATAGGTACTACGGAAAATCATTACAATAAATTTCACGTTAACAATTTAAATGTATTCGGTTTTTAAAGTCAGAGTTACTTAACAAAATGACGTAGGGTATCAATTTGCTTGACAATTATAGGAAAACTACCGGAAAATATGCCTGTAGAGATCAACTAATTTAAAACTGCACGCCCCTCCACTGTTTGTTGCATACACATTTCAAATGCTTGTATATACATTTTAGTGGAGGTGCGTGCGTTTTCAAATTAGCTGATCTCTACCTATTTGGAAATAACAATATATTTTTCTATCTAAAAAGTGAAACAGGCTACGCACAGCAAATTATTACCATAACAAGGGAGAATATTACAAAAAAATGTCACGTTAACAATTTAAATGTATCGGTATGTTAAGTCAGAGTAACTAAGTCATTTTGTTTAGCAAATTGTTGCTTAACAATTAATATGCCTGAACCCACCGACACACAAAAAACCCAACATGCAGTCTCGAATAAAAGAAACTGTTCCCATTTATACGTCGCGGTGGTTATAGATATGATAAATTCAACCTTACTCGCATGACTTAAAGTGGTTATTACAAAGCAATATACAAAAAGACTGTCCACAATGCTTGAAGACTAAGGTCTTCAATCAGTGCGTCCTGCCCGTGATGACATACGGTGCCGAAACGTGGACACTGACAGTCGGGCTGGTCCGCAAATTTAAGGTCGCTCAGCGCGCTATGGAGCGGGCTATGCTCGGAGTTTCTTTGAAGGATAAAATCAGGAACGAAATTATCCGGAAAAGAACCGGAGTTACCGACATGGGTTGTAGAGTGAGCAAGCTGCAGTGGCAGTGGGCTGGCCATGTTTGTCGAAGGACCGATGGACGGTGGAGCAGACGAGTCCTGGAGTGGAGACCGCGTATCGGCAAACGTAGTGTGGGATGCCCCCCAGCTAGATGGACCGACGACCTTAAAAATGTGGCTGGGACAGACTGGATGCGGAAGGCGGAGGATAGAGTGTTGTGGCGCAGCCTGGGAGAGGCCTATGTCCAGCAGTGGACTGCGATAGGCTGAGTTGATTGATCCAAAAAAAAAAAATGATTCAAAGATAACTGACGATACTATTTGGCACCTGCTCACATTGCGCCCTATTTGTGCGGACGATTTTGAGACGCTGATTGTGTTTCTTGAGTTTTTTGAATATCAATGCCTGTGTCTATTTAGAAATAACAATATTATTTATCTATCTATAAAGTGAAATAGGCTACGCACAGCAAATATATAATATTACTTTCACAGAACCTACACATTTATGAATGAAATTCTTTATAGTTTTTTCTCTAAGCTACTGGACCGATTTTGACAAAAGAGGTTCTATCTTTATGAAAATTACTGTTACACAAAAGAGCATTTCGAAAGTTGATAACGTATTTTTTTTTCATGTATTAGGGTTTGACCTTATTGCCATCAATCGGGCACAATTTAAGACTCCAAGCTGCTATTGAGAAATTCAAGATTCAAAAACCTAATATCACTTTGCTGGACTCGGGAATCGAACCCAAGAGCTCATGTTCAGCAGTAAATCTTGCAACCACTAGACCAACGCAGTCATAATTTGATTTAGGGCAAATTTTTCAATAGTCAGATATCTTTTATCTGAAGAAATAAATATGACAGTTTGACATATTTTCTATACAAAAGCTGTCAAACTGCATTATCGTCAGATAAAAATGATCTGGCTATTGAAAAATCAGCCCTTAGTAATTTTCATAAATTAATTAAAACAGCGAAATAGACAGCTATTTAGGACGTTGACAACGTTCAAAATGCTGTTATAGAACTCTTTATAAATTATAATATTTACATAATTTTCCACACACAACGCCATTTTAGCCTCACTCCAATTTATCGCTGGATTGTCGTCACATCATTTCTTTTTCTTCATCTGCTTGGCTTTTTTCTTTTCTTCACGTTTAATTTCTTTTTCTTTTATCGATTTGTAAAGTTTGTAGCCGAAGAATACTGGAATAATGAGAAAAATATTTAATTAGTATTGTTTTTGGACGAAATTTTCGTTTTTGGGATAGACAGTGAGTCAAAGTCACAATGGTGACTATAGCCTGACTGATACCGCTGTACCGCGCCTTAGGTATGCGCGGCGAGGCGGGGGACTGGACGCTGTGTGTGGGGACGAATGAGCGGCCTGCTCTGCTCCCCCGTCTCGCCGCGCCCATACCTAAGGCGCGGTACAGCGGTATCGGTCAGGCTATAGTTATAAAATTAGAGTCTTCTTTGGTTATTGGAATAGATAATTATTATGTTTTCTTTATTGTAAATTAAGAGCAAGAACAACTTAGTGGACACAATATACAGTTGAACAGTACAAATGGTTTTTTTGGTTACTGAAAGAAATGTCTTCTTTTTCTAACACTATTAAAAACATAAGTTTCTCTTCGTGTAAAGCTTTACTTAGAATTATACATATTGGTGATGTAAATTAAGTAATCTATATATATAAAAGAAAGTCGTGTTAGTTACTTCACTTATAACTCAAGAACGGCTGAACCGATTTAGGTGAAAATTGGCAGGGAGGTAGTTTAGAGCCAGGAGAAGGACATAGGATACTTTTTATAGGTAGGTAGGTAGGATAGGTAGGTAGGGTAGGATAGTGTAGTGTAGGGTAGGTAGTGTAGGATAATGTAGGGTAGGATAGTGTAGGGTAGGGTAGGTAGGGTAGGTAGGGTAGGTAGGGTAGGTAGGGTAGGTAGGGTAGGTAGGGTAGGGTAGGTAGGGTAGGTAGGGTAGGTAGGGTAGGATAGTGTAGGGTAGGGTAGGGTAGGTAGGGTATGGATTTTGTATGAATGACTTTTGGATGGACAGGACAACGTCTGTCGGGACAGCTAGTATTTCTATAAACCAGAAACGGTTTATTGTCCCTACTAATTTTATAGGTAAATGCAAAAGTAACTCTGTCTGTCTGTTACGCTTTCACGCCGAAACCGCTGAATCGATCGTCATGAAATTTGGCAGAGATATAGTCTGGGATATTGAGAAGGACATAGGCTACCGTTTTTTACGCGATAACCGACATCCACGCGGGCGGAGCCGCGTGCAAAAGCTAGTCAATTCATAATTAGAGCACCAACATATTACGTTTGCAATAGCTTTTGTTTTGACCGTTAGGCAATTACTAGTACAGACGCCAGCACATCAAGCTACTCCAATCTGTCAAATTTCTTTGATAGATTTTCAACTTTATCACATAAGCATAAGATTCATGTTCAATTGGGAAATTTAACAGTATGTGCTGGCGTCTGTACATCAAATAACGATTGGTGATGAACAAAACAAAGGTCCTGCTTACACTGTGGGGTAATTGCTATCTTACATTCATTCATTGCGTTATCCACGTTGTTGAAAGGACAATTTTTGCCAACATATAAAACAATGGATTAGCAATATCTTAAAAAAATATTCAGATTGTAATTGAAAAAGTGCTACGCAATTATGGTGCTGGCCAGTGAGCCCTGCTGACCACTTTGCTGACTGGATAACATTTTTACACACTAATTACATATTATGAAAAATACTGTTCCTATATTTATAGATTCGGTTTTGTTTTCTAGCTAAAGGACGGATTTATAACACAAGGTAACCACTACGGGCAATATTCACGGCACGGTTGGCGCAGTGGTTAAGCGATTGACTGCTGCGCTGCGTGTCGCGGGTTCGATTCCCGCACGGAACAAATATTTGTATGACCTACAAGTAGTCGCTCCGGGTCTGGCTATTTGTGTATGCGAGTTTAAATGTTTGTAAACACACCCACAATACAGGAGAAATTCCTAGTGTGGGGCAACGTTTTATTATAAAAATAAAATATTACCTGAAGTTTGTCGATTATCGTTTAACAGGAAGGAATTAACAGGAAGCTAAAGCATGAAAATGTTAGGAATTAAAAAAAAAAAAACTACCCAGCTACTTTTAAAATTTTCCATCATTATCTTATATATTGGTAATTTCAAGATTAAGAGAAAATATTTTGTTGACGCGCCCCACTTAATGCTGAAATCAGTGTCGAAATACGATAATAGAAATAATTAAGATATCCCAAACAGATATCTGTTAATAACTAGCGATAAAATAACTTTTGGCGATCAAAGGATCAATCTGAATAATGAATTATTATTGAATGGGCAATTCTCGCATTTTTAATGTCTCAATCTGTCAAAAATAACGACTTTTAAAATTAAAACCGCGACAAGATTTGGAACGATTTTCAATTACAGAAATCGGCTAAGTAACTCTTATTCGGCCAATTCAAACTGTACGATGAACCCACCAAACCACCAATTTATTAACGTTCACCTTACTCTCGGTGACTGCACTTAAATTTGTCACCTACCAACCCTACCGTATGGTTAATATTTTCACCACGACTCGACACGAAAAAAGACGAGACACATCTCCAAGAATGACCTCTGTCTAAAGCTTTTGTAAACACATACCTAACAAAAATATGATGAGCAACACTACAGCTGCAACCATATACAGTTTGGTCATCACTGCACTTCTTATGGCATCTTCAACACCAGCCAGCATAGCATTATCTTTGAGTCTCGAACTTAGCTTACTAGCTAAACCTTCTTTGATTTTCGACGCGAATTTATGCTTGTCTTCCGGGCTCATATCCTTAAACTGTGCCAAAACTCCTTTTAATTTATCTCTAATCACTTCAGATTCCTCATCGCCTGGTTCAGCTGCTACCATTTTTTGAAGCGTATTTATAAGGTCCATATTTTGGATGGATTCTGTTAATTTTTCTCCAATCACTTTGCTGAGTTGAAGTCTGTCCGGGACATCTTGTTCTTCTTGGTCCGCCATTTTCTGTTACGCGGGAAAAAGTTACGGTGACTTTAATTTTGATTTTCGAACACTAGTTTTGAGCGATATGGTTTCTGATTTTAAAAATTGAGTTGTGCATCGTGTATGAATAGCAGATGCATTACGGGTGGCGCCACCGGCTTGCGCTACTATAATGTCAGCCAAAAATACTGTTCCCAATTTATTTTGAGAATGTTGGCGCATCGGTCTGGTGATAACACACGAGAGTTTTGGGTTTAATTCTAGGACAAGATAGGTTAAAGGGATCCTTTTTAGAAGAGACAATAAGTGCTTTAAGTTAATGATTACTCCAATATGTTGTTTATTTTTTTCAAAAGTTGGAATTTTAAAATCAAGGATTGAGTATTGATATTCGGATTTGGAGTTATAGACAATCTAATACCTACGTATTTTTTTTACTATCTTTCTGTGTATTGTTTGAGATAAGAGGGAGATGTAGAGATGTCCGATGGGACAAAGTGTTCACTGAATGGTGGCCAAGCTTAGGCCATAGAAACCAAGGATGTCCGAAAGCGTGGATGGGCAGACGACTTCATTAAAGTCGCGAGAAATGCCTGGATGAGGGATTACAGATGCACAAAACCGGAAAATATGGCAGAAAACGTTAGAATTGAAAGAAATTCATTCCATACTGGAATGACGATGTTTAGATACAGAACCTTTCGGATGTCTACCATTTTCTAATTATTTCCAGTCCCCGTATAATTTCGTGCCCGCATGATCCAATAATGTATTACCTACCGCAATTTTGCAACCAACCTAGATTCAATACTTATCATTTATCGCCTACTCACATCCCGAGCGATATTAAAAGTATTGAGAACATGGTTTTTATTAGAAAAGTGTCAAGCGGAGAAGTATTGATTGCTGATAGTTATTGTAATATTGGGCTTTGTGACATCTTAAGTTACCTAACAAAATAAAACAAAGCAAAAGATTGTAAAGGAATGGTATAAAGGAAAACATCGTGAGGAAACCGGCATGTCCTAGAACCAAAAAATGGAAGACATGTGACGTCTACCAACACATCTAGACCCCACGTTGTGGATTACTGACCACTCTCTCTCACAGAGAGGAGGCCTGTGTCCCAGCAGTGGGAACATTATAGGCTGATTATGCTTAAAGGGCACCTAACCAAATTCACATGTAATAAAAAGTATTAACTGTCATCATCCGCCTAGCCTTTTCCCAACTATGTTGGGGTCGGCTTCCAGTCTAACCGGATGCAGCTGAATACCAGTATTTTACATGGAGCGACTGCCTATCTGACCTCCACAACCCTGTTACTGGGTAATACGCATCCCCCTTGGTATAAGACAGGTTGTCAGACTTTCGGGCTTCTGACGACCCGTAACGACTGTCAAAGATCTACAAATGACAGCCGGGACCAACGGCTTAACGTGCTTTCCGAGGCACGGAGGAGTCTTGGTATGTAAAGATGGTCACCCACCCACGGACCTACCGCGGCAAGCGTAGCTTAACCTGGCCGATCGACCCGTGCAGCTATTGTTAATTAGCCACAAGCCCCCCTCAACAAAAAAGTATCAACTGTATAGATTCTATATTAGCGATTTAATCAAGCGAAAGAATTTGTTTGAACGAGTTAATCTCTGGAACTGCTAAATGTATTTGAAAAATTATTTTTGCATTTGATAGCCTAATTCTTGAAGAAAGCTATAGACTATTATATCACGCTACTACACTTAGGGGTCGAGCGAGAAATGAAACAGAAATCAGAAACAACGGTAATCGAAAACGAAAGTAATAATAACACAGATAGCGCTTTAAGATAGGTTATATTTTATGTTAAAACAGAAATTTCGCCCCTACTAGTATTATAAATGCGAAAGTAACTCTCGTCTGTCATGCTTCCACGCCTAAACCGCTGAGCCGATCTTCATGAAATTTGGCAGAAATATAGCCTGGGATATGGAGAAGGACAGAGGCAACTTTTTTACGCGATAGCCGACATCCACGCGGGCGGACCCGCTGGTAAAAGCTAGTATTACATAATAGGGAAACAACTGATGTTTTTTTGATAGCTAAGTTAATGTTTTGTTTTGATAATTATATGTTATATAAACATTAATATATAATACCATTTGCGTTTTAATAGCCAATTCCTACAATTTACGGACCGTTATTGGTGAAAATGTAAACTCTTGTATCTTTACCAATTATGATGCAAATACCTCATTACTTTGCATATTAAACCTTCCCAATGGAAGTGCCCAGCTATCTCAGGAAAAATTAGCTTACGAATCTTCTATTATATGCCTAGTTTGGCAATAAAAAATGCTACTATTGGTAAGAAAAACAATTCGTTTTTGCTTATAGGAAACGAGCATCAGACCACCAGAACGAAAGCGCATTAAAAAAAATGGGATTTAAGAAAACGTATTTCAGAAAACTAAATAAGCTACATAAAATATAGTAATTCGACTCACCAGTTAGTTTGACACCTAGTGATAAACTAAACATATCTGAA
This sequence comes from Polymixis flavicincta, assembly GCA_949987655.1. Lineage (NCBI taxonomy): Eukaryota > Metazoa > Arthropoda > Insecta > Lepidoptera > Noctuidae > Polymixis > Polymixis flavicincta. The sequence continues at coordinate 9,601,542 of OX465198.1, read as the reverse complement.
GACAAAGCCTTATCGCTTGTCCACATTACGTGTTTACATATAATTGGAAAATTATTTATCTCTTTATTGATAATGTTGTACCTATCTGAATTTCGAAACTGGCTTAAGAATCGAATCGGTGTATTTTTGAAATTATATAATTAACTAGCCACTGCCAGCGGCTTGGCCGCGTGGAGGTCGGCATATTATTATACATATAAACTAGAGATGGGCCGACTAGCCGACTATTCGTCTGCAAAATGGCCGACTAGTCAGCTAAACCGATCATGGCTTTCGGTTGAGTTCGGGTGACATCGGTAATGTTCGTGACTACGCTTTCAGCGCCCAAGACTAGGCTGAATTGTCGGGACATGTTCTTGTTTACTTTGCATTTATTCTATCATTGTTTACGTGCGAGCCGGCGTTTCTTCATACCCTAATTTCGTATCCTATTCTAGATTATACTGAAAGTAAACTGTAAAACTGATTCTTTAATAAACATGACAACAGTGATTTCAGTTTCATTTCAAACCCTCTTTAAATTTTTTAAGCACGTATAAAAAATTCGCAGACTAGTCGCTGACTATAAACATGGCCGACCAGTCGGCTACTAGTCGGTACATCACTATTATAAACTTTTCTCTTGAATTACTCTGTCTTAAAAACCGCGTACCGCGTATTTCGTGTATTTTTAATAACAAAGTCGCCAAAGACTCAAGACTCAAGAGACTCAAGAGAGTCAAGACTTTGTTTTATACAGTGAAACCTGGTTAATTGGGATCTCAAGGGACCAAGGATTTTGTACCATTTAAAGAGGTTTTCATTTATCCAGTTTTCCAATTAGACAGGTTTAAAATTTAGTTGTCTCATTTACAGAGGGCCCGCTTATAGAGGTCGAAATGTACCGTTATTCCATTTATAAAGGTGGAAATTTTGTGAAAGAAATTCAAATGTTTATAAACAATCGTGTCGTAACCTGTCCCAACCTGATAAATTGTCTCACTTATAAAGGGAATTGAGCTCCAGAGTCCCAATTACAGAGGTAAACATCGAAAAAATCCTAGAAATCAAATCTCATTTAACCAAGTTCGAAAAGTCCCATTAACAGAGGTAATTCGATGAAAAAGTGCCGGGACCTCATTGTAGTTCTCAATAATAGAGGTTTCTCACTTATCCAGGTCCCACTTAACCAGGTTTCATTGTACTATGTAAGCAGGGGCGTAACTAGGGTGGGGCAGGCAGGGCAAGAGCCCTGGGCGCCTATCGCAGGGGGGCCCAAAAAGTCGCCAAATATTAAGAAAACTGTAGAGCTGCTGAATATATTCATATATTGTGTAGTATGGGGATGAAAGCGTACTTCCAAATCTGCCTATTTCTTTTCAAATTCTCTTAAATTGCAGCATTGCCAGCGATTTTTAGCAAATTGAAATTAATACCTTCGTTATTGAAGGCTATAATTGGTCAAGGAAGGTTTTGCGACATAGCTTTGCTCAGTGTAGGCCGAGAAGATAATTTACGAAGGGGGCAAATGTGATGCGTGCCCTAGGCGCCATTTTCTATTAGTCCGCCCCTGTATGAAAGTAAGGATGTAATTTAACAAAATATTCCGAAACATTTTAAAAGAGTGACGGTAGAGTATCCTTCCATACGAAACTAACTTTTGGAAGTTGCAACAAGAATCAATTTATTATTGTTTGAGATTTTGACGTCCAAAAGTGCTTCTTATGTGCCTATTTGAAATACATAAATTATTTGAATTTGACATATTTTTTGTTGCTATAATTGCTACTTTGTATGTGTGCATTTCGCGTATCTCGAATTTCGGGTAAGGTTCGGAATAATAGCAAGTGAGCTGATATTTGGTATACACTCTATGAGATGGGACATGGTCAGTTCAGGAGCACTTTAATGGGATATTAGATGAATCAATAATGCCACATTAGGCCAAATTATGTTTGCAGTAGCCTACTTGGGTACGTAATAGATTCAGTGCTTGAACGCTTCAGAAAACGTCTAATAAACTACACATTTTATTTTTATCGAAGTATCATTTTATACACTCTTTACTTCAATTTTGATTGAGATGTTAATTTAGTATGAAACCAGTGGGCAGTTATTTTCTTTACGGTCAAAACCGCAACAGCCGATTATAGAAACAAGACTTACTGATATTAAACTGTTTTAGGTTATCGGGTATCATCAACGAATTAACCTGTATGTTTTAAACAGCCGTTGATAAGAAATTGATAGCAAATATATTAATTTTAAACTCTGAATATTATTCAACTGGGTTTTAATTCATATGGCAAGAAATGTTGAGAAGCATGGCAGAAAAAGACATGTTGGCCGACCACAAATAATTTGGGACATAGGGACAGGAAAATGTTGACTCGTCATGTTTGAGGGTAGACATAATTCTAGAATATTCCAGCAGGCTTAGCAAGACGTTTTCTATTTCTACGAAGAATAGACAGTGTTTTTTTCTATACAAAGTCAAAATCAAAAGTCATTTGTTCAAACTAGGCCGGTGTCAGCACTTTTTGAACGTCAAAAATTACAAAAGACAGTCCCCCAAAAACGCCCACCCTTCACCACTTCCTAGTGCTTTAGCTGGGAAGAAGAAGTGGCGCAACAAACTCCCCAGCAGCACAGCTGTCTGTTATGTTAAAAGAACGGAATAGGAGAACGGAGAGATTCTGTGATCTCAATGGTTTGGCAAAGCCAAAAATGCTAAATTTAGATAAAGGCATGCGAAATTTGTACAAATTTCGTGGTCTGAGTTACGCATTTCCATAAAATGGAAGCCTATGTCCAGCAGAAGTCCGTGATATTTTATTTTGTATTCTTCTTCTATTCTTCGCTTTTGATAGAGCGGTCGAGATGATAAATTGAGCGCAGAAGTTGTTGCTCGCATGATCTTTGTCCATCTGGTTCCATTGGATGACAGGCTGGCGCATAACCTTAAACGGCGGATTTCTTCGCTTTTCTTCTTTTTAACGTATTGATACGTGAAAGTTCATCTAATTTGCGGGTGTCCAAAAAATATTTAAAAAAACACAGAACACATCGAAATCAATAGCAATATCACACGTAATCCAACCCGTAATCGCTATCTGACTTACGCAACAGTCTCTTTGGATATAATGATAAACATTGTATTACTATCTTATAATGCAAGTTTGTATGTACGAGTACGTGCTAAGAAATAATATTGATAAATGTGTGACCTAGATGTCGATACGAGAAAATTGATATTTTTGTCAGTTTTGGCGTTTGTCTTAGACCGTTTTGAAAAGCAAAAGGTTTAGTCGTTTTAACCATATGTCACTACGCAAACAAAGGATAATTTGTCCGCGATGATAGAATTTGATATGATATGATACTTAGCGATGGAAAGTTTAAAACTCACATCAAACGTGTCCTCATCAAAAAAGCAGGTTATAAGATAAAAGACTACGTTGAAGACAGGGAAGTTTGGCATTAATTCCTTCTGCACATGTGGCTTCCCTGGTACCTTTCTCATTAACAGCAGAACTATGTGAAAGTCTATTAATGCTCCCAAATTACAATGTTCTTTTTTATTCTTTTTATTTTTTACAATGTCTGACATAATCTCGTCATTATTTGACATTATACATAACGTGACCATTTATTCTTTGACTCAAAACGGGACATTGGTTTATTCAGGTTAATTAACAGGTAGTCAATAAAAAAAAACTTTTTTAGTTCTGTACCTACGATACCTACTCTTCGCATCTGACATCTGAGGGAGTAGGTATTTATTTGCTTGATAAACGAATATTTTGCTTAATGTTAACATTGAATGGACACTTGTGTTTCTTCATCTTAACTTATGATTCCAAAACAAAAGAAGTTTAATTATTTAACAGGTACCTACACGAACATCAAACAACAACAAATAAATATCGAGAAGTGGGTGAACGAAAAACCTGTCAAACAGTAGGGTATTTCTAATTTATTAAAAACTATTTTAAATCAAACATATTTTTCGTTGTTTTGAATTTACCGCCAAAACGCTCCAGGTGAGTTTTTTACCACTTGGCGGGTTGTTCGAAAGAGATACCGCCGCCCCTGGCACACAGGCTACTGAGGAAACACGGGTGGGTTTTAGTCAGTAAAAGTCTGACACGCCCTTTTGCTCCACCCAGAGCGGGAGAAGTTATTTGACGATTTCCAACTCAATAAAAAAACACATGTGACGTCAACTTTGTGTAAACTAATAAAACAAGGGAATTTCGAGTTTATAATTAACAAGCTTGTTAATGGATGGAAATGGTATTACTGGTGTGCGGTGCCTCTGTGCTCAAATACTTCTAAAACTACACCACATAAATTATTTTTACCAGTGCCGTTTACACAAATCTGAAATCTGACGTCACGTCTTGTCAGGTGATTAAAAAAGTCATCGGAAGGAGCGTTTTGGCAGTAAATTCAAAACAATGAACATAATCGTTTTTAATTGCGAAAATGGATATAAATCAATTTATTTTAATTTTTCTGTTAAATATCTCGTCCAAATCTTCAACGGGTTAATTTAATTAAAAAAACAAATTGAAAAACTGCTATTTAAAAATGACTTCTTAATGTAATTAAATCGTTTGTAATTGAGAAAATGAATATAAATTAATTTGTTTTTCTATTACATATTTCGTCCCAATCTTCAAATTAAAATTATTTTTAATAAATTGGAAAATACCCTTTATTTCAACAAAACGCGAGCGATGACGTCTTGGCCACTCTCGGCTATCGTCGGCGTCGTGTCGACCGACGCGACGACGCGATCTCGCTCTCGCACACCGCTCGCGTCCGGCCGGCTCGACTACTCAAAATTTCGTGCGGTTTCAGAAAACGGGACAATTTTGCGTCCAAGAGTTCATTTCGGGGACACCGGGACTCGTTATTATAAAAAGGGACAGTCCCGTTCAAAACGGGACGTCTGGTCACGTTAATTATACATCAATTTTAACATCGACAATTTTTTATTGTTTGTCATGGAAATTATGACACTACAAAAAAAAATAGATATATACAGATACACAAAAAAAAATCAGCTGTTCCATACATTTTGACCGCGTAGGTATTGCACTTTTCTATGAAACAGCTGTTGCAAACAACAAACTGCAGCTGTGAATTTTTTTTGTGTATCTGGGGAAAAATTTCTGCGCTAGGGGTTCTAGAATGATATGCTGAATTCATGGTTACAATTTGCGCACTGGATAAAAACTTACCCTGTATGTGTGTCGGGTCAGCTAGAATATCATAAAAATATACCTACTTACAATAAACCTTGTTCTTACAATACCTATTACCTAACACTTATCTTTGTACATAAATATATACAATAATAAGCATAAAACAAGTGCAAAAAATGTAAAATTACGTTATAGAAGAGAGATAATGTATTTTTACAATAATTTAAAAAAATCGACAAAGATGGGACATGCCTTATCGACACCGTACTGCTTGTACTGCAAAAGATTTATCATAGAAAGTGGTGGAGTGCAAATTTTCCGATGACCTTAGATATTCTATTTAATATGTATGGTTGGAAGACAACTAGATGTACAGACCTAAACTAACTGACATAGATGAGAAGGAGATATTCTCAAAAGTGATAAAATATTAGACAGCAAAGTCGCAGTGGGGCTTACTGTTCAGGGTGCGCCAAATGTATATTTGAGTACCACTACCCGTGGACCTATTACAATGTAGCCACTCTAGTTGAAGTGACATATGCCCGTAGTACATCACTCAAGACTTGGGCATTACTTGAAAAAAGTTTTAATATAAATTTGATGAGGAAGATTGTAAAATAATTGGTACGGCAGCAGGTGGATATGGAGCTGAGGCGTCAACCTACCTCTTATCGTGCCCCCTGTACTGTACCCCAAAAACCGCAGCCATAGTGATAGAAGTTTTAGGAAAACAAAATCTAATTCATTATCCCGCCATTAAGACGACGAAGAAATTGAAACTAGTTTCGAGTAATGACTACAGTTTCTCGATCAGTCGTACTCAGCGCTTCTCCTCCACATTTAATATGTGCACAGCCAAAATGTGAAGCTCTCTGCCAGCCATTGTTTCCTACTCTATTTAACTCGTCTACTTTCAGATCAAGAGTGAAGAGGCATCTTTTGGGCACGCTCTTCCATGATATGGCTCATCTATCGTTTCCCATGTGATCGTGAGGTGCTATAATCCAGACCACGGTAGGTTTAAACAGATCTTATCCTTTTAGATGGTATCACCACAATGTTTTAAAAATTGTCTCAACACGTCAACACTTCTAAGGCATTTTAGCCAAGCTGATAATGCACAACGCATTTAATACGAGTATTATAATTATAAACCTTTGATTAAAAGAAATTGGTTCCACGACCTCCACATTAAATTGATTTGTAATGTAAGTTATTTTAATTAAAACTGTTATTAATAGGACGCGATAAGCCAATGTAGGTCTTGAAGTACAAGATATTTTTTTTTTTCTGATTTATGACAGGAATACAGGAATTATCCGTCACCACGAGATTCAGTAAGCAATATACAGGATAAGTTTTTATCCAGTGCGCAAATTTTAACCATGAATTCAGCATATCATTCTAGAGCCTTTAGCGCAGAAATTTTTCGCCGGTTACACAAAAAAAAAACAGCTGTTTCATAGAAAAGTAAAATACCTACGCAGTCAAAATGTATGGAACAGCTGATTTTTTTCCGTATAACCGGTGGAAAATTTCTGCGGTAGGGAGTCTAGAATGATATGCTGAATTCATGGTTAAAATTTGCGCACTGGATAAAAACTTTTCCTGTATGTCCAGCCTTGTCCCCGCAGCTCGACAGTCATTAAAAGTTAAAACCAATCCTGCCGACCACAACATATGTTATCGACCCATTTATCAGTAAATTTTTAATGTTGATACAGCCGAAATCCACTCGTGGCAACGTATTGACCTCTTATCAAGATACATTTTATCTAAAACCAACATATTGCTTTCACTAAAATTCATCTACGTCCCCATTTCACATTTAAAGCAATCTGGCGGATTGAATACCTTGGTTTACTCCTATACCGCCCGGTATCCGGCTGCTCAAACGTGCCAAAAAGTGGGCTAAGTCACTGGCAGGTTATCACAATTTCGAAAGATCACAACACAGTAAAAAAACACAAAAAAAAAACTTACAGATCAACGCAAATACCAGCAAAATAAACAGTATAGCCAAGACCGTTCCTCCAGCATATCCGCCAAACACTTTAGGCACATCCCCAGTCAGCATGGCCTTCAAATTTTCCTTAACATCATCAGCTAGCTCCACCGTATCCAGTAATTCCAAGAGCGCCTTTCTAGAAGGTTGTTTGCCAGGTTCTGAACTGGCTGCTATCAACTCCTGGAGTTTGTCCAGGGTTCCTTTATCGAGAGTGTCCATCTTGGGCGAATATTTTCGTCAAATTAAAGTTTTTAACGATATGTATCCGAGCTCATTATCTGTAATGAAACGTGGGCTCCACGTTGTAGACGGGGAGCGGTGTAGAGCGTAAGATATCGGCGTTTTGATAAGCGTTAAGATACGGTCGGGTGGAGCCGATAATGATTATTTCTGTAGTAATTAATATACAAGATTTTTGCTTGTTAATTTTCTTTTGTTTTTAATTTTTGCTAACTATGCATTAGGTTCTGGAGCTGCGACCGAGTACCGGAAGACATAAGGTTGCAAAGCCTCCCACAAGGTGGACCGATGACCTTGTGAAGACCGCAGGAATCCGCTGGATGTGGGAAGCACAGAACCAGTCGAAGTGGCGGAGGTTGGAGGAGGTCTATGTCCAGCAGTGGACAGCTTTCGGCTGGAAGATGATGATGCATTAATAAAGCCTCCTCGAGACTTGGGTTTGGGTGTCGATGCACCAGTATGTCTGTCGGTCGTAGCCTGGGCAGTCAGTCTCGTCATGAGCTAGTAAAATAATAAGATCTGTGTAGTTTGAGAGCAGTGGTATCGTCCCGAATTACCGGGTCGGGAGCAACCCAGGAGGGAGATACTTTACTTTGTGTATTTGATTTTATCACCACCGCTCACTGTCATCAACCAACCCACACTGGGCCCGCGTGGTGGATAATGGCCCATTCCCTCTCACAAAGAGGAGACCTGTATTGTGCCTGTGTCGCAGTAGTAGGATGATTATGTATGTATGTATCTGTAGCTTCAGTTAGAACTAAACTTAGTCTTATTTGTATGATTATTTTCTTTTATATCTTTTTACATTTAACTTATCTTTACGAAACTTTTTCATTTTCTATGGATAAGTTCATATATTTCTTTTTAGTTTTGCGTATGTTTAATTTTTATTTGTAAGTGTTTTATATAAAATATGTATGCTAGATTCACATCTAGTTGATGTCAATCAAAAGTATTTATGGTAACTCTTAAAATGTAATTGTACATCAGTTTTGTGAATTACAATAAAATAATTAAAAAAATGTTTGTAATCGCCAATCGCTCTCGCCACCGCTTTTGTCTTACATATTATTATAATGAAGTATTGATTACACAAGTCTTCTAGTATTATCAATCTTAATGCCCGTTCACATAGACCGGCTCGAAAGCATCAGAGAATTCAGAGGAAGAAAGATCTGATGCCAGTTTTTCCATACACCGGAGGTCTTGCCGCCGGCTGTATGTAATCAGATCCTTTTACATGGCTTGACTTGGTTTTCGGGGGGCATAGTTGAAGCGAATGCGCTCGTCGCCAAGCGTATAGGTACTCTTGGAGGAATCATACTCTCAGCCATCGAGAACATTCCTTTAGTCCCAGTCGAGTTTTTGTTATTACCCAACTGGCCTAGAAGAGGTAGGTATACACTGAAAGTAAGAAAGAAAAGAAAGAAAGAGCATGCTAGCGGATTCGGTTGGCTGCTCAAGCGCACAAGAGCACACGAACAGTGAGAGTTTTATACTGAACGCATTATGACGGTTCTCGGGCTTCAACTTATCCCAAAAGATGCGAAATGTAAAGATGTGTATGATCTTATTTCAGCGTCCCAAAACTCTATGCATCCATACTTAATATTACTGGACTCTCATCTTGTGGACTTTACCCTTTTAACCGCTGAACGGATTTGGATGAAAATCGGACACACGGACAGACCATGTCCTGGGTAAGGACTAAGGATACTTTCTATCCCGGAAGGACTTTCCCGTGGGATGCTTAAGGACATCTAAGCAAAGCCGTGGGCAAAAGCTAGTTTTAAATACGATCAAATTTTGAAGTGAAAACTTATTTCGGCGCGTTGAGCACTTTTTGGGTGAACAAAAATCACGGAACTCGCGTCATCGTCACCGAACGCTTTCCATAAGCTATATGTATAATGTGCATATTATATGGGTGAACGAGCACACGGATGAGTCGTGCGTTGATGTCTTTTGGAAAAGTGCCTTTCTTTCATTAGGAAATTCTAATTCTTTTATCCCTTTCTTTCCCTTTTTAATTTTATCGTAAAAATCTGTGCTGTTACCTTTAATGGCTGACGTCGATCGCTCTTTTATATTTTTTTATCAAGAGCAATCAGGACCCAAGGACCCAATGTGAAATCCTGTATTGACGATTAAAAAAACACACGTAATTGTTCAAATTTTCACTTCTGTCGGCACTCCCGGAGTGCCACTGATTTTTCTCCGATCCGGTTTATGTGAACGGTTTCTTATCGGATGTGTGGTAATTAAGACGTGTATACGAACGTCTTAATTAAAATACTTAAGAACAGAAATAACTTAAAAATACATGTATTTTTTTTTATGTTCATAGTTGTTTAATATCAAGTTCTAGTCGTAAAATTAAGAGTTGTTTTGTTGTGTTCATCAAATATAGACTCAAACTCAAAGCATATATTTCAAATAAACCAATTACAGGCACTTTTGAATTTTCAAGGAGTCGGAAAGATGAAGCTAGTTGCACATTCCAAAGCGTAGTAGGTAACTATGGAGAAGAACGGGCAAGATACTCCATGAACACTCTTTTAAATCATAATATTGATACGAAAAGTTGGTTACATCATTTAATATTGAAATTATCAATGTGAGAACGATGTAAAAAGACGTGCAGATTAAAAAAAGTAAAAATTCTGAAATTATAAAATGAGCTGTGGCAGCTAAGAGATGACCAGTCTATACCGGCGGCGCACACTGGTCCCAAATTAAAAAAAAGTGGACATTGATAGTAGACCGCTGATATTTTTTTTTATTGTTGATACAATGATAACAGATAAGGCAAAAAAATATTATTGTCCTACTTCAAATAATTTTCTGTAAAAAAAAAAAAAACTTTTTTTTTGTATGGGAGCGATTAGATTTTACTCAATTTCTCAAAAACTTTAAGCGATGTCGAGATGGCAATCACATATGTTAGAAAACTAATAATTCTGAGTATTTGGCTCGAAGAAACTTATTGCTTATCTCTGCGTACTTTCGAGATAATAGTGACAGAAAATAACATTTTTTTTTAATGTTAATTGTTTGCTTTTTTTTAATCATAGCCTTACTTTAGCACATAATTATAATGTATGCGTAATGTCAAATAAATAAAAAGAGACTTCTCTGTAAAAGAGGTTATGGGGGCTCACTAATGACTGAAAAGCTATGACCTTTCTGAAGGAGTATTTTCATCAGTTTTAAAAAACAATCAAAATGAAGACAAATAAAGCTGCAAACATAAAGTTGAATATGTTCACAAACGATTCTGAAAAAATATTATGGTGAAAGATTAATATTTGGGTCTATATTCTCTTGAGAAATCTCTATTTCCTCGTTTTCCAACGAAAGCAATTCATTGTTCAAGATCAAAGCACTAGCCTCTGGAAACAACTGTTTATGTAAACGAGCAAACTTTGGTTTGATATGGCTGATGTAAGGATCTGAGCTAATTAGAAAGCTGTGGATAATGTCTAAATTAGTCTGAACTCTACCGATTTTTCTTGTATGTGCCATTCTAACATTCCGGAAATCTTTATTCCTCGCTTCGGAAGCTTCTTCGGAAAGCATGCCTATCGGAATAAAGGAGACATTTTCACAAATATCAGCACCGTGTATCAACAATTTATGGACACTTGAAGGCATGTAATACCATGGATATAAGTTTACATACAGCATTGCTGTTTCTTTAAAATATTCCCTAAACAAGTTGGTATTAATAAGTTGACCAGATGAAATTGTTTGTAAAATGACTGCAAATCTCTTGATTAAAACAGGGTGGATACCCGTTATTTCAGCAGATACTTCATAATTTTCAAAAAACCTTCTTGCCGTGTTACCGTCATTGGTTGTACCAAATCCCTGTTTTACTATGTCAATTAACAAACCAGTTCTTTCCCGGAATTCTTCTTGTGTCAAATTCTTTTTAATTTCTTTTAACAATTTATCTTCTTTTCGTGCAGCCCACTTTTTGAAGTCTAAGTTGTACGAAATGTGTAAAATACATTCCATACATCTTATCCACATATGAAGCGAAGACAGACCATATTTATACATATCTTCTCTGATGAGTCTTTTGGATAAAAAGTCCAAGTCATTCATTTTGCTAGGTAGGGTATTGCAAATATTACAAACAGCTGCAGAAGAAGTATTGGAAATCACAGTAGAAATTTTCCCATCAATCATAGTCATGTACAAAACATGTTTAATATCAAAATTATCTACAATTGTGGGAACAAGATTACGAATTTCTTCCTTTAAGGATGCACTTTCCTTCTTTATCAATTCATTTGTTTCTTTTGCAAATATAAAGCCAATTGGACGACAATAGTTTGTTGAAGAGGGAGCAGGATTTTGCCACAAGATAGTACCACTCTCTTCTTCCAAACGAAGCGGAACCAAACTAATCATGAAAACTGAAGAATCGTCAATTTTAGTGTCGGAGTGTGACTTTTGTTTATAATTACTTTGAGAAGATGACCCGTCAAAACCCCATTTGCTTATTAGTTTTAGCGATTTTTTGTCGGCAGAGTTGTGCTGAATTGTTTTTAATGTCCTATTGGTTGTCAAATCTAGAAGCGATTGAAGTCTTATCTTAGCATCAGATTCAGTTACAGTTATGTCTGACTCTGGAGGATAACAAGTTTTTTTAGCTTCCAGGAGCTTTTGATAGGATGGAAGACCATACATTTTCTCTGAAGCAAGAATAGTTCTTAAATTTCGATATTGCCATTTTGACAAATTTGTTGAGGTGTAAAGCGCTAACGTTTTATCATCTGGGAAACACGGTTTGTCAGTCTTTTTAGCGAATAGTACATCATGTACCATCTCACATTTTTCCTTGTTTTGGCTGAGTTCGTTTAATATAGCTGCTAATTTTGTTTTTTTAGACTCTTTTAATTTGGCACATAAAGCATAAACTAATTCCTCCTCTGTGTGATCTAGAAGTGTTAGAGAACGCCTTTTCTTCTGTTTATCAGATATATCAACAAATGGTTTTTTACTTGTACCACAACTTAATTGATGAGTATCCACTTGCGTTTCGAAATTTGGAATTACTTCCTCGGCAACTTTAAAAATGCTGCTTAAATCGATATTTTGACATTTTGGCCAAACTATTTGGGATTGTAACCAGTCTGAATTTTTGTTAAGAAAGGTCTTTTGAGCTCTACTGGAAGCAGACCATCTTTTTGAGATATTACTTGAAAAATTACGACAAAATAATTTAATATTACTCAAATCTTCGGAAGACAATTCAACACCAATACGTTCAATAAGGGCATTAAATAAAAATTCGACATTTTTAAAACCACCTCCTGATTTAAGAACAACGTATAAGTCTAAGTTGGTGACAAATGCGGACATATTATAATTTTAAGGAAAATTGAAAACAAATTAGAATCAAAGATATCAAAGACAAAGTGACTTTGATTTTAACAAAAAAAAATTACGAAAACAAATTCGACGAAAGAAAGACAAACAAAAATTATTTGATTTTAAAATCCAAAGATTCAAATTAAACAATAACAAAACAAACAAACAACAAGCATTTCTTCAAGCGCACAGAAAAAATAAGGACACGTCTTATCGCAACCACATTTAGTTGTACACTGAGGTGTACGCGCGCGATTCGTGACCGTATTACGTTACGTCATGAGAGGCGGCCATCTTGTTATCCCGGCAAACTCGCGTCGAAGCTCCATTTTGCTGGCTAGCGGACCTATTGCGATATGAGTAAGGCTATGAATAAAAAAAGCGAACAATTAACATTAAAAAAAATTGTTATTTTCTGTCACTATTATCTCGAAAGTACGCAGAGATAAGCAATAAGTTTCTTCGAGCCAAATACTCAGAATTATTAGTTTTCTAACATATGTGAATGCCATCTCGACATCGCTTAAGGTTTTTGAGAAATTGAGTAAAATGTAATCACCCCCATACAAAAAAAAAAAGAAATATTTTTTTTAGAGAAAAGTATTTGAAGTAGGACAATAATATTTTTTTGCCTTATCTGTTATCATTATATCAACAATAAAAAAAAAAATCAGCGGTCTACTATCAATGTCCACTTTTTTTTAATTTGGGACCAGTGTGCGGCGCCCGTTCACGAACATGACGTATTGATCAGCACCATTCAGCTCAACCATTTTGAAGGGAACTAAGGCGATTAACACACGGCACCGCAAACCGCCGCGGTAGGCGGTGAAGCGGATCTCATGGTGCATTGGTCTCTAAGAAATCCGTTGATGCCTAACACACATACACCGCCCGACCGCGTGGTGAAATTGTATGCCGCCGCGGACGTGCGCGGTGCCATGTATGAATCGCCTTAAGGATCCAACACTCAGGCCACCACCATCGAGACATTTGAGTGAGCATGACATACTCTCAGCTGTCAGAGCACATTCAAGATGTACCCAGTAAATGGTAGCTTTATAGTAGGGACATAGTGCTCACATTTGTGGTATGCAATTATACAACACTAAAGGGTTGAATTTATATGATGCAAAGATATCTAGATTTTACAATTTACAGCAGTTTTTTTGAAAGCTCATCAAATTAGTTTAAGCTACCTTGTGGAGCAGGACAAGGAGCGTTTGGCCAAGCATTTTTGTCATCGATGTAATCCCCCAACTTATAATATGCTTGGCTACATAGTGTGCGTTTTATACAAGATAAAAATTTTGTTTCATTCAATTGGAGTATGTGAGGAGGTACTTTATTGTAACATTTTAAACAGTACCCCACGTAGGATGCGTCTACTTTAGCCAGTCTGAAACCTGGTTGAACTAATTGGTCCCTATTTCTAGTCTAAAAAGGTGTCTTTCAACTCTTTTACTGAAAATATTTAAATTTTTCCAGTGAACCAATTTTGTACCTGCAGTAGGGCATTATTTATACTGTCAAGATTTCATGCTCATGTATTTATCTTAAAAATTAAGGATGTTTCACCAACAAATTACATAAATACTTTTCATGGAATTTTTTTAAGCGTAGACCAACGAAATGTTTTGGTCCTGGTGTCACGGTATGACTGTTTACGTATTGGCTAATTAAGCTGTGAGATGAAGAGGCAGAGGTCACCCCTAAGACGACCCACTGACCGTCACTTGTCATGTCTTCCTGCAGTGAGGGAAGAATCTATATTAAAATATCTTTATTAAAATGTGCGATGTGATAACATAATGAAAACACTTTAACTTTGAATCCAAACGTCGTCCACTAGCAACTTGTGTGATTATTAAAAACTTATTTAACGTCCTATATTTCTAAACAAAACTTATTAGAAAGAGCCGCAAGAAATTCCGCGAAAAGAGTGTGCAAATATTATCAACAATTTGGCATCGTAGCGAAGAGAAACGTTATGTTTTTCTTACTGTAAAGTTGTTTATTAATAGGAATATAATTAAAGAATCGTCTTACCTGATAAACTCATGACAATAATCCCAGGAATTATAAAAACACTGTTGGAAAATGCGTGTTCCAAAGGGCCCTCAGACCCGCCACTTAGATCCACCATTGTTGTCTACTGCTGAGTTATTACCTCCTAATACTGCGATAAAACGGTCAATTCACTTATTCAGATCATAAAATATACCATTATTAGTAACAGTAAAACTGTTTTTCCAAGAAAATCATCAAAATCTTTGATCCGCAAAATATGAAACGCAAACGACAACAAGACTTTACAAGACAAAAAGTTTTAATGTTTTTCGTTTTTCCATTGATTATTTCGTTCGAACACTAGTCTTTTAAGTTTCGAAAACCAGCACCATAAATTGCGTAACTCACGAATCACGACTAATCATAATTCATTTTGAACCGTAAATAACGCAATGAATATTTTTAAACTGTCAAATTGTAACACTATGATTAATCGTGAGTTACGCAACTAGGGTGCTGGATTATGCCATGCAATAGGGTTTTTCCAATTTATTAAACTATTTTAAAGATTGGATAATTCGAAAAATGCGGACTGAAATCTATTATTTCAGTTTTTACGAGAAATTAACTAGAACTCGAGCAGTAGTCGCAGACAAATCACATTCACTCACGGTACCACTCAGTATCACTGTATTAGTTCACACGGCTTCACATCAAGCTATACATTTCCAGTATGTATAAGCAGATCTCGCATTGTATAGGATTTCCGTACAGTGCGAGATCAGCGTAAACTGGAAATTTATAGCTTGAAGAGTAGCCGTGTGTACCACTGTACTGAATATGTGAATACTGACACAGTGGGTACCGTGAGAAACCTAGTGAGGTTTTAAAGATAGTACCTAACTTAATACTGTGGGTCGAAACGGCGAGTTTGATGCACACATCAAACTCGCCGTGCTATATTATGGCCGCCGTGCCTTTAACCTGCATGACTTATTTGTATATCTCATATTTTAAGTGAACTGTTTGTGTTCTTTATGAGAATAAATTATTTAAACCGAAACCGAGGTACAGTCGCCAACAGGTCAAGCTATCCCAAACTGTCAAATTTTCCCAATTGAACATAAACCTTATTCCTTTGAATTAAAGTTGAAAAACTATCAAAGAAATTTGATAGATTGGGGTAGCTTGATGTGCTGGCCTCTGTGCCTACTTGCCTGTTCGCCCACAATTTTTTTTATCTTTGTTTTTTTTTACCCGTATTACATTTGCAAGAGTTATCATAAAACAAACAAAAATGTTAGAGAATCTTAGTAGCATTGCTATTCACAATCATTCGATACGCTTCTATGCCGAATCGAATATCAATCAATCTCGTAGTGTTCTTAAAATGTTGACAGTTTTTAAATAATATAATATAAGTTTATTTATTTTTTCTCACAATGGTTCTGTAGCCTTAACATTTTGACAAAATTATATAAATTAACATTGTGAGAGCTGGTGCCGGATGTAGGTTTTAGGAAAAACCTGTGTTACAGGTCACCATACCCCACTTAGTGGCTTTATACAAATTAAAAGGCAGGTAACATGTTTAAATTTCAACCAAACAATTAAAACAAAAACTAAATAAATGTAAAGAAAACAAAAGAAAATAAAAGTGATACAAAAAGCAGTCAAAGGGTGGTGTCTAGGTAACTATTGTTGATTGTGAAGGTGTAGGTCTAGTAGGTCTAGGACTAGTGGTGAATGTGTAGGTGAGGGGGTAGGTAAATTAGAAAGTGGATGGGTAGGTGAATGGTAGTGAATATGCAGGAGGTATTGGTGAATTGAGATGAATATGTAAGTAAATGGTAGTGAAGGGTTTAGGTGAATCGAGTGTATGGTAATTATTTTAATACAAGTATCTGTGTGTCAAATCAATTAGACGACCGCTATACTTCCGACTCCGACGGCTATTTAAATAATAATAAATAATAATAATAATAAAAACTTTTATTTTCTCCACCACATAATGAAAAAATTTAGTACAATACATAATAGTGTTTACAAAAATACATTGATGTTGTGGAGACTGGAGCCTGTACTAGGAATACCTGTGTTACAGGTCTCCAGGCCTCCAAACTATCCGGACAAGCCACAGAAACATCTACTAATAGTACATATTATAATGTTGGGATGGAAGACAAAAAACAATTTAATAGAACAAAGAAGAATAAACACAACAATTCATTAATTATACAACAAGGTTGAGTGTGTGGGTGTGGGTGTGTAGAGAGTGTGAGTGTGGGTGTGTAGGGTGTGTGGGTGTGGGTGTGCTGGGTGTATGTGGTAATCAAAACTAGCTTTTAATGTGATGATTAAATGTAAAGAACTTTATTATGAAACGACTTCCAATAATCTCTCTGTGGCTTCATAATCAAGAGATTGAAGCCAATTTTGCACTTTAGACTTACAGTTGAATTTGGATAAGGAGTAGATGGAAATGGCTTTATTAATTTTGTTGTAAAGATAATCACCCAAGAAACAAAAGAATCTGCGACTGTAGCTGGTTTTGAAAGACTTTGATTTACAGACTGCGTGTTTGCGTCTCTTGTTGAGCATTTCACCAGGATTGTATTGAAGTTGATTATGCCTGCGAATGATAGTGCTCAAAATGAATAGTTGGCGAACTGTCAGTACGTTACACTGCTGGTAAAGGTTTTTCGTTGGAAAGAGAAAGGGAAGCTTACGACTAACTTTAAGGATAGCTCTCTGTGCTCTCTCCAACTTCAGCAAATGTGTCTTTGGGGCTCCGCCCCATGCCGTTATGCAATATGATAAGATTGTCTGAACTAGTGCAAAGTATACGGTATCAATAGTCTCACTTTCCGCCACATGTCGTAAATTTTTAAAAATAAATATCAATTTTCGTATTCTCGCAGTAAGTGCATCTACGTGCGGCTGAAAACTGAGACTATTGTCAATCTGAATACCCAAATATTTAATAACAGCTGTTTTTTTAAGAGTAGGACATGAACAAGGACGGGCTTGGAGGATAGAGCATGTGTGTGATGTTATTGGAAGATTTGTATTACAAGGCGTTGCGTAATTTTTTAAGGAAAACGGAATATACATTGTTTTGGATACATTAAGAGTGAGTTTGTTGTTTTGTAACCACTCTCCGACCATATCGAAACCGAGCTGAGCATTTGAATAGACTTCCTCCCATGAGTCCGCGTGAAAAAGCAGAGCTGTGTCGTCCGCAAAAGTGACGATCCTTCCACCACGCAATTTTAGGTTACAAAGGGCATTGATATACGTCAAAAATAATGTGGGGCCAAGGATACTGCCCTGTGGTACCCCATAAGTGATGTCAAGATCATCACTGCACACGTCACCAACTCTTACTCTCTGCTTGCGATTTGAAAGGTAGTCAGAAAATAATTCAAGTTGCGTGCCTCTCACTCCAATCCTCTCCAGCTTTTCAAGGAGGAGCGGGGCAGAGACTGTGTCGAAAGCTTTTGCTAAGTCCAGAAAGATCGCCAGTACCTTCTGTTTACCATCGAGATTTGTGGAAACAAAGTTTACCAGTTCTTGAACGGCGTCACTAGTTGACTTTCCGGATCGGAATCCAAACTGAGAGGGTGATAAGAGTTTGTTTGACTCGAGGTACTTAGTCAAACGTTTGTTTATTAACCTTTCTAGAACCTTGGATAGGGTAGGCAAAATAGAAATAGGTCTAAAGTTATCGACACAGCCCCTGTCTCCTCCCTTATGTATTGGGTGAATTTCAGCAAGCTTAAGAGCGTTTGGGAAAGTGCCAGTCAAGAACGCAAGATTACAAATGTAAGTCAAAGGTGGAAGTACAATCTCTCTATAGCGCTTTAAAAAGATAGCAGGGATGTTGTCACGACCAACCGCACAGTCGTTTTTAAGACCTTGGATTATTTGTTCCACCTCCTCCAAATCTGTGGGAAGCAAAACAAATGACTGTGTGAATGAGTTTTTAGTATGTACTTCAGGGAATCGATTATTACTAGGTGGTATTTTCTCAGCGAGATTTTTACCCATATTTGCAAAAAATGAATTTATATTGTTCAAGTCGTCGTGCGGGTTGCTTTTAGATAGTAGTTCAGTCGGGACGTCCTTAATTTTTTTTGTGTTTGTCACTGTCTTAATGGCTTCCCAGAGCTTTTTGTTGCTAATAGAGGCAGCTTTACTGATTTCGGATCTCTCATAATCCGCTCTTATCTTTTTTAAAAGGTCATTACAGAAATTCCTATATCTTTTATACGTTATCTCAAGGGTTTCGTTATGCTGGTCCTTTTTTATAAGATCTTTAAGTTTTTGATGCATGTGGTCGCGGTTTTTCATACATTTCAACAAACCTCTAGTAATCCAGGGTTTTTTTATATTTTTCCTGTTTGAGGTCTTTATCGTAGAAGTATTATTTTTAATTGCTTGATTCAGGGTGGAAATAAAATAATTTGTAGCAGTGTTGACATCACTGACGTTAAATATCGAAGAGAGGTCGATTATGCTCATGTCATTGTCCAAGGTGTCATAGTTTATTTTTTTACTAACTTTAGAACAAGGCTTACGGTTTCGAGGGTTTAGTTCAATTGCAAAGAATATACTATCATGGTCAGTTATAGAACTTTCCGCTATGTAACAATAAGCAGGTAGCCTTGTCTTAAGCATCACATGGTCTAGACATGTTAAACTATGTGTGGGAAGTGTATGTGCTGGTAACATACCATGGGAGGCTAACAGGTTTAAGTACGAAGACGAATTAGAATCAGTATTATGAGGTGTAATATCGATATTAATATCTCCAATAAGTATGATGTTTAAATAACCGCAATATTTACTTAAAATGTTATTTAGGGACTCAATAAATCTAGCTATATTTCTAAAACCAGCCGGCCTATATATTGCAAGAAGAATGGTATTTTCGTTAATTTCCAAAATGAGACAGTTGGCGTCTATGAGTACAGGCTCCTCAGATTTTAACCGTATTTTTGGCTTGTAGTATACCACCACCCCTTCGTTCTGTGTCAAATTATTGAGTGTACTAAGATATTCGTAGCCCTGTAGTTGGGGAATACAATGAGTTCGTGGAAGCCAACATTCTGTCAGTACGATGAGGTCCCATTCTGTTTGCGATCTTTCCATTAAAGTCATAAAACTGGGCAAATTACGACTAATACTTCTTATATTCTGACAAACAATTTTGAATGAAGTTTGATGAGGATTATCAACAGAAAAGGAATCAACCTTACAATAGGATGCAGTCGCGACAGCTAATCCATCAAGGTCATTCGCTATTTCTATTAGATTGCTCTCTTTTGAAATAAATATACTTTAACGGTCTTTATTAAGCATAGAACAATATGCGGCAATAAATCAGAAAAGAGATATAGGAACAAGCTGTGGGCAGTGTGTATGGTTGCAATAGGAGGTTTAAACAAAAGAAAGCAGATTATGAACAGATAGTCATTTGGCATTACGCGACAACATAAAATTAAGGTGTAGGATATTCGAAATGTCTTGATGAAGGAGTGAGATTTTGAAATTGTATGTGTATTTGGGATGTTATGCGTATTTCGGATTTTATGTGTATTTGGGATTTTATGTGTATTTGGGATTTTATGTGTATTTGGGATTTTATGTGTGTTTGGGATTTTATGTGTGTTTGGGATTGTATGTGTATTTGGCATTTTAGGTGTATTTGAGATTACATGCGTATTTGGGATTTTACGTGTATTTGGGATTTTATGTGTAATAATAAGTATGTTGTGGTACAAGTGAATGTGTTTTCTTTGAATTAGAGTGATTAGCCCAGTAAAGGAGTCTGACGTGGTATGTTGTGGTTGAAAAACAACCTGCAGGTTGTTTGCTGTATAGTTTTGTTACATTAAAAATAATTATTATAATGTTACACGGTTCATCCAATATAAGAAGAGAAAGTTTGTAGGGTAATAGGTACACCACTAAGAAGTACAGTCATTGGGCCCCTTGCTGTTGTAGCTCATGAAGGGTTTGCTCCGATTTAACTAGTACTGGTTTGGCTCCTGCGATTTTTCTCAGGAAAATGCATCCGTTAGTGGTCCAACAAAAAACATATCCATTAAGTTTTGCGAATTCTTTAGCAGCAAAGAACAGCTTTTTCATGCTGGCAGGAAGGTGCTCTGATATGTAAATTGGCCGCCGTTCGCCGGCCAAGCCAATGACCTGCGTATTGAGGCGGTCATCATTTGGATGGTTTTTGTTGTAGTTGCGGACTGCAGTCAACAGCTCGTTCTTAGTCGAGACAGCCAAAAATTCGGCAACTATCGGCCTAACAGTGCCAGGTTTTCCCGGGAGCCGGTAAACGTCACGCACTTGTGTATTATTGAGCGAAACATCAACTGTGGAGCCCACTTTAGCTATAATTTTGTGGAGGTCCGGCGCTCCTTCGTTTTCATCGGCGGGTATGTTCCGGATTTCAATACTTGAAGGCCGGGATAAACGTTGCAGATCAAGAATTTTAGTATCCAGATTTCGTACAGTTTCATTGAAAGTTTCTTTCTCTCTCTGCAACGTATCAATTTGCTTTATCAAATCGTCATATTGCTTGCCAAAGAAATTAAGGGATTTTTCAAATTCGAGATGTGACTTTTGAATTTCTTGGTTTTGCCGCTTTATTTCAGCCATTTCTGATATTAGTTTGTTTAACACAACTGAGCAAAACTGAGTAAGATATGCTTGCTGATCCTCTTTCCACGTTCTTAGCATCTGGTGCATTTCCGTTTTAAAATCTTGAAATTCGGTACCCGGAGAGAAACATGCCCGAGGTCGTTTATTAAAGCGAACTGCAGAGTTAACATTATCACTCGGGCTACTCGACATTAGCTGTGGGATATCTGAGTCAGACATCGTAAGAACCGCCTTCGGAATGTTCGTTGGCGGTGAGCGCTGCACACGGGACATCGTGATAGACGAGCCAAAGTAAAATAGACCGAAGTACTCACGTAGGTAAGCGCACAGCAGCTTGTAGTGTAGGGGCTGCGATAAGATACGTCACAGCAAGCGCCTGCGTCGTAACGGTCCTTGATGGAGCGAGATAGCAATTATGACCACCGGGCTGCTTCCGCGGAGGTGAGGGCTGCTGCGGGGGCACAAGCTTGGACGATAGAACTCGTAGAATTTATGGACGTGAAATTGGTCACTCAATCCTTTCGTTTAGGGTTAAAATAGCGTGGATACTAATTAATATTTCTTAATAAAATAAAATACACGTCTTCACTCAGTCACGGTTTCGGTCGGAAGGGATTTGCTTTCCGAAAATGTGTCATTTTGTATTCGGAAGCCTGTCATAATTATGGTTATGAGTATGCAGATGGCGTTGTGTAATGTCTTCTATGTTATCTAGCCATACGGGGAAAAGGGTTGAGTTTATATAGGTATGTAAATATGTGTGTAAATAAAACAAAAATACTATTATAAATATAAATTTATTAT
Source organism: Polymixis flavicincta (assembly GCA_949987655.1). Classification (NCBI taxonomy): domain Eukaryota; kingdom Metazoa; phylum Arthropoda; class Insecta; order Lepidoptera; family Noctuidae; genus Polymixis; species Polymixis flavicincta. The sequence continues at coordinate 9,579,222 of OX465198.1, read as the reverse complement.
TGAAAATACACAATTATGTATATCTTTTGGCCTTAAAGTAACATTAGTGTACACAATACTAAAACAAATAATAACACTAATGACACATATTCAATACAACAGTTCTATGACCACTATCATACACGTTTAAAAATAAAACTTTTTTATTTATTTATAATAATCAGGAGTACAAATAGTTAATTTTATAATAGGTATGTTCTTTCTTGGAATGTTGCCCTATGTGCTGCAATGTCATCCGTATAACTACGATTTTTAGTTGTAACTGGCAACTTTGTTTTTATTTTTGGAATTTGACGTAATGACGAGCTGTTGTTTCACCAATAAAGGGAGATTCTGCTTTTAATCGGGCACAATATTTAAAACGGGATTTTTTCTTGAAAGAAAGTTACAATTTGCTTTTTTCCCGACTTGGTAGTTGCGTTTTTTTTTTTGTAGTTTTCCGCATTTTCCCGGGTTTTTTTTCAAAGTTGCCAGTTTCATCTTAACATTAAATGACGTTAAATTAGAGGTTAGTTTATTTACACACCCTGTTAGACGATTCTAATCATTTTCGATTCAGTCGAATTTTGGACAATTTTCTTTTAATACAATTTGAAGAACCTCAACTTGAAAAGAATTATCACAGAATATTATGAGGCGATCTTCAAATTTCGATAATCGTTTTGTAAATAATTTGGTCCTACCTAAAACATTTTTGTCATAATCTCTACCGAAATACATTTTTAGTCCCAAAAATCTATTGGAGAAATGTTTTTTTTAATAAGTTTTATTAAAATTGTAAAAACTTTTATAAAGGCACTTTTGGAATGACATTGAGCGTAGTCGCGCGTACTCTAAAATATATCACCGAAAAAATTTAGATTTTTTAATACATTCTATGTTTTGTCATATTACTGGTTAAAATTTCGAGTTTCAAGATTTAGTTAGGAAATGATGATAGAAGATTTTTATTTCTAATCTATTATCACGAACGCATCAAAAATATTTGTAACCAATAACATGGCAACACATGTGTACAAAAAAAAAAAAACGTTTATTTCAGTTCAAACAGCATAAAACTATATTTCATTAATCCACAAATACAGTTCCTTCCAAAAATGTATAAATTTATTGCATTTGTCTATACTAAGCTGTATGAGCTAAAATAAGGTTTTCATTTACCTACATTTTTAACTATTCAATTATAATTTTATGTAAAATGTTGTATTTTAATTTTTCTTCAGGGGATCGAGGTTATCTATTGAAAAATCATCGTTTCCAAAGGAGATCCCTCGGCTGAATCCGTCCTGGAAATAAAATAAATCAAAATAAGTAACAGCACTAAATAATTTTATAAAGTCTTATTCGCCAAAAACATGTCTGTTTAGCGGTTAAAAACAAGTTTATAAAATATTTCTTGTTTTTATGATCGTGTATTCTGTTATATCATTCTCAATACTTTTAATCCATTTATTAGAAAAAAAAAAATGGTTAAGCCAACGTTATTTCGATACAAACGTACCTACACTACGTTCGTAAAACCAATGTAGTCTATTCACTACACAATATCTGTTGTTAATATTGTAATGTATCTAAATGGAGTATAAGTTTTTTTTTAACTTTTTTGTAACGTTATCTGCTTGCTGGCATGTTTTTGTTGGAGACTTTATACTGCTGCAAGGTTCGGTAGTGTAAACTACAGTGTCATAAAAAACAATATTTTCGTCAATATTCCAACCCAAGAGATTTTGTAGTTTTCACCATCGGAATTTAGTGAAACCAAATAAGTAGGGACAATGCCCAGAATGATGTTTAAGAGGAACCGCGGTCACGTGGTTGTTGGCGTCCATTCCATAAAAACGTATTCCTCTGTTTTCTATATGGGTGATGAATGGCACTAGATCATTTTTTTTTGTGGACTGAATGCCAACGATCCCGTGACCACGTTTTCTAGCCGCGAGAATCAAATTTTCTTAAGTTTTTTTGTAATGAGGGTGTTCTTGAATATTCAAGCCACCAGTTGGCGCCACTGTGACAAGAGGTCTTCCAGTTCGACAGTAAACTTGAAATATTTGATGTCATTCGTTCACGTAGGCGCTTTGACACTTGACAGGTGCCTGGACCTGACGTCCCAGTGCTGCCAGAAAGCCCTCATTTGCAAGTCAGTGTCAGGTTGTATTTTGATTATAATATTATGATTCGCAATCGTAACAAATATGACTTTACGGTATCAATACAACTCTATAAGTTCATTTGAATTTAAAACAATCATTTAAAGGGCTGCAAATTGCAAAAAAAATAAGAAAATTTGGACTTCGCAGGTTACTCTGGCGCTTGCTCCTGACCTGAAGCTTACCTACACAAAATTAGTTTTGATCATGAAAGCGAACACGTACATAATTTGTTATTCGGCAACCTTTACCCCGTATGTATCCAGATATTTATTACAGAGTGCCCTACATATTTTGACGTTAATATTAAATAACCTCTAATTTTCAAAAGAGCAAACAACCGGAGTATTCTGCAAAAATCTCATTGTGAAAATTAAGGTGAAGAGAAGTGTCATTAACCTTATGCTAGGGATTGACACTACTGACAGCTCTCTTCACACTCACTTCACCATGTGTTTTCACGGTGAGTTTTTACAAAATGACACTGTCGAATGTCGAGTCTGTTAATATTAGGTCTTTACCTATGAAATTGCCGTTCTGCAGTACTGGCCATTTCAAATCAAAATAATTTTTGTTTGGCTAAGAATTCTAATTTCAAATTAATTTTATTTTAAAAACATGGATTTTTTTTTCTAAAAGTAGTCATTTCTTTATTGATTAGTGTTACATTTTCATCGCATTTCAATCTTTTTCGTCATCATGGATACGTTAAAAATTCGAGTAATTATGGAATATGAGTACCGTCGTGGCAGCAACGCGGCACAAGCGGCACGCAACATCAACGACGTTTACGGAGCTAACACTACAAACCAACGCACCACCTGTTATTGGTTTGCTCGCTTCCGTTCTGGAAATTTCGACCTGAAAAATGAACCTCGCGGTCGTCCGAAGACTTTGGTCGACAATGACGAATTAAAGGCGATTGTGGAAGCTGATGATACACAATCTACGGCTGAATTAGCAGCAGCTTTCGACGTTAGCGTCAAAACAATATTGGTCCATTTGCGTCAAATTGGCAAGGTAAAAAAGCTTGACAAATGGGTGCCCCACGAACTCAATGATCGCCAGCGCGAAGTACGCGTCGAGACGTGCCTTGCACTGCTCAACAGACACACAAATGAAGGAATTTTGAACCGCATTGTTACCTGCGATGAAAAATGGATTCTGTTTGATAACCGTAAGCGCTCAGCAAGTTGGTTGGATCCTGGTTCAGCACCTAAACAATGCCCTAAACGAAAACTTACCCCTAGAAAAGTGATGGTCACTGTTTGGTGGTCTAGCGCCGGTGTGATTCATCACAGCTTCTTACCAAACGGGGTGAGCATTACTGCAGATGTGTACTGTGAAGAACTGAACACAATGATGGAGAAGCTGGCGCATCTCCAACCAGCATTGGTCAATCGCTCGTCTCCGCTGCTCCTGCATGACAACGCGCGACCTCATACTGCACAGCAGACGGTCTCCAAGTTGCAAGAACTGGGGTTGGAAGCTCTCCGTCATCCGCCCTACTCACCAGACCTTGCGCCTACAGACTACTACTTTTTCCAGAATTTGGATAACTTCTTGGCGGGAAAAAAAATTAATACCCGAGAGGCAGTACAAAATGCCTTTGAAGAATTTGTTGCCTCCCGTCCAGCTGATTTCTTTAAGAAGGGCATCAATAAACTGCCACTGCGATGGCAAAGATGCATTGATTGCATGGGTGATTACTTCGATTAATACAAATAAAAAATTCATGAAAAAAATTCGTTTAAATTTTTTCATACAAAACGGCAATTTCATAGGTAAAGACCTATTATCTCACCGTGACAAATTACGTGGAGTTAGCTGCCAGTGTCATCTCAGTGATGCTAGGGATTAGCTTTACAATCATAATTCAGATTTCAAAAATATTTTAATTGAGTTTCTGACTGAACTTTAAAAAAAAATATAACCCTAAATAGTAATGTTTAAACACTTAATTAATAGAAATAGCGTAAAAAAAGGGAAATGCAACGGGTAGATCTACGCCGTCGCGGATGTCAGCACGGCTTGCTAACGTCACGCCAAGTACTATACGCACCCGACGCGGAAGCAAGCTTGCTTCACAGAACTAGGTCTAACTACACAGTGTGGCAGAGGGATATCGTCGGGCAACCATGAATTCAGTACATGATTCTGAAAACCCCGGCAAAGAAATGTGTCGGTTATTAGGCAGAAAGAATGCTGTTCTACATTTTCACTGCGTAAGTATTGCACTTGTCTATGAAACAAAAGGTTTTTATTTTTTTCATAACCGACGGTTAATTTCTTCGCTAGGGGTGGGGGGGTCGAGAATAATGTGCTGAATTCACGGTTTAAGTTTGCGCGGCGCCTGCTACCCTGTATTTTTAAGAGAAAAGTTCTTTTACAAATAGGTTACTTTAGCGTATGTTTTGTAAAAGGTAGCGTAAAAATATTTTTAAATCTCGATTATAATTGTAAATATAATGATTGGTTAGTTCCTAGCATCACAGAAATGACACTGACAGCTCACTTCACCAAATCTACACGGAGAGTTTTTTTTTTACAAAATAGCACTATTTGTTATATTAATTTAACTACTTGTACTGAAGTATATCTAAATATGCTTGGCACTGTGTAAATAATATCATAATTTCACATCACATCAAACAAAGACAAAACATTTATTTTCGACAAACATATCAACCCTTGACGATCACAATCGTTTTTTTTTTTTAATTATATTTTTGAACTTACCGATCCCCGAGCTGTCAAAATTAATAAAAATAATTTTAAAATCTTTTCTAGATACCAATCTATGATAAGAATAATAGTAGTAACTAAAATTGTTAAGACTAAGTATTTATATATAAGAATAAGGTGTCCTGTTTGGCAAACAAATCTAGATTAAATAGTAAAGCTAGGAGTTTGTTTGATTTTTTGCTTGTTTGTGCGCGCTAGTTTGTGGACATGTAACATGGAGTCGGTTTTATTTGCATTTATAGCCAATTTTTTGTAGAAGGATGCTCGGAGGAATACTGTAGGACCCTTAAGAGCCGACCAAAAAGAAAAAAAAAAACGCAGAAAGAACGCTAATTGAAAGCGAAATAATAGTGCAGGTAGGCGATTTGATGTGACGGGGTTTGTCGGGATGACAAAAAATTTCGGGATGATAAGAAACGCGGACGAAAGTGCACGAAATTCGTCCGAATGAAATTCCCATTTTTTTTTTTCGTGAATTTGAACACGGTTCTTACTTTGATTGTTAATGGTAATTGATTATAATTTATTTATTTTCCGTGTGGCCAATATAAATTATTTAAATCTTATTTTGTGTAGAAGTAACAACATGACCACATTTTTGTTCACAAAACAGGACACCCATTCTACTACAGACTAAAAAATATCACCAAATACGCACCTTCATTTCAGAAATAGTTTTATCTAGGAACCCATTGAAATTGCTGTCCAATTCCACGACCGGCTTCTCACTAAGGTTGCCAAATCCATTGAAGGTAGGATTAAATCCGTTGCCGAAAATGTTGCCACTCTTCTGCGTGTCAAATGGGTCGAATCCACTGAGGCCGTTCGTGAACGAGGTTGTATTGAAAACTGACGTTTGCAGGTTAAAGTCGCTGATATCGTAGTTCGGCCCATTTGGGTTCATTCCATTTGGGTAAGGCCCGTTCGGGTATGGCCCGTTTGGGGACGGTCCGTTTGGGGTTGGTTTGGTTGACGCAGCGAACGGCTGGGATTGGGGGTGAGAAATGGGGGTGGGTTGCTGGCTGGGGACGGAGAAGGGCGTGGAACCGAATAGGTCGCTCCCGTTTATGGCTGGCTGTTGTGGAGTGTGACGCTTCGACGCTTTTGGTGGGGGCGCCACTGGAATGAAAATGATGGTGTTAGTGTTTCGGCCGTTTTATTAGTGATTTCCAAAGTAACTTGAAGGCAATAAGGTAACCGCTGGTTGATGAATATTCACTCTGTGTTCGTCTAGTCGAGTTCAATCAATCTGCCTAGCATTTTGATGACGACACGTTTGGCGCAGTGGTTAAGCGATTGACTGCTGCGCTACGTGTCGCGGGTCCGATTCCCGCACGGAACAAATATTTGTATGAACTACAAGTAGTTGTTCCGGGTCCGGCTGTTTGTGTATGCAAGTTTAAATGTTTGTAAACGCATCCACAATACAGGAGAAATTCCTAGTGTGCGGCAACGTTTAAAAAAAAAAGCAAAAGATTTTGCCAACTATGTTCGTTTTGCCAACTATGTTCGTTTCGGCCACAAACAACTTCCTAGGTAACACGATGCCCCTTGAACTGGTTGACAGACTTCTGGCCTTCTTACTATGTGGATTGATTGATCAATGGATGGTCACTCGTCAAGGAACCGGCAAGAAGAATTGACGGGGTCAAATTGTCGGAATCAAGTTAATGATTTTGTGTTAACAACCTAGGTGGAGTAGTTGGGATCGAGTTCTCATGAGGTAAAGTTGTGATGGGATTCAGTTGACGAGGACATTTCGGTTCGGAATATCTCAGACTCAAGTTGATGCGATACCGCTAAGAGCTCAAACGCACTAGCGGCTGGCCGTGACGCGGCGTGCCGTTGCGACAGACCGTATATACTGCGGCCAACCGCAACGGCACTCCGTATTCCGGCTAACCATATCGTGTCGGTTCTATAGCGGTCAGCCGCATTTCGTCGTCAGTGCTTCTAGAAATAATGGACATAGAAGAGGTTGCTGTAGATATTTATTTAAATGATCGTGGAAAACGTCGTCGTAAAAATAAACATCGATTTTGGATACACCCTCTACTGGACACACGACATGATAGCTAAGAGTTTAATATTTTTATAACAGAAATAAAGAAATATGAAGATAAGTTCTTTAGATAAAGTAGGATGTCAGTAAAATCGTATGAAGAATTATTATCAAAACTATATTTAAACATTCGTGGCCCAGATACCCGATTTCGAATGTTTCGAAAGAAGAAAAACTTGTCATAACGATGACTGGCCTATAGTGGGGAGCGCGGGAAGCGCTTACGGCTAACCGCGCCGAGTGCGTGGTGCGGTGCGCCGCTACATTCAACCGGTGCGACCATAGATAAAACACTAAATACAAGGTGCGACCCACCGCAGCTCCAAGACAACCGGAACGTTTGACGGCTGTCCGCAAGTCAGTGCGGTTTCATATAAAAATTTAAGTGCGGTCAACCGCACCGGCACGCCGCGTCGCGGCCAGCCGCTAGTGCGTTTGAGCTCGTACTATTATATACTAATTCGATGGCTGTAGTACATACTCATTCCATGGCTATGATACTTACAAAGCGGCGGCGTGGTAGTGAGTGCGTTGTCATGTGACGGCGCTGAGAATCGAGACATCGGCTCCGACTCGAACGCACGCGGGTCGAAGTCTGCAACAAATGGTAAGAAAATGTTAACTTAAAGATAGCAACACTGCCTTTGTCGAGTTGGGATACTCTGTGGTAGGATGTGACAAAAAGTGGCACAGCCCGTTTACAATTTACCACTGCTGTTGCGTTACTGTCAAAATCAAAGTGATATTTGTTTTCACTACAATAAGGTTGTTTTTGGGTTGCTGCCAATGACAAGACTGTCAAAATCAGTGGTCTTTCTTCCAGTTAAAATAAGGTTGCTTTTGGGTTGATGTCGTCAAAGGTAAAACAACTGTGAACGGACTGTAGAAAGTTTTGATAAAGCTTTTCAATTTTTTTGCAGCTAAGGATGGAATAATACCTAACATACATAAGCAGACTATAATGTCCCCCCACTGCTGGGACACAGGCCTCCTCTCTGTGAGAGAGAGAGGACCGTAATCCAACATGCGGGCTCAGTGCGGGTTTGCAAATGACACGTGTTTGTTGTCTTGCAGAATTAATAGTACAATACATATATTACAAGCCTATTATTGATCACCTGCAGGGCTCAGTGGCCCTAGTGTGAGTTTAATTAAACCATCTCGATCAAACGCATCGAGCGCGTTCGGCGCTTCGATTGGTCCTCCACCAATCTAGGGCCAATCGGAGCGCCGAACGCGCTCAATGCATTTAATCGAGATGGTTAAATGAAACTCATAATAAGGCTTTGGCCTCTTCTCGTACATAGAAAGCACAAGCATTGATTACCACGCTTGCTCAAGACGGGTATACGAAAACGATTTCAATTTTATTTTAATTATGTTTGTATTATTATTCGATATTTCTGTTATCTTATTACTACCGATGGTTATAAGAGTAGGGCAACACTAAAGAAATGATGGATGGACTATGTGAAGTTAGAAAGGATGTGACCGAGTTGACGACTGTTAGAGAAGTATAATGTCGCGCCACTTCTTCCCAGCTAAAGCACTAGGAAGTGGTGAAGGACGGGCGTTTTTAGGGGACTGTCCAGTGCCGGATTAAGCAAGCATGGGGCCCGTAGCAAATTCTGTTGTCGCTTGATCTGTTGTTGGTTCTCAAGTATAAAGCGGAAAAAATATATTGAGCACTTAATATTGATATTGCGCGGGGCCCGTAGCAATTGCTATTCTTGCTTCATGGTGAATCCGGCACTGGGACTGTCTTATGTAATTTTGACGTTTAAAAAGAGCTGACTTGCAGCCTAGTTTGAATTGAATGACTTATGATTTCGATTTTATGGAAGAAAAAGACATGTTGCAGTTTGCAAAAATAAATTGGCAATTAATGACGATGATGGTGATAGTAACTTACCACTGTCTGAATCAGAGTTGAGCAACAGACCTTCAAGCTTGGTGCCTACGGAAGGGTTCTTGTTTGACGACAAATCACCCAGGAGTTTGCTGGAAAACAAAGAAAATTTAGATTATAATTGGGCATTTTTAATACCTTACAATACTGTGGCGACATCTACATCACGGCATGCAAACTACGGAACATTATGACGTCACAAAAATTCTGCATCACGCAAGCATAGTTTGCCGCGCATCTAGAATATATATATGTCACCGTATGATTGTGAAAACCGTTTTTCTTTTTTTTTTGGCTGGGAAATCATCAAATAGCTTCTCCCGCTCTGGGTGGAGCAGGAGGGCGTGTCAGACTTTTACTGACTAAAACCCACCCGTGTTCCCTCTGTAGCCTATATGCCAGGGGCTGCGGTTTCTCTTTCGAACAAACCCGCACCCCTGGCAGTTGTGAACACAATAATCTATCTCGCGACAATATAACGCACCATACTGCTTACCGACCGAATAAGTTAGGTTAGAACTGCGACCAACCGCGCGCGAGCCGAGCGAGCGCTACTTCCAAGTTAGTGGCAGTTATGTGACTATTTAGCAATAGCGCAAGGTACAATCCGTCTTGATACCAGTTCACAATTTGACGGACAGATTATAAACTATCGAAAAATAGTGCGTTCAATTGTATAAATGGTTTTTGCAGTTCACAATTTAAACTAACGGTGTTCACAATCTTACGATGACATATAAAATGTCCCGACGTCAATAGGGTATTTTCCAATTTAATAAAAAATATTTTAATTTGAAGATTGGAAAGATATATTTAATAGAAACATAAAAATAAATTTATTTTAATCCATTTTCTCAATTAAAAACAATTAAAATTAAATTTCGTTTTTGTTGTTTTGAATTTACCGCCAAAACGCTCCTTACGATGACTTTTTATCACGTGACATCGTGACGCCAGTTTTGTGTACACGGCACCGGTACAAATAGGTACTTAGTTTGGGGCAGTTTTAGGAGTATTTGTGCACAGAGGCACCGTACGCCAGTAATTCCATTTTCTATACATTAAAAATTTTGCTAATTATTATCTCGACATTCACTTGTTTACTTACTAACTACTTTGGTTTACACAAAGTTGACGTCTCGTGATAAAAGTCATCGTAACGAGCGTTTTGGCGGTAAATTCAAAACAACGAAAAGTAAATTCGATTTAAATCGTTTTTAATTGAAAAAATGGAAATAAATCAATTTACTTTTATTTTTCTGTTACATATTTCGTCCTAATCTTCAATTTAAAATACTTTTCAATAAATTGGAAAATACCTTATTGTCGGGGTCAGTTCGATCCAATCTGTCCCTTGCTGCCCCTACTACTAGCGATGCCCTAAGCTATAGTCGCTAAGTTTTTAAGTCCTGGCTAGGGGTATAAAAAAAATTACATGTCAAGATGCTGGTATCTTACCCAGTGCCGAAGCTATGCTTCCCGTTGTGTTGTGGCGGCGGCGTCGACAACAACAGGTTGTTGTCGTTGCTGGAGTTGAACGTGTCCGTCGAGTTGTTCGACAACGCGTCTGTGCCTGTGGACAATGGAAGAATATTTCGTAGTTAAATGTTTTAACAACTAGAGAAAATAGAGGTGGGTCCGACTAACGAATCGTAGGCCGTGGATTCCCAACCAGCACCATTTTGAAAATTTTGAATTTCGCGGGCTAATTTGGAGTTTCCACATTTTTTTTGAATTATTCAAATTAATTCTTAGGTACTTTTAATTTTTTTAATTTTGTGTAATTTTTGACCGTATACATAATAAGTGAACGATGTGGTCTCCTCTAGAATTGAAAACACACACTTGTATTTTGTCCCTGTTTATGTTAACGGGCATACAATGAGGGTTTTCATGAATATTCAAGCCACCAGTTGGCGCCACTTTGACAAGAGGTCTTCCAGTTCGACAATGAACTTAAAATATTTGATGTTATTCGTTTCGTTCACCATTCAGTCCGTAGGCGTTTTGACACTTTTGACAGGTGCCCGGACTTGACGTCTCAGTGCTGCCACCTAGTGAGCTTTTCAGAAAACCCTCATTGTGTAGCATCTATTGACGACAGAAAAAAAAAACGAAGCTACTTTTCAACTTACCCATCTCAGTATTATTATTCCCGTTGCCATTGCCGTGGCTAGTGCCATTAGCGAATCCGTTAGCCATGGTTAGAGATGCGATCTGCTTCTCCAGCTCAGGGGGCGGCTTGAACTCTGTGATGTCTGACAGTTTGTTCCGAGAGAGGTACGACGAGAGGTCGTCCTTGTACGTGATCTTTGATAACTCCTGGAATTGGAAAGGCAAGGTGATTAGACTACGGTGCTGATCTCCAAAAAGCAGCCAAGCAATTTTATTTTCGATTTTTTATGTTCTAAAGGAGCACATACATATACAATTTGATCTTCTCGCGACTAACATAGTTTTTAATCAGCCTATAACGTTCCCACTGCTGGGACACAGGCCTCCTCTCCGTGTGATCCCGAGTGTAACCCACACCGGGTAGATGTCACATTTCTCCGAATTTTTGGTTCTAAGACTTGCCGGTTTTCTCACGATGTTTTCCTGCACCATTTTGAGAGCAGTGGTGATTAAATAATTTACACAAAATAAAGCGCCTGTCTGGGTTTGAACCTACGACCTTACAACTCGCAAGTCGTGGCCTTTACACTGAGCCACCAGTGCTCTATGATTATGTAATACTTACTAACAAAATACGGACATTCTTGTAATCTGAATTAAACGATTTTTGTTTTAAGTGGGACTGGGTCGGACACGTTTGCCGCATGTCGAACGAATTCTGGGCCAAATCAACCACCATGTGGGTCCCAGAAAAGTCCGGAGACATTAGACAGACCCATGGGAAGAAGTGTTTTTTTCCAACATGTACCGTTCGTGGCCCTTTTCCTTGGATTTGTATTTTAGAACATATATTTACCTGTAAACGATTTTTGTAAGCATTCATTTGTAGCTCTAGCTTCTTATTTTGTAGCTGCATCTTCTGCATCTCGATGTATTTGCCGTTGTCGTTCAAGAACCGTCTGGAATGTACAGAAATTATGATTAAATTAAATAGTCAGACCAAAGAATCAGCATTGCCATAAATCGTGGCAATGCTGCCAGCCTTTTGGGCAATTTCCCGTTGACAAAGATGCGGACGATTTTTGATGCTTCATAATTATTTTTTTATAACCTCCGTTTTTAAATTATATTATTTTAAGACCAGTCGTTTTTAAATTATGTAAATATCTATATTAAATAAAATCGTCAGGAACTTTAACAAATTGTATTTAACAAAATAATTCACAAACATTTTGAAGTTACAAATAAATTCTCGGAAATAAACGTTTTAAGTGGGTAGGTACACCAAAAGGGTCGACCATTGTCCCACAAGGTCATTTAAACAATGATTTCTTTATAACCATTGTCATTATTTGAGTTTTCGCACGGAAAGAGGCTCATGCAACCGCTGTGGAGGGACAGTACGACATTTTATGTCGGGACATGCATGACTCAAATTTGAATAATGATAATGCACGCTTAAGGGCACACTTTGCGCGGGCTCGAACTCACTGGTGGGCCTGGCTAAAAATCACGCTGTCTCACCAGGCTTCGTACCCGACAGAGATAGTATCAGTGGTGAGCAGTTAGACTCTAGTCTACACGCACAACGTTATTGAGTGAGATGCAGGAGCATTTTTGGCAAAAAAATCGCGAAAAAATTAAGAAAAGTCCTTCAGAAGATCGGGTTTTATGAAAAAACCACTGCATAAATCAATGACCAATAAAGTTTATTGAACTTATTGTTAATTGAACTTTGTCGGTACCGTCTTGATTTTCGAGATTTTACACTCCTTTTATTACTTAAACACGCTCAAAGTTAGGTTAAATTAGCAAGAAAAACGAATCTTTGTTGGCTCATAACTTTTTAATAGCTTTTTATTTTAATATTCTGTTTCCGTACAGACAATAACAATAACGAGACAAAACCATACCATGTTTAATTTTTGATGTACATAGTCAGACAGTGGAGTAAAACCCTCCCGAAGTTTGTATGGAAAAAATGTGGACAAGTGTCACCTTAAGCACTTTGTTGCCAGTGAGATGTATTGTGAATAATCTCACCGTACAAACTTTGGTGAAATGAGTTTGAAGTGAGCTGTCACTGTCACTATTGTCAATCCCTGGCATCAGGTGGAATGACAGCTCACTTCACCTTAGTTTTCACAGAGATATTTTTCAGAATAGATCGGCAGGAGACAATACTATTAGGCCTATTAACTTCAATAAATGAAAAGCCTTTCTAATTATGGTTTTGTCTGGTCCGTGGTTGGGTGACCACTAACATTGATCTCTGTTTTCATTTTTTCAAACATTGTTTTCTACTTATGTTATTAGTTCAATAAAATATTTGTAGTTTTTTCTCAAAACTAACCTGTAAGCCAAATCAAACGCCTGTCCAATGGTAAGAGTAATTTCTGACGCCAGTTTAGTCGAAATAAACACGAAACATTCATGTTTTTCCACCTGGCCATCATGGCCGTTCACCGCGTTGACAGTGCTGCCCCCTTTCGCGATGAAAGAGAAGTATTTCTTGGCCCCTTTGTCGTCCGCGCAGTAGGATATCCGATGGAGAGGGAACTGGTACATGATATTGTTTGATCTTGGCTCCTGAAATAATAAAAAATAGGGGGTTAATAAATATGTTGGGTTTGCAGTAAATAAATGGGTGTATTAAAATAGCTTCAGGCTTGGTCTACGTAGTATAAAACACACGGGTCGATCGATCAGGTTAAGCTACGCTTGCCGCGGTTGATCCGTGGATGGGTGACCATCATGACATTTACTTAAGAAGACTCCTCCGTGTATCGGAAAGAAAGCACTTTCAAGTGCTTTTGCTGGAAAGAAGAAGTACTGGCGCATCAAACTCGCCACTTCGCCAGCAGCATCTATATATATAAAAGAAAGTCGTGTTAGTTACTTCACTTATAACTCAAGAACGGCTGAACCGATTTAGCTGAAAATTGGCAGGGAGGTAGTTTAGAGCCAGGAGAAGGACATAGGATACTTTTTATCCCGGTATTAGGTAGGGTAGCGTAGGTAGGGTAGGTAGGATAGTGTAGTGTAGGGGTAGGTAGGGTAGCGTAGGTAGGGTAGGTAGGTAGGTAGGGTAGGATAGTGTAGGGTAGGTAGGGTAGTGTAGGGTAGGGTAGTGTAGGGTAGGTAGGGTAGTGTAGGGTAGGTAGGGTAGCGTAGGTAGGTAGGGTAGTGTAGGGTAGGATAGTGTAGGGTAGGGCAGTGTAGGGTAGGGTAGGATAGTGTAGGGTAGGTAGGGTAGTGTAGGGTAGGGTAGTTTAGGGTAGGTAGGGTAGTGTAGGGTAGCGTAGGGTAGCGTAGGTAGGTAGGGTAGTGTAGGGTAGGATAGTGTAGGGTAGGGCAGTGTAGGGTAGGGTAGTGTAGGGTAGGTAGGGTAGAGTAGGTAGGGTAGGTAGTGTATGGATTTTGTATGAATGACTTTTGGATGGACAGGACAACGTCTGTCGGGACAGCTAGTAGTTAGATAAAACTTGATTCTATGCAATATTATATATTCAAAGTTATTAACATTACGAGGCACCAAACATTAAATAAAATTATTTGCCATAGGTCACCCAGCCACGCCAATTTACCAACTAGGCTTGGCGTATTTGCTCAAACATTTGAGTTATTTCATTAACAAAAAATGAACTTTATCTCAATTAGTAAACGGCATATTTGAAACTGATCAAGTTACGCGAATACCTATTTGGGCAAATTCGCCAAGTGAAGTGCCAGATTGACAATTAGAAGACAACCGTTAAAACCGAATAGATCACACGATTTGTCGGTTCTTATTTTTCCCCCCTTTCCTCCAATGTACGGTAGGCAGTCTAAAGGAATGGATCATAATATAACCATCGTTTATAAATGCAATATTTATAATCAAACATACAAACAGCTGACAACTGCCATCAAACAATCACAACGCCATTCCTCTGACCGCTTTGACAATAGAGAGCGGTGACGCTTTTCGCTCGTGACCTTGCGCTTGCGCACCGTGACGTGAAAGCGGCGGAAACGCCCGAGTTCGCCCGAACGCACTCGTCTAACCACCATTGATTACAGCTGTGTGATTGTGCGACTATTTGGTATTTACCCTTTCTAATTAGTGGTTCTGCGTAACGGTTGGCTGTTTTGTATTTTGCAGTTATTACATGTTGCACATGGATTAATGCTTATTTTTAATCGAACATCAGATCATTCTTATTGTATTATAAGTTTATTTTTGCAAATAATACATAAGCTTATCACAAAAATTTAAACGAAATAACTAAACAAATAACAAGAGGACACTTAGGCGTCGAAGTATTCGTCCGCATCCCTGTCATCAGGAAACGTGCCCAGAAGACTGGCAGCATTGCCACGTTGAATGGCAATGCTAATTCTTTGGCCGAAGAATGACCAAGCCCTCTGGTCACGTGAAGTGTCGACCAGCCGGCGAGAAATTTCCTTAAAGAGGAGACGTGCACTCGGGCCCCATGACCCGAGCGTTGCTTATTTAAAAAAAACTGTCATCAGCACATCATTTCTTAGTACCTCCATTAACTTTGTGATACAAACAATGGGAGGAAATAATTAATTATGTGACAGCATTGACAGTCTCTTTTAATTGTTTAATTCACGCCTACCGTTGCAGATAGGGATTCGTTAATGATTACTTAGCAGCTTTATTTCATCAGTTCAAATTTTACCCTTTCTTTTTTCCTTCCTTGACTTCTCTGCTCCTCAAGTTCTCAGAAATTGAGGAGCTCCTTTCTTTGGTATTGTTCGTCAAATCGTTGAGCTCCTAAGTTCTGAGTTGAGCTGCATGATCTATCTATATATAAATAAAAAGAAAAGTCCTGATTGACTGACTGACTCGTCAACGCCCAGCCCAAACCATTGGACCTAGAAAGCTGACATTTTGCACAGAGGTTCTCTTTATAATGTAGACAAGGAATAAGTAGGGATTTTTCCAAAATAAACCCCTAAGGGATTTAAATAGGGGATGAAAGTTCCGTGCGGGCGAAGCCGCTGGCAAAAGCTAGTTATTGATAAGTGCGTGCACTGATTGGACAGGTCCACTCAATCTGTGTAGTTCTTTTCTCAAAAGACCATTTCAGACACCAATCCACATGGTCTTCACATGATCTGACCAAGATTATGTCTGGACTTTAAAAGAGACTGTGACCTCTGAGTTTGTTTCGGCCTTTCTATTATATTTCCATCTAGTTTAAAAAATATTGTTGACGTGTAAAAGTATTTGTATACAAACCTACTTTCAGAAATAAAATAATTTATTTATCATTTATCATGTACTCTTACGATTTCCTTGCGTTTAAAATCTCAATATACCTAACGCATCAACAGGATCAGACGACAATCGAAATGTTAATACGACAACAAAAGTTATATTCAAATGTTTTCTGCCAAGTAAGTCTCTGCAATGTATAGATCCTTACTTATTGCATAGTGACTTTTACATCATCTGCCTAGCCTTTTCCCAACGATATTGGGGTCAGCTTCCAGTCTAACCGGATGCAACTGAATATCAGTATTTTACATGGAGCGACTGGGTAAGACTGGTTGTATGACTTTCGGGTTTCTGACGACTCGTAACGACTGTCAAAGATCCACAAATGACAGCCGGGACCAACGGCTTAACGTGCTTTCTGAGGCACGGAAGGGTCTTGGTATGTAAAGATGGTCACCCATCCATGACCAACGCATCAATTGTAGCTGTTATTACTTAGCCACAAGCCCCTCATAGTTTGTATAAAGACTTTTACTATTGTTTAGAATCAAGTTCTTTTAACTTAACAGACAGCTGTGATGCTGGGGAGTCTGTTGCGCCACTGTTTCTTCCCTGCTTATGTAATTTTGACGTTCAAAAAGAGCTGACCTCTCAGCCTAGTTTGACTTTGGATTTTGATTTTGACCCCACATTATATCTAAATCGGACGATCCGTTAGCGTATATAAGACGCAACATACATACACACACATTAAACACATAACCCTCCACTTGTCTTCAAAGTAGGATAAAATTAATTTGATCGCAGGAAGCCATTATGGCAGTTATATAGCGAATTATGTACGTGTTGAGTACATAATGTTGATTATTAGCTTAGCTTACACGATATGAAAAACATGATATGATTTGTATGCTCTCTGACAGGTGCACAAAATAGTCCCACTATAATTCTGTCAGCATAGATGAATATTGATTTGATAGATATAATTATGACAAGTCACAGGACTTATAAACAGGATTCTTCTTAGAGAAAACGTTTGTCGCTGTTGGTTCGCGGATGGGTGGCCATCTTTACATATACAGACCCCTCCGTATCTCGGTTGGTCCCGGTTGTCATTTGTAGATCTTTGGCAGTCGTTACGGGTTGTCAGAAGCCCGAAAGTCTGACAACCAGTCTTACAAAGAGGTATCGTATTACCCAGTAACTGGGTTGTGGAGGTCAGATAGGCAATCGCTTCATGTAAAATACAGGTATTCAGCTGCATCCGGTTGGACTGAAAGCCGACCAACATATTTGGGAAACGGCTAAGCAGATGATGATGATACTTAAGTATATCCGTCATCCGACGCACAACAGTCAGCGCTGCTTCCTGGCTGGAAAATTCCACCACTGCATGAGTTATTTTCCTACCAACACGAGATACACAGCTCAGCTTACCCTTCCCAATCAAGAAGCGTAACGCTTACGTATTGCTCATGTATGTAAACACTGATTGCTCATACAATAAGCGGTTAAAAGTGAAATCATATGTACTCACAGTAAAATGGTTTGGTATGCAGGTTAACAATTAACTCTCAGGCGTAGCGTGGGTTAAAGTGGTTCTCAATGAGACTGTGTTTGTTTTTAGAACGCTCGACAAGAGCCCCACGAAAGAAGATAGACGGAGAATTACTGGAAGTTTTTATGTAAAGCTTTTTTTCTCCGGTTTTATATTTAATAGTTTATGTATTGGCGTCGCCGAGGTCGGCCCAGGGAGAGGTGGCAAGACGATCCAGACGCGAACCGAAACGGTTGTTACGATGTGGCTCTAGAAAAGGATTCCTGGCAGGATTTGGAGAAGGCCTTTGCTCAGAAGCACGACAGTGTAGGCTAAACAAATTAATATAAGAAATCTCCAGCTTTTCATAACGATTAGGATTTTGTAACATTATTAAGGTATTGCCAGTATACTAATATGGTTGCACACACAACATATTTGTATGTTTTATGACCGAGCCTAAAAAAAATGCAGACTTCCACGGAACATAATTAAAAGTGGAGATTCTTGCCGAGTCTTCTCCATAGGAAACGAACATTTGGAATCGTGCACCTAGCTGCTGACGTTTCATAAGTGCCCATGTAGGTTTATGTTGTATAAAATATTTTGATTATTTTATTTACTTTGCAGCAGATTTTTCTGATTTCGATGGCGAGAACGACTCCGACGCGACGGCCAACAAAGACCTTAAAGACACAGGCTCCTACCAATCACTTTTGCCAACTGTACGACTAATGTGCGTGCGTGCCAATAGTGCAATAGTACCAAGTTAAACAGATCTGGAAACACCAGAATTGAAAGTAAAAGAGGTTTGTGAAATAAATTGATTTCGCGCTGTTTCTGACGTGTCTTGGGATGAAGATTTTAGTTTTTGTGGCCGTAGTAGAATTTTTATAGCCTATGTAAATTATGCTGTAGGTATTGGTAATAATAGTTTTTGTTACCAAAGTGATGGTTTTGATGTCGTAAAATGATTTTATCGAACACTAGCAGCGCTTCGCGGTTTCAACCGCGTAGTTCCCGTTCCCGAGGGAATACGGGGATAAAATATAATCTATGTCAGCCGGGGATAGTATAGCTTCCCAACAGTGAAAGAATTTTTCAAATCGGTTCAGTAGTTTCGGAGCCTATTCAATGCAAACAAACAAACAATCAAATAATTCCTCTTTATAATATTAGAATAGACTTGTTTATTTATTGTTATCGTGGGTTAATAATAACAGTAGCGCAGGTCGATCGAAAGTTAAGCTATGCTTTGATACGGCTAGTTCGTAGATGGGTTTGCATCCATAACATATCGAGACTCCACCGTGCCTTGGATAGTGGTCCCGGATGTAATTTGTACTACTAAAGGTCGTTACGGATAGTCAGAAGCCCGAAAGTCTGATAACCAGTCTTATCAAGGGGTATCGTTTTACCCAGTAACTGGGTTTTGGAGGTCAGATATGTAGTCGCTCCATGTAAAATACTGGTATTCAGCTGCATCCGGTTAGACTGGCTCAATAAAGTTGGGAAAAGGCAGAATTTTGATTACAACATCACATAACAGGGCTCTGAACGATTGCAGTGATCCGATCCACCTCAATTTTTACAGTTTAGGCAAATTTAAAGCCAATTTGTATAAGCATCTCCCCGAAAATTGAGTTTTTATAAGCATCTCCCCGATCATTGAGTTTATATAAACATCTCCCCGAACATTGAGTTTATATAAACATCTCCCCGAACATTGAGTTATTATAAGCATCTCCCCGAACATTGAGTTATTATAAGCATCTCCCCGACAATTGAGTTTTTATAAGCATCTCCCCGACCATTGAGTTTATATAAACATCTCCCCGAACATTGAGTTTTTATAAGCATCTCCCCGAACATTGAGTTATTATAAGCATCTCCCCGAACATTGAGTTTTGATAAGCATCTCCCCGAACATTGAGTTTTTATAAGCATCTCCCCGAACATTGAGTTTTTATAAGCATCTCCCCGAACATTGAGTTTATATAAGCATCTTCCCGAACATTGTGTTTTTATAAGCATCTCCCCGAACATTGAGTTTTTTTATGCATCTCCCCGAACATTGAGTTTTTATAAGCATCTCCCCGAACATTGAGTTATTATAAGCATCTCCCCGAACATTGAGTTTCTTGGCCCTGCGTTAACTCACTCTCTTAAATTTAGGCTACATATTTATACTAATAATCTATACTAATATTATTAAGAGGAAAGATTTGATTGTTTGTTTGCATTGAATAGGCTCCGAAACTACTGAATCGATTTGAAAAATTATTTCACTGTTGGGAAGCTACACTATCCTCGGGTGACATAGCTATATTTTATCCCCGTATTCACACGGGAACGGGAACTATTCGGGTGAAACCGCGGACCGCTGCTAGTAAATTATTTTTTGTATTACCTAGTTTTATTAACTTTCGTTTGTTTTGATTTTGTTTTAATTTACTTTAATTAATTTATTAGTTAAGTACTATTCAGTGCAACTTTGTAACATAGTCTTTTAGTTCAATTTTTTTGTAAGTTACAACAACGTTTTGTGTGCATGCAGAGTTTACCTATGAGTGATTGTTATACTTTATTCTAAGTTTTTACTTTTACTTGACCGCATAGGTATTGCACTTTTCTATGAAACAGCAGATTTTTTTTATAACCGGCGAAAAATTTCTGCTGTGGGGGGTCTAGAATGATATGCTGAATTCATGGTTACCGCTTGCTCACTGGATAAAACCTTATCCTGTGTAGTACACCCACATTTCACCAGTTTAGTCCTAAGTCCTATGTAGTAGTCCTATGTAGCTGGCGACCCTATTGCCATCAATCGGACGCAAATCCTACTGAGTAATTGCTGATGGGGAAACCCAATAAAAAACACCTACTGTTAATAAGGTAGATGGAAGAACTACCCGTGTGATGCCGGACGTAAAAGAATCAAAGCACCATCCCATTTCTTCCCGTGGGTGTCGTAGAAGGCGACTAAGGGACTTACTAGAGAATGGGCAGCAGCGTTCTCTATGCATTTTACCACCATACTGCGATCACCAACCCGCCTGCCAAGCGTGGCGATTATGGCAAAACTCCCCCCCTCTTGGGGGAGGCCTATGTCCAGCAGTGGACGTCTTTCGGCTGAAATGATGATGATAATAAAGAACTGACCTGTATCGCAACTCCATCGACGGATATGGTAATTTCGACCTTTTTGCACTTGGCGCCATCCTTGGCCTCCGACTTCTTCAGTTGCTGTGTGAACTGTAGCTTTTTTATCGCATCCTTCACCACTTCGATGCCTTTGGGCTGCTCCACTTGCGTACAGCCGAGGAACTGAAAGGAGAAACAAATTAATTGAGACATGTTTTAACTATCTATCTTCTATCTATATAGGGTAAGTTTTTATTCAGTGCGCAAATTGTAACCATGAATTCAGCATATCATTCTAGAACCCCTAGCGCAGAAACTTTTCGCCGGTTATACAAAAAAAAAAAACAGCTGTTTCATAGAAAAGTGCAATACCTACGCGGTCAAAATGTATGGAACAGCTGTTTTTTTTTTGTATAACCGGCGAAAAATGTCTGCGCTAGGGATTCTAGAATGATATGCTGAATTCATGGTTAAAATTTGCGCACTGGATAAAACGTATCTATATAAATAAAAAGAAAAGTCCTGACTGATTGACTGACTGACTGACTCATCAACACCCAGCCCAAACCCTTGGACCTAGAAAGCTGAAATTTGCACAAAGGTTCCTTTTATAATGTAGATAAGGAATAAGGAAGGATTTTTCGAAATTCAACCTCTAAGGGAGTTAAATCGGGATGAAAGTTCCGCGCGGGCGAAGCCGCTGGCAAAAGCTAGTCCTGTATAAGGAGAAACTGACTGACTGCTCAATCAACGCACAGCCGAAACTACTTGAACTAGGAACGTGAAATTTTGCGCACGGCTTCCTTTTATAATGTAGGGGAGCACTAAGAAGGGGTTATTGGAAATTCGACCTTTAAGGGGGTGAAAAGGGGTAATTTAGTTTGTATGAAAAATCTTATTCCTTGAGTTAATAAACTTGAAACTTGCCACAAATACTTATCTAAGTAAATTATAAAGTTGGTAGTTTATTGTTTTTCTAACTACCTTTCTAGCTACCCCCTAAAGGGGGGAATGGGGGGTGTCAAAGTTTGTATGGAAGAATTTTAACGCGTGGTCTGATTAACTCGAAACTCAGTATTTATGTCTAAAACCAAATATAAAGAACAACGTGTGTCAGGGTTTGTCGAAAATAAATCTACCCCTACAGGGGTGAAAAAGGGTGGTCCGTAATATTATAAATGTGAAAATTTGTGAAGATGATTGGATCTTTGTTACTCAATCACGCAAAAACGGCTTAACGAATTTGGATGAAATTTGGCACACAGATAGATTATAACCTACATTAACACACAGGATACTTTTTATCCCGGCAGTACGTTCCCGCGGGATATTTTCCGAGTTCCGCGAGGGCGAAGCCGCGGGCGGAAGCTAGTCCGTTCATATTAGCCGTATAACCAAGGACCGTTGGTGTAGACATCTTCTTGGGTGGAGACCACACATAGGTACCTACATAGACTCACGCTTCCTTCCCACGGGAGGCAGAAACTAGAGAATGCCACCAGTTACAATGCTTGTATAAATAACAGAAAACTAAAAAAAACACGCTTTAAAAGCTAAACTAAAAAAGTAAAAAATAATTTTAATAAAATCAAAAATATCGTGGGGTGCTTTTTGAAGTATTTTTATAATCAATTATTATACAAAGACACCCCGCTTTTTTAAATTAAAATTATGTCATTTATAAAATAAATCTCTCTATTTATTTTGGATTTTTTTGAAATTATTTTCTACTCCTTTAGTTTGTTTTTTTTTTGCCTGCAGTCAGTTTTTTAGTTAGTACCTATTAGTTCAGTACCACAAGTAGTGCATGACAACCATAAAATAAACTTTATCTCAAAAGGAAGTTAAAATCTAAGCGATATACGACAATTATAATAAAAACAATAGCTTGTAAGTGTGAACGTGTACAATTAATAACTAAAATGGCGGCCATTTATTTAATTATTGATTAACGGATATACGGGTCAGGGTAGGGCCGTGAGAGTTCTGTCTATCGATCATATCTTGAGTTTCTGTTCATAGAGAGAAGTTTCTAGTGGCGAAGGCCAAAGAAAATATTGGAATGGATTGAATGAGGAATGATTTGAAAGAGAAGAGAGTGAATGATAGCGTGACGGTTGACATGTGAGAATGGAAGAAGAAAGCGCGTGCAGTCGTTGCCTCGCACGTAAAAATAATTCGGTCATCACCTTCTAGCATAGTCATTGATGTAACGTGTACCTACTGAAGTTTGTAAACGAAAAACAGATCGCGGCACGTAAGTTGAAAGAAAATTCGACAGTTTGGTTCAACTTACGTGCCGCGATCTTCGTTGATGGCGTTAGAGAGTAGGCTCCCAGTTTCTTCGCAAGATAAAAAACAAATGTTCTGGAATACAAATATCTTCCGAGCTCTAAACCCAGTCACACTATGTGCTAGTACCTAGATAACACTGCAGACCAGTGACGTATACCCTACGCCCCCTGCATACCACAGATACGGACCATCTGCTATTAGCACGTGCAATGATAGCGTTATCAACTTGTTTGTTGTTAGAATTACAGGCTTTTGTTTTTTGGCCAGTCAGGATAATAATATTGTCTGTGGCACCTTCCCTTCCATAGCAATGATGCATTCCTTGACATTGATGATGACCTGTCTATTTGCCTAAACTTCGGAGAACAGAGACAGAAAGTGGAGATTTCCTTACGACTATATTTTTTCCCCGGGATTTGGGTTAAATCTTCAGTAAGTTGAAAATAAGCTTTATATAAGATGTGTAAAGGCTATTTTTAACTAAACTTACAATTATCAAATTTAATAAATAATCTAACTTTAATTCATGTATTCGAATTATATTTACGATCCAACTAACCGTTGTATCAAATCATCAAATATGATTTGGTAGTTGCAAGTTTAGTTAAAAATAGCTTTTACACATCTTAAATAAAGCTTATTTTCAACTTACTGAAGATTTTTCCCGAATCCCGGGAAAAATATAGACGTAAGGAAGTCTCCACTTTCTGTCTCTGTTCTCCGAAGTTTAGGCAAATATAGTCAGCCTTTTCCGATCACTGATGATGACATACCTTGACAAGGTACGCGACGTGGCCCTTGACGAGGGCATCAGGCGCATGTATCCACGTTCTGCCATTGGGCGCGCCGTTCTGTTTCCCCTTTCCCTGCCAGAACAGCAGGGTAGACATCCTGGAACAAACAGAGAAAACAAAATGAGATACGATGAAGGAGGTAGCAGATGTACTTTCCAGGATTCCTGTTTCGGCTTACGTACGCGATCGACTCGTAGCACGAAAGTCGGTTTTAGCCGAAGTTACGGACGTTTCCTACTCCTTTTTACCTACGGACATAAGATTAGTTTGAGGCCCGACCTTACAATGAATGACACCACGATTTGACAGTTGTCCTTACTCTCGATGCGTTTTTACTTACCCGTCCGAAAAAGTTAGTTAAACGGGTTTCCACGAAAAATTTACAAAAACAGCTGATCGATTAAAGGCCTTCGGCTATCGGCCATCAAATGTCTTTTTTTTTTAAACCATTTCATTTCGATATCCATATCCAACACGTGGGTAAAGCATTGCCAGCTTATTAAATTTGACCCTGTATAGGATGCGTGGAAAAAAAGAAAGAAAGAATACCGTTGATTTGGATACAGTTCGCGAAATACAAAGTACAAAAGTGAAAATAAATAATTATAACAGTGTTTGCCTCACGGCTGCGCCAAAAAGGTTAATTTCAACATTAATGCCAGACAGGTGCTGTCTGACGCTGGTTTTCTAATCAACCTTTAGGATGGTGGAGCATAAGTCGAAGAAAGCCCATCTGTGGCCCTAGTGTGAGTTTCATACAAACGCATCAGCGAGTTTGGCGCTCCGATTGGTCCGTCACCAATACAGGGCCAAACGGACTCGAAGCGTTTGAAAACTCGCACTAAGGCCTCTGATGAGAGTTTATAGTCAACATTATGGCAGAGATATTCTCCATGCCAGGTCTGCACAGCAGGCTACCAAATTGCCACGAACTATAAAAGCTCATCAATCAAATTGTATCTGCCTGCATGAAGCGACTGCCTGTCAGACCTCCACAACCCAGTTACTGGGTAACACAATAAACTTTGGTAAGACTGGTTGTTAGAGTTTCGGGCTTCTGACGACCCGTACTTAATGACTGAAATCATGCGTGTAATATGGATGGAAAATCAATACGTTTCCATGTTTTTTATAACACGTGTGAGATAAATAATTAATTATTTAATATAATTGTTTTACAATCATGTGGATGCAATACGATGGAATATTCTGTTGGTATGCTAATTGCAATGATGATTTCCACGATAGAAGAGAAATACCTACTTATATAAAGTGATGCGCATAATATTATGTGCATGTATGATAAATTAATAAGGAAACTGTGTTTGTAAAGCTGTGGCGGCACAGCGGTATTGGCCCCAGCTTTCAAGTTGTAGGTCGTGGGTTCGAACCCAGAAAGGCGCTTTACTCTGTGTAAATTACTGAATCACCACTGCTCTCAAAACGGTGAAGGAAAACATCGTGAGGAAAGCGGCATGTACCAAAAATTCGAGTGCATGTGTCAGCTACCAACCCGCACTGGCACCGCGTGGTGGATTACGGCCCACTCCCTGTCACTGAGAGGAGGCCTTTGTCCCAGCAGTGTGAACAATAAAGGCTGATTCAAAATCAAAAGCAATTTATTCAAACTACGCTGAGAGTTAGCTCTTTTTGAACGTCAAAATTACATAAGACAGTCCCCCAAAACGCCCGCCTTTCACCACTTCCTAGTGCTTTAGCTGGGAAGAAGAAGTGGCGCAACAAACTCCCCAGCAGCACAGCTGTCTGTTAAGTCAGAAGAACTTGATTCTGTACAATAGTAGGTAATTAACATTACGAAACACAAAACGTTAAATTAAATTATTTGCCACGCCATCGCCAGCTAGCACACGCGTATATACCAAAAAAACATTGAAAACTGTACTCAAACAAAAATCAAAACAAAAACTTTAACAGAACTTATAACCAAAATAAAAATCTCCAGCAGGCTTAGCACGAGAACCATAGACAAGCGTTTTGTCGTCGGAAGAGTAAACAAAAATGACGTTTCCGCATAGACAGTTGACAGATTTAAACTGAGAAATGGAGACAAGCGATTTCTATCTTTCTACAGCAGGCTTAGCACGAGCACCGACTTGTCGACGGAAGAATAGACAACACTATTAAATAAATTATGTACAATAGGATAAGATACCTATGTTTTTCCATTCATTATCACAGTTATGCGTTCTAAACGAATCATGATTTTGTAGATAATCGTATATACTTTGTGGCCGTCGAGTAGAAAGTTTTGTTGTCAGTGTGATTTTGACAGTTTGGGAAGAAATACTCTTCTGAAATAGTCTACATATAAAAGGACCTAGAGAAATATCGTAAGAAACGAAAGACTAAATGACAGATTGTAGAAGGATATCTACGGTGCGATAACAAAAATGTAGGAACGAAATATCACTTTGTATTGAAAAAACACTGTCTATTCTTCGTAGAAATACAAAGCGTCATGCTAAGCCCGCTGTAGAGTAGAAAATAGAAAGCGTCATGCGCCTGCAGGCGTAAAGGGCGTATCCGTATGCTTAAGCTTATTCATACTAACGGCAAGAAGATGATTGACACATGGAAATTGCCACTTGTCAATAGAAACGACAAATCCTCCAATAATCTCATAAAAATAATCTGTTGTTTTGTTAGCGGTAATTATAATGATACTGCATACATCACGATGGACCTTGGCGTGTATGATGAAGCGATAGCCGGCATAAAGACCAATTAATATATTATATACGTACACAATCGTGTACTATGGACACGAACATTATTTTTATTAATAAGATGAAAACAATACAGGGTGGTAACGATGCAGCCGACGGATATCGACGCGGTTCGCTAGGTAACGATGCAGCCGATGAACTTGCCAGGAGGGGATCGAATATGGCACCAGTGGGACCAGAACACATCGCGCCACTCCCCTTCGGGTATCTACGCATTCTGGTAAGGAAACGAACCAGAGACCAACATCACAAGATATGGCTGGACCTAGGTGAGTGCAGGCAGGCTAAGGAAGCACTTCCGCACAGGTTCTCCGTCTAACCCAACCACAGCTGCGTACAGTTACAGCAGCTGTAACTGGACATGGGGTCCTTTAACAAACATCTCTTTGTCATTGTAGCAACAGACAGTCCGCTGTGCAGGGCCTGCATGGAGGACGACGAGACAGCAGCGCACGTGCTGTTAAATCGCCAATTACAGGGCTAAATACTTCGGTAACCCAGGTAGCCTACGTGAGATTGTCAATAACACGAAGGCGTTGCTGGCCTTTCTCGAGGAGCTGGGGTGGATCGAATGACCGATTCTCCCACCCGTACGCAAAATACGCGCTTTGACGTGGAGTTGCGGGCAACAGCCCGTATTACCTAAGAACATCGACGCGCAAGCTGTTACCATGGATTCCGTATAATAAGAGTCTGGGTTAATAGGGTATCACATCCATTTTTGAAAAGTGTCTTAATTAGATTCCAAAATGCTAATAAACACAAAAAAGTTGTGCCATAAAAATGCAAATAAAATTATTTCGCGCGGTAAATTGACGAAAACGCTGGACGCATTGGACGCCATATTGCTCTGTGGGTATGACGTCAGTTTGCTATGTAAACAAATGCGCTGATACTTTGTGTGATAATGGTATCCAGCTGCATCTGGTTACACTGGAAGCCGACCCCAACATATTTTACTAGGCAGATGATGATGATGATGATCAGCGTGGGATATCTGCTTCTGCTATTCTACATGTCTATCAGCTTTAATCTCAGTATTAACTGATTTTAACTATGATTCTCATGATCTTATTCACATAATAGGTCCATCATTTAAATCTTTTCAATCGTTTTAAGTCTTCATCACCATTTCTCCTACCCTATCCCATTGTCCCAGTCGTCATCTCTGTAGTGACCCTCTATCTATACCATATATGGTGACTGGTAATTAGTGACCGACATTTAAACACATGATTGTACTGATCATTATGAACAACTTTTACTATGAGACCAAACCCGAAATCGCGAAAAAAAAAATCAGCTGTTCCCTACATTTTGACGAGTTATGCGAACAGGTAGGGAACATCAGATTTTTTTTCGCGATTTCAGGTTTGGTCCCATTGTAAAAGTTGTTCATAATGATGAGTACAATCATGTGTTTTACATATCGGTCACTAATTACCAGTCACCCTATATACTTAGACCCCATACCCCCCTACTCTTATTACCATCCACAATCATACTCAAAACTTTCCTCACGATATTTTCCTTATTCTTTCGCGTCATCTTTCATTTCTGTTATCTATCTTAAGTAGGTACTACATTTTTATTTGGAATAGTTTCTTTGTTTACATTGTTCTAGCTAGCAGCAACAAGAATAATGTACCCTGGATTTTGTTGTAATTATCATGATAATAAAGAGTTTAATTGCCCATTTCTTCTCCATAGAGATCTGAGTTTGAGCATGGGCAACTAACTTCAACATTCTAACTTTTTGACAATTCAAAAGTGCCTGTTCAATGTGAGTTTAACAACATTTATAATAAAAAGTTTTCGCGCTAGATATATGTTCTTCATTCGCTTTCATACAATTAGAGGTGGGCCGACTATGACTTTGGCCGACTAGCCGACTTGTTGGCTATAAAATGGCCGACTAATCGGCCAAGCCGATCATTGCTTTCGGTTGAGTTCGGATGACATCGGTAATGTTCGTGACTACGCTTTGGGCGCGTAGGTTCACGACGCCCGGCGACCAGACGGAACTGTCAGGACATGTTTTTATTTGTTTTGCATTTATTCTATCATTGTTTAAGCGCGAGCCGCCGTTTCTTCTTATCCTATTCTAGATTGCACTGAAAGTAAACTGTAAAATTGATTGTAAAATAAAAATAATTACAGTAAACATTTCAATTACATTTCAATCACCGTCTTTTAAATTTTAAGCATATTATTAATACGAGAAAAAAAGGGGCCGACTAGTCGGCGGGCTTACCCGACTAGTCGCCGTTTAATCGCCGACTACAAATATGGCTGACTAGTCGGCTTTCCCGACTAGTCGGCGATTAGTCTTTACATCACTACTTACAGTTTTCGTCATATCCTTGTACATTCTAGATTCTGCCATCCTTAACCCTGGCTAGTTACTTCCTTTAAATAAATCCTTATCCGTGATCGAATGACAGTGTTGTCCAATCATTTCTTAGTACCGGACGGTGACGAAATCATAGACTACAGAGGAAGCTTACGTCATGGTCTGTGATATGTAGGTACCTAGTACCTACTGTGTGATCCTAATTGGACTGTTGTCAAGCTTAATTGAACTGTTCTTAAACATACAATGATTGAACAAATAATGGTAGACTATAGGAAATATACAGAGTACGGTTCGATGGACCAGGTTAAGCAAGACTTGCTGCGGTGGCCAGTGGCTGGGTGACCATCTACCGCCAAACACTCAACTTACCAAGCCTGTACCTCGTCATTGGGCCTGGAGTCATTCGTGGATCTTTGACAGTTGTTATAGATCGTCGAAACCCCGAAAGTCTGACAATTAGTCTTACCAAGGTATAACGTATTACCCAATTACGGGATTGTGGAGTCAGACGGCAGTCGCTCCATCTAAAATACTGGTATTCAGCTGCACGGGTTAGACTGGAAGCCGACCCCAACATAGTTGGGAAAAGGCTAGGCATATGATGATAGGATATTTATATATCCTATCATCATATAATGTGGTTCTACCACATTATGTTTTAATCGAAATTTCATATTCTGTATGTTCCAAGACAATTTGTCGATATTATTAATAAAATATTAGCAGATTTCGTGTGTGATTGACGTGGTTACGAGCAGGGAATCGTTAAGTGTTCATAGTGAATTCAGGCTCAGTCTGGCTTACGACCATTGGACCAACGGGGTACTTTATAATTCATAATATTAGGTCTTTACCTATGAAATTGCCGTTCTGCAGTACTGGCCATTTCAAATCAAAATAATTTTTGTTTGGCTAAGAATTCTAATTTCAAATTAATTTTATTTTAAAAACATGGATTTTTTTTTCTAAAAGTAGTCATTTCTTTATTGATTAGTGTTACATTTTCATCGCATTTCAATCTTTTTCGTCATCATGGATACGTTAAAAATTCGAGTAATTATGGAATATGAGTACCGTCGTGGCAGCAACGCGGCACAAGCGGCACGCAACATCAACGACGTTTACGGAGCTAACACTACAAACCAACGCACCACCTGTTATTGGTTTGCTCGCTTCCGTTCTGGAAATTTCGACCTGAAAAATGAACCTCGCGGTCGTCCGAAGACTTTGGTCGACAATGACGAATTAAAGGCGATTGTGGAAGCTGATGATACACAATCTACGGCTGAATTAGCAGCAGCTTTCGACGTTAGCGTCAAAACAATATTGGTCCATTTGCGTCAAATTGGCAAGGTAAAAAAGCTTGACAAATGGGTGCCCCACGAACTCAATGATCGCCAGCGCGAAGTACGCGTCGAGACGTGCCTTGCACTGCTCAACAGACACACAAATGAAGGAATTTTGAACCGCATTGTTACCTGCGATGAAAAATGGATTCTGTTTGATAACCGTAAGCGCTCAGCAAGTTGGTTGGATCCTGGTTCAGCACCTAAACAATGCCCTAAACGAAAACTTACCCCTAGAAAAGTGATGGTCACTGTTTGGTGGTCTAGCGCCGGTGTGATTCATCACAGCTTCTTACCAAACGGGGTGAGCATTACTGCAGATGTGTACTGTGAAGAACTGAACACAATGATGGAGAAGCTGGCGCATCTCCAACCAGCATTGGTCAATCGCTCGTCTCCGCTGCTCCTGCACGACAACGCGCGACCTCATACTGCACAGCAGACGGTCTCCAAGTTGCAAGAACTGGGGTTGGAAGCTCTCCGTCATCCGCCCTACTCACCAGACCTTGCGCCTACAGACTACTACTTTTTCCAGAATTTGGATAACTTCTTGGCGGGAAAAAATTTTAATACCCGAGAGGCAGTACAAAATGCCTTTGAAGAATTTGTTGCCTCCCGTCCAGCTGATTTCTTTAAGAAGGGCATCAATAAACTGCCACTGCGATGGCAAAGATGCATTGATTGCATGGGTGATTACTTCGATTAATACAAATAAAAAATTCATGAAAAAAATTCGTTTAAATTTTTTCATACAAAACGGCAATTTCATAGGTAAAGACCTATTATTTGAGTTACTTAAGTAAGCCAATTAATATTGTCAACAAACTTGAGTGCATTAATTTATCAAACATCATTAAGAGATGGTTCTTAGACATGCTAGTTTCCTCACGATGTTTTCCTTCAACGTTTTGAGAGCAGTGGTGATGAAAAAATTTACACAAAGTAAAACGCCAGCCTGGGTCCGAACCGAACGTACGATTTGTGAAAAAAAAAAAACGAAGACATGTGAAATCTACCAACCCGCACAGGGCCCGCGTGTTGGATCACGGCCCATACCCTCTTACAGAGAGGAGGCCTGAGTCCCAGCAGTGGGAACGTTCTAGGCTAATTATGAGAAATTATTGCTAAACCAAGATATTGCGGTGACAAAACCTTTTTTTAATCATATTTAAATGGACGATAAAAATGTTAATCCGACTGACATTGATAATTTCCATACAGTAGTTTTTTTAAGGAAGTACAGACAAAATCATCTGCTACTGTATCACTTATTGAGAAAAAAATTGTTGTTTTTTTATGAATATTTGATTGCGATTTACCTTCCCCGTATCGCC
The DNA here is from genome assembly GCA_949987655.1 of Polymixis flavicincta. Lineage (NCBI taxonomy): Eukaryota > Metazoa > Arthropoda > Insecta > Lepidoptera > Noctuidae > Polymixis > Polymixis flavicincta. The sequence goes on along the minus strand of OX465198.1, from coordinate 9,547,458 downwards.
TGCGCAACCACTGGGTCGCCATTGTCACTAACGGTTGTCCAAATACAGAAGACATTTTTTGACACCTCAATGTCAAGTACTGGTTGGTGTTTTTGACAGATTTGCATGACAGCCTTTTTAATAGAACGGAATCGCTTTCTAAGAAAACCAAAGCTGAACTGCCCAATTGAAGTAGATTTATCTACTGTGTATTAATACCTACCGTGAAGCAAAAACTTTGTACCCCTTTTTACGAAAATTACGCGGATAGAGGAGTACGAAATTTAGCAACGTTTTTCTGGAAGTGGAGTGCAGAAAGGTGCTATTATTTTCACATACTTTAAATAACTTTTCAAATAAATGCTTTGAATTTGAAAAGAGGACTTATAGAATAAGTAGCGGCCATGTTTTTTTGTCGCGTCATTATTTGAATGTTGGTAAACATGAGAGCAGACGCCGCGCCGCGTCACTTCGGAGGTCACTTTAAAACCTTGACTTGGGACATTTGAATAAAGCGAATATAAGTTTATATTAGTACACATGTTTTTTTTTGTTGGGTGGGTAATCATTAAAAAACTTCTCCCGCTCTGGGTGGAGCAGGAGAAGTTCGTGTCAGACTTTTACTGATTAAAACCCACCCGTGTTCCCTCAGTAGCCTGTATGCCAGGGCCCGCGGTATCTTTTTCGAACAAACCCGCACCTCTAGCAGGCATCACTTTGTGCTGACATCTCTTTGAGGCGCGCGTGGAATACAACGTGCCGTCGACCTTTGCTTGGTCTTTACTGGACAGCGAGCTACCCATTACTCGCCGTCCGCAAGCCCACGCCTACGGTGGCCGGAAATCAGCATGGAATTCCCGACGCCCAGGGCGTCTCCTGCGGCGGTTAGGGCCATGAGGGCGCATATATACTGCCTTTCCCTCACGTGCGCCGTCTCCCTCTTCGCGAGCATTATTGCTTCGCTAAATGAGGTGACGGCTTGTAAACATGGTCCATGTTCAATTGGGAAAATTTGACAGTTTGGGATAGCTTGATGTGCTGGCGTCTGTACCTTTAGCTTCGGTGAGGTGAGGTTCACTAGATATAGAACGGTGGCTTGAATATTCAAGAAAACCGTCATTATTGAGAATGATTGCCATTGCGTGTCGTGAATTTTAATAAGTACCTATCTATTTATTTTGCCTTGTCCCTAGACATTTTGCAGTCTTTGTATGTGCTTAACCCACTAAGGACTTGATTATATTCACACAACACAACACTGTGATGAAATCATTTCCGTATTTTTTACCAGCTAATCGGGGTTGCCAACTAAAATTACATTTAATTATTATGACGGCAACACTGAGAATAAAAAGATTTTAAGATTAAAGCAAAATGGCGGAAAAGACGACCAATTAATGAATCATTTTGTGTAACTACTAATTAGAGTTAATCATTTTAGGTACCTAAGCTAGAATTTTTAGGACGTAGCAAGGTGGATTGTTGGTTTATTCTCACGAATTTACGAATTTATTCGCCTGAATCGGGCGAATCGCCAGTTTTAAATACATTCAACTGTGGAATCTTTTTTTTTTTTGTTTAGGCTTCGCACGGTTTGTGCATTTAGCCAGTGTCAAGTAATTTTACTTTTCAATCAAGTAAATGGCCCGGTATCGGGCACGAAGTTACAAAAAAGTCATAGTCAGTCAACTCACAATTAAGTCAATGTTATTGTAAAGCGGTAGAAACTTTACAACAACCTATTGGGAGTTTTTGGGGGGAACACGAAAAGTCCACGTTAGTCACTTATTTTCACCTTCACTACACTTGTGCACTCACACATAACTAAATTGAATAATTCACTACCAAAATTATAAAATTTAATTCGCTATTTCACGAAATTTCATGAAAATGAAAATACGTGCGACATGTTCCAACGCGATCCCGCCAAAAAACTCCTGTGGCATCTTTACTGCCTATTCGCAACTTTTTCCATGATGAGTAGGTAGGTCTTAAATATATCTCTAAACAAACAAGCTAAACAACTTGCTCCTTTTGAGCAATGCAATGACTTAATTACCTATTCTGCCAATAATTTGGCAAATAAAAATGACATTGATCATCATTTAAATTAGAAATTAAGACAACAGAGGCAACCTCTTGCAAAAATGTAAGGATGGCAAATGAAAGTGTAAAAGTATTACATAGTATCAACCTGGTGCATCAAAACATTCAAGGGTTTTTGAACAAAGATTTAGAAGTAGATTTATTTCTTAACTGTAACAGTATAGATATTCTGTGTATGACAGAACATTGGCTTAAAAGCCACCAGTTCATGTTTAATTTTAATCATCACCAGGTTGGTAGTTCGTTCAGCAGAGTAAATGCTATACATGGTGGCTCATTAATTTTAGTAAGTAACCTGTTACAATTTAAAGAACGTAAGGATATCGTGAGCCTCTCTGTTGAGCGGACAGTTGAAATAGCCTGTATAGAATTGGAGCGGTTTGTTGTATTAAGTGTGTACAGACCACCTTCAGGATTGTATGACTGCTTTGAAAAGGTAATGGATGAAGTATTACACAAGATTTGTAACTCGAACAAGTCTATTATTGTTTGCGGTGATTTTAATGTTAATTTATTAGATAACTCAGGTTATAGTAGTAAAATAATAAGTTTATTTCAGTCGTACAATCTTGTTAACTTATTTATGGAGCCCACAAGAATAACCCCTAGTAGTGCCACATGCCTAGATAATATTTATACAGATGTTGTACCGAGCCACAAAGAAATTATTAATTTATTAGAATCTGATCATTGCGGGCAACGGATTACCATTCAAAATCAAAATAAAAAAATGGGTAAAAAGGATATCACTGTTAACCCCAAAACTGCATTTCGCCTAGAGGCCTTTAAAGTTAAACTTGAAAATAAATTACCAGTTTTATCTGCAAATGCTGATCCTAATCACCTATATGGTGATTTTTTTAAGATGTATTGTAAACAATTTAATTCCACTTTTATTCCCAAGACTATCTCGATTAATAGTAACGAATCTTTCAGTGATTGAGCTACCGTTGGTATTCATAAAAGTAGAACACGACTTTATGAGCTGTACAATGAAAGGACTTCTGTAAACACTGCTGAATTTAATTTATATGTTAGAAATTATTCCAAATTATTTAAAAAAGTTTGTTGGATGGCCAAGTCGCGTTATTTGAGTTCTAAGATTAAAAACAGTAGTAATGTAACTAAAACGACTTGGAATATTATTAATAGTGAAACGGGAAAGTCTAGCAACCGAAATACTGACTACAGCCTGTCTATCAATGACAACATAATCACATCGGACTCGCAAGTCGCCGCGGCTTTTGAAAATTTCTTCGCAGATATTCCCGTTTCTACTACAAAATCACTAAACTCATCACCTTCTGTTGCTGAGTCTTTACTTAAGGAAAATGTTAATGTTTGTGATTCAGAATTCCATTTTGAACATATTAGCTGTAGAGATATAATTAAAACCTTTCACACTTTAAATGTAAAAAAGACTGCAGATCTGTGGGGTAATTCTGTAGAAGTTGCTAAGTCTATTATTGACATTGTAGCACCTACTTTAGCTCTTATATTTAATAATTGTATAGACTGTGGGGAGTTTCCTGACCTAATGAAGAATAGTAAAATAATACCTTTGTTTAAATCAGGTAGTACATCAGACCCCACTAATTATAGACCTATTTCAGTACTACCTACCTTTAGTAAAATTTTTGAGAAATTAATTTTAGAACAATTGCAAAGATTTTTTAATAAACATAATTTATTACATAGCAAACAGTTCGGTTTTACAAGGGGTCGTTCAACTACCGATGCCGGTGTTGAACTCTTAGGGCATATTTACAATGCATGGGAAAATAAATACGATGCCTTGGGCATCTTTTGTGATTTATCTAAAGCATTCGATTGCGTGCTTCATGAAACTTTAATCAGGAAACTCCGCCACTACGGGATCCGGAACAGCGCTCTGGATCTTCTTATTTCATACTTGTGTAATAGGATTCAGTGTGTTGATGTAAACGGAAAAAGATCTCCCGGATCCGTAGTATCAATGGGAGTCCCACAGGGCTCGATTCTTGGTCCTTTCTTGTTTCTTATTTATATTAATGACTTGCCTTACCTCATAAAGGATGATCATGATATAGTGTTGTTTGCGGATGACACTTCACTTTTGTTTAAACTTGAACGTCAGCAACTTGTTAATGACGATGTAAATAGCGCAATCTCAAAAGTAGTTCACTGGTTCAATGTTAATAATTTACTTCTTAATGAAAAAAAGACCAAATGCATTAAGTTTACGCTACCTCACGTTAAGCAGGTGAAAACTAATGTGTTGATAAAGGGCGAAGAATTGAATCCTGAAAATAGCACTGTATTCTTGGGCTTAACTTTGGATGCCAAGCTTCAGTGGGGCCCACATATAGCCAAATTATCGAAAAAGCTAAGCTCTGCAGCATACGCTGTTAGAAAAATTCGTAATTTAACTGATATAGAGACAGCCCGCTTAGTGTACTTTAGCTATTTTCATAGTGTAATGTCGTATGGTATTCTATTGTGGGGAAATGCCGCCGACATTCAGACTATTTTTGTCTTGCAGAAAAGAGCTGTTCGATCAATTTATAAATTAAGTCCGAGACACTCTCTCAGAGATAAATTTAAGGAGATTAATGTAATGACTGTGCCTTCACAGTATATTTATGAAAATCTTTTATATGCCCATAAAAATATTAAATTGTTTAAAAAATACAGTGATATCCATAGTATAAATACTAGGAACAAACACAAATTTGTTGTACCATCAACAAGGCTCAAGAAAATAGGTGGGTCATTCAGATGTCAATGTATACGCTTCTATAATAAACTTCCAAGCCATGTTCAAGATCTAAGTCTCAATAAATTTAAATCATTCATTAAACGTAAGTTGTGCCTGAAAGCCTTTTATACCGTTAAAGATTATATTGAGGACAAAAAAGCTTGGGATTGACCTGCTCCAATTTTGTATACAGTTTTTTTTTTTTCTTTTTTAATATTTTTTTTTTTTTGCTCTTTGACATTCGATTATTGTTATATACACTTTGACATTTGATTATTATTATATACACTTTGACATGAATATTTACTTTGAGAAGTATAATATTATTTTGCTTTAATTATTGTGAATGTGAGGACTATGTGGTATTTTTGTTTTTGTGTTTCATTTCTTTCTCAGTTCATTTTTAAAGTTAATCTGGCAGTTTGAGTACTTTATGTGGCCTACCCTAATGTCCTTTCTTTGGTATTGTTCGTCAAATCGTTGAGCTCCTCAAGTTCTGAGTTGAGCCGTATGATTACTGATACATGCGTGCACTGATTGGACAGGTCCACTCAATCTGTGTGGTTTCTTTCCTCAAAAGACCATTTCAGACACCAATCCACATGGTCTTCACATGATCTGACCAAGATTATGTCTGGACTTTAAAAGAGACTGTGACCTCTGAGTTTGTTTCGGCCTTTCTTCTCAGAGTAGTCAGTTAGGAAACGCCGACCTCACCTAGTTTAAAAAATATGATTGACGTGTAAAAGTGTTTGTACAAACCTACTTACAGAAATAAAATCATTTATCATTTATCATTTATCATTTATCTCAATGACTAAAAATCTGTTGCCGCTATTTACCTAATATCAAATAAGTTAAAAAACTACGCTTTGGAATGGGCAACTTACTCCATCTTTCTAACTCCCCTTCCTTTGACAATTCAAAAGTGCCTCTAATTGGTTTAATTGAAATATGTCAATGTTTTGAGTTTGACAGAATAAATAATTATTTTACCACTAAGGGTGAATTTCACCAATCTTTTATTTATACCTAGAATAAGTATTATCCTGAGAATAAATTTTGAACTTTTTACAGATTTTCAGACGTAAATTTTATTCTACGGATAAAAGATATCTGACTTTGGTAAAATCAGCCCTAAGTGGAACGATTATTTTGCTGTTAGATAGAAAAACTACTTATAACAATACTTACCTAAATAAATATTATCGTCATATCCATGTTGTGAAACGTGCATTCGAAGTTTTCCCAATTATATTTTTAACTTTTTGAACTTTGCATAGATATGAGTACATATGGTTGAATACATTAAAAAGGACGCAGATTTTAAGACGAAAAAATGACAATGTATTAATTAGTTCTACAACAAATTGCAATAGCCCCGAAAAACATAATATCAATCCATTACCGATATAAACTCAGCTCATCTGCTCTTACTTGAAGGATCGGGTTTTAACGAGACTCCTACAATCGAAACCCTACTCTAACACCCTAAAAATAGATCACAATCTTCTTTGTAGACCACCCACTAGTCACAACTTACAAACCTCATGCAATATTCAACCTTATCGTGAAGAGGATAAAGTTGGATTGAACAAAATAATTTTTGTCATTGTTTCTTTACGCCATCGGATTGAACTACAACTTTAAAGTGTAAGAAATAAAGTCTACATTCAATTGATGATAGCATGGCGGTTGTTACGTTATAGCAATGCGGATGGCGTCGAAGTTCCGTACTTAGTACCGGCTGATACGGCGCTTACTCACACATGCGCAGAACGCCGTTCATTCACACTTGTCAAGCGTAGTGATGGGACATGCTCGATCGTTGGCGAGATAGTTTTGTTTTTGGATAAGTAACTGTTTTTTTTTTGTACGGCAATTACGGTTTTTGAAGACATACTTTGTTGATTTTATCTTTACTCTTAGTATTTTTCAAAATCTTTTTGACTAAGAACAATTTTAGGTCAAGTTATTAAATGCAACAGAGTTTCTTTGATGATAGGACTACAAAACAGTACTTCGTAGCCATTACACAATTTCGGGCTCAAATACTTACTTAATTATATTATTTCTTTCTATATTTAGAATATCACTTATTTAATTAGCATAAAATCACCATTTTTTATTCCGAAGTACTACACTGAACACAAATCGAGATTCCTGGCTGTTACAGAAAAAAATCAAATTATTTATTTTCAAGAAGTCTATTACCTTTTCAAAGGTCAAAATATTAAAATTTGCTTCGAATCTTAATTCTGTTTATGTATATAGATTTAGACTGACTTGATTTATGCTAACAATAACCTTTGGATTCTAGACAATTCTCTAACATTATTAATTCTTATGTAAACGTTCAATGACCTCTGTGTTATTGTATTTTTTATACAGCTCAACTCTTTTCGTATTTTATGTTTTTACTGTAATTTGATACAAGTTTTATATAAAATATTGGAATGAAACACTAGACTAGTTTAATAACTGTTTTTTTAGTTTTATGTTTATTATTTCGCCAGTGGCTTCGGTCGGGTTATCGGATCCAAAGCATTGAATAAATTTTTCGTTACAAAATTTATTTATTATTCTGTTTCAGGTGCCAAGCTAATTTAAGCAATAACAGTAAACCATAAAACACAAAAAAAAGACTTTAAACAAAAAAAAAAAAGCTAATGAAGTGCAGTATTTTGAAACACAATCAATGCTAAATAATACAATATTAAGTAACGTGAATGGAAAATAAAAGTTAAAATTGATACTCACAATCTCTAGAACATTCAATCAAAACGGTAATTACCGTCATAAAAATAATGGGTGTAATTAACTTTGGTTACCGAGTGCCGAGCTACACACAACAATATGTCTACACCATGTGTGTTATGATTAATATTCTTCTAATTTAACATTCTTTCAGAACAATAGCAATTTTAGTACTTTTTGTGAAAAAGAAAAGTAGTCTTTCTTTCTTTCTTAAAACTTGTGGGTCCGTACTTTGTATCACCGACATGCTAATATGACGTGTGTTTTTTTCCATCGTTTTAAGTTTACATTTCTGGCGGCAGACAACACCCCCCACCCCACAGACAGCTTTTTTTTTGGTTGACATTCCACGGTTCGCACGACAATCTAGGAGGTTTTCGGCTGCTTTACCGGACTATCTTGTGGATGCCATAATATATTATGGTCTCCAGCCAGGCATAAAAGTTATAAACTAAGCGTCTACACGCTAAGGGCGAGCCCGTGGGGTACGGGGCTGCGGGCGTCACTGAAAGAAAGCTACGAGGAACAGGCTAGATAATATAAGTAGGAGCTGTATGGAGGAAGGACATGCTGCGCACACCCCAAAGTGATTTGGTTAAGGGCAGGAGGAATATGATGATACTTTTGAATGTTACATGTTCCCGGAATCCACGGGAAGTACAGCTAGTTATTCATTAAGAATTGTTTGATATTTAAAAGTCTATAGAAAAGTACAGGACGGACGTACGTTAGGTCGTAACATCTTGCATGTTATGTGTGTATACTCATGTTTTGGACAAATAAAACATTATCTTATTTTACAGTTGTACACACGGCTACACATCAAGCTATACATTTCCAGTATAAGCTGATGTCGCATTGTATAGGATTTCCGTACAGTGCGAGATCAACGTTAACTGGAAATGTATAGCTTGATGTGTAGCCGTGTGTACTAATATGAAAACAATAGGATAACGATTGATTGACATGGACAGAAATAGTTTTACTACATGTATACCCATACATAAACTTGGCCCTTCTACTCATGGGGTAGGCAGAAACTATAGCTTGCCACTTGCCACGTGCTACGATCTTGGCATATTCTCCAAAGAGACAAACTTCGTGACTTAAATATTTTTATTAATAGCTCAAAGATCAGTCTAAAAGATGACCTCTGATTTTATTCCGTCTTTTTTCTCAGAGTAGTCAGTTAGGTAATACCGAACTCATTTACTTTTATAACGTTTAATTTGTGTCGTATTTAAACGTTTAAAAATCCTATTTAGAGAAATAAATATCACTTATCATTAATAGGAGTTTGCTGATTACAGATTCCTAAGCCAAATACAACTTTATCAAGGTCTTTACCTCACCTTAACTGTTAAGAAATAATGATCCCATCTCAAGTTACTCACGATAATCGACAACGCACATCACTATAACTTGCATAACACATTGGTACGCACACAACCACCGGACGCCGAGTAGACTAGGTTATTGCGAACTATCCTTTACCAAAGGAATACTGGAGATAAGCAGTTTTTAAAGATACGTAGGCTTTACATGCAAATCTTTGTAGAAAAAAAAAGTTGAAATGACAGTTCTTTTTGGAGGGATTTGTTGAGATGACAGCTACACTCCTACCAACTTATCTGTGAAATGGCGAAAATTGGAACTACGGCCGTCATGTTGAAATGTCATTCGATTGTCAGTGTCTACTACATTCGGGTTCTCTGGTTGTTTTGTCGTGATATTGCTGAATTAATAAAGTTAAATATGCCGAAAGCTATTAAAAGTGATGCTCGAAACATTATTCTAAAGGTTAAAACCTTTTTTGAAGAAGAAGCTCGGGCGGGGTCTCCGATTATTCCATTTAATCAAATATACAAACGAATTTCGGCAGCGACAGGTTAGTGTTGTCAACTTTCTTGTTATAAATTACCCGATACTTAACTAATTATTTAAGTCCACGAAAGATTCATTTCTATTCTTGCTGCAGATTAGCGTAACGGTAACTTACATCTATTAGATAATCTGCCAAGTGAGTGAGCCAACTAACCTGCTAGATTTCAAATTTCTACTAACATTTATTTTACTGTCTTATATTTCAGGTGTGAGTCAAGGACTAATTTCAAAAATAGTTAAGGAAGGGCACGCAGCAGAAGAAACTGGTACAAAAATTCGGACACCAGGCAAGGAGAGAAAACGTAAAAGTGGATTTGTTCATGTTGATGATTTTGACATGGGAGTTATACGGAGGAAAGTACATGAATTTTATTCTGCTAAAAAAGAGGTCCCTACTGTTAAAAAGCTTCTAGAGGTCTTAAAGACAGAAATAAATTACACAGGACAGCGAGAGAGTCTGCGAAAACTGCTTCACAAGGTGGGATTTCGTTTTAAAAAATCTCAATCCAATCGGAAGGTTCTTATGGAGCGTAATGAAATATCAGCTTGGAGAGCTAAGTACTTGCATGCAGTGGATAAAAATAATAAATCTCCCCAGCCCCGACCCATAATTTATTTAGATGAGACCTATATTCACTCTTCGCATACATCGGGTAAATGTTGGCAAGGAGAGGGTGAAGACGGAGTATTGGAGCCTGTATCGAAAGGGCAAAGATATATTATTGTTCATGCGGGAGGAGATACTGGATTTGTTACAAATGCACTACTTGTGTTTAAATCAAACACAAAAAGTGGTGATTATCATGACGAGATGAATAGTACCAACTTTAAGAAGTGGGTTATTGAAAAACTTGTGCCTAATTTACGAGAGCCATCCATAATAGTGATGGATAATGCTCCTTATCACCGTATTTGTGTGAATAAAGTCCCAAATACGAATTCCTTAAAAAAAGATATGCAATTATGGTTGACCCAAAATAAAATTGACTACGGAGAGAATTTGACTAAACCTCAGCTTTTAGAAATAATTAAGAGAAACAAGCCTGAACCTGTATATGAGATTGAAAAAATTTTAGAAGACAGTAGACACAAATGCTTATATTTACCACCTTATCACTGTGATCTCAATCCCATTGAACTCATATGGAGCACAATGAAAAGAAAAGTTGCTGATGTAAATATTGACCACAAAAATGCTGAAATTCCTCGCCTAGTTAGAGAAGCTTTTGACGCTATTACAGTTCATGAGTGGGCACAGCATTGTAAACACGTTCGCAGGTTAGAAGGAGAATACTTAAAACATGATTTGTATTTAGATAAACCTTTTATCATAGAAGTGGTAAGTGAAACTGAAAGCGATAGTGATAATGATGATAGTGGTACGGAAATAAGCGGAGTATGGCCTCACAACCAGGATGAAGTTGTGTATGCAGGTTCATCTAAAGATCACAATTACTGTAAACCTGGTTTTCAATAAATTATTGTAAAGCAATTTGTTTTTTTTTAAATTACACTACACTATAGTGATAGTGAGGTACCACTTACCTAGTGAGGTACCACTGCTAATTATAATTAGTCAAATCTGGTGTTAGGGTACGGTCATAACTAAATGCTAGACATCCATGTACCTCTTGCAGGGTGGGTGGGTACCTACTTAACTTCGCTTAAATGAAAATTGTATACCCCCGTCGAACATTTTATATCTGCTGAATTTCCACTTCATTGGATTACTTTTTAGATAAAGCCATTGTTTATTGCTCAGAAACTAAATTGTTAGCGTACCTACGTAACTGTAAATTATCAAATTATTTTTATTCATTTTATCATTTAAGTATCGTTGTTTTTAATTTGTAAAAACTGTAATTCATATTAAACGATTGTCTAACGTGAAATTTCCTTCTTGAAAACTTACTCAATTTTCGGCACCTTATATTAAATTAGCAACACTGAATCGACGGTGCCGTCCTCTTTCAGTTCACAGATAAGTCGGTAGGACTGTAATAGAGGTATAGGGAAGATAATGTTGCAACCGAACTTAAATGGATCGGGATATGGGCAGATTCACAATTAATGATACTTATTTGAAAGAAAAGAGGTCTTTGTTCAGTAATTTTCTCAAAATATACAATACTTAGTTGAAATAAAAGACTATTTCCTCTTTTCGCATAGGCTTGATTTTGACCTTACCTACATGAATTTAAGCGATGATGCGGCCGACGATAGAGCACGCTTGTCTTTATTATTTCCCTATATTTAGTTTAGACTTGAAGACTCTCAGATTAGATCTCTCTATCGGAAAACACGGACTCTGGCACTAAATCTACTCGTCTTAATTTGTAGCCGTAACTTGGGCACATATATCGATACATCATCATTGTCCAAAAAAATCTTTTTCCTCCTATAATTACTTCTCTATTAGACGTCATCTCGGTAGGCCCTCCCTTTCTAGCCATAATATCATCTTTCACACAGTCCATCGTTTCTTTGACATCCCCCTAGTTTTATGGCCATCGACATTCATGCCGAAAACTTTCCTCCTTTATTTATCACACACATTGGGGCACATTCATGAAACCTTAAAAGTTATTTACTTGGCCCAAATACAAATTAATTCTGAATATTCTTTTTCGATGTAGGTTCTATGTTACAATCGATCGTCAACATAACATAAAACAAATTCTCATTCTTTTTTCAAAATTCGAACAAACCAAAAACGAAGAAAACCCACATAAAAGTTATGACAGCTCTTCGAAATTAGAACACTTTTTGTGAACAGCGAGCGCGCCAAAACATGTCATTCCTGTGACTATGGAATGTTATCGTTTTGACCATAATTTAGACATTACGGTCCGACCTTAGTGTTCCAGGTATCCTAGACCGCCTGTGACGTCAGAGCGATGTGTCATGTCTTCCTTCAGAGTAATTGCAATAGGGTATTTTCCAATTTTTCAAAAACTATTTTAATTTCAAGATTGGGACGAAATATGTATCAGAAAAATAAAAATAAATTTATTTATATACATTTTCCCAATAAAAAACGATTAAAATCAAATTTACTTTTCGTTGTTTTGAATTTACCGCTAAAACGCTCCTTACGATGACTTTTTGACAGGTGACGTCAACTTTGTGTAAACTAGAGGAGTCGCTAACGAGTGAATTTAAAGTTTATAAATAATATGATTTTTAATGGATAGAAAGTGGTATTACTGGTGTGCGGTGCCTCTGTGCACAAATACTTCTAAAAGTGCGCCACACAAAGTATTTGTACCGGTGCCGTTTCAACCAGAAATAAGGCAAAAATGGTTGCAAATCGCAAAAAGGAAAGACGCTGCACAATTATCACCTAAATCAGTGTTATATTTTTGTGAGGACCACTTTGACGTAAGTGTATACCTTTGTGTTTTCTATTGTACAAAAATTCATCTCATTTGCATAATTTTGTGTCAATTTTACGTACCTACCTAATGTTGCTAAATAAAAATATTGTTTTTGCTGCAGTTGCCGAATGATATGGAAAATTATATGCAGTACAAACTAATGGGTTCTGTTAAGAAAATACGAATGAGAACTGGATGTATGCCTTCAAGATTTGATAGCCATCCAGATCGAAAAATAAGACTACCATCTCATACCACTGGATGCCTTGCTACTAAAGATCAACGAGACGAAATAATTGAAGACGCTGAAAGCTCAAGTAATGTGCCTGTACAGCACACAGATACTGTAGTACTTGAAGCAAACAACCAAACAAATCGGGACAATTTATTAACCACTACAGATAAGTCGGGTAGGTAACCTAAATAGTATTTAGTAATGATTATGTGACTATTCCCCTTTTTAATAATAAGCGAATTTCTTATTTCCCATTATAAATAAGTATATGTTTTCTTTCTAGATATGTCAGTTATCAAAGAAAGTGTACCTGCCCGATCAAATAAACAAGATAAAGGAAATCAAACACAAAGTAAAAGAATTCAAAAACAAAGTAAGAAAATTCAGGTGTCAGGTAATCATGCTTACAGGTCTAAAGAAACTCAAACAGCTACAAAATTACTTACTAAGGCAACATCACCTCGAAAAAATACTGTTGATGTAACTACATCTCCGCTAAAACTTGAAATGGACATAAGAAAGCCACCGATCACTACATTGGTACCAAAGAAGTTGTTTGGGAATGAAGAAACACCATCTGATAGTGATCAATTGACATCATCAGTTTGTGCCTCACCACCTTATGTTCCTTCACTTCAGTCTAAAATAAGTTCAGAGTACAGCAGTTTCAGTGAAGCCGATGCTGAATTGAAAAATCAACGACCATTGTTATTCCTTGAAAATACTCTTATGAAACTTAAAAGAAGACCTCGCTTTTATATTGGTGTTCCAGAAAAATGTTACTTTTTGATTGACTTAATTAGCCAAACTACAAAAATTCCTGAAGAAAATATATTAATTTGTTTAAAAAAAATACGACTTGATACTAAGTTCACTGAACTTGCTGATGAATTTGATATGTCTTTAACAAAGGTCAGCAAAATCTTTATGAGAAATGTTCCTATCATTGCTAAATCGTTGAAATCTTTTAGTCTAAAATTAAATGCACAAGATCCTAGACTTATGAAAAAATGTTTACCAATAGCTTTTAGACATCATTACAATAAAGTTACTAGTATAATTGACTGTTTTGAAATAGAAATTCAAAAACCTTCAAAGGCTCTGCATCAAGCACTAACCTGGTCGGAGTACAAAAAAGGAAACACTGTCAAATATTTAATTTCAAGCACACCAGATGGCCTTGTTAATTTTATTAGTGCTGGCTATGGAGGCAGAACAAGTGATACTATGCTTGTTGAAGATTGTGGTTTTTTAGATGAGCTATGTTCTGATAGCTATATCTTAGCTGATCGTGGATTCAAAAATATTGAACAGCTTTTATTACAAAAAGGATGTCATTTGCTTCGACCACCAAGTGTAACAGCAGATTCAAAATTGTCAAAAAAAGATGTTCATATAACAAAACAAATTGCTAGTTTACGCATACATATAGAAAGAGTGATTCGCAGAGTACGAGAGTTTAGTATGTTGAAACCACACTCAGTAGTAAATTCAAACATGGTTCGTATTTTAGATGAATGTGTAATTATAGCATGTGCGCTTATTAATTTACAGGATAGTATTGTTAAGTAATCCTAGTATTGTTATGTATTTAGAAAATAAAAGTCTTTTAATTACTTGTGTATTATTTACTTAATTCATACTTCCATACAGTATGGGAAAAACATTATTTTTCCAAAACAAATTTATAGGTTTCAAAATACTACCAATATATTCTTTATCATAGTCTATAGGAAATATTTTAACTTCACCATTTCTTTCAAAGTGCCAGTCAGCTACACAAAAGTAACACTTGCTTAAATTTGTCACAAACATTTGCAATTGCACTTGAGCCATGTATTTCTCTGTTATTTTATCATTTTTTATATAGTTTTTAAAGGTCTTCTCAGAAGTGGGACATTTAATTTCAATAGCACTGGTCGTATCAAAAATACCATCCGGTGAAGCTGCAATATATGGATATTTTTCTGATATAAATAAACCACAAGAAGACATTTTCTTGCCAATTCTTTTTTCTACATTTTTTTTTACTTTTTCTTCAAGGTTTCTTCCCCTTTCCATTGCCTTAGTATCTGGTGTCTTCGCTCCCAATATAGTTGCCATCAAAGTACCATCTGTTGTACTGCACCTAGACACTTCATATGCTTTAGAAGCTGTTATTCTTGCATACCGTAATTGAAACCATAAATGGCTCTGATACTGGTCTCGTGTTTGTGCCTCAACCATCTGAATACTGGATTTAGTAAAAATGCTTGAAATACTACTTAAAAATTTATCAGTCAGGAACATCACCATATTTATAAATTAAATAATGCAAGGATAATTTCTCTACTTCTTCGAAATCATAGTCAAACTGATGCTTCAGCAGTTGGCAGTTCTTTATTTTCCTTTTTTTTGCTTCTGCAAGAAATTTGGTTAGCAAATCATTTTGAGTTTGGTCAGATGCGACTGTGGCAGGTAATTTTGATTGGAAGAGATCTTTCGTTTTAATGATTTTCAAGGTTGTTCCCACTTGTGCCAGTTTCGACTTCTTCCAATAGCATTCCTTTGAAGTGGTAGATGGCTCTTCACTTCTTCGATGAGCCCACATAAGAAATGCCACTGCATGCTTACATCCCCCTGAAGATGCAGGACAGTCATGGCACTCCACACTTTTAACTTTGCCTTCATCTTCGTCTACAACCATAGTGACATTGTACTGTTTTGACCTCACTTTATGCTCAGGGCAAATTTTGCATTTAACAGTACATATTTTTGTGTTTCGTTTTAATTGAACGTAACCTATGGCATCGTCTCCGTATGACTTTCTGGATGATCTGTAAAATAAATTAAACAAGATTTAAACATACGAAAGTAAAAAATATTCCGTAATTTTATTCTATGGCAAAAGATCTACGTAACCTCAAAATTATATACTTAAGTAGTACCTAGGTAGCTTTGCTTTTAGATTTTTAGCTGAAGGTCGAATTATTGACTTAATTTAGGTTGGAAATTCGGAAAAGATATTATACTTACACAAAATTCTTGATGTTTCGAAACTCAGGAGCACAAAAGTCTGGGTTGGTTGCAAAAAAGTTTCCAATCATAAGTATGTCTACTATGGGTAGATTTGCACTATCAGCTTTCAAAAACCCTGCTTCCATTCTAAGCAATTCTAAGTAATTTAATGCTATTCCGAAAAAGAAACAGATCGCGGACGGCGTGGACCACAGATCATTCACAATCACATACGTCAAAATCGTTTACGCAAAGCTGACGTCAAATGATAAAAAGCCATCGTAAGGAGCGTTTTGGCGGTAAATTCAAAACAACGAAAAATAAATTTGATTTTAATCGTTTTTAATTGAGAAAATGTACATAAATAAATTTATTTTTATTTTTCTGTTACATGTTTCGTCTCAATCTTCAAATTAAACTAGTTTTTGAAAAATTGGAAAATACCCTATTGCACTCCGAGCGTACAAAGATAACCTGTGTCGAGTTCACTGAGGCAGTATCTTTGTTGTCACGTTTTTCCTTATTAGGTGACGAGAACAATATGGGAAATAAATAGTATAAATAGTTTGTTAGAATATAGTGTGGTCGTAATGGGCGGTCTAAGGATATAGATCGGTTTATCTTTCGACAAAGGAGTAAATAAAATCTTGACGTAATGGTGGTCGAGACGAAGTGGATGAATTATATTATCAGTGAGCCTAGTGTGAGTTTCTTTTAACCTCAGCTTTTAACCATCTCCATCTATCGCATCGACCGCGTTCAGCTCTCCGATTGCCCCTGGATTGGTGAAGGACCAATCGGAGCGCCGAACGCGGTCGGCTCAGACTGGCGGTTCAGACTGGCCACTGATGGCTTAAAAAAAATGTGGAACGGTGAACGGCAAAAAGAGCAGTGGTAGCCCAGTGGTTTCGGCTCCGACTTACGAGTACGGTCATGGGTTCGAACCCGGGCAGGAGGTATACTTTGTACCTATATAAATAATTATCACCACTGCGCTCAAAAGGGTGGATAAAAACATCTCGTAAAGAAACCGGCCAGTACTAGAACCAAAAATGAGGAGGCATGTGACTTTTGAAATTGAAATTCGAAGACGTGATGACGGATTGAGAGGAGGCCTGTGTCCCAGCAATGGGAACATTATAGGCTGAATAAGATGAAAAACGAAAACGGTGGTCATCTATTGGTAGATGTCACTTCCTTTTAAGGACATCTGCAATACCACAACATAACAGAAGCCTTGGCATCCGTTGAGCTCCTTAAGTTCTGAGTGGAGCTACACGGTTACTGACAAATTTTGCACTGACCAGAGTAATCAACTCAAATCTGTGTGGTTCTTTCCGCAAATTACCATATCAGGCACTAATCTACATTGTCTTTACATGATCTAACCAATATTATGTCTGGACTTTAAAAGAGACTTTGGCCCTTGTTTTTGTTTCGCCATTTCCTCTCAGGGGTAGTCAGATGGAAAATATCGACTCTATCTAACTTATTTTTTTTATTATATGACGTCGAAAGTGAATCTGTTATCCTGTTTGCAGAATAAACCATTTCAATTCATTTCCCAGAGACAAAAGTAAAATGTCTCAAGTGGTTGTATAAGGAAAATAATATTTATAAAAAAGAATACTTTTTGTTGTTGACAAAATGACCATTGAGTACCTATACTTATTGTTTTATAATTTTTTCCTACTTTGATTCCGATGAATTTTAAAAGTAGAATTCTTGAATAGGTATATTTTTTAGAGGTCCACAATTGAATACTTTTTGTTGTTGACAAAATGACCATTGAGTACCTATACTTATTGTTTTATAATTTTTTCCTACTTTGATTCCGATGAATTTTAAAAGTAGAATTCTTGAATAGGTATATTTTTTAGAGGTCCACAATTGACATTTTTGAAACTTTTAAAATAAAGTTTCGACCATGAGTGTGGATGAGTGTACTTGAGAGAACTGGCTTCTGCCAGCAACGTTTTCACGTAGCGTTCTTTCTAACTTGTTTTCTTTTTGCGCGGCTCCCAAGGGTCGTAGCGTGATGGTAAATAGCCTATAATCTTCCTCAAAAATTGGGCTATCAAATGCAAAAATAATTTTTCAAATCTCATCAGTAGTTTCAGCGATAAACACATTCAAACAAATAAACGAACTCTTCAGCTGTATGGTAGAAAAGGGAAGACCAAATAAACTATGGATGGAACTAAAATTTAGGTACCCTGTAGACATATCTTCTGTGTGAATAAGATATTATATAATTTAGATGTGAATATTGCACAAAATCCATACTCCTCTATATTTTTAAGTTCGTCGACATTCAAACTCTTTAGAGGTACCTAGACGTTTTTGTAAACAAGACGCAAGCAAACAGGTTTAATAATAAAAAGTAGCTTTGTCTATTACACATCGTAAAACATTTATTGTTTTTGCTCACATGAGGATAAATTCTTATTTTCTATCGATTTCGTAAATTATTTAGTAGTTAAAGAAATTAAGGACTGAGGAAGTCCCTATTTTTGAATATTGGTTTTTTTTTGTCTTCCAATGAGTTCCTAGAACAGTGCAGTCCTACCATGACCTACTTAAAAACGATTCAGAAGCAAGACATTTCAGTTTAGGTTCCTAAACTGCATCGCTTCAAATTCGTACCTTGACGTCAAATACGCTCAGCGGCATTTGGATCGCTAAAAGTGAATGAAAGATCGGAATTTGTCGTTGAACCGCGTTTGAAACGTTTTTGGTGAAAAAGAGACAACGCTATTAGTATTGTATAAGTTTGTTTCGCCCACATTTTAGTGTCAGACACGTTCAGAAGCAAGTAACATTTTATTTGTTCGCGACTCAGTATAATTACTATAAAGTAAAAAAGACACTCAACTGTTGTTTTCAATATTCCACGTTAATACGTTATTATTGTTCAAGTTATTCTTTGTCAAAGTAGATATTTATTTACCTTTTGCTATGTATTATAGGTTTCTTTTTCTACGTAATATAACGGAACGTTATTATATTTGTTTCGAACGTACCAGAGTAAAAAAAGTTACGTGAAATGTCACTGTCAGTTTGACTGATTGTCTCAGTGCTGCCAACTTAAGTCATAAGTCATAAGTCATAAGTAATTTATTTCATAACAATATAGGTACATTGTGTTGAAAATTTAAAAAATAACATTATAAAATTGCAACTAAAATTAAATTGTTAGAATACATTTAGAAAAGTCAATAAAAACAATAAAGGTCAATTAAGAATTAAAGTACAATATATCATAAATAATAAATGTCAGAGTAATAAAATCAATCATAAGTTACAATGTCATAGGATTCATAGGTCATCTAGGAATTCATTGATGCTGTAATAGCCTTTCCCCAATAAATAGGTCCTCAATTTGTTTTTAAATAAGTTAACACTGTAAATGGTTTTGAATTCTATAGGTAACCTGTTGTACAAAAATACAGACTGGTACCTCGGGCTATGTTTGACAACTTTTAATTTCGGTTGAATAGTGTTGGGCAAATCTTTCCTACGTGTGCTAGCTCTAGTTTGTCTTTGCTCATCAGTCTCCATTTTATGCAAATTTTTAACTAAGCTGGTTAGCAACACTAAAATGTAAAGGCATGGCACTGTCAAGATTCGTCGTCTCTACCCTAAGTCTAAAAGATAACGATGCAGTTGATACAGAAGAAACATTTATTGTGATGCGCAAATAATAATATAAAAGTGAAAAAACATCTAGCTGTTGTTTTATTTGTAAAGGAAGAAAAAACTGATGGAATTAATTTAGGGTATTTTTTCTATCTCGGGTAAATCGAGACTAAGCCTAGGGTAAGGTGAAAACCAAACCTGGCAACACTTGACTAGAAACGTATGCCGTGTTCCGATATGCAACAAAAGTGATAATATCGCGAACCCGACCAAATTGAATAGTCAAAAAATTTAAGAGCTATCAGATCATTCGTACTGATTTTTATTTTGGTTGGCTTCGCGATATTATCACTATTTGTCAAATACGGAATGCGCCCGTAGTCTGCGGAGACCGGATTTGTGATTGCGGTGGGAAAATTTAAGTGAAGTGTATAGTTAAGCAGTTTTGAAAAAGTTTGAAAGTACACAACTATTTCAAGGAATGTCGTAAGTACTCTACTCCGCGTCGGCGGCAGCGGCAGCGCCGAGTGGTACCTATGTCTGCAGATACAGCAAGGCGCGCACTTGTTAATATGTCTGAGGAGAGAGTTAAAATTGAAGAAAGAAGGAACCAAATCTTAGAAAATTTAACTCTTGAACTGAGAGCAATAAAAGTCATATTCAATACTAGGTAAGAATATAAGTTTCCATTTCAAAATACAATTAAAGATAATTCCTGTAATAATATGTGGTAGTATGTATATATAAAATGAAACAACTTAAAATACATTAAAGTCGAAGCATTTATTTAAAATAATGGTGTAAATGTGAGTTGATTCTAGTCGCCCATTCCAAAATGTAGTTTCGTATGGAGAAGAACGGGCAAGAAACTCCACCGTTACTCTTTTAAAATGTTTTAAGTACAATATTTAATAGTATAATAATTTAAGTATTTAAACTTTATTTTTCAGGCTTCCCGGGCTGTCCACAGCCGATGAACAAGCCTAGCTCTTGTGGACGTGCCTTGCTGCAAGGTATTTTGACTGCTATCCCCAACATCGACATAGTTATGTTGCATTTGGGCTTCTTGGCGAACCTCTGCATCTGTCAGTTCTGGCACCGGTAGTTGAGCCCGATTGCACATGTTGTGTAAAATGACACAGGCATTTACAATAGAGGCTGCAACTTCTGGCTTATAATGTAAAACGCGATGCACTAACAGACAGCGGAAACGTGCTTTAAGAAGCCCAATTGTCCTCTCAACAATGTTCCTAGCCCGGAAATGCTGGTCTGTATAATGTCTCTCAGGCGTATCTGGTGCAGCATCTAATATTGGTGTCATCATGTATGGTCTTAGTGGATATCCAGAGTCACCTGTAAATAAATATTTCACATATAACTGTTAAAAAAGTCATTAAATTTAATATTAGAATATACAAGATGGACCAAATAGTGACGTCAATAAAAAAAATTGGATCCTCATACCTAGGGATATCCGAAAGTACCCCATGCATATTCCGCGATTTTTGATAGTTTAGGAGATATGAATATTTTTTTAAGTTTTGCGGAAATTCTTCGCGGTCGACCTCTTTTTATACAACAAATACCCTTTCATGCATAAAAAATTATGTGATATTAGCGCAAGATACTTTTTTTGATCGAAAATAAGAAATTTACATTATTAAGAATAAAAATTATTATTTTCGGATACCCCTAGTTTTGACGAATCAATTCTTTTTTATTGACTTTACTATTAGGACTATCCTGTATTTGAATGCAATTTCTGTTTTTTAAATAGGTTCACTAATTTTGCATAAGTACATTAATTATATTATTTATCTTAAGTATATTACATAACAGTCTGAAGTATATCACACTTAAGACTGCATTACACATAGAATATATCTTACCAAACCACACTGTAGAGGTTTGATGTAAACTGTAGACATTTTCCTATTATATAATTTAGGAATTATATTGTAGGAGCATCTCTTCAGTCTACATCAAACCTCAACAGTGTGTGAGTGTGTGTGATAGTGTGTCTTAGGTATAGGTGCCAAATATAAGTAATTTCTTACCTAGAAGCCAAGTTGGCTCATCAAGTGCCTCTAAATATGCCTTTATTGGATGTTGATTCCAGATAAACGAGTCATGCGAAGATCCACCGTAGCTGGCATCAACACTTGTGATGTACATGTTAGCATCACATATCTAAAAAAAAGTACAAACTTAAAAGTAATTTATGTACCTACAAATATTATTATAAAACTTTAATGTACTATTATAGTTTAATTACCAGTTGAACATTTAAGGAATGATAGTGTTTTCTACAAAAATATCTTTCTTCGTGCTCATTGGGTCTTATGATGGCGATTTGCGTGCAGTCGATGCAACCCAAAACTCCTGGAATTCTAAATTGCTGATAAAACCTGGAACAAAATTGGTAATATAAAACAAGCCCGAAAATTATTTTACTAAATTAAAAGGTCGGTTGACTCATCCAAGGAATTAAGCCAAAAAATTATAGTAAGTACCTACAACAGATAAAATGAAGAGATGCATTGCAAAGGAACCATTTTTTGAATATATTATTAACTACATAAAAAAGATATGGATTGCAACCTTTTATGTATGGACAGCTTTATTTGTATATCTTCAACTAAACACTGAAGCTGTAAATCACAATATTTTTACTTTTGTTGACAATTAATGTACGAATTTAAATAGTTAGTACTAAAGCCAAAGATTAACCTGAAAATTTATATTAGACTGTGATAATTATACCTACTTATATTTTCTAATTAATATTAAACAAAATATTTGACCAGTGCGGGGCATCAGCTAGTTAGTAATTAAATTGTTTATTTTAAGTATAAAAACAAAACTTTGTAAGTATCTAAGTGTGGTTCTCTACTTCTACTTTTTTATTAGGTTTTGATTATACTCAATAAAGTAGGTATTTGAAAAAGAAGCTTTTCATTTAACAATTATTTATATTTCATCATGTGTAATTTCCAACATGCTGTTGAGGTTTGTTACATTCAATATGATTTATGCATGGAGAGGGAAGGCCTTGTACCCTGCATTGGGATGTATACGGGAAGTTGTGGATGTGGATTGTTGTTTGTTGACCAATGTTTCACATTATTATTCTTCATGCCGAGACAATATCAACCCAAAACTATTGTTTTACTTACTCTTTTCTTATGGTATTCCTTTCCTCTAAAGTCCTTGGAAAAACAATATGTTTATTTCTCATTTGAGTAGAATTTAACGCTGTGGTTATTTGAGATAAAACGGATGACACCGTTTGTTGTGCCACGGAATGACCACCTATATCTCCAGTTGGTCTTTGATAAGACCCTGTGGCATAGAAAGACTGCAGTCAAAACCTTAAACAAATATTACAACAATAATTTTACACATATTATGGCTGTACTTAGTTGTACAAATTGGATATAAGTACATAGTTTCTCAAATCTTTTCTCACAAACAGAAATGTAGGCTACATAAATGAATTAAGTAAACTAAAAGAGGTAAGAAGTTAGGTTATTTAGGTACCTTGTTCTCTAAGGATAAATCCGTTGACTTGACAGGCTCTTTGAACATTGGACTCAACTCGGCGCACAAATCGAGCACTAATTCTTTGAATAGCCTGTAGCGCCTAATGAATTCGGCATCCTCAAAATTATTGAAGGGGTCCAACTGGCCACGTAACTGCAGTCTCTTACGTTTTTGGGTATATTGAGAGGCAGTATCTTCCTCCAAAAACTCAAATAAAAGTAATTCATCAGACATCTGAGAAAAACAAATGCGATTATAAAAGGCATATGAAATAGGTATTTTAGACTTTATAGGAAAGATTAAAGTACACTTACACTGGTTTTTGTAAAATTCCACTAAAATAGCACTAAAAAACTTTGTTTTCGTCAATAATTCACCAAACGCTTCAGTTTATGTTCGAGAAATATTAACTTTTATTGAATCGCTTATTTTGACAGTTGAGCGTTTCAGTTGAGCTGCTTTTTAAACGTCATGGTACCAAACTAGTACAAAATTGAATGAATGAAACCAAAACTTGCGACTCACTTTGGAACAATCGCTGTCAGAAGGCATGGCCTAAATTGAATCGTTAAACTGACGTCATGGTACGAATTAGAAGAACAGTTCAGTTTAGGTCCTAAATTGGATCGCGTTAAGAGCTCGTGGTAGGCTTCCTGGACCCATTTGCACTCACAATAATTTAACGCCAAATGACGTCACGAAAACGATGTTTATGCGATTCGAACGTCAGAATGATTATCATAAAGTTTTGAATCTGGAGACCGATTTAGTAACTAATCAATGAATTTAAATAAAGAACACATCAGTTATAACACGATTGCCTAAATGGAACACCCTCATGTTATTCAAATTCTAAATTCGAATACACGATTTGCGCGCTAAACCACACTTTGACAGCTATTCCAATCCATGTTCTACATACGTTGCTTCATACATTAGCAAGTCATTTGACTGTTTAAGTACTAAAACTGTATTGTAAAAGGAACAATGCGGGTTAATCGACTAAAATAGCTAAAAGGTGTGTTGACATAGTGACTCAGCATTTAAATATGCACGGAACGTTTTAGGATCGTGAGATAAACCAATGCATGCTGTGTTCTGTCGCTAAACTAGTGGGTTTAGGTTGCGACACGGCTGTATGGATTTGGTACCTTTGCCTAATAAACAAATAAAACAGGAGCCATAGAGCATTCAATATTTTGTTAGTTCTGTCAAGTGCTGTCATTTGTGCCGCCAACTAGCGTTGCTGTGTTCCACTTTGTAGATTATGGTTGCCGGAAAAAATCCGATGTGTCTCTTGTATGTAAACGCAGAAATAAATTAAAAACGCTTGAGATAAATTCTAACTAAAATGATCACAATATTAATTCCGTCTTATTCCGCATAGGAAGTATGTCAGTATTTCAATAATGTGTTCATTATAATAAAAATACGTTGCAAAAAACATTTTTAATTAGATGCCATTATGAAATCGCACACAGCCTTGTTAAGAATCAAGAATTCCGCATATTTTGAATTTAGTTCATCTTGTTTTTTTTTTTTAATATAAATATTTAATAGAGCATAACTACTATAACTTAATAATTTATATTAAAAATTCGAGAGTAAGTCTGTCTGTAAGTATGATATATTTTTGTTACGGTCGCGACTTACGCTTTGCACCTATGTAGGTCGTAGGTTCGAACTCAGGCAGGCCTACTTTACTTTGTATACATTATTTCATCACCATTGCTTTCAAAACGGTGAAGGAAAACATCGATAGGAAATCGGTCAGTACTACAACAAAAAAATCGAAGACATGTGACATCTACCAACCCGCATTGTGCTCGTCTGGTATTTATGGCTCCCTCTCACAGAAAGAGGACGCCCAGCCAGTATGTCCCAGCAGTGAGAACATTATAGACTAATTATGTATGAGTTGGACCACGTTCGTTCGGACGTAAAAATATTACAGCTGTATTTTAGTTCGCATTGCATTTTCAACTCTTGGTATTGAACCGAAAATTGAGAATCCAAGTGTGCATCCCAGCGCGTCGACAAAACATGCCGTTCGATGTTCAAATCTCGACTTCGAGCCGACCCAACAAAAGACTGTCACCTGTCAGTTACGTCTTTGAAGCAAAAAGAGAAGCTATGCAACTAAATGGATTAACTATTTCTTATTTAAAAAAAAAAAAACTTTATCGTTATAATTTTCCTGGCCGATTCTGATGAAATAAAAATGACTGTTGAATAAATACCTAACTATTATAATGTGGTAATATAATAGGTAGGTGGTAATGAGTAGCAATAATTTATTATAGGTATTGTATTTATTTACAATAAATGAATATATTACCACGTATCATAAAACAAAGTCGATTTTCGTGTTAAGTCTGTGTGACTTGTTTTTCAATTGATTATGATGTGGATATCGCTGTCACTTAGGAAGTTCATTCCGGAAGGTTCATGTGTATTTATATTTACTGGCTTATGCTTTATTATGAGTGTCCGGATAATCCATTGTTTCATAGTTCGAAAAATGTGTGTGCTTAGCAACGTAAATAACGCAATGTATATTGTTGAACTGTCAAAATAAAAGCCTCACGCATTACCCCTCTAAAAGTTTAACATCTGCTGGTCTATTCTGTAAAAATATCACCGAGAAAACGTAGGTGAAGCACGGAGTAAATACAAAGAGGTGAAGTGCGCTGTAAAAATCAGGTGAAATGACAGTTCACTTCGCGAAGTTTTCACGTTATTATTTTTACAGAATATACACCGGCTAAACTCCATGCTCATCACTAGACCAGCGAGTCAGTGAACCTTGGCACATATTGACCTAATTTCTTCTACAACTGACTTAGAACAAGCCCTTGTTATCTTTACTGATGTGCACTAAGTCTAGAATCAGATATCAATGCTCATTCCCACGCTATTTATATCGCTGATGTAAATATAATTTATAGAAACGTGACCTTATATTTACAGTTGAAAGAAAATGTTGTAATGCAAAAATGGTCTTTAGCAAATTTACCTACACATCATACTATCGTATGCCAACTATGTTTGGGGCGGCTTCCAGTCTAACCGGAAGCAACAAAATACCAGTATTTTACATGGACCGACTGCCTATCTGACTTCCACAACCCAGTTATTGGGTAATACTTTTTGGTAAGAATGATTGTCAGACTTTCGGGCTCCTGACGACGCGTAACTGCCGTCAAGGAACAGGCAATTATAAGCAAAACACCTGCAAGATCGACGTTCATCGATCGACGTCGGTCATCAATGCAATGTCGATCTTGCGGGTGTAATATTCAAGCATTCAAAACCACGAGGAAAGACCGCAGACAGAAATTAGTCAACCAACTGCATTGTACTGCAATCGGTTACATAATCCTCTAGTTTAAAAGATATCGCTTCTGCAAAACACGCAAAACACATTACCCTCCTTTAGCCAATGTAGGTAGACCAAGAAAAAAGTGCAACAGTGGAGTTTTAGATCAACGAGATTCTCATACAGTTTCACTTTTGTTTCGATTCATTGAAGCATTTAAAATATTATGAATGCTCAACCTGTAACTATTTCTATCAAGAGGCTTTTTTTTTGGGTGGGAATTCATCAAATGACTTCTCCCGCTCTGGGTGGAGCAGGAGGGCGTGTCAGACTTTTACTGACTAAAACCCACTCGTGTTCCCTCACTAGCCTTTGTGCCAGGGGCGGCGGTATCTCTTTCGAACAGCCCGCACCCCTGGCAGGTATCGGCCCTTGCAGGCTCATCACTTTGTGCTGACATCTCTTTGAGGCACGCGTGGACAACAACGCGCCGTCGACCTGAGCTTGGTCCTTACCAGACAGCGAGCTACCCATTACTCGCCGTACGCAAGCCCACGCCTACGGTGGCCGGGGATCAGCCTGGGATTCCCGACAGCCAGGGCTTGTCCTGCGGCGACTAATGCCGTGAGGACGCATGTACTGCCTCTCCCTCACGTACGCCGCCTCACGTTCGCAAGCATCACTGCTTCGCAGGAGGTGTCGGCTACCCATGCACTCTCGCTCCGTACCATGGCCTGGACTAGGGCCAGACGCGAGAGATCGCCGCCGCCAATTGCCTCCACGAGGACACGGCCGGCGGTGCTCCGCCCAAGCCGGGCAGACCTCCACCGTATGCTCCACCGTGTCCTCAGGGCGATCTTCGCAGTGGAAACACCCGGGCGTTTCCTCCCGCCTTATGCGAAACAGGAACCTCCCGAAACAGCCATGTCCAGTGAGGACCTGCGTCAGGCGGAAAGTGAGTACGCCATGGCGCCTCTCCAACCACTCCTCAAAGAGGGGACTTACCGCCGCAATCGTGGCGTGCCCATCTATAAAGAGGCTCGGGGCTAAGTAATAGTATCCGCACGCTAAACTTGACGCTGTTGGTCCGTGGATGGGTGACCATCTTTACATACCAAGACCCCTCCGTGTCTCGGAAAACACGTTAAGCCGTTGGTCCCGGTTCGTGGATCTTTGACAGTCGTTACGAGTTGTCACAACCCAATTACTGGGTAATACGATACCCGTTGGTGAGACTGGTTTGTCAGACTTTCGGGCTTATGACGACCCTTTCCTTCACCGATGTCAGTAAGTCGCATCATCATCATCATTTCAGCCGAAAGACGTCCACTGCTGGACATAGGCCTCCCCCAGGCTCCTCCATTTCGACCGTTCATGTGCTTCCCATATCCAGCGGATTCCCGTAGCCTTTACAAGAAGTCCATATTTTGTGTCAAAATCTTCAAAAAACCGAGTGTTTTACTTCAAATTCTGCGTAAAAAATGAAGATAAGGAGCCGAAATCATCGTGTATCCAATAAAAACATGCTTGACCAGTTCTATTCATAGAACTGCAAGATGATTTTAGCCTTTACGATCATGTTTAGAGTTTGGATTTACCTAATGTTTTTGTTGGCAAACACGTTTTGCTTTGATAGGAATTCCCGAGATTCATATCTTGGGTTCTTCTACGGAGAATAGCTCATTTTAGCTGTTTTGCTCTTGGAAAAATAATAACAGGAGCAGGGGTCGTTCTACAAGGTTAAGCAAGTTCTTCTGACTTAACAGACAGCTGTGCTGCTGGGGAGTTTATTGCGCCACTTCTTCTTCCCAGCTATAGCACTAGGAAGTGGTGAAGGGCGAGCGTTTTGTGGGACTGTCTTATGTAATTTTGACGTTCAAAAAGAGCTGACTCGCAGCCTAGTTTGAATAAATTACTTTTGATATTTTTTTGGCAGGGATATAGCCTGGAATACGGAGAAGCCATAGGCTAAATTTTTTCAGGCGATAACCGACATCCACGCGAGAGGAGCCTCGGGCAAATCCTAGTTAGTAATATGTCCAGTCGAATGTATTTTCAAAATTTCCTTCGTTCATATTCTAACAACGGAAACTCGATCTAGTCTATCGACTTATTACGTATAAAATAAAGTTTATAAACGTAACTTAGAATTACGTAAGGATACGTAACCGAGGCAGTTAAAGGTAATTACGAAATATATGTAACCGTTTAGTATTTTATTGGCGTGCGTCATCGGGGAGTTTTGTCTGGCTAATCTTCTTCTTAGCGTGTCGATAGCGATCGAAATACAGTCGGCCTACAATTAGGCTACGGGCGTGACACTTACAGTAGCGTCCATCAAGTGTAGCGTTTAAACAACAGAGCACGCAGACACGATATTAGTGCCCCGTTGTTTGTGTGACAGCATCACATTTCCACTTACACTCCAGGACTCCAGCAGACTTAGCACGAGCACCGATTTGTCGACGGAAGAATAGACATGACTATGTACAATAGGAGAAGATAACTACTAACTATGTTTTTCTATTAAATAACACAGTTACGTGTTCTAAACTAATCATGATTTTGTAGATAATCGTTTATACTTTGTGGCCGTCGAGTAGAAAGTTTGTTGTCAGTGTGATTTTGACAGTTTGGGAAGAAATATTCTTCTGAAATAGTCTTTATTTTTATGGACCTAGACAAAGATCGTTAGAAACGAAAGATAAAATGACAGATTGTAGAAGGATATCTACGGTGCGATGTCAAAAATGGAGAAACTAAATGTCACTTTGTATTGAAAAAGCACTGTCTATTCTTCGTAGACATAGAAAGCGTCATGCAGCCTGTAGGGCGGAGACATCTGTGCAGGTTTTCTTTGCTTCGGCCTACCTGAGTCCGAAGCCTATTTAAAGACTTCCGGGCAAGCTACTTACCTAGCTTACCTACCTTAGACTTTTTGGCTTCTGACTACCTGAAACGACTGTCAAAGATTTATGAAAGATAGCCGGGACCAACGGCTTAACATGCTTTCTGGCTAGGCATCTGGTAAGACTGGTAGCTGACCCTAATGTAGTTGGCAAAAAGTTAGACCTCCGACCAGACGGGTGTTGTGTGGATGGGCTACTGCCCGACGAATGATGTCGGGACTTTGTATGTACAGACGCCAGCACATCAAGCTACCCGAAACGGTCAAATTTTCCCAATCAACTTTGAACCTTATGCTTTGGCATAAAGTTGAAAATCTATTAAAGAAATTTGACTGATTGTAGTGGCTTGATGTGCTGGCGTCTGTACTTACCAGTAGTTTAGGTGCGCGGCAAACTTCGCTTGCGCGATGCAGGATTTTGTGACGTCAGTGTGATCGGTAGTTTGCATGTGGCGATGTAGATGTCGCCACAAACAGATCGATTTTTAAATCCAGACAAATCACATGACCCTATTTCAATCCTCGTGTCAAGAAGTAATTATTTTATCTATCTATATTCTAACTCATCTTTTTGCGCATCATCGGCGTTTCCAAAAGAAAAAAGGTTATCATGTAAGTTCGACCTTTAAGAACAGAAAAATTGGGTTATCTAACTCTTGAAAGCAATAAGAAATAATTAATTGGTATTCCTTTCGTGGTATAGAGAATTTGATGCGCCATTTCTTTATCAGATAATGATACAAAGGTCACTGAAATACGTTTTAATAATATCACGTCACGTCTGTATGCCAATTGGGGTCGGCAGAGGTTTATATTATACCTACCTATATACATTTCTACAGTTATGTTTCAAATTCAAATCATTTATGGTGGATCATAGGTAATAAGTTGTGTTAGTTAGAGGTAAGTCTGCAATGTCCCCCCATTTAGGTCTATACAATTTATGTGTTTTTTTATATCCCATATAACAGGGATGAGGTTATTCCCATCATCATCACCATAATTTCAGCCGAAAGACTGCTTGATATAGGCCTCCCCAAGCATTGCCATTTCAACCGGTTCTGTGCTTCTCGCGTCCAGTGAAGCCTATTCCAATCAACCGAGCACAAATTCAGAATCCATGTTCATCATCATCATCATCATTTCAGCCAAAAGACGTCCACTGTTGGACATAGGCCTCCCCCAGTCATGGGGGGTTTTGCCATAATCGCCACGCTTGGCAGGCGGGTTGGCGATCGCAGTATGGTGGTAAAATGCATAGAGAACGCTGCTGCCCATTCTCTAGTAAGTCCCTTAGTCGCCTTCTACGACACCCACGGGAAGAAATGGGATGATGCTATTCTTTTAAGCCCGGTGACACCCACGGGAATCCATGTTGCTAATGAGAAATTCCCGTTAAATAGTACATTTACGACACTTTGCACGGTTTTTTTTTTGATGCTGGGAAATCATCAAATAACTTCTCCCGCTCTGGGTAGAGCAGGCGGGCGTGTCAGACTTGGCGTGTGTAATGGGTAGTTCGCTGTCCGGTAAGAACCAAGCCCGGGTCGACCACGCGACCTCAAAGAGAATTGTTCGAAAGAGATACCGTGGCCCCTGGCAGACAGGCAACTGAGAGAACACGGGTGGGTTAGAGGGTTTTTTTAGTCAGTAAAAGGCTGACACGCCCTTCTGCTCCACCCAGAGCGGGAGAAGTTATTTGATAATTTACAAACGTCAAAAAAAAAACGGCGTTCTCATGTATTTTTACGTGAATAATGCGTTCTTGAAGATTCATAGTAAATAATCGCGGTGTTTTCTCAACTAGGTATAAATCAAGTATGGGAAAAACCGTCTCCATTAAAGGTAACATTTATCGACCACGTTCCATTCTTAGATAGCACGATCACAACACATGATGATAGTTTAAAATCATCATAATTAATTTACTGGTATGTACAACAAAGGTTATATCACAGGTAAAGACATTGATACACACATAATTATTTATTTATGATGTTTAACATGCCACACGTGTTGTCGATTAAATATTCATATTATGATATCGATAATGAGGTTGTACATCACTATTGCGCAGTACGCTCAGCTGATTGCAGTTCGTTTGTTTGTCCGCCATCTTGGGAATCGCTTGATCGTTTACTTTTTCAATTTTACTTTAAAACTGTCATCTTTCTCTTATTCGAAATAAAATATGGTTGTTTTGTAAGGAAACCCAGGCAAAAAAGTAGTAAAGTGTAGATTCGCACGGGTCGGGCGAATCTACACTTTTAAATAATGTAATATTTTCTAGCGACTCGCACGATATTAATCTATTCGTATGCGAATCGTCAACTCCAGATACGTATTGTATTCAGCGATGTGTACTTGCAATTATCTTTTTCTTATTTAAGGGGAACCTAGTCGCTGGCTCGAACTCACTGGTGAGCCTGGCTGAAAAGCACGCTGTCTCACTAGGTTTCGTGTCAGACAGAGGTAGTATCAGTGATGAGCAGTTAGACGCTAGTCTACACGCACAACATTATTGAGTGAGATGCAGGATCATTAAAAGAGGAGAGTAAAAAATTAAGAAAAGTCCTTCGGAAGATCGGGTTTCATGAAAAAACCACTATATAAATCAATGACCAACAAAGTTTATTGAACTTTTCGATATTGAACTTTGTCGGTACCGACTTGGTTTTGGAGATTTTAGATTTCTTTTATTACTTAAAGACGCCCAAAGTTAGGTTAAATTAGCAAAAGAAACGAATCTTTGTGGGCTCATAACTTTTTAATGGCTTTTTGCTGTAGTATTCTGTTTACGAACAATATTAACAATGAGACAAAACCATACCATGTTTAATTTTTGATGTACATTGTCAAACAGTGGAGTAAAACACTCCTGAAGTTTGTATGGAAAAAATGTGGACTAGATTGTGGTGCAATTGCACAAAATTCAAAGCCTACCAACTACCTAATATTTCTAGAATTGTCGATTTGCCCGGCTCGTGCGAATAAATTCGTACGAAACGACTAAAAAACCAAAAAAAAATACCGGTTTGACAACAGTTAGATCTAATGACGTTTTCTTCAAAAACATGTTCTTATATGAAACAGAAACACGCTTTATAATATTATCCAACAAAGAGAAATACATGAAAATGTTGACTTAAGCCTCTGCTTGCGCCCCAATTTTGCCTTTTACGAAATTCATTACTAGTTCACAAAACACTACATTTTCAACTCTATTCACGTTACAAAAGGTTTATTTTCAATGTGTGTGAAATCGGGTTGTGATTTCGGTTTTGCAATATGCTTTATACAGTATTTTCGCGGTTAGTCGCAATTTGAAGATAGTTAAATCTAAGTAGGGTTTGGTAACTTCAAATGAGGTTTGTATCAAAATGAATGTGAAGTTCTACCTAATACCTATAGAATGCGTAATGAGTGCTTTCTGAAATGTCGTTCATTAGGTATCTGTCAAAAGTGTTAAAGCGCTTTTATTTTACAGTACCGTGACTGAATGATAAACGTCATCATATATTTTATATTTATTACCGAAACGGAAGACTTCTTGCCAAAGTTTTCTGGGTTTAAGAGAAATAAAATATTTTGATTTAACCACGTCAAAAACTGCAACCATGGAAAAAAATAAAATACAAAAATTATCTCCTAGCAAACAATGGTGTTGGTACCAATTAAAATGCACAGATTATAAATAGTATTCCCACGACTTGGCCACTCTGTGACTGTTCTAAAGACAATGGTTCTCATTGGTGTGACGAAAAAACACATTTACGCAACCTCCTTTTTGTTTTGATAATATTAAATATCTCCTAGATGACTAACACCTGCTGCCCCAATTGCGAAACACGCTTTCTTTCACAACTAAACAATATTGAAAGAAATTCCTAATCCTAATGACAAGAACCAACGGAATCGAATTGGTGGAACCGACATTTTGAAATCCGTAGGAAATCATCGATCACGTTAGCTCCTTCACTTAAGAGATCGACGTTTACCAAGTCATCGATGCGACGTCGATCTTATGGGTATTAATTAATTATACCTTGGACCTGGGTACCTAAGATGCAATGGTGGTGCAGACGGCTACTACGACTGAGGCTTTCGAGTTTTAGGTTGGCCCCAGACAGTAGGTACTTTAGTTTGTCTATTTTCTAAGTCATTAAACTTACCGGTAACGACTCGTTAGGTATAACCCATCGTAACTCAGTAAGTCACAGGTCGGTTGTGACGCACGATGGGACTAAAAATAGATTATTCTCTGCGATAATATAACAATGAATTGTATGATAGTCACTTTGGTCCATTGATACAATTCTACTACAGGCTACTACTAGCTAGGAATCGTGGAACCTAAGCATAATCAACCTCTGCCAGGGGTGCGGGTTGTTCGAAAGAGATACCGTCGCCCCTGGCACACAGGCAACTGAGGGAACACGGGTGGGTTTTAGTCAGTTCCTAAAAGTTCTGACACGCTTTCCTGCTCCACCCAGAGCGGGAGAAGTTATTTGATGATTTCCCGACCCTAAAAAAAAGCATAGTCAACCTATGTTGTTCCCACTGCTGGGATACCGGCCTCCTCTCTATAAGGGAGAGGGCCGTAATCCATCACGCGTGCCCAATAGGGTATTTTCCAATTTAATAAAAACTATTTAAATTTGAAGATTGGGACGATATATTTAACAGAAAAATAAAAATAAATTTACTTAAATCCATTTTCACAATTAAAAACTATTAAAATCAAATTTCGTTTTCGTTGTTTTGAATTTAACGCCAAAACGCTCCTTGCGATGACTTTTTATCACTTGACATCGTGACGCCAGCTTTGTGTAAACGGAACCGGTGTAAATACTTTGTTTGGCGCAGTTTTAGAAGTATTTGTGCACAGAGGCACCGTACGCCAGTAATTCCACTTTCTAAACATTAAAAATCTTGTTAATTATTAACTCGACATTCACTTGTTTACTTACTAACTACTTTGTTTACACAAAGTTGACGTCACGCGATAAAAAGTCATCGTAACGAGCGTTTTGGCGGTAAATTCAAAACAACGAAAAGTAAATTTGATTTAAATTGTTTTTAATTGAGAAAATGGATATAAATCAATTTACTTTTATTTTTCTGTTACATATTTCGTCCCAATCTTCAATTTAGAATACTTTTCAATAAATTGGAAAATACCCTATTGGTAGATGTCACATGTCTTCGAGATTTTGGTTCTACGACATGCCGGTTTCCTTACGTTTTCCTGCAGGCTAAGCAAGACGCTTTCTATTTCTACTCTACTGTAGAATAGAAATCGCTTGTCTACATTTCTCGGTGAAAAACTTTCTATTCGAAAAACTTTATTTTTGTCACACTTCCGACGACAAAACGGTCCTTTAGGGTTTTCGTGTTAAGAAGCCTGCTGCACCGTTTTAAGAGCAATGTTGATTAAATAATTTCCCTGCCATAAAATTAATTACAGTACCCGGCGATAAATATTGCACATCGACTTTTGGAAAGAGACAATCGACTAATTTCGGCTTCGTAGAGCGTTATCTCTGTCGCACACTACCTGTGTCATGTCTTAAGTGATAATGTGACTTTATGTGACGTTTTGTCAGTCGTTGTTCAAGTGCGATAGAGTGCGGTCGCGTCCAGTTCAAAATATATATTTAGAGTTGTTAACACCCCCAAATTTAAATAATTTAAAGTTGTACTATGGCATCTGTGGCATTGGTGTCTATGGCATTTTATTTTACCCCAACCTAAAGCCATCACTTATAGAAAAATTAGTGTATTTTATACAAAGAATAAAAATAATTATCAAAAGAAGCAAATCATAATTGTTGTAACAGCTCCTAATAGATACCGGACTGCTTGCATTTCGTGCGACAGAGATAACGCTCTACGAAGCCGAAATTAGCCGATTGTCTCTTTCCAAAGGTCGATGTGCAATATTTATCGCCGGGTAGTGGACGATAGCTAACATCAACTATTAGTTCAACATAGGAACCGTACACAAGTCATGTAAACGCTCCAAAGCAATTTGTTCCCCTCTACAGCGATGCTTCTATTAAGGTCATCTGCGGGTCACTTGTCCAAATATTATAGGGACAATTTGGTTACGTCGTCCAGTTCCGTTCAAGGCAGTACCGGGTGCTGGAAGGTCGGAGGTCCTTTCATTTATAACCTTAGTTATTTTTAGAATTGTGAGTAGTACTGCTACCAATCCACAATGGGGCCGTGTTGTGGAATATGGCTCGTTCTTTCTCACAGAGGCTTATGTCCCAGCAGTGGGACCGTTTATCTATATCTAACCTTTTTCCATTATAAACGGAAATTATATCAAGTTTATTCTTTCAATTTTAATAAAAGAATTGAACGACAGCAAATCAACCGCAAAAAAATTAAAAGACATATATCCAAAGTCACAGACTTCCGAAATTAAAGTTATTTTTCACTTTGTAGTGTTTTCCGGAAGTCGTTTTTTTTTTGTCGGAAAAAGTATTTATAGTTTTCCCTTTTGTTAGTTTGTAGCCGATTTTTGGTACCGGTTGTCATTTACGGATCTTTGACAGTTGTTACATCGTCAGTAGCCCGAAAGTCTGACAATCAGTCTTACCAAAGGGTATGGTATTACCCAGTAACTGGGTTGTGGAGATTAGATGGGCAGTCTACCATGTAAAATATTGATATTCAGCTGCATCCGGTGAGACTGGAAGCCGACCCAAACATAGTTGGGTTAAATGCTTAGGAACGTAATAAACTCAATGAATGTTGTTGAACTGTCAGAATTACAGGTAGGTATTCCTACTGTTAGTGTTAGCAATTACCCCACAGCAGACTTATCATGATGCTTTATATTTCTACGAAGAATAGACAGTGCTTTTTCAATACAAAGTGACATTTCGTTTCTCTATTTTTGACATCGCACCGTAAGGATATCCTTCTACGGTCTGTCATTAATTTTGTCTTTCGTTTCTAACGATCTTTGTCTAGGTCCTTATAAATGTAAACTATTTCAGAAGAATATTTCTTGCCAAACTGCCAAAATCACATTGACAACAAACTTTTTACTCAACGGCCACAAAGTATATACGATTTTATCTACAAAATCATGATTCGTTTAGAACGCATAACTGTGATAATGAATTTAAAATCTTCAGACAGCTATCTTCTCCTGTTGTCCTACATCATTTAGTTTATAGTCATGTCTATTTTTCCGTCGACAAATCGGTGTTCGGGCTATGCCTGCAAGAGTCTAGATTTGTGGTTAGTGGAAATAGGTTCGCCCCTATTACACATGGGACATGGGACTAAACAAAGTCAAAGACACCCAAAGGGCAATGGAGAGGGCTACGCTCGGAGTTTCCCTACGTGATCGAATCAGGGATGAAGAGACCCGCAGGAGAACCAAGGCAACCGACAAAGCCCGAAGAATTGCCAAACTTAAGTGCCAGTGGGCAGGACACATTGCTCGCAGAACAGATGGTCGATGGGGCTGAAAGGTTTTGGAGTAGCTACCGCGTACCGGAAGACGTAGTAGAGTGGGAAGGCCTCTCACAAGGTGAACCGATAACCTTGTGAAGACCGCGGGAGTCCGCTGGATGTGGGAAGCACAAGACCGGTCGAAGTGGAGGAGCCTGGGGGAGGCCTATGTCCAGCAGTGGACGTCTTTCGGCTGAAATGATGATGATGATGAAACAAACTATCAATAATATGCTGGCCATGCTATAGAATCCATGTTGTTTTTGTTGTGGGAAGTATATTGCCACCATTTTAACGTTCGGCCTTGGTTCGCCCATTCTTGTCCATTGTCAAATGCTACTAATACTTTGTTATTTAGTTTTTGCGACAAACATCATTGTACGGTCAGATTGTAAATCTGTTAGGTACTTAGTTAATGTTTTTGCTGCTATAAATTAGCGAAAATCCTGTTAAAACGGTATTTAAGGTCTTCAATTTTATTTGAAACTAGCTTTTGCCAGCGGCTTCGCCCCCGTTATAATTATACACCTGACCCTTCCTCATGAATCACTCTGTCTATTGGTGTAAACCGCATGAAAATCCGTTCAGTATTTTTTGAGTTTATCGCGAACAGACATACAGACAGACGCAGTGGAGGACTTTGTTCTATAATATGTAGTGATTGGCAGTGACTTCGGTTTCTCTTTAAATAAAATTTATATTCTATGACACTCGTCAATACTGTAATGAAACTTTCCAAAATTTAAAGAATTTTCGGAATCAAATCTGTAGGTCCGAAGATTACCAATTAGATACAAACTCACCTTTTTCGATTTTAATTAGTATACATTAATCAATGGCATTTTGCATTACCTACAAATAACTAGGTACTGAAAATATTTATACTTAAATACGTTTTGCCTATTATCATCCAAACTAGAACCATAAACAATTTAAACATGGAGATCAAACTAGAACCATAAACAATTTAAACATGGAAATCTTAAAAAAACGAAAAACAATAATTATTTTTCTTTAACGACCGGCCAGCATCGGCATTGGTTTATGCGTATAATGCATTGTAAGGCATAGTACACACAATCTGGGTCTAGGTCATCGCTCAGTATTCGCTAATAGAAGATGTAAGGTGCTAACGTGAAATATAAATACTAAGGCCAGTTGTACATGCATGATTTGAATGGCATTTTCGTTTACTTGTGTGAATTGGTTGAATGTTTTATTGACACGTTATTAGACGTTTTACGGCTTTTGATTCAAAGATGGCGGATGAGTTAGCTATAGAAAATATAAGACAATCGATCTACATTGACCTGACTGAAATGTCATAAAATCTTTGCCAGCGTTAGATTTTATCTTATTTGGAGAAAGTATAGTTTCACAGCCTGCAATTGTACTATTTGACATAATGTCACGTATAAAACGAAAGAAGGTGCCTATGCCTAGCACCTGTATTAAAATCGTTCCCATTCGGGGGTCAAATTGTTTTACTCTACTCTATTAAGAACGCAAATGTTCTCTACTTGGCATGAGCTATAAGTGGCATCAATTATATATGACAGTTGTAAGTTATGAATAAATAAATAAAAAAAATGCGATTCCAATAAGCCAAGTAGTTTTGCCCGAAAACAGCTTTGTACAACACCAAATTACAAAAGACATCGACTTATAAGTGTGTGGACTTGATGACTATTTGCCATATCAACGTCCCTGAACTTCATTTTTAGGATTTTTCCGTTGCTAACGACCAGAAATATTAAATTAAAGCTACTGTAGGTCATAAGCTTCGGTCAATGACTGGCAGTTAAAGGTTCGCGTGATTCTAAACCGTTGAACCATAGGCAACCGGCAAACACATTTCTAATTCAAAGGTAAAGTTTGCCAGAATGTCAGAAATAGGATTCATATTTCAGCATTTTGTTTATAAAAGTGAGATTTCTTTATCGATAGAAAGAAGGAAAGGTTTTGTGTTGCAGTAAAAAGGGACATACCACATCCAGATGTTGGCGACGAAAACGACACACTGCGTCGACCTTAAATATATTGGCATAAAGACAGGAGGGCGAGGTCAAATTACTATTCACCATTGCTGGACAGACTTATCATTGCATTAGTCTTCCATTTCCGATTGTAGTCAGATTATCAAAATTCAGAAGCATGAGAGTTTGACAACAGGTCTAGCCGCAAGTAATAGTCAAACAGAAGGTTTGTGTTTAAATTTTGTTACTGATATGATGATATCCAACTATATCCAGTTACGCTACAAGACAAGATCGATGATGATGATTATGATGCAGTAGTTATTTCATCAGTTCAACACAATCATCACAAACTGAATCGACGAACACCCTCGTTATATGATAAAGGGCTTATCACAATTTCCGGAACCATTCAACCCACAGGATTACTAATATTCCTATTCAGAAAAAAAGCGGCTTATCACAATTTCCAGAACTATTCAACCCACAGGATTACTAATACTTCCGATTCGGAAAAACCCTGTTACTCATCACAAGGCAGAACTTTCTGTACAATAATATGACCCATCGGCTAATGAGGTTCTAGTCACATTTTGTCTGTCCATTGTTTCACCAGCAGTTGTAGTTTTAGAAGATAAATATTAATAAAATCTTTGTTGAAACTAAAACCTTTGACATTGCTTTAGAAGCCTTGGAGTCTGGGATACATTCATTTAATTTAAGTAAAGGTCACGAAAGTAGGGTAAACTATAAGCTCCAGAAGTTTGTTCTAAAAGATAGATAGCTTTTGATGATGATGATGATAAATCAGATGGCAATAAAAATCGACATCATCATTTAAGCCGAGACGTCAATCCAGCTTGGAGGAGCCCAATCTCCGCCACTTCGACCGGTTCTGTGTTTCCAGCATCCAGCGGACTCATAAAGAAAGCTAGGAACAAAGAAGTAGAGTACCTTGACAGGACCAATGGACGCAATTATCATCTCATTGAGTCCAAATTAGAAGGCAGCCTAACGATAATTAACTTTGCACGACTCAACTAAATCAATTAGTCAAAGACTTTGACAGTCGCATGTGTGTACTAAAGCAGTAGCTAAATCTAAACGCAATGACAGTGAGAAAAAAAAATAACAATGCAAAAATTGCGTTCAGGGATGTTTAAATTTG
Organism: Polymixis flavicincta; assembly: GCA_949987655.1. NCBI lineage: Eukaryota > Metazoa > Arthropoda > Insecta > Lepidoptera > Noctuidae > Polymixis > Polymixis flavicincta. Next base: position 9,507,360 of record OX465198.1, on the reverse strand, counting down.
GAATAGTTCTTTTTTTGTTTGTTGCCTGTATTTTTTTGTATGTTTTATGTGTAATTAAAGTCTTTAATTAGCAAATTCCTACACAATTTACAGACATTAATGGACTTCTTTGTCCTGATTGTGTTCCATAGATTTGTATTGGCGTATAATACGGCCCATGAATCTTCGCATAAATAAGCTCTCCGAACTTTCGCGCATGTCTTCTCACTCACACTCGCCTCCTGCCACCAAAAACTTGTTATTGCGCAGTCTTCTACGCAAAGTCGGCGGGCCATAATCGCAGGTACCTACTGTAGGTGATCTACTACCAATGCTTGTTTCTTTTTCTTCTCTATTTAAAAGGCTTTTAACATAGGTAACCTAGCTCTGGAGTCAGGGTTTAATAAAACCTTTTTGTAAACCAGTTTATGCCAGTAAATAAATAATTTTATATGCATTTTATACTAAGGCCAGCAGTAGGATAGGAGCATGAAGGTTAGGAAGACACTGGCGCAGCGACTCAAATATAACTTTTATTGAAACTTAATGGAAATTGTTCTATAGACCAGAATCCCGTCGCACCTTTCTTTGGGAGTCTTCCAACGAACCGAATGGGCGTCTACGTGCGGAAAAGGGAGTCCTATTATCATTGGGAGCCCTCACAGATTGATAAAATAGCTTAGTATGGACTTATGGAGTGTAGATGTTAAGAGCTTGTTGGGTAAAAAAAACCTTTTTTTATTTAAACTTTTGTGGCGACAAAATTCAATTTAGATTCAGATTAATATTCAGATTATTTATTTGTAAAAATAGGTTACAGATACATAAGTGTGTGAGATGTTACAGTTTAGGTAATGTAGTTTTCTTAACTGTTTGGCACCTGTATTTTAATATCCCACAGTTTAAGCAATATGAAAAAGTAAGTAGTAGTACTAGTATAAAAAGTACTGTACGAAGTGTTTTGAAGAGATTTTCTTAACAACACCCATTGTTTATGTTTAATTTCACTAAGATACCGACAAATTAGGTTCTGGTTTCTCACAAAATTATTAAAATTGTATGTTGTTGAGAATTAATAATTCTGCAACTACCTAATTGTTTTATAGTTTATGAGTAATTTAGTTTTACTGCAAATTGCAACAAATTGCTTGGGAATATCTTAATAAGTAAGTAGGTAATACGAAATTTTAATGAAGGCTACTTCTTTTCATTTAGAATTACATATTATTATTTTCCTCTCAAGAACTTTTCAACCGGTGTGACCTCATCCTTATAAATGGAATGTCGTCTGTTTGTACCAAAATATCCATGGACAATATTTTTTTTAATATCTACATTGGCAAAGGCGTCTTTGCCCAGAAAAGAGAGTGTCGGCTATCTAAAAAAATACTTCAATAGTATTTTTGAATTTTTGTAAAACTTCAACACTCTATCAAAAGTAGTGCCTACAGTACTCATTGGTTTCAAATTACTTAAAAGTCAATAACATAAATTTTTAGTGTCAATAGAAATATTAAATAATTAGGTACCTAGTAAGTTTTTAAATACTAGATCATAACACGGCAAAAAGGTCACGTAAAACAAGATGGCGGACGGAATGGCGCGAAAATGGCAATCGTTTGAGGTTAAAAGTGAAAGAGATCACGCCCTCTATTGTTACCATGAGAATTTGTCAGACATTCTTGATATTGTAGTGCTAGAAAAAAGGTTATGATCTGAAGCAGGTTGTAGAGTAAAATACACTAACTCATGATCACACAATGATCTCGAAATGAGTTGCCAAAAGTGCCAATACCTACCTAGCATTTTTTTTTGTGGTTCGGAAATCATCAAATGACTTCTCCCGCTCTAGGTGGTGCAGGAGGGCGTGTCAGATTTTAGTTCTAAAACCCACCCGTGTTCCTTCAGTTGCCTGTGTGCCAGGGGCAGATGGACTCACTTCACCTTTCACGCTGAGATTTTGATAGAATAGATATATCTGCTGGTTGATTGCCTCGTTGGTCTACTGGTTGCAAGTGCTACTGCTGAGCACGAGTTCCTGTATCGATTTTCAGGTCGGTCCTCTGTTTAAATCCTATTTTTATAAAATAATGTAATTAATTGGTAAAGTTGTGTTATGTCTATCGCGGTCATAAAAAACTATAATCACGCAAAAACTATCAGGCGTATTTCCATGAAACTTTCACCATCTAATGGACAATTTAATCACCCAAATTTTAGTATACGGCTTTTCTTTGAATTGTGTTTGATAAATCAATAAGGGTTGTTTTTCGAAAACCTTAATGCGCGTTGAGGCGGGGTCTCTTGCGGGCGACGGGCGACAGTGCATCGCTGTAGGTCGCTGTCATTTAGTGTCGCCTTAAAAGTATTGTAGCATTTGTAGCTCATTTGACAAGGTGTAAAAAATATTTACAATTTTCTAAAGAGAAATGGACTCGTCTTGTATTACTTTTAATGAAAGTAACGAATCACTTTAAACGTTAAGTATTAATATCCAGTATCCAATTCTAAACGGCTGAATAAGCAAAAGTATCTAGTTTTCACTTACATTGCACTTTCAACCTTAAACATTTCAGTCATAAAGTTGCAATTTCACTGCGCTTTTTGTTAAAGAGATAATATTTTGAGTACTGGAATTTTAACAGTATAGTCTAGGAGATAGGGTCTAAAATAGATTATGTAAGGAGTGTAGATTCAGTACTTCAAACAAATTTTGTTAGTAATCGCTTTAGTGTTGGATTACTTTTAAGCTGTTGGTTTTAGTTCATTGTTGCAGAAATGGGGGTAGACTAGACATACATTCAAAGTACATATTGGCTTACATTTTATGCATTACAAATTGAGTCGTATTCCATTGAAATAAGATTTAATTTTATTTGGCTCCATCGGCGGTAGGTATGGCAAAATATATGACATCAGGCGACTAAGGGACTTACTAGAGAATGGGCAGCAGCGTTCTTTATGCATTTTACCACCATACTGCGATCGCCAACCCGCCTGCCAAGCGTGGCGATCATGGCTAAACCCTGGTTTTGGGGGAGGCTTATGTCCAGCAGTGGACGTCTTTCGGCTGAAATGATGATGATGAAAAGTTACTGAAATCGATTCAGTTGTCAATTACGAACAAACTACTTTCAGCAGGCTTAGCACGAGCACCGATTTGTCGACGGAAGAATAGACATGATTATTAAACTATATGATGTACAATAGGAGAATAGCTATGTTTCTCTATTAATTATCACAGTTATGCGTTCTAAGTGATGTCTTAGTCCCGACTAAGGCACTTACTAGAGAATGGGAAGCAGAGCAGCGTTCTCTATGCGTTTTACCACCATACTGCGATCGCCAACCCGCCTGCCAAGCGTGGCCATTATGGCAAAACCCCCCCATTCTGGGGGAGGCCTATGTCCAGCAGTGGACGTCTTGCGGCTGAAATGATGATGATGCGTTCTAAACGAATCATGATTTTGTAGATAATCGTACATACTTTGTGGCCGTCGAGTAGAAAGTTTGTTGTCAGTGTTATTTTGACAGTTTGGTAAGAAATATTCTTCTGAAATAGCCGTATACATGTAAAAGGACCTAGACAAAGATCTTTAGAAACGAAAGACAAAATTACAGATTGTGGCTATCTACGGTGCGGTGTCAAAAATGGAGCAACGAAATGTCACTTTGTTTTGAAAAAGCACTGTCTATTCTTCGTAGAAATATAAAGCGTCAAGCTAAGTCTGCAGGACTGGCGTTTATTCTGTGAAACCTTGATTACTCACATCGCCGAAGGTTTAGGCAGAGGTGTTTAGATACACTCTCTTCACAGACCATAATATGGCCGCCTGTGCTATGATTTCGTTAGTTTTGTAATAGAGCCAATAGAAGGCTAGCTGTGCGACACCGAGCTGCAATCCTTACTGAAAAATATAATAGGGTATTTTCCAATTTTTGAAAAACTATTCTAATTTGAAGATTGGTACGAAATACGTAACAGAAAAATAAAAGTAAATTGATTTATATAAATTTTATTAATTAAAAACGATTTAAACCAAATTTATTATTCGTTGTTTTGAATTTACCGCCAAAACGCTCCCTGTGATGACTTTTTATCACGTGACGTCAACTTTGTGTCTACTAACGTAGTTAGTAACTAAACAAGTGAATGTCGAGTTTATAATTACCAAGATTTTGAATAGATATAAAGTGATATTACTGGTGTGCGGTGCCCTGTGCACAAATACTTCTAAAACTGCGTCAAACTAAGTATTTGTATAGGTGCCGTTTACACAAAGCTGACGTCACGATGTCACGTGATAAACAGTCATCGTAAGGAGCGATTTGGTGGTAAATTCAAAACAACGAAAAATAAATTTGATAATAATCGTTTTTCACTGAGAAAATTGAAATAAATAAATTTATTTTCATTACTAGCTGTGCCCGCGACTTCGTTCGCGTGCATGTCGGAAAACAATAATGTGTCGCTTTGACGGTGTAGGTACCACTCCTGCGATCTTCCGATCTATCCTGGTAGGAATCTACCACAGCTTTCGAATGCAGTCCAGAGCCTAGAGACAAAACACATTACTCTTGGCGTTCACGCTAAACGGTACGCCAAAATGTATGGGAATGACATTACCTGCGGAAAGGACACGGTAATGTCATTCCCATATATTCTGGCGTAGAGTTTAGCGTGAACGTTAACAGAAAGGTGTTTTGTCTAGGCCTGCAGGCGTCTTTAGGGGTTATAATGATATTGCGACGAAGTCTCACTCAGATTTTTAAGAATAAATATAGATCAAAGCGCCTGGTCGAGGCTCATTTTATAATAAATGTGCACCTGCCGTAGGTACAGTAAAAGCTCTTTATTCGCGAGGTATACGTTCCGTAAAATACCTACCGCGAATACAGAAACCGTGACTATGGAATGGTAATTTATATGGGATTATAGGGGATACGTTCCTAAGTGACAAAAAAAAAAAACAATTTAATTGAAGTTTTTGACCATATTGATTAATTGTATGAGCGTGATATGGATGCAAGCGACTCTCCAAGGCGTAAACGATCAAGCATTTCTATGCGTTAAACAGATTTTTTCGCGTCGAAAATCGGTTTTAAGTAAAAAAAAAATTTCAACATTTTGCAATAAATGGAAAGATGAAACAATAGGTAAAACACGCAAAGCGGCTCGTACCAAAGGATGGAATGTCTATTAAGTCGCAGCATTTATAAATGTGGGGGAGGCCTATGTCCAGCAGTGGACGTCTTTCAGCTGAAATGATGATGATGATGATATATAAATATACTTTATGGTGATGAGGTTGGTTTCATTAAGTTTGTTTACATTCTCAAAAAAATACCAACCGACTTCCAAAAAACACTACAAAGTGCAAAATAACTTTAATTTCGGAAGTCGGTGACGTTGGATCTGTATTTTAATTATTTGTCACCGCCTTCCGAAATTAAAGTTATTTTGCACTTTGTAGTGTTTTTTGGAAGTCGGTAGGTATTTTTTTGAAAAAAGTTTTTATTTTTCACTTTTTTGTTACCTACCATACACCAATTCGAAATTTCATCATCCTTTGGGTCAAAACAATGCATACTTATTTATGTGATAGCAACATTCGCGGTTGATTTGCTGTAATTTTTTGAAGAGTTCCGTTGTCTGTTTCCGAAACGCATCATCAGATCTATATGCAGGGCCCAATCTAAGGGGGGGCAAGCCGGGCAAATGCTCAGAGCGGCAAAAATGAGCGCCGGCAAAATGTATACTTACAAACATACCTACTCTCATGAATTTTTGTATACTTGTTCAGAAGCCGTAGTAGACTAACGTATGTGAATATTATATAGTTAAAAGAATATCACATAATTATGGTCATACCATCTTTGATGGTGTTAGTGCAAAGGGCGGCGAATGTTATTTTTGCCCGGAGCGGCTAAATAGCTAGATCGGGCCCTGTCTATATGAAATTTCAATGGGACCATTTCGGAGTAAACCCCTTTCGAAAAAAAAAAGAATTTTGCAAATCCGTCTATATACGACGGAGTTATGCCTGAACATACATTAAAAATATAAACATGTCGAATTGATAACCTCCTTCTTTTTGAAGTCGGTTAAAAATACCGACCGCGGCGAAGGCAGCTATTGTAGATGTCAAAGGCCGAACCAATACAGCGGCGATATCATTTGACAATGTACTTTAGGCGAAGTTGTAATAAGGTCTATTTCACTTTTTTATAGTCCATCTGACGACGCGTTTACAAAGGATATTGGGTTGGATACCTATTGGAATCCTTTTTGTTTTTTGTTAATATGTATGTACCGATGTACCGATTAGACCCGCAAATAAATAAATCTTTAGCCGCGGATATAGGAATTGGGTCGCATTTTTTTAATCCGCGAATAGTGAAAACGCGAATGAAGGAAGCACGAATAAGGAGCTTTTACTGTACTTACTCAATAAATCGACTGCGCGTCTGGTTGAGTGTGCTGAAGCATTATTCCACGCGGGGGCGGGCGCCTATCTCGGCCCGTACAGGCGCGTGTCTTTTAGCTTTGTTTATCAAACGTTGACCACTGAATAAAACCACAGCAGTGGGAATGCTCTGCACGGACTGCGATAGGCCTCGACAGGTAGCAGTGCAGTAACACCTGACGCCACCTGTCAGGTAACGGCCCGTGGGACCATGGCGTTATCACGATGAGGAAAGATCACGCTGTAAAGGTGGATACTGACCGGCGTCACGGGTCAAAATGCACCTAATATGTTACCAAGCAAGTATTCGTGCAGTCAGTGGTACCTACGGCAAAACATGCGAGCGAGCAACACTGATTTTAGCACACGGCGTAAAGACATGCTCGCTGCGAATGTTACCATTACCTACGCCCCGTAACGTCGGTCATTATCCACATTAAAAGTGCTGTTGAAAAAAAAACCAAACCAGGCAAAAAAAACTATTTAATTGTATAGCACGGGTTTTCTATGAACATAGTAAGTACGATGTTGATGCTACGTAGTGCCATACCGCGCGCGCCCCCACCTCTCTCCCCGCTGCTGACGCAGGCAGCAGGAAGAGAGAGAGCCCGATCCCGAGGATAATGGACGTAACAGAGCGATCCTCCGCGACTCTCAGTTGCGATGCCTTTTTATTGTAAATTGTAATCAAAAATGTTTCAGTGTTTCTTTTGTTCAGCCATACATTTATTTGTAGACCAATAAATAATTATATTTAAAAGAAGCGACTTTAAAATTGTCAATATTTTACTATTGTGATTTCTATTGTTCCTGTGTAGGTAATGTATCCTTTGTTGGAGATGCCAAATGGATAAATAAATACATTTTTAAACTTGTTTTAACTAAGAAAATGCTTCTCTGTAAGCGATGTTGCTCGGAAGAGCATCGACATAACTACAGTTGCCCGTGTGAAAACCTATCTATTTACTCAAATCCACCAGTAGTTATGGTCGCAATTTTGGATTTTTTTTCCTGACTTTCACCATCCGACCTCGCTTGAACCCCTCCCCACCTCGAAAACTAACATCACGAAAATTAGCACATAAGTATTTACAACTCTTTACTCCCAAAACTCCCATTATTTGAATCGAGTAATGCTGTAAACACGCATTTAAATTTAACATTATCAAATTTCGCGCGAAATCAAGTTGTTGTCTTTGCATGTTTGCTATTCAAACCTAGATGGCGTTACTGACGCTAGAGATTAAGAATTTCTATGGAGATGTTCCTCTAGCCGCTCTAATTTTGCTATATTATGCTAGATGGCGCTACTAAGACTTTTATCACAATTAAAAATGAGATTTCTTCCCCTCTATTTGTATTAATTTGATTGATAAAACTAATAAATATTTATCTAACATTGCATTCTAGGTATATGACTCAGAACACCACGTCAGTTAATATTAACACAACTTTTTATTTGAAATTCTTTTAGCTTTTTGATTCGTGGGAATCAACCACCAACGGAAAGCGATTTTAGTAATCAGTATCATTACTTTTTGAAATAACACAGACACAGTAAGTAACTTAAATGAGAATGACGTGTTAATAATAAGTATTCGTTAGTACCGTTTCACGCCAATAGATGTCGCTAAGTGTTTCAACATTACGTAAATAAATTCTTCTTGAACACTTTAAATTATTTAGAAAGGTTGACCGAAGCGATTGCGATGAAACAAAGACTAATATAAACTCTGAGTTATAAACAATATTTGAGTATGAAAGATAACCATATTAGTTTCGTTCTTTTGACGTGATACTTGATCTATTCAACATAGAAACTGAAAAACCGAGCTACAGACAAAAATGTTGATAAGGGTTAAAATGTCATCTGTTGATTATCCCTTACCACCCCAAGCAATTATTTTCGAAATATTTTAAATGTACAGAAAAAGTTCCTTTACAGATTTATTATATGTATAGAAGAAGATATAGATATAGATATAGATTATGTTAAATATATCGTCACAATATTCAAAAAAAAAAAATTGTTTATCAAATTGGAAAATACATAGGGTATTTGACAGCTAACTTTCAAAAGTCGTATACTTAGTCCAAGAGACGTACTTCAAAAATAGATAAGAATCTAAATAAAGACTCATTTCAAAACAAGTACTTTATGCAATGTTTTTGTCTTGGCTTTTTGCTGACATCATTATAATTATATAGTGTCTGAAACTACGCGAAGAATAATTTCAGTTATCAACTATACGTAGGTACCTACTTACTAGGTTTTCCCGGTCAAGTGCGTTCAAAGATAGATAGCAATCTGTTTCTGTGCAGTTTTTGCAATTTCAACTTAGAGTTTGTTATTTTTGGAACGGAAAAATAACTCACAAAATAAATAAAACATGCATATAAAAAAAGATAGATGCTTCAACAAATTATGTCTTTTTCCTAACGAAACACAATAGCAGTTAGAGAGAGAAGAAGCAGCCCAAAGCGTATTGATGGCAATAGGTTCGCCCCCTATTACGTGTGATTTAAGCTAATCTGGCGAAAGGTGGGTCTGCCCAACACTTCAGGGAATACAAAAAAAAAAAAATTAAGAATTAAAAACCCCAAGAAATGCTGAAAACATTGTGCTATTTTATAAGTTGGCAGTAAGATTGTTTATACTCAATTAGGCGTGATTTCGCTCAAATAATTACTTAATTAGTCATTGTTTTCTAGATATTTTTCTGTGTCAGCCTCAATGTGACTTTAATAGCAGCCACGGTGAAGGAAAAATTGTAAGGAAACTTAAGACTTAACGGTCTGAAATAATTAACCTAAAACTATGACAATTACTTGAAAAACCAATGTCATCCGTTCGTAGTCGTACATATCTATAATGTTCCCACTGATGGGATTCAAGCATATTAAATTGACATTAAGTGACACAGAAAAGATCAGATTTTTTTTTTAGTTCTCTGATCTACTTTACTCAATCACTCAAAAACGGCTTAACGGATTTGGATGAAATTTGGCACACAGGTTTATAACCTGAATTAACACACATACAGATATTTTTTATCCCGGTAGTACGTTTTCGTGGGATACTACCTCTACGCAGGCCTCTGGCAATAGCTTTTTTTTTTTTTTTGGGTGGGAAATCATCAAATAACTTCTCCCGCTCTGGGTGGAGCAGGAGGGCGTGTCAGACTTCTACTGACTAAAACCCACCCGTGTTCCTTCAGTAGCCCGTATGCCAGGGGCTGTGGTATCTTTTTCAAACAAACCCGCACCCCTGACAGAGTGTGCCTACAAGTAAATATAATTTAAGTGTACACATCGCCAACGACATCTTGTTAAAACTGAAAGCAGCCTCCAACAAAGTCTAAAACGATGCTTATCATACTATTTCTTAAAACAAGTCTTATATTCGCAACACGCCTAGCATAAACATGGCGGGGCCAGGCAAATGACACGGAGCCAGAATAGAAATTGTATTTAACGTAATGCTCGACCAACTTTCTTTCTAGGGACATACGGACAGACAACTGGGTCGATGATGTGTTTAAATATATACGTAACTCCTCGACTATGTTGTGACGTAAGGAATTTAGTGTTTGAAAAAAGAACTAAATGTGAAACATAATAATGTTTGAATACTATTATAATATACCTATTGTGGTGCAGTCGCTCCATGTCAAATACTGGTATTCAGATGCATCGGGTTAAACTGGAAGCCGACCCCAACATATTTGGGAAAAGGCTAGGCAGATGATGATGATGATGATGTGGTGCATCCGTTTAGACTGGAAGCCAACCCCAAAACTTGCGAAAAAGGTTTAAAAAAAAGCAGGGGCTTACTATTAGAAAATGGCGCCTAGGGCACGCATCACATTTGCGCCCCTTCGTAAATTATTTTCTCGGCCTACACTGAGCACAGCTTGGTCGCAAAACCAATTACAGCCTTCAATGACGAAGGGATTAATTTCAATTTGCTTAAAATCGCTGGCAATGCTGCAATGTTAAGAGAATTTGAATAGAAATAGGCAGATTTGGAAATACGCTTACATCCCCATACTATACTTGAATATATTCAGGCAGCTTTTCAGATTTCTTTGATATACATAGGTACCTAATAGTATGAATTGGTTTAATGATGTGTTTTTTTTAAATTAAATATTTGGCGTGTGGGTGCCTGAGGATGGACGGCGCCGCCGAGGCCGGCCCAAGAAAAGGTGACGTGACGACCTAGACGCGTATTGCAAGGGCTGGATTGAGGAGGCCCTGGAAAAGGATGCCTGGAAGGAAATGGGGGAGGCCTTTGCTCAGCAGTGGGACAGTGTAGGCTAAATAAAAAAAAATTGGCGACTTTTTGCGCCCCCCTGCGATAGGCACCCAGAGCTCTTGCCCTGCCTGCCCCACCCTAGTTACGCCCCTGGACAGAAGATGACCTTTATAAAAATGTGTATCGTGTCAGAAACCACGTTAAGCCGTCAGTCCCGGCTATCATTTGGGTCTTTGACAGGCGTTACGGTTTTCTAACCGTAACCGTAACCAAAAAGTCTGACCGTGTTACCTAGTGACTGGTTTGCAAATTTCAGATATAGGCAGTCGCTCCATGTAAAACACAGGTATTCAGCTGAATCCGGTTAGACTGGAAGCCGACCACAGTTCGGTAAAAGCTAGGAAGATTGAGAATTCATCAACAAATCTTTTACTAATAGATTAACTATCTATTTCTTCCTGTCGTGCAGTACCGCCGATTATAGTAAATTGCATGAATGCACCTCTATTGCAGTGTTGACAAGCAATTGACTTTGCTAACGTGATGATAGGACCACTAAATGGACAAGATTGGCCCACTGTGTGGGGTGATGGCCTATAATGGGCCATTTTAGCGGTGTTTTAATATGTCCTTCGCATAAATTTCGGCTGCATCCTGGATTGTGAAGGCAGTGTGGTGGCCCAATGCTATAGGGCGCCACTTACGTGTTGCAGGTCGTAGGTTCGAATTTGAACCTAAACAGGGGCTTTGCTTTGTGTAAATAATAAATAATTTCATCACCACTGCTCTCAAAACGGTGAAAGAAAACATGGTGAGGATAACAGCATTTCTTGGAACGAAAAATTCGACGACATGTGACATCTACCAACCCGGTGGTTTAAGGCCCATTCTCTCTCACAGAGATGACGCCTTTGTCCCAGCAGTGGGAACATTATAGTCTGTTTATGCCTGGAGAGTGGAGAAGAATATGAAGTTCGGGCAATTCCTGTCACATAATATTGATGTTTTTGTAACACATTGTTTTGTAAACAAACAAAAATATTTCTTTGCATAACTCGATGACATTACAACATCAACAACATAATTTACAATGTTATTCTTTAGTCATACCGAATGAAACAATTTCGGTGTCTGTAATCGATTAAAGGTTGAATGAATGTGTCATACCCATGCAAGATGTTGGTGGACATTTAAAAAAAGTGTAACGCGTTCGATTTTCAATTTGGGCGAGTAGTGGTTCGCGCAATTTTTAAATTCATATAATGTTGGACGATTATATCTTTATGTAGAACAGTTATATGATTAGGTATAGTCCGGTACTTATTATAGTTTAATTATTATTTTTTAATGCTGGGGTGGATTAGGTGTTATCCAATCGGATTGGCTCAAATCGAATTTAATCGAAATGTTAAAATAACCCCGACTTCCAAAAAAAATACTATTATGTGAAAAATAACTTTTCATTTCGGAAGTGTCTTTGGTTTTGTGTTTAATTTTTTGATATTACTTCGTACACCAAACATATCCTGACACATATCCTATGCCTTAAAAACTAATTTACGAAATCGATCAACAATTGCCGGAGATTTGGCGGAACATACCCCTTCTTTCTTGAAGTCAGTTAAAAAAAGAGGTTCTAAAATAGGTTTTGGCTAGGGCTAAAATAATACTAAAAGAAAAATAAGTAAGTAGTTTTTAACAAAAAAGGTTATGTACGGTACGTAACCTAGTCGTAATTAAGGGTTAATAAAAGTTACCTTCAAATATCCTTTGTCACAGGTCAATGTAGAACAAGAAATTACCTGAAAATAAACAGAAAATATTCATTAAAATATAGATAAAATAAAAACCATTACCTACCTTAGTAGGTAGAATTGAGCACATGGACATTTATTTTCAGACAATTTTTTCAATGTCATCTTGGAATGAACGGAATGAAGTACAGACGCCAGCACATCAAGCTACTCCAATCTGTCAAATGTATTTGATAGATTTTCAACTTTATACCGTAAGCATGAGGTTCATGTTCAATTGGGAAAATTTTACAGTTTCGGGTAGGTTGACCTGCTGGCGTCTGTACCTACATTAAAAAAATCCTTACTAATAATATAAACGCGAAAGTTTGGATCTATGGATGTTTGTTACTCTTTCACGCAAAAACTACTGAATGGATTTGGATGAAATTTGGCACACAGATAGATAACCTAATTTAACACATCATCATCTGCCTAGCCTTTTCCCGGGCTGGGGTCGGCTTCCAGTCTAACCGGATGCAGCTGAATACCAATATTTTACACGGAGCGACTGCCTATCTGACCTCCACAACCCAGTTACTGGGTAAAACGATACCCCTTGGTAAGACTGGTTGTCAGACTTTCGCGCTTCTGACGACCCGTAACGACTGTCAAAGATCCACAAATGACAGCCGGGACCAACGGCTTAACGTGCTTTCCGAGGCACGGAGAGGTCTTGGTATGTAAAGATGGTCACCCATCCACGGATCAACCGCGGCAAGCGTAGCTTAACCTGATCGATCGACCCGCGCAGCTATTGTTACTTAGTCACATTAACACATAGGATACTTTTTATCCCGGTAATATGTTCCCGCGGGATAATTTCTGACTCACACGCGGGCGAAGCCGCGGGCGGAAGCTAGTAATCTTATATTTTGCAGCTGTGCACACTATTACCTACCAACTGGCAATGTCACCAGAGACAACTGTCAGATAGTTCTCAATGTCAGAAGTCAACTGTCAAATTCACCTCTTGGTTTGACATTGGTGGTTCTATGGTCAATCTATGGTATTTTTTACGAAATAATTAAGGTTGATGTTGAACAGTACTAACTTTTTTATGAATCAAAGCGTTGCATGTTACAAGTAACAATAATATTCTAATACTTTTCATCAGCTAATTCATATAATACTCGATAATTTACGGATTAAAATTCAAACGCACGCACTGCCAGCTGTTTCTTCCTTCTTCGTAATACTTCGGTGTAAAGATATTACGCATTAACAGTTAATGCTATAAATCACTTAGTTGTAAATACGCATTTTACGCGCGTAAAATTAAGCGTAATTTCCTTATTTAGGACAGATACCGTATACCGTCTTATTATGGCGTTTCGTATTATCCAGTAACTGGGTTGAGGATAGGTGAGATAGGCAGTCGCTTCATGTAAAATACTGGTGTTCAGCTGCATCCGGTTGGACTGGAACCCGGCTGCAATATAGTTTGGAAAAGGCTAGGCAGATCAAACTAGTCTTGCTCTTCGGTTCTCTTAAAAATAGACAATGGTCATGATTCTGCTGCACCAACAAAACTTAATTTAGACTATTTCACTATCTTTTTTCTTCTAATGAATCAAGAAAGTGACGGCAATAAATTAGAGCTGTCAAATTTAGTTGAACTAAGATTTTCTTCGACACAACTACGACGAACTAAATTCATCATGCTTAAAATCACGCCAAATTCAAAGCAATCGACACGTTATTTGGTTTGACAGTTCTAAAGCGTCACTTGTCATTTTCTTTTGCGGTCTGTCAGTATTGTCAGCAAGAGATAGCAATACTTTGATTCTAGTTTAACCGGTAACGGCCGGGGCGGGCCGCGCGGCGGCCCGCCCTAGTAACTTCCGTAAAGCCCCAGCCGGGCCGCGCCGCGGCCCGCCCCGACTTCTTGCGGTTTTTCTCTAATCATTTAAAATTAGTAAGTTATTAGAAGTCTGTAAAAAAAAAAAATTGTGGCCAGATAAATATTCTCCTCAACCTACTAATTCTATACCAAAAATATTGTCTGGAATCATAAAAATAAAAAGCTGAAAGTGCCGCCATTACTGACACTTCAACACGTCAACGTTGTGATACGTGCTCCGTCTAATAAAATCATATTTAGTGAGTTTTTGGGTGATATACAACGGTAAGTGGATGAATGTTCATTTATTATTAGTTATTACATCGTTTTAGATAATATTTGCACTAAATAACATCATAAATACTTAATTTTTGGCCAAAGAAATTTTACGTAAAAATCGTTGGGCTCATGGCGTCATTACTATGATGAATTTTGACTGTTTTACAATGAATTGAGTGTATCTGTATGAATTGAGTTGCTCTAAATCTAATAATAACAATAGTTTTGATCATTCGATGTGTATTTTTCATACTATATTTTTTACATTTCAATGATTTCGGACTGTGACCCTCGGACCTTTGACAGTTATAGAGACAATAAACGAAGTTCGAAAAAAAAGTTGTCTTTTTGTTTGATAGGCCAAGATCCTCATCGCCAGTTCCGGGGTCCACTGCTGCTGCTGGTTCAGGCTCGCCGCGCGTCCTTATTCCGTAAGTCTTAAAACTTATATTCATTACTCTTATACCTTTTCTTCGTAATTTACTCGTATTTATTTTGACTATTTTAATTTTAGATGTGATGTCGTCATCAGGGCCCCAGTGGGTGACGACATCACGATGGAGCAGGACCACTTCTCTCTTGCTGACAAGTACCAGCTGTTCCAGCAAGAGGAAGTGGTCAAGGACGTGGCAGCAGCCGCAGCAGCAGCGTCGGCCACGACTCGGCGACGCGCGTCGTGGCGATGCAGCGCGTTGCGGTGGTGCAGTGTGGTGCGGCAGAATTGCTCAGTGTGGTCAAACTAGGGGGCGGAACGCCTAGTGGTGACCCCCAATTGGTAAGAGGTGAGAGATTGGGAGAACTCCATGTGGACGATGACAATGTGCCTGAGGATGTTCGGGAGAAGACCATGTATATTGTCAGAATGAGAGAAGCTAGGGTAGCGTTTTTGTAAGTTACGCATTGTATCATGAGTCCACATTATTTTTGTTGTCAGTTTTTTTATGTAAGCAACACCTCTGTTCTTTATATTGTTATCAAGATTTATAAAATAATGTGTATGAACTTGTATTACTTTTGAAATAAGCTGCACCTTTGTACTTTGTTTTTGTAGCCTATTTCCATATATTTCTCTGTGTGTATAATCCTCTTGCTGTTCTGCTAGCAGTTATTTTTTTATTTATAAAACTGAATGTGAGATTGCGGGATGTAAAATTTTGTGAATCTAAATGTGTAAAAGATGAACTTTTTATAATTTTAGGCACAAGCAGCACTGTATTTCACCCTTCTATTTTTATCACCGTTTGTAAATGTTTTGCGTTAGCAATACGCAGCATCTCTGTACTTCACCTTCTATTTTGATACATGGGAATGTGTAATTGTGAGATATAAGACTTATAAATGTGAATGTGTAATAAATGAAAATGTTATTACTTTAAGAATTAAGCAACACTTTTGTACTTCAACTTTTTATCAAGATTTGTAAATATGAATGTAAAATAAATTAACATTTATTTGAAATAACCAGCTTAAATTTAGTACAGTGTTCATTCTACTGCCACAAATTTTGCAAATATGTTGAAGCATAAGCTTAAAATAAGTACCTTTATTCTGTGTACCTACTTATGAGGAGACAATCAATGTGGGTGTATACACAACTGCTTACGCCTTCAGGGAATACAAGCTTGATGTTATGTGTAACAGGTTAGGATGTTATGTACAAATAAAATAACTGATTACAAGAATAATGTTTATTATTTTTCTTCCCTATGTGACATACACAGTACACAAACATTTATAGTAAAATACATTTTTTAATAAATCAAAATCATGTAACTTGAATTTTGTTACTATTTCCTACAATGAACTTCTATTCCTAAACCGAACTTATCGATATTTTCGCAGAGTGGGTGAGTCACGTCCATACGATTTTCTATAACTCTACATTTTTATAGGTAATTTCAGAGCTTGATATCTTTGTTTTCTTCCATGACAATGAGTAAGTTTTTACACTAATTATAAAGTCTAGTTCATTCTTATGCGGCTTAGACTAATTATTCAAATTCTGAAACCTATAGTACCATGTAAAATTAGCTAATACAAAAAAAACATGTCCAATTAGTTCTCTTCCAGAAAATCTTATCATATTACAATTATACTGGCATATTTTTACAATATAAAGGTAGACATAGGTAGATAAAGGTTTATAGTATTCTAGTACCATTTTTTTTATTTGAAACACTCAAAATAACTCTGATGAGCGTTTACAAAGTCATGCGTTGTAAACAAGATCTCATAAAAATGGCTCCACGTAGCATGAAGTTTGAGTTTCATTAATATGAAAATGTTAGGTTCAACTTTCAAAAAAACACTCCTGCTAGATTACTTGTCTATTCAAAAAGAAACAAGCAAAGTTTCGTGCAAACCAACTCTGTAATTTTATCAGAAATCATCCTATTACGGCAACAAATACACTTTCGACCACTTGTCCGTTTTTAACATTTGTTTATAAAAAAATGTTGAAATTTGAGTACGCTAAACAATTTATATAATGGCCTGGTGATTCAAGAACCCAACACTGTTTATTTTGTTTAGCTAGAAGCAATAGAAACTTGAGTGGACCCTTTTTTGTGAGCGAGGTCGTAAATTCGTAATCGTAAACATGTCAGCTGTCACTGTCAGAAATCGGCGCCGGGCTTGACGGAAGTATGACGTTTTACGAAAGTTGGACGCCACAGGTTAATTAACCTCTCTGCTCGACAAGATTTTGACATATGACACATCAGCTGACTCGGCGGGATGTTGCAAATTACGCCATGAATTTCAGGATTTAACATCAACTTTCAGCATTCGGTTTTATTAAGAAAAATATGTTACCACGCCTATTAATACAATAAGTTTGTGACAAATATTTATTTATTTATTTATTAAAATCTCCCTTACAACTATCATTACAGGTGTATACCTAATGCGATAGCGCGGTCTTACAGTTACATATTGAGGCCGGTCAATCTACGTCAGTCTACTGCGAAAGTTGTTTAAAATAGGTATTACTACACCTCTCCAAACGGTAGGCATCATAAATTCGCTGACAAAATGTACAATAACAGCCTCCTCTCTTGCTGAAAATATGCAAAAGGACAAAATGAATATACAATAATTCGCTCTGCATTCTTACTTTCACCATTATTCATACCTAAAGTACATAAAAACACGGTCAAATATTGTCAAAAAATACTAAAAATTGTGTTGCAACAAGGCACTTCTTAGTGCTGACCGGCCACCAATTTTTTTATTTCGATTCAAAAGTTGTATTCAGTCTAATCGATACTCGCAATTAAATCGGTTTGAAATTTTTTTGTCGAAAATGAATAAAAACTGGTATGATTTTAATTCATTGTTTTTTTTATTAATTATTTTATAGACACGTGCAGTGAGGATAGAGGTGTAATTTTTTAGGGTTCGGTACGTCCGAATGAAAAACGGTATGTCCGTGTGTTACAGTACGGCCAATTTGTTTCTAATCTGCTGGATCGATTAAGTTGAAAGGTAGGACACATATAAAATTCTGCGACCCAAACACAGACGTGTAACGTATATAAATGAATTTTGAATGAGGGGTTTACTTTTGAGAAAAGAAGAGAAAATTTAAAAAAGTTTTGCAAGATGTAGGTACAGTGTGACATACATATCTTTAATACATGTTTGATTACTTTGTTGGTTTCTCAAATTAATATGTAAATACATACATATTAATTTGAGAAACCAAAAAGATAATTTTAAATAACATCTAATCGGATATAAGCACCCTTATCTCCGAAACTACTGTGCCTAATGGTCTATTTTCATCATTTTTTTTTAATATTTCGTTTTAAAACTTTAAGGTTAACTTTTATTCATGGTATTTATGTTTTCTGGGGTAGGTGCTGCGACCGAAAATCAAAATCCAAGATGGAGGCTATTACAATTGGACCATTTTTTGGCATGGTTTTCGGGGGATAGTGCTGCCATCAAATAAGATGGACAATCTGGATTTTAAGATGGCGGCTATTCCAAATTATAATATCTTAAATCAATACTCGTAGGAAGTTCATGTCGATTGTTAACTCTATACCCAAAATCTCTAAAACACGGAACCCTTAATTTTGTCATGACCCGTCCGTGTCCATGTGCCATACAGCCATTTCTCTCGGAAACTATTTAAGTACAGACGCCAGCACATCAAGCTACCCCAATCTGTCAAATTTATTTTATAGATTTTCAACTTTAAAACATAAGCTTAAGGTTTATGTTCAATTGAGGAAATTTGACATTTGGGGTAGCTCGATGTGCTGGCGTCTGTACATTATATCGATGATTTTAAAGAAGTTGTACCTATTCTTTGCACCGCAGAACAATCGTGTAGTGAAATTATGATAAACTAATTAGGTGTGGCATTCCCCATACATATAACCGGGAAGAAAAAAAGTCTATGTACATAAGCGTGTGGGGTTTTAGGTGATTAACGTTTTTCTAAGTGACTTTGATTGTTAAGCCAATTGTTATTGAGATATGGGAATTTGATAATTAATTTTATGACTACCAAAAACAAAGTTCATGCTACGGTTGTCAGTTGTAACCGACTACAAGCGTAGAATGAACTTTGTTTTTCAGTTTGAAAATGAATTAATTATCATTCGCAAACAAAATATTGCTAAACCTACCTAAAATGTATACTGGGCATTCTGTAGCAAACTTTCAAAAAGTATCAAAAACGAAATTCACAACAATTAAATAAAAATAATTTTGAACAGCGAGCGGATTCCGAATTTGAATTCATATCGAGAAACAATTCAGCGCGCATTGAGGTAGGTACCTATGGTCATAGGTCCTGACACTCCTGACTGTTGACTTGGTTTCAATATAATATTCGAAAAATATCAAAATTATATTAGAAACGATTAAAACATTATTATAAACAATGTTTATTGCATTTAATGTTTAAAACCAATTTTATTGCAATTTCCAAGTAAGTATCGATTTCTGACATTCGACATACGAATGAATCGAGTCGATCGCAATAAAAAAAAATCGTTTGGCACAATCGCTTTCGGACATCTTTACAATTAAAAAAACAAAAATGGTCGGCGATTTTGTACACAAATTGAGTAGTGGTAATGAATATTACGTGATTTTGGACTTGTGTTTGAATATTACGTTAAGATCTGTACATTTTCATATTTTTCATAATATTTCAAATATTATTTGTCACATTTAAATACGCAACTACATCTGTGTGTGCTTTATTTGTGAAAAGTAAGAAACTTCGACTTTGGAAATCAAAAAACTTCATTACTACCACTCATGTAACTTGAACAATGGATAAATTTGTCAAGTAATTAAATGATGTATGCTGCCACTGCCCCGCGATGGAGTTTGGATGTTTGAAATCTCCAGTTTTTATGTTTTTAGCCTCGAACACCACCGTCCCCAAAATGGCGATTATCGCATTTACAGACTTACATTTTAAAAAGGTGAATTAATAAACTTGCGCACTAAATATGAAAGATTTAGGGGGATTAACTTATGAGTTTTTTATCCAACTCCCTTATTTAACGCAGATTTATAAGGTTTGATGGGTAGTATTAAATATATTCACATGATCAATTTAGGCTGTCGTACGTCGTGATTCCTGGGTCCTTTGGGACCCGCTACCGAGCCGACGGAGGTTCGTGTGTTCGGGTCCCTTCGGGGGCGCTTCCGAACTATACGGTTAAGTGATGAACAAAAGATTCCAAAAAAGTTTATGCTCGTCTATGCTCTAACAAACTGAAGAGTGCGTAAAAATAGGCACTAACATGTCATAATTTATTTTTCCCTCCAATTATTCCCAGAAATTTTCGGAGTAATTCCAAAACATTTTCTTACGATTATACAATTTCCGTCTTCGTCTAACCAGTGCAGATAGATGTACTAGGTAATGTTTTAGTCCGCTACTTTTTTTTTTTTTTTTTTTTTGGGTGGGAAATCATCAAATAACTTCTCCCGCTCTGGGTGGAGCAGGAGGGCGTGTCAGACTTTTACTGACTAAAACCCACCCGTGTTCCTTCAGTAGCCCTTAAGCCAGGGGCTGTGGTGTCTCTTTCGAACAAACCCGCACCCCTGGCAGGCATCGACCCTTGCGGGTCCCATCACTGTTTGTGCTGACATCTCTTTGAGGCGCGCGTGGAACACAACGCGCCGTCGACTTGGGCTTGGTCCTTACCGGACAGCGAGCTACCCATTACTCGCCGTCCGCAAGCCCATGCCTACGGTGGCCGGAAATCGGCCTGGGATTCCCGACGCCCAGGGCGTCTCCGTATCCTGCGGCGGCTGGGGTCGCGAGGGCGCATGTGCTGCCTCTCCCTCACGTGCGCCGCCTCCCTCTTCGCGAGCATCACTGCTTCGCTGAAGGAGGTGACGGCTCCCCATGCCCTCTCGCTCCGTACCATGGCCTGGACCAGGGCCGGACGCGAGAGATCGCCGCCGCCGATCGCCTCCACGAGGACACGGCGGTGCTCCGCCCAAGCAGGGCAGACCGCCACCGTGTGCTCCACCGTGTCCTCAGGGCGATCTTCGCAGTGGAAACACCCGGGCGTTTCCTCCCGCCCTATCCGAAACAGGAACCTCCCGAAACAACCGTGTCCGGTGAGGACCTGCGTCAGGCGGAAGGTGAGGACGCCATGCCGCCTCTCAAACCACTCCTCAAAGAGGGGACTTACCGCCGCAATCGTGGCGTGCCCATAGTCCGCTACTTGGCACACAAACCAGTGGATAACTTAATCTAATATACTCTAAGATTATTCGAGTAGCATAGTGGGTTATCTTACGCAAGAACTATGAGGGCTATGAGGCTGAGTCAGTGGTTATAAATAGCGAATACCGTGGTATTATCCGCTTTAAATAATTCTAATTTATAACAAAGAGATTTCAGAAGCTTATTCTAATGGGCAAAGCTGATTGTAGATGGCGTGATCATAGGTGGTCCCTACGGTCTACACCACGGTATTAAATTTGATATTTCGTTTAAATCAAATCATTTTTTATTTGTGTAACATAAGTTCTTAAATTAAAGTCATAAGTCGCTATGTTATGCCAAGAGGCGTACAAATATGTATGTTACTAATATCACATAATATGTTATTCATTCCATTTCGTGTTCATTCATGAGTTAGGTTTTGTTTCAATACTTTTAAATCAAGCATTTGAAATAGAAAGTGTCAATATTGAAAACCTTAAATATCTTCTCGTAATCGCTTTCTTCAAAGTGTTTCCGACGTGACCTGCAGTTCTGGTTTAATGAAATAAAAATTCTAAGAAAAGCTTAAAGACTTTAAACTTATAATTAAACGGTCCTTCGGGAAATAGTAGCGTCCAATTTCGGAATATATAGGAACTTAACAACGTGTCATTTTCTCAAAAATAAAAATAAAACCACTTTATTGTTTTTTTTTTTTTCATAATGCTCTTCTCCTATTACCTTGACTTGCCATAGTTTCCATTTGTAGTGTATCATAAACAGATAAGTAAACACTGTCTCATGCACACAAGCGGAGGCAGCTGCTGTCACTAATGTCATCTGTCAGTCACGAGGAATGGCGGGAAACAAAGTGAAGCACGTTAGCACTTAAAGTGCGTATTACACTATCCAAGTTGTAGAAACTCTATTTAGGAAATCGGAAGCTAGAGATCACACTAGACTAAATATAATTTTAAATCGGACAGACGACTGTTATGACGTAGAATCACATTGGGTTGCAACAATAAAAAAAGTATATAATAACAAATTAATAACAAAGTAGTGCGGTCAGGACCTTCCAATCTCACTAAATCGGATCCAACTGTTCTAACTTCGATTAGATCTTCAGTTTTCCTAATTCGATTTCCTACAAATCGGATAGTCTAATACGCAGGTGGTGAGCTAGTGAACTGATATACTTAATCAACTTAAATACGGCAGGATTCTACACCATTCAAATGGTAGAAACCCAACTGCTATTCCCGTTTACCAGCAAGAGTTGTAATTGAGATGAACGGGTTACCTGTGCCTCTTATAGCAGCTATCTTTGAACGTGACTCATGCAATTTGAACCAATAAGGATGCTCTACGTTCAAGTAATGAAGACGGTCATCATTCAGGCGGGACAGACGTTTCTGAGGTTAATTTGTGCATACGGATGGACGAGCTGATTATGTTTGTATCAACGTCTGCTGGTTAATGTGGATCCCTAAATCTTAATACTACATAATGAAACGATAGTGGGAGTGACAAATTAATTGGCGAGTTCAAAAATATGTTGGTACTTGGTAGCTATTGCCTTGGAGGTTGAAAATTACCCCGAACGTACTATCGAGTAGTACCGAGATATACTCTATCCTGTGTTAATTAATCTCCAAATTCATTCTACTGTTTTTGCGTGATTGAGTAACAAACATACAAACTTTCACATCTACTCGTATAATATTAGTGAAATTCTGAGGGAATCAGAGCTAATATCTAACACGGTTCATAACGTGGATAGCAGCGACGCTTGTCAAAAAATATGTCAAACAGTACACCTGTCAAATTCTGTTTTTATAGCCGTTCAAGGGCCTTTTGGAGCGCACCCAAATTGGAACTATAGCCGCCATCTTGTTTTTTAAATACAATTATTTCAATTTAATTTATTTTTCGTAAGTATAGGGTTTTTACGGATTACGTTATGCTGAGCGATGGCCGTGTTGCGTGGATGTGACGCATATTTCCCCCAACTTGTTCTCTCTTGTTAGTGTTCTTTTTATGCGTCATGTTGGCCACAAATAAACGTACTTTTATTCTTTTCTTTTAATTTCACGGTCTTAACAACAGTGCTACCCTATCTATGACATTCATACGCCAAAAGATCTATAAAGCACTGTAAATATCGTGTTAGTTCTCCTTTTCAGCACATTAATAGATAACCATTTCGGCGTGTAGTTGTAGAAGTTGGTTAAACAAAGATGTCACAAGTCAGAACAGGTCAAAACACTTCGATTTTCAAACACAGATGTTTACAAGATGGCGCTGCAGGGGTCAACGTTCCGTTGACAGAACAATACCTGGCCGTATTTAATTCAAACGCAAATTCGCGCGTTTGTGTGGTGTGCAAGTGTGCAGTTATAACGTTATAACGGCAGCCATTAAAATGGGTCAGGTTAACTCAGGTGGTGTTATATTCGAACATGGTATATTGTATAAGATGATTTTTCTAAAAATATTGCTATGTAGAATCTAACGACTCATAAACTTATTAGTATGGCTAGTGAAATCTACTACCAAGGAAAAGATTATGATGTTTTATAAAAGTAACATTACCAGGGACTTGAAAACGAAATAAATTTTGTTCCGTTACTCTTAATGTTCTCATATAACGTTTCAAAATTTGTAGCGATACTAAGATCTAAAAATAAAAATAACGTTACAAAAAAAAACGTTATAGAAAATCATTTTCGTGGAACAAAATTATTAGTAACGTTATAGGTATCAGTAACATTATGCTTATCCGCTTGTAATAACGTTACAGGTGAAACGTTACAGGTTAATTACTAACGTTATTCTTAAGAACTTTTCCCGCTGACCATCGCTCCGTCGCCCGCGCGCCCCGTCCCTGGCACAAGCCACTGCCGTATCGTTCGAGAGTGCATATTTTTTCCGACAGTGTTGTTTGTTGTAATTGTGTATGATTCGTTGTGATGATCTGCCTACTTTTATATTCATGTGATTGTGTCAAATTTAACTTTTTATTTTTATGTATACATCTCATCGGCGCGTAACCTATCATTTTAATTATTTAATAATAAATACATTGTTAATTTTGTCTCATTGATCCTATGGTCTGTGGATATTTAAAAGTTTTACCCCGTTTACATTCAGCCCATTTCCACGGCAACTAGCAAGGAACAGGTCGCTTCTCATTTATTACTAGGTACTCGGCAATATTCGGCCATTCTATTAGTACTCGTTATCGGCCGAATAAGTGGGTTTGACTATCGAGGTACTCGTTACTTACGGGCGTTTAGTGGGGGTAAAAATATTATACATTATTAAATTATTTTATTTCTGTAAGTAGGTTTGTGCAAACACTTTTACAAGCCAGTCATATTTTTTTTTAAACTAGATGAAGTCTCCTATCTGACTACTCTGAGAAGAAAGGCCGAAACAAACTCAGAGGTCACAGTCTCTTTTAAACTCCAGACATAATCTTGGTCATATCATGTAGATTGGTGTCTGAAATGGTCTATTGAGAAAAGAACCACACAGATCGAGTGGACCTGTCCAATCAGTGCACGCATTTATCAGAAATCATGCAGCTCAACTCAGAACTTGAGGACTCAACGATTTGATGAACAATCCAACGAAAGGACATTTGGGTAGGCCGCATAAAGTACTCAAACTGCCAGATTAACAATAAAAACGAACTGAGAAAGAGATGAAACACAAAAACAAAACAATTCCTATACAATCTTGGAATTAAAGTAAAAGTAAAGTATAAGTATATAATAATAGCTGTAAATTGAGCAATATGCAGCAATTCCAAGATTGTACAGAAATTGCCAAGAATTCGCAATTTAGTGGCTCGTGTAAGCCAACTGTTAGAGCACCGTAAGTCAATACGGTAAGAAATTCTTCTTTCTTCAGAACTTGAAGAGCTCAACGATTTGACGAACAATACCAAAGAAAGCCATCCGCACGATGAGGCCTACCCTCCGACCTACGCAGCTCCAAACTGCTCTAGGATCCGAAAAGTTCCAACTGGAACTTCAAAATCGAGTTGCCCTGCTGGAAACCTCAGGCACTGTTGACGAAAAAGCCGACGAGGTGATCAAAGCACTACGTGACATCTCCCGCAGACTTTTCTCGCCGCAGTGAAAAATTAAGGTGTTCAAACTTTCGTCGGAGACTCTTGGACTTATGAGGGAAAGACGAGAATTGCCATCCACGCAGCCGTCTTCGTCAGAAAAGAGGGCCTTAGACCTCAAAATACGAAAGCTGACGCGACGCGACCTTCAGTGCTCCAACACCCACGACATTAAGGTCGCGATTGAGCAAAACCGAGGGTCGAAAGTGTTCGCTCAGTAATTACGGAGGTCCCATCTGACGCAACTAAGAACTGCGGATGGCAGAATCGTGACTTCAAAGTCCGAGATACTCGAGGAAGTTGAGGATTTTTACGGGCACACACGCGAACGGCAAAACCAGCGGAACATAGTGCAGGTGACCACCGAGCCGAAATAACGCGCCACTACACGGAGGAAATCCCAGATATCGACCAGTGCGAGGTTAGGACGGCTCTCGAGCTGCTTAAGAACAACTAGGCACCGGGTGATGACGGAATAACGACAGAGCTCCTTAGCTAGCGAGTCTCTTCAACTCCGTCATCCAAGAGGGTACAACACCCGAGGTGTGGAGCAGAGGTGCGGTGATTCTGTTCTTCAAAAAAGGTGACAAAACCTTGCTGAAGAACTATAGACCCATCTCGCTTCCGAGCTACGTTTACAAGTTGTTCTCAAGGGTCGTCACGAATCGTCTCGCCAGAAAACTTGACGAGTTCCAGCCGCCAGAACAAGCCGGTTTTCAAAAAGGCTTCAGTACCGTAGACTACATCCATACTGTTCGGAAAATTGTAGACTGAAGAGTGCAACCAACCGCTGTGTATGGCTTGTGGACAGCGAGAAATCCTTCGACTCCATCAAAATATGGGCAGTTCTGGCCTCTCTGCAACGATGTCAAATTTACTTGCGCCATATCGAGGTGTTGAGATGTTTGTATGACGCTGCCACGATGACTGTCCAGATCCAGGATAAGGAAACAATTCCCATCCAACCGCTCAGAGGGGTACGACAGGAGGATGTAATATCTCAGAAACTAGTCACCAACGCGTTGGAGGACATCTTTAAGACGTTGGACTGGACTAGACAGGGTATCACTATTAACGGCAAATACATCTCACACCTTCGGTTTGCCGATGACATCGTCATAATGGCAGAGACACTGGAACAGTTAGACCAGATGCTGCACAGCCTAAGTGGAGCTTCTCGGCGGGTTGGCCTTGGCATGAATTTGGACAAGACGAAAGTCATGTGCAATTCTCACGTCTTGCCGAGTCCGAGAAGCGACCCTTCAATGTGGATTCACATTGAAGGGTCGCTTCTCGAAGTTGTGAAGGAGTATGTTTACCTAGGGCAAGACATCCAGCTCGGTAGACACAACTTTGAGAAAGAAGCCTGTCGGCTTCTTTCTCAAAGTTGTGTTGGATTGGGCAGCGTTTGGGAAACTACGTCATGTCTTTTCGTCACCTATTCCGCAATGCTTGAAGACTAATGTCTTCAACCAGTGCATCCTGCCCGTGATGACATACGGTGCCAAAACGTGGACACTGACAGCTGGGCTGATCCACAAATGTAAGGCCGCTTTGGAGCGGGCTATGCTCGGAGTTTCTTTGAAGGATAAAATCAGGAACGAATTTATCCGGAAAAGTACCCGAATTACCGACATAGCTTGTAGAGTGATCAAGCAGAGGTGGCAGTTGGCTGGCCATGTTTGTCGAAGGACCGATGGATGGTGGAGCAGACGATTTCTGGAATGGAGACCGCGTATCGGCAACGTAGTGTGGGACGCCCCCCAGCTAGATGGACCGATAACCTTAAAAGGTGGCTGGGATATACTGGATGCGGAAGGCGGAAGACAGTGTTGTGGTGCAGTCTGGGAGAGGCCTATGTCCAACAGTGGACTGCGATAGGCTGAGTTAATTGACCAAAGAGAGGACATTTGGGTAGGCCGCATAAAGTACTCAAACTGCTAGATTAACATTAAAAACTAACTGAGAAAGAGATGAAACACAAAAACAAAACAATTTCTATACAATCTTGGAATAGCTGTAAATTAGGCACCCAGATGCGATAGACAGCAATACCAAGATTCTACAAAAATTGCCAAGAATTTGCAATTTAGTGGGTCGTGTAAGACAATTGTTAGAGCACCGTAAGTCAATTCGGTTAGAATTTCTTCTTTGCTGTTCTTCAAATCTGCTGTGAGTAAACGACTTTGTACTGTATATTAAAAAGAAAAGTATGTATGAGGTTTTGAACAAATAAATTTGTCACAAACTTATTCGAGACAAAACAAACGACATGAAAATTTACCTCATTTTGAAATGCGGAAGATTCTATATTATAATAATACCTGTTTGTTACTTATATTATATTTGTTGTGTAATTATTATACCATCAACAAAATTTTTTTGTCAGCTCTTAACGTCTCACTGCTGGGCAAAGGCCTCCCTACTCTCTTTCCACCTCTCTCTGTCCAAAGCTGACAAGGACCAAGCTTTATTAAAGGAGTCCAGCTCATCCCGCCATCTTCGTCTGTGCCCGCCGCGATGTCGTTTGCCACTAAGCGGGACCCACTGGGTCGTAAGTTTGGCCCATTGATCGTCTGACATACGGCAGATGTGTCCAGCCCAATTCCATTTAAACGTGGCAGCTTTCCGAGTGACATCAGTAAGTTTCGTAATGGAACGGATTGTTGTATTCTTAACCCGGTCCCCAAGTTTCATACCCAGAATACTCCGTTCCATAGCTCTCTAGCAAACCTCAAGCGTGGACCTCTGCTGAATTGTCAAAAACCATGTTTGAGAATCATATGTGAGAATGGGAAGAATACATACGTCCATGAGTCTTCTCTTGAGCGATAGAGGAAGGTCGCCTTTCATTGAATCTTTCATGGCCCAATCGCTCTTCCAGGTATTTTCGGTAAGTCTTACAACTTCTTTATTTTGTCTTACCTGGAAAGAGACTACTTGGCCGAGATAGAGATAGTCATCAACATATTCAACCTCCCCACCCACCACGGTGACCCTTAGATGCACGCTATTCGTCATCAACTTGGTCTTTAACATGTTCATTTGAAGTCCGACCTCTAGGCTTGCCGTGCTAAGATCTTCTAGCACCTGAGTCAACTCGGAAACGGAAGATGGTAAAACGGAGATTGGATAATCTCCTATGTGCAACCATAATGCCCCTCTCTGCCCAGCCTGCTGCCAGCTTTCTGAAGATTTCTTCTAGTACAGCCGTGAATAATTTCGGAGACAGCGTACTTATTTTTCATTTCGTCGTATTAACTTGAACGTGCAAAGACCAATGACAATGACTGTGTGAATAATACGGGAGCCGACTAGGCCGTCCGACGACCAGGCGAGTGCCTACTGTCGCGCGTGTTTTTATGAAGATATTATGTTGTAGGTATGATAATTT
This sequence comes from Polymixis flavicincta, assembly GCA_949987655.1. Lineage (NCBI taxonomy): Eukaryota > Metazoa > Arthropoda > Insecta > Lepidoptera > Noctuidae > Polymixis > Polymixis flavicincta. The sequence continues at coordinate 9,478,515 of OX465198.1, read as the reverse complement.
AGTGAGTTTCTTAAATTATAGGGCACACACACTAAAATGTAATTAACAGGCTTAAGGTGATTTATCGAGATAGGCACTGCAATGCACGCCACTGCTCAAAAAGAACTCGTAAAATTATAACCTGACCTCATTAGATTTATCGCCTTATATTTCGTCATAAAATCTCCAAATCAATGATCTTTTGCGCCGTAATGGTAACTCCGTGCATGTGATATGACAAACAAAACAAATGCCAAGTACTTGATGTGCGCGGGGAACGGCGGCGGTTTGTGAGGGGCGACGTCAAGGTAATATTTTCCATTTCCAAAAGGGGCTGAATGTAAATTATTACCGTAGCGAGAGGTACCGCTTGCTCGCCGGCCGCACGTTGCGACTTGCGAGCAAGTTTAAACCTGTTTTCGCGTCCAATACCTGCGTCAACTAAACCGCAGAGGACATGTATTTGGAAAACACTTACGACAAGCCTTTTGTAATTGTAAACATCACTTTACTGTCGCAGACGATAAAACATCTTTCATCGATCAATAATATTAATAGCAATATAAAATTGTACCTAAGAGTTTTATCAAAACCTGGAACATCACATTTTTCGAGTGTTTGTCGTCGCTTAGTGAAAAATAATGTTCTTCTTACGGCCCATGATTTAAGAGAAATTGTCAAAACTCAAACTATACGAATTAAAATCAGATACGAGTTAAGTAATGTAAATAAACACGGCGAAATGATACGTTGCCATACTGCGCTCGGAAAATTGTAGAAGGGATGCGTTGCGTTTGCATCGCCGGCTCGCCGCACCGCACGTAGCCCAAGGTCATGAAGCTTGCAACGTCGCGTATCGAAATGAATAACGTTATTATATCGTTATACTAATAACGATATCTTGATAGTATCGTTATTGAACAATGTAAGATTTCGTTCCGTTTGTCAGTATCGTTATTTCCAAGGAGTGAATTTTGTTACGATACTAGTGGAACGGTACAAATTATCGGTACTGGAACTACGCGTAACGTTATTTTGAGAAACGTTTCAAGTCCCTGAACATTACAGGGATTTCACGCATGACACGTCTACGCAATAATTGTATCCCACTAAGAATATTATAATAATTATGAATATCCTACTAATATTATTAATGAGATAATACTATACAGATAGTTACAGAAATTTTTAACATTTTACTATACACGCTGTATTTAGAAGCAGCCGGCCTTATTCTGTAAAAATCTTAGGGTGAACATTTAACTGAAGTGAACCATCAATAGTGTCAATGGAATGACAGCTTACTTCACCAAAATTTTAAGTTTTTCACGTGAGATTTGTACGAAATAGACTGTCGGTAAAGAATATAAAGGCAGTACAGTAACCCACTTACAACAAAGGTTATAACGAAAAGGTTACACACATAGGTCAGGGTGTTATCAATTTTGTTCATTGTTGAATTAAAACAACGGGAGCAAATTAATTGGGTCATGATGGAGACATATTAGATAACACAATGCATTGATGGTGGTACCAGTTGGAACAACAAGTCCTTTTATAATAGGTCTTTACCTATGAAATTGCCGTTTTGTATGAAAAAATTTAAACGAATTTTTTTCATGAATTTTTTTATTTGTATTAATCGAAGTAATCACCCATGCAATCAATGCATCTTTGCCATCGCAGTGGCAGTTTATTGATGCCCTTCTTAAAGAAATCAGCTGGACGGGAGGCAACAAATTCTTCAAAGGCATTTTGTACTGCCTCTCGGGTATTAAATTTTTTTCCCGCCAAGAAGTTATCCAAATTCTGGAAAAAGTAGTAGTCTGTAGGCGCAAGGTCTGGTGAGTAGGGCGGATGACGGAGAGCTTCCAACCCCAGTTCTTGCAACTTGGAGACCGTCTGCTGTGCAGTATGAGGTCGCGCGTTGTCGTGCAGGAGCAGCGGAGACGAGCGATTGACCAATGCTGGTTGGAGATGCGCCAGCTTCTCCATCATTGTGTTCAGTTCTTCACAGTACACATCTGCAGTAATGCTCACCCCGTTTGGTAAGAAGCTGTGATGAATCACACCGGCGCTAGACCACCAAACAGTGACCATCACTTTTCTAGGGGTAAGTTTTCGTTTAGGGCATTGTTTAGGTGCTGAACCAGGATCCAACCAACTTGCTGAGCGCTTACGGTTATCAAACAGAATCCATTTTTCATCGCAGGTAACAATGCGGTTCAAAATTCCTTTTTTTGACGCTAACGTCGAAAGCTGCTGCTAATTCAGCCGTAGATTGTGTATCATCAGCTTCCACAATCGCCTTTAATTCGTCATTGTCGACCAAAGTCTTCGGACGACCGCGAGGTTCATTTTTCAGGTCGAAATTTCCAGAACGGAAGCGAGCAAACCAATAACAGGTGGTGCGTTGGTTTGTAGTGTTAGCTCCGTAAACGTCGTTGATGTTGCGTGCCGCTTGTGCCGCGTTGCTGCCACGACGGTACTCATATTCCATAATTACTCGAATTTTTTACGTATTCATGATGACGAAAAAGATTGAAATGCGATGAAAATGTAACACTAATCAATAAAGAAATGACTACTTTTAGAAAAAAAAATCCATGTTTTTAAAATAAAATTAATTTGAAATTAGAATTCTTAGCCAAACAAAAATTATTTTGATTTGAAATGGCCAGTACTGCAGAACGGCAATTTCATAGGTAAAGACCTAATATCTGAGGCGATAAAATTCACACTATAATCCTTTTCTTGATTCGTCCTCTGGATAAATAGGCCAAACTTACGATCCAATGGGTCCCGCGTAATGGTAAACGACATCGCGGCAGGACCAGACGGAGATGGCGAGATGAACTGAACTCCTCTAATATAGATTGGTCCTTGGCAGCTCTGGATAGAGAAATATGGAGAGTAGCAGTGGTACATTAATTACTTCTAAAAAAGAACAAACAGTGGCACTCTGGGAGTGCCAACAGAAATGAAAACTTGAACAATTACGTGTGTATTTTTTTAATCGTCATTACAGGATTTCAAATTGGGTCCTTGGGTCCTGATTGGTCTCGGTAAAAAATGATAAACGAGCGATCGACTGCAGCCATTACAGCACAGATTTTTACGATAAAAATACAAGGGGAAAGAAAGGGATAAAATAATTAGAATTTCCTAATGAAAGAAAGGGACTCTTTCAAAGACATCAACGCGCGACTCAGCCGTGTGCTCGTTCACCCACACATACACAGTATACATATAGCTCATGGAAAGCGTTCGGTGACGATGACGCGAGTTCCATGATTATTGATCATTGAAATTGAAATTTCGTGAAATAGCGAATTAATTTGTAAAATTTTGGTAGTGAATTATTCAATTTAGTTAGGTACGTGTGTGAGTGCACAAGGGTAGTGAAGGTGAAAATAAGTGACAAACGTGGACTTTTTGCGTTCCTCCCAAAAACTGTTAATAGGTTGTTGTAAAGTTACTACCGCTTTACAATAACTTTGACTTGACTGACTATGACTTTTTTGTAACTTCGTGCCTGATATCGGGCCATTTACTTGATTGAAAAGTAAAATTACTTGACACTGGCTAAATGCACAAACCGTGCGAAGCCAAAACAAAAAAAAAAAACAATAAAAAACACTATCAATTACAATCTGAAACATTTCACAGGTTAGATATTTATTGCTGTTGGCCTCGATCACGTCTGATGGATTAGCGACTGAGGGAATTATGATGAGACAAACGTGCCCAGAAGATGCCTGTTCACTCTTTTTTTTGTTGGTGACGGGTTAGGTGTGAAAGGGAACGTGTATTAAGATAGGTGTCGGTCAACACCATAACGTAAGTAATTAATCTCGCTGGGTGTTGGCTATACCATGGACATTAATTAATCTTGAGGAAAACCGGCATTGGTTACGTATCGGACAGGATAACTTAATGTAACTATACCTATGTGAATCACTGAAGCATTGATATTATTCCAATTTTATTATTATTATAAAGGTAAGAAATGGTAATAGAATGGTTAAAATCACGCACTTATGCAGATATTATCATATTGAATTATTGTTACAATAAGTGGAAATTAGTTATACTGGCACCGACAAACCCACACCTACATCCTCCCTCATCCGCACATCCACATCAACCTCACACATCACAGACAACACCACTCGACACACCTCACACACCCCGTCACATATCACACACTCTCCCACACCCAACACACACACACATTAATTTATACATTGTGTAAAATTTACGTCTGAGCGTGCGTGTTTGAATTTTCTATGTTTCTTCATGGCAATAAATCACGTATCACGCCCTCGAGAAAAATGTAATACTCTAGTTATAAGTACCTAACAAAAATTATAACTCAAAAAGGATAATAAAAAAAAAAATACAAGTTGTACAAATAGCCAAAGCCTTGGAATTGCGAAATCTCCTAACACCAGGCGTCATCATGCTTAAAAGGAGGCCCCAATCATAAACTAATGTAAACTAGTTGGTACAGAAATAAATATTTTGTATTGTAATTGTATTTATCATCGTCATCATTTCAGCCGAAAGACGTCCACCGCTGGACATAGGATTCCCCCAAGCATAGCCATTTTGACCAGCACCCTAATTGCGTAACTCACGATTGATTATAATTGGTTTCGTCTTCACAGTTAAACAATATCCATTGCGTTATTTATGTTGTCGAACAGACACATTTTTCGAACATATGAAGCAATGGTTTAACAATCCGTTTCAACACGATACAGATTATGATGAATCGTGAGTTACGCAATTAGGGTGCTGTTCTGTGCGCATCCAGCGGAATCTAAATGGTTGTAATTTTTTGGGCAGGTTTTGCCATAATCCGCTTGGCAGGCGGATTGGCGATCGCAGTTTGATGATAAAATGCACAGAGAACGCTGCTGCCCATTCTCTAGTAAGTCCCGTAGACGCCTTTTACGACACTGACGGGATGTTGATCCGTAGGCGTGGGTTTGCGGACGGCGAGTAATGGGTAGCTCGCTGTCCGGTCAGGACCAAGCCCATGTCGATGGCGCGTTGTGTTCCACGCGCGGCTCAAAGAGATGTCAGCACAAACGTGATGGGGCCCGCAAGGGCCGATGCCTGCCAGGGGTGCGGGTTCGTTCGAAAGAGATACCGCCGCCCCTGGCAAACAGGCTACTGAGGGAACACGGGTGGGTTTTAGTCAGTAAAAGTCTGACACGCCTTCCTGCTCCACCCAGAGCGGGAGATGTTATTTGATGATTTCCCACCCAAATAAAAAAAAACTGTATGGTGATATTCATTACGTCCGGTACCACGTGGAAAACGTCCGGCACATAATATTTTTCGTCTATTTCATTTATTTTCTTTCTTTGTTTATGTGCTTAAGATTTCACAGGACTTAGATCCTTCTTCCACTAACTGATAAGGTTACCGTATGATGCGTAGCTCCATAATCTTTCGACCTCGCAAAACACGTACCGTAACGATAACGCAAAAATTATGTGTAGAGTTAAATTTTAATTAAATGTTATCAAAATGTACGGAAAACAATTACATTTCTAAGTCACGTAAAGCAATATATCGGTTTTTAAGATTGCATTGACAAGGTTACGTCGTGCGTTCAGAATAAGGAACCCCCATTCAAGGGTGTAGCGGACGAGTAGGCTGTATAGGAAATTTTTGGTCTGTGATTTGAAATTTTCGCGGGAATTTTAAATGTTTTCGTAAAAACAAAAGTTTACGCCGGACTTCTCTTTAAAACAGATGGCCGAAATGTTTTGGAGTGGCGACGACGTAGCGTTTGAAGGGATCCCTCCTACATGGTGGTCCGATAACCTTTTGAAAACCGCAGGAATCCGCTGGATGCGAGAAGCACAGAACAAGTCGAATTGGCGATGTTTGGGAGAGGCCTATGTCCAGAGATGGACGTCTTTCAGCCGAAATGACTTTGTAAAAGTTAAATCATCATCATTAGAGTTGGGCTGACTATTACTTTGGCCGACTAGCCGACTAATCGTCTGCAAAATGGCCGACTAGTCGGCCAAGTCATTCATTGCTTTTGGTTGTGTTCCGGTGACATCGTGACTAGCCTTGAGGCTCGTAGGTGCCATTGCGCGGCGCCCGGCGAACAGGCGGAATTGTCGGGACATGTTTTTGTGTACTTTGCATATAACCTATCATTGTTTACGTGCGAGCCGGCTTTTCTTCCTATCCTAATTTCCTATCCTTTTCTAGATTACACTGAAAGTAAACTGTAAAACTGATTCTATAATAAAAATATTAACAGAAAAGATTTCAATTTCATTTCAATCACCATCTTTTAAATTTATAAGCATATTAATACGAGTAAAAAAACCCAACTACTCGGCGGTTTTAGCCGACCAGTCGCCGACTACAAATATGGCCGACTAGTCGGCTTTCCCGACTAGTTGGTACATCACTAACCATCATCATTTCAGCCGAAAGACGTCCACTGCTGGACATAGGCCTCCCCCAAGCGCAACAGTTTAATACCTAACTGAAAAGCTATTAAAATTTCCATAGAGTCCGTCACCGCACTAAACAAGCAGGTTGCTGACCGCTTCGAACTAATCCTTTCGTGCCGGTGCCGATTCAATCAACGCCATTAAATAGCGCGCGAAAATTAAATAAACATAACCTCTAATTAAAACTAGGTCACTCTATAATCTATGAAATTCCGCAACACTAGCGCCGTTGTCATTTTCAAATTCTTAGAACGTCGATTCAAATTGAAGACATAAAGCGTGCTATTCTCGTACGATTCCGGAATAAGCCGATTTCCGTATAAGGCCGCCAACAAAGGGAATACAACAAAGGCGATTTGTCTTGGGTATAAGCGATATAACACCCTTTGTTTTCTGTTTATCTATGCGGTTCTTTACTTGATAAAGGAATTACAATAATATTGTAAATCGCATTCGCATGATCATTAGAGATACAAGAATAACGGGTAGGAGTATTTAATGAATGGAGTTGATCATATTATTATTGGCCTTTACCATTCAATAAGGGCGAACTGTTAGCCACTGAACTCTAAAACGACACTCAACTAGACAACTTTAGGATTTTCTTAAAAAAAAACATAATTAAATAGTAAACAAAGCAGAGCTAGTTAATTTCTTACAAGCTCCTGCCCGCGGAAGCCAAATTTACCATTAAATATATCCTATGGCACTCGGCAATAGCGTAGCTTTCTGTCAGTGAACGAATTTCCGAAATCGGATGAGTAGTTTCGGAGATTACCTATTAAATCCAAAGTTGACTTCTTTACAATATTAGTGTATAGACGCCAGCACATTAAGCTACCCCAAACTGTCAAATTTCCCCAATTGAAAATTAACCTTATGCTCATGGTATAAAGTTGAAGATCTATCAAAGAAATTTGACAGATTGGGGAAGCTTGATGTGCTGGCGTCTGTACATGTAGAAGTACAGCTATAGCTACTTAGCTACTACTTAAGCTATTAGTCTAGTCATGACATTTGCCTAACCTATGAAATCAGCAGGCATAAACATACGCGATGATTAACAAGCAGTTTTTATTTATTTACTTACGCTTTACCAATTGACGTCATGCACTAGAAATTTTGCACTATTTATGCAAATTATTATTGAAAACAATTTATTAGTTACTACCAGCCAGTTATTGAGACTTTTGTCTCTCACAACCGTAATAATTGAAACAAATAGCGAAAATTCTTTGTGCTGCAAATATTATGCTCTGGCAATTGTTTGTATAATGTATTGCATAAGCGAAATCGCGCGTTGTAACAATTAGAATCATGCATACATATGAGGCTTGCTCAATACTGCTTGCAAGAACACAAATAGTAATTATGACCTCGCTAAAGTCAATGTTTTGTAAAAAATAATGTGTGCAATGTCAAAGTCGTAATTTACTGTAGAAGTGTGGTTTTTGACGATTTTTTTTTTAAAAAGATATGACTAATTATAAAATTAAATCATTTTAAGAAGTCATCAATAAATCAGCCAGTTCACCACTTCTTAGTGCTTTAGCTCGGAAAAAAAAACCCCGCAATAAAATCCCATCAGCTCTAACTTGTACAAGATCAACAAGATTGGAAACAATATCCTCATATAGCTATATTGAAAATGATTATCTTTCACTTTTCTCAAAGAGATTCCTGGCAATTCACGGACCGTTCATTAAAACAATAGTTACTTAATTCTCACAAATTCATTAGATAATCTATTGAATAGAAAAGTGATGGTCTCATACACCAAACAAAGGATCTGCGACACATTAAGTACCTACACCTACGCGGGTCGTATTCAACACACATTCGTACGGAGAGTACACATCATTAGGTCCCACAAATATTTGTCTCGATGCGAGAATTAAACGCAACCGAGAAGGACGCGAGGCGGACGCTGCGCAATTAAGACAATTGGAACATCACTGTTATGCATCTAGACAGTTTATTTTGGTTGAATTTTAAGTTTAACATGAAAAGAATGGTGGCAGCTGTTGTCACAAGGTAAAAGAGCAATTAATGAAGGTTATTGGGCGAGAGATATGCAATATCAAGGCTGCCGATCTTGAAGACTGGCAAATCACAGTTTCGATCCGAAACAAGAATCGAAAAATCTTTTGGACAACGCAACAGGTTTAACTCATTATGTGGACCCAAAGATTTGTTAAATCAAGCCTGCTGATTATGAACTACTCTCTCTCTCTCTGTATTGGATTTTCTAGCTGACAAATTTTAGTTATGTTTTCGTAAAGAATTCGTAGTGTTGTGTATTGTGTAAAATTTACAGTTTGTATGTTTGATGGTGAACTTCATCAATGTTTGCACGCCAAAATGGTAGAATGTAAAAGGATTCTTCAATATTATTGTAAATACCTACATTCTAAGCAAATTAAATTCTATTCTATTCTATTATTCTATTCACGTTAATCTTTCAATTACAGTGTCTAACACTACAGAATCAAAAATCAAAATGAGACTCATATGATCCTGACGAACGGTAAATACCAACTCTTCCAACTAACTCTAATACTGGAAAGGAAACATAACATTACCTAGACTAGACATACAACAGTGACTTATTAGAACAACGCTGAGCCGCTGACACACATTATTACCCAGTTGCATTTATAGTGAGTATGAGTTGCAAAATACTCTCGGATTCAGATAACAATCGCAGCGCAATAACATTGTCTAAAGTTATTATAAATAATAACTTGATCCTTGTAATGTCTGGTCATATATGCACAGGTATTTTTCTTACGAGAGTAGTATTTGAGGTAACAATTGTATGTTCTGAAGAAAACGGCAAAGTTGCATACTGCATCCACAAATCGCCAGTTGTGTTAAAGTCCCATGTAATAGAGATTACATGTTACATGTGATAAATTGTCATCAAATGAAAGTGTATATTTTTTAATTATGTTTATAAAAAGCTTAACAGTGCAGCTGCATTATCAATAAGCGTTTCGTAGAAAACAGGAAGTCTTCTGTAATTCGATCGCTCTTAGAATTGTGTTGTAATTTTGGAAATATGTATAATGGACATGTGAAGTTAATTTAGAAATTTTGGCGGGGGACCACCCATTGTCTCTATAAGTTAAATGTAGCTTCCACTGTAATCATAATAACTATTTCTTCTTTTCGAGTCGATAGATTTGTATGAAATGAGTCGAGCCGAGTAGATGGACACGTCATTAACTTATGTCATGACCCCTTGTGATATCTAGCTATCTGCGATCAAACCAAAATGTTACTAATCTATGATTTAAATGAGCTGGTATAAAATGGAGTATACTACGTATGAGTTTAACTTAAAACTTCATCCCAATTTTCATTGGACACTAATAAATATGTGTGATACATTTTGTAGTCCCATCGAAATAAAAATCTCATTAGACAACCGATATTCATTATTTTATGATTTAACAATCAAGTATAACACTAGGTAGGTATTAATAACAAATACAAACTTTCAAAATCACCAAAAGTGAATGGTACTGCTTTGAAATTTTGATAGACATTCAAGGGTATTAGCAGCGAACTGCAACGATTGTTTCAGACAGACTGATATTTGAGCTGTAAAATGATTTAAAATAATCTAATTATTATTTAAAGCAATTTTGGCAGCCTTGATTGTTACGAAAACAAAAGAAACATTAAATAAAGTACTAAAAGGATTTCAAGATGGCAAAACGATATCAGATCGCTTTAATGCATAGATCGAATTGAATCGCATTGAATTATGATATATAAATAATTGATAAGAGTAGTGGTCAATTAAAGAGTTTTGTGTACATAGATTATCCAGTTTATGACCACAACACAGATAGATTGAATAACTTTAACGTTGAATAGCCAGCCATCTTTATGAATAGGTAAAAATACTTCAAATTGTTACTTTATACAATAATATTTTATGTTCTGATTCAACTTCATCCGGGTTCTTTCGAAAGCGAGTCATTCAATTCAGTTGACAAACTTACATTTGCAGCTGTCAACGACCGTAACAGTCTAACTTTAAATAAAAATCTAAAGAAATAACATTTCCTCTCTGACAATTCTAAGTTTGACAAAAGTCCAAGTCTAGATATGCCGTGGCAAATTCAAATAGATTCTAAAATATTGAGCGCGAATAAAACGCGTGAATAGGCAGCTTTAAAAATAGATAATAAAATATATAAATACATTGGAAGTCGCTTATTGACCTTTTAGGTTATCTGTGCAAAATAGGTAGTGACTGTATTGGACAAAGAAATCGGTTGTCATTATTTTATGAATCATAGCATTGTAATTACTGAAGCCGATGTAAATTTGTTACTTGGGTCACTATCGTATTTTTATAATTACCGCCAAATCGTTAGTTACTTAGTTGTGATTGGTTGACTGAAACAACAGCGCTCTAATCTGGCAATATCTCACCGTGACAGGTGAACTGAGCTGTCAATAGTGTCAACTCCTGGCATCAGCGGGTCTAGTGTGAGTTTTTGAACCGACTGCGTTCGGCGCTCCGATTGGCCCTTCATCAATCCAGGGCCAATAGGAGCGCCGAACGCAGTCGTTGCGTAAAGTCGAGGAACTAAGTGCGTAAAGAAGAAACTCACACTACGGGTCTCTGGTGCAATGACAACTCAGTTCAAGTTCACTTTACTAATGTTTTCACGGTGAGATGTTTGCAGTTTATGTAGATCAATTAATTAGGTCAGAATGGGGAAAATTCCTTTATGGTTCTTTTTTCTTCTTTCTTTATAGTATTATTTCCTTTATTTCAATAAATACATACAAATTACATTTTTAATATAACAATATAAAAAATAGTAGCCCACCGGTATCGGGAACAGGGTCCAAGCTACCGGCGGTCAGGGCTCCAGAGAGAGGAACCTCCTGACAATACGAGCCGTGTCCAGGAGTACCGCTTTCTGGATCAAGCCCTTGACCCAGCTGCCTAACGAGAGCCTCCTTAGGTGTTATAGTATTATTTTTATTATATTGTTTTTTTGGGTCAGGTTAATGTTGAATGAATAGATGGAAAAATATATGAAATACTTCGTTGGTTATGGTACAGAATTCCTTATTATGATGATAAACGAGAAAGTTGGTTACTCAATCGTGTAGCAACCGCAATTGTGTACAAAATGGTATTGTGTTGAGGTAAACTACAATTCATAAAGGTAGATATTTACTAAAGCGCTTCAAGCGCGTCTTTGCCCGGGTGTAAAGCAGACTTCCTCATACATTTCTTTTCTATAGCCTATGACACTCAGGTACGCACTCAGGGATTTCTTCCCACAGATGTGTAATGATTACGATTTTTTAAGTACTTACTAATTCCATGACTCTGTCTGACGTTTGCTACCGAAATGCCAAATGCTCCACAAATGTCATTGGACTTTCGTAAGCAAAATGAAGACAATCAAGATACGCAAGGCTGCATGCTTTTAGACCTTTGCTTGTGTGCAATAGCGAATAATTAATTAACTTTTGTACCCATGTAAAAATTTCAATTTGTCGGTTGTCATAGGTACCCACTAATGTTAACATAAAAGACATTAATCAGGCTGCATGGTCCACATGACCTGACCAAAGATTATGCCTGGGGTATGCCTGGGGTTTAAAAGAGACCGTGACCCCTGAGTATGTTTCGGTCTTCTTCGGTCTTCTCAGACTAGTCAGATAGGTAAAACCGAACTCAACTAGTTTCTTTTTAAATATATTTTAATATTGATTTTTTTCTAATTTGTTTTCATCATAATTTTTTAAATCAGCGCCATTTTTTTGTGTTGTTTTTTATTCATACTATCAATATTAAAGAAGAGAATTTTCCAGTCGGATTTTACTCAACCAAGTTTTTTTACATTTTGAGCATTTGAGCAATTTCATGCCTAATCTGTCCATACACAGACAATTTGTCCGATTTGATAAAGTCATTTAGTTCCCACGGTAAACCAAAAATTGTGGCACATTTCCATAGAACCTACAGTACAGACGCCAGCACGTCAAGTTATCCCAAACTGTCAAATTTTGCCAATTGAACATGAAACTTATTCTGTTGTCATAAAGTTGAAAATCTATCAAAGAAATTTCACGGATTAGGGTAGCTTGCTGTGTTGGCTTCGATCAATAATAGTACTGGCCACTGTACTTTCGAGGACGTAAATATGACACATAGGGCCTTATCACACTTGCGGCTGCGGGGCGGAGCGGGCGCGCAGCGAATGCGGTGCGAAGACGCCGCGGCTGCACAGCGTCGCGGACGCGTGGCAAATTCGCAACGTTTTCGTCGCGTCTTTGTAGCAAGTTAACGACGTACAATACACTCAGTAAAAACTGGATTCCGACGAGGAGACACTGCTGTTGACTTTGTTACTTCGAAGACGCCCGAGACGAAAACAAAAGCAAAAAGAAATGACGTTCACGCTGCTATTCGCGGCGAATTCACTGCGCATGCGCCATCCGCTAGTATGATAAGGCCCATAGAGCTTATGTTTACGTACGTATGGAGTTACGTGAAAATATCGCGGAGGGAATTTTTCGCTCACTGGATCTTCAACGCGCTGTCTACCGCAGAGAGGCGAAAATTGAACAGTGCTTTTTTGGCACTTTGGGATGCAGTCTGTTGGATGTGGTTGGATTCTCAATGTTTGGCGCTGCACAGTGCGTGGAAGATGACTGCGTGACAAGATCCCGGCGCTATTTAAATTCGTCCGTGTGGACAGCAACTAAGGCTCGCGCAGATAGGCGCGACGTGACTCTAGTAGAACAATTTCTACGGAAATTTTTCTACCAGAATCAAGTCGCAGTCACGTCTGCGAGAGCCATTTTTTTTTTTACTTAACCGCTACTTACACTTGCGGGCATCACAATTTTCCTTTTGCAACTGATTACGTCCTATTAATTAAAAACAGGTAAAATAAACTCATGACCTACTTAGATAATATTCCCGTCATATTTATCTATTACCAGCTTTTGCCAGCGGCTTCGCCCGCGCGGAACTCTCATCCCCTATTTAACTCCCTTAGGGTTTGAATTTCGAAAACTCCTTCCTTATTCCTTGTCTACATTATAAAGGGAACCTCTGTGCAAAATTTCAGCTTTCTAGGTCCAAGGGTTTGGACTGGGCGTTGATGAGTCAGTCAGTCAGTCAGTCAGAACTTAAGAAGAAGTACCTACATTTAATGTAGGAGATACATTAAATGTAGGTACTTCTTCTTAAGTTTTTGTCTGCCTAGGTATCCTAGACTCATTAATACTAGCACTAAGTATCTACAAACACTAAAAAGTCCATATAGTCAAGCTTAATGTTCAATATCCTCATATACAATCCTGGTATAACCTTCAATGAAATTTAAACTCTGACCATCACGTAATAAGGTGTACATTTAAAAATGCAGAGGAAAACGCTAACAATGAGTTTGATAGTTTAAGTTTAGAATACTCGACGTCGGATGACGTCATTGTAGGATGTACTTTCGCTTTACAGATGACCTTCGTACTAATTTGGTGAGTTCATTTTAGTATGTTTATGAAAAATTACCGGATTTGAGGTAGAGATTATTTTCTTTTATATTTATTTTGATAACCATCTTTAATTACTTATTAAATTAATTGTGTAGCCCAGCGGTTCTTAACCTTTTTGGCTGGTGACCCAAAATATAAATATATTTGAAGTCCGCGTCCCTGACGTTTTATTCATTTTCCAGTCATAATCAAATTGATGTCATTACGAAATATAAAAAAAAACAACATTATTAATATTTTCTTTATTAATATGTATGTTATGTTAAATACAAGCAAGTATCAGCATAATTTGGCATTCATCAAAAGTGATTTTTTTTTCAATCAACAGTGGAAAATATGAATAATGATGGATGGGACTTATACCTTGAGGGATATCATCACTAATTGTATTATTGACTACCCTAATGCTGTACTTTTGAGCAAAGAAGATTTATACGCGGAGTTAAGTTTATTGAAAGTGCCCCTGCATCTGTGCCATGCGTGGTAGATGCGTTCCAGTCCGAGTCAAGAATGACATCGATTACACCGCTAACAATGTCTTTAAAAAATCCCCGCGACCCATCCCCATACCGCCTGCGACCCGGATTCGGGTCGCGACCTGAGGTTAAGAAACGCTGGTGTAGCCAGTGGGTATTAATTACGTGAGGCAATTTTGGCGATTTTTCGACCCCCACCCCCGCTTTGGTGAGATGTCATGAGATTTGGCTCGACCCTCACCCCCTCCTCATAATCTCACGTGAGATATTTAAAATACTTGCTATTAGTGTAAAAACGTTAATCTGTGCCTATTTGCGTTGGATTTATGCGTTGCATTTGGCTGGCTCGGCTGGCCGGTGGCGGTTTAGCCATCGAGGAGCTACTGTGCTACTTTGTGGCGTTCGCATAACCGTGATAAGTATTATTTTGTAGGATTTACCCATGTTGGCGAAAAAACATGTTTTACATAATTTAACCCGGTTTTTTCGTAATGTTACATTGTTTCTTTGCGGTTTTTTTAAATTACGTGATAATTGCGTAGACCCCCCTCTCCCCCACGTGAGATTGAGTGAGATTCAACTCGACTCCCTCCCCCCCGTAAACGGCTCACGTAATTAATGGACGCCCCCTTATCATGTATGTGTTTAGTATTTAAATCTTAGCTTTTAGGTACAAATCCAAACTCCGGGCTGCTACTGATAAATTCCAGAAAAACGCAATTACGCTTTTCCCGACCCGGAAATAGAACCCAAGACCGCAAGCCCCACAGTAGCGCCTACGACCACTACACCAACAAAGCAGTTTTCACCCGATCTATTGTGTAAAAATGTCACCGTGAAAAGCTGTATGAAGTGAGCTGTCAACGTCAATATAGTGTTAATCCATAGAATCACTGGAATGACAGCCTACTTCAAACTTGAAGTAAAAATCTTACCGTGAAAACGGAGGTGAGGTGAACACACTTCACTTTAGTTTTCTCGGTGAGATTTTGACAAAATAGATCGACTGATCAATGTCACTTCAAGTGTCGCAAATAAATGTACCTACATATTTTATGACCTAGAACTTTAACCTGATGACGTTTGCACATGACTCCAAGTACGAAATAAACACTTATAAAACATGTTCTAAATGTGACATCATTGCGTTTGATGTGTTTGTTTTATTAGCACTTATGTCATTTATGTCAGCTGAGCTGAGGTCGAAGTGATCTTGTGGATTTGACTCGGAAAAAAATAATACATATACGCGTCGACTTGAGAACCTCCTCCGTTTTTTCGTCGGTTAAAAACGATATTACCTAAAGCAAAGAGCCTAGACTATTCAGACAACAAGTGGGGCTGTCTACCCAATTTGCCCCACGATTCCAGAGTTGGTGATACGGCAGCTTGCCCAAATTGCCCCACAAAATTTAGTACCTACGTCACTCGTGGATGATCTTGTTCTACTATATTTTGTGCAACAAATGAGGCCGTCTATCCAAATTACCACTCGATTCCCCAGTTGGTAGCTGGGCAGCCTATACCCAAATTGCCCCACGAACTTAGTAGGTACGGCGTAGGTAACGCCACTCGTGTAGGATTTCGTTATACTCTATTTTAAGCAATAAGTGATGTCTACCCAAGTTGCCCCACAATTCCAGGGTTGGTTTGTAACATTAATGTTACCTGCACAAATTGCTCTACGTGCTCAATTTAGGTCACGTTTGGAGGATCTTTAATTTTAATTCTTCTACTTTATTTTACGCGATTGTCCGTGTAATCCCACAATCAATCTAAAGCATTTGACCCGCATATGTTACACTTAAAACTGACCTTGTACAGTACGAGAATAACCTCAAAATCTTGCAAATTCAATGTTTTCGTGTGCAATTATCGGAAATATGTGCAAATTTGTTACTTTATTGTTTTAAATTATATCAAAACGCACCATTTTATATCGCGTTGGTAATTTGGGATCTGTTTAAAAAATGCCCACAAAACAACACAAACGTAAGCACCGTAAGCACACAGTGGCAACTATTTGACAACGCCTTTATGTCGTACCAGTAAAAGGATGATTTTCGTAGTACTAGTGTTCCCACACACACAAAATGACAACAAATTATTGGTATTCTTTAGGACGAATTTGTAAACAGAGCTCAGAAAATTCAGTGCGACACTATCTGTTTCCTACTTCCATTCAGGGAACTTCGAAGTGCAAATAAAATCTCTTATATTTAAAAATAAAATATGACACAAAACCAGGCGGAAATACACCCATGACTAACTTGTCAAATGTTTAACAATTTCATACAAGCATACGGAATCCTTGAATGATTGATTCCATTCAGCTCCGTAATGTAACCTTCGTGTTGAATACATCGTATGTAACACGCAAGTTATTGTAAATAACTAAATATCTCTACTGTTCATTAACGAAATAATACTACCTACCTACATGTTGGTAGATCACCGACGCGCAACCTGGGGCCCAAGTCTGCTATTTTTATAAATTCGTAATTCCAACACGATTCCATTGTCATTTTGCTAAAAGTTCGTAATGCTAAATTCATAATGGTCGATCATTGGTCGGTCAAAAGTCTCGTAATAGAATTGTGTTATAATGGCATTGTCGCATTGTCATTATTCTAAAACCCGTTAGTAGAAATGATTTTCGAAAAATACTACTAAATTTGAACATTTATTCATGCCAGATTTCATTTACTTATATATATTTTTCCATTTTATTTTTGGCACATATTATTTCAGGAACTTTCAAAATTTTAGCCTAAGTCGGTCATTCATTTGTCATTATGTACAAGATTACCAATAAATGCAATTTCTTTCAATGAAGTGCCAGTGGTTGACCATGGCAAAGTCATAATGACGCCATTATATTAGTAGATTACCAAACTTGTCAAAACCAATAGGCAGATGCTCAGATTATAAAACAAAGGCAGATAGACCACGCGGAACACCAAGAGTGAGGTCAAAAAACCAAATACTGATTCAAAACTCGAGTATCTACTACGCCACAAAGCGTCACATTGTATGTTACATAGAATGCGACGCTTTAGTATTTGGTTTTTTTTCCTCGCTCTTGGTGTTCCGCGCGGTCTATCTGCCTTTGTTTTATAATCTGAGCATATTGGTATTTAAATTATTGATAAATTAAGCCTTAAAGCTTAACATAATAATAAGGCAGTTTTCCTTGTAAACTAGTATCACTGAATACATATTATAGGAATTATTTAAAAAAAGTCACAAGCTATTTTCGGCACTGGCCAATCTTAAAAATTATTCCAAAAATGAAAATATTTTTATTTTATTAGGTGTTTGTTTAATGTTTAAAGATTATTTTTTCCCTCCACACAAGATTGTTTGCATAATATTATTAACAGATACCAATTTTTTTACAATATCGATAAAGTTGTTGTGTACTTCACCATCAAAACAGATATACACAGACCTCTGCATTAAAAATTGGCCTTTCGAAATGAATCATACAGTTGTAGAACCACTTTTAGAATCGAGTTTTGGCAAATTGCTAAATTCATATTGTGATTACGTAATGATAAAGATTGTTATAATAACAAAATATTGCGTAATATTATTGCTAGTAAAATAAGAAACTCATATTGGAATGGTTCCATTCCATTTACATATTGAACCATGATTGGCACGATTTAAAGCATAAAAAGAAACGTTGTTTTTGGTCAGATCTTAGACCATAACCGAAATCGTCTATGAGTAAGATTTATCAAATGTTATGGTAAAAAAAAAAAACGAAAAGAAAGAAGTTCTTTTGCCACAGTTTAAAAAAAAAAACAAAAACAAATTGTCTCTCACCTCATACTTGGAACACATAGACCAGACACGGCGGAACATCTATGTCTAAACATTTTTTTTTATTCACTATCACTTTAAGCGTGACCGCGGAAAACAAAACCACAGACAACTTACGAAATCTAGACCACATACACAAATGAATTAATTTTCGTGTCACTTGTTAGAATAGAACTATTAAAAATTACATTCATATGGCCATGCATGCGTTTTTGAGTGTGTGGACAAATATATAATATTAGGTCTTTACCTATGAAATTGCCGTTCTGCAGTACTGGCCATTTCAAATCAAAATAATTTTTGTTTGGCTAAGAATTCTAATTTCAAATTAATTTTATTTTAAAAACATGGATTTTTTTTTCTAAAAGTAGTCATTTCTTTATTGATTAGTGTTACATTTTCATCGCATTTCAATCTTTTTCGTCATCATGGATACGTTAAAAATTCGAGTAATTATGGAATATGAGTACCGTCGTGGCAGCAACGCGGCACAAGCGGCACGCAACATCAACGACGTTTACGGAGCTAACACTACAAACCAACGCACCACCTGTTATTGGTTTGCTCGCTTCCGTTCTGGAAATTTCGAACTGAAAAATGAACCTCGCGGTCGTCCGAAGACTTTGGTCGACAATGACGAATTAAAGGCGATTGTGGAAGCTGATGATACACAATCTACGGCTGAATTAGCAGCAGCTTTCGACGTTAGCGTCAAAACAATATTGGTCCATTTGCGTCAAATTGGCAAGGTAAAAAAGCTTGACAAATGGGTGCCCCACGAACTCAATGATCGCCAGCGCGAAGTACGCGTCGAGACGTGCCTTGCACTGCTCAACAGACACACAAATGAAGGAATTTTGAACCGCATTGTTACCTGCGATGAAAAATGGATTCTGTTTGATAACCGTAAGCGCTCAGCAAGTTGGTTGGATCCTGGTTCAGCACCTAAACAATGCCCTAAACGAAAACTTACCCCTAGAAAAGTGATGGTCACTGTTTGGTGGTCTAGCGCCGGTGTGATTCATCACAGCTTCTTACCAAACGGGGTGAGCATTACTGCAGATGTGTACTGTGAAGAACTGAACACAATGATGGAGAAGCTGGCGCATCTCCAACCAGCATTGGTCAATCGCTCGTCTCCGCTGCTCCTGCACGACAACGCGCGACCTCATACTGCACAGCAGACGGTCTCCAAGTTGCAAGAACTGGGGTTGGAAGCTCTCCGTCATCCGCCCTACTCACCAGACCTTGCGCCTACAGACTACTACTTTTTCCAGAATTTGGATAACTTCTTGGCGGGAAAAAAATTTAATACCCGAGAGGCAGTACAAAATGCCTTTGAAGAATTTGTTGCCTCCCGTCCAGCTGATTTCTTTAAGAAGGGCATCAATAAACTGCCACTGCGATGGCAAAGATGCATTGATTGCATGGGTGATTACTTCGATTAATACAAATAAAAAATTCATGAAAAAAATTCGTTTAAATTTTTTCATACAAAACGGCAATTTCATAGGTAAAGACCTATTATATATATTTATAGCTTTATTTCAGGTGAGACAGTGGTCAAACATGAACTTAACCAGAATTTAAACTAATTGTCAATTTAGGACCGATTGCCGGAGCAGACGAGCCATCGGCAAGCGTAGTGACGTCCCCGAGCTGTATGGACCGACGACCTTAAGAAGGTGGCTGGGAAAGACTAAATTCGGAAGGCGATGGACACTGTATTGTGGCGCAAACTGGGAGAGACCTCTGCTCATATAATAGACTGCGATAGGCTGAGTTGATTTATGATTATCCAATTTAGAGTTTGAAAAATCATCAAAATATCTCTAAAGGTAGATTTAGATCGTGATTAAGGTTTTTTTTGAACATGACTTATAACAGTGAAAATATATATCGCAATTCCCCTAAAAGGCCAAAGAAAAGAAAGATGGATTGTTTGTTTGAGGAGTGACATGAAAGAGAAGGGAGTGAATGATAGCGTGACAGTTGACAGGGGAGAATGGAAGAAAAAAAACGTATTGCGCCAACCACGTAACATGGGACACGGGTAGGAAGATGATTCTAAGTCAGCAGCCCGAAACTGGACAAAAACCTCGTCCAAAAATTAATCCAAGTCATTCTCTTTAACAATCTTACATTAATTAACAGCCACTAGATGACTAGACCATATAACATCACACCTGTAATACCCATTTTTTATTTTTTGAGGTCAGGAAATCATAAAATATTTATCTCGCTCCGGGTGGAGCGGGAGGGCGTGTCAGAACTTTTACTGACTAAGACCCACCCGTGTTCCTTCAGTTGCCTGTGTACCAGGGGCCACGGTATCTCTTTCGAACAACCCGCACCCGTGGCAGAACCCCAAAGGGTTAAGCACAGATTTACCTATAGTACACCAACATTCATCGCCAGATAGGAGGCGAGCCAACTGCCATCAATCAGGCACAAATCTAGGCTCCGGGGAAATTCCAGATGGAGAAACGAAATCGATGGAGGACCTCGTGTTCGGCAGTAGCACTTGCGACCACCAGAGCAATGAGGCAGTAAGACAAACAAGGATGTTTTATAATAACGAATAATAAAAAGAAACAAAAAAGCAACAAAAATCAAATAGGTATTTCCAAATAACATATGGTCGGTTGCGTCAAACGACCGCGACCTTACTAGATATGTAAATCTTTTAATGTTCCGACCGGTATCGTACCTATTAAAACTTGAGAATTCTTTGTTGCGTAGTTTCTCACAAAAAATTACCGTTAAATAACCGACAATATTGCCCCCCTTTAGTATTTAAAACTTGAGTAAAGATGTGTGCCACATATCCTTGTAATTTTTGACGTGACGTCTCTAAAAGTGTACTTATGTATTTCTTTTCTGCTTTGTTTGAAAAATAATTAATTCCTTTGCTGCTATAGGATCCTTTTGGCCTCGCTGACTGGACTGCTGACAGAATTATTTATTTTTATTTCACATCTGTTTTTTTTATTTTTATTAAGTTCATTAAGTTTTTTGAAGTATGTGAGTCACAATAAATACTTTTCCTTTCTTTTTTTAATAAAATGAATTTGAAACCCCAGTAGGATCTAATGTAAACAACATTACGCGTTAAAACACACACATATGAGTATCATTAATTATAAACAAACAACATTTTTATCTAATTACTTAAATTACTCTGCATAATAAAATTCTACGAATTAAATGATAAACATGGAACTTCCCGTTTGGTTCGAAGAACAAAATAGGTAGGTTAGTTGTAATCGTTTAATGCCGGGCCACCGTATACCGTAGCCTATGGGCCGTAGTCAATGGGCCAATAGCCATGATGACCTACTTACAACCAACAGCAATTTTTCAATTCATACGATGTATTTGTAACTTCGGACGTATCACGGCCGGGACCAAAAGATGTCAAAAGTTTGACAGGTGTCAGTAGTAACAAATCATTTGACGTCATTTCGAACTGTATGTTAATGCTTTAGGCAAATTGGGCAGATAGGCCAATGTGTGCAGGTTTTCTATAGAATGCCCAATATGCCCCAAATGCCTGAGCATTCATATTTTGAAATGATGGGAAAAACTGCTAACAAACATAAATGAGTTAAAAGTGCAAGGATAGTGTAAGGAAAAATGCTTTTATAAAACCGATCGTGCTGCAGAAGGCAATTTTTTATAGGTTGCAACTATAAAAATAGCCTTCTCCTCAATTAGATTGGGACTGGAATGTTTTCTCATATTGGTCATGTCAAATATCAACATTTTGCGCGGCAAAAAAAAATGTGGATGGATAACCATTTTTTTTAGGAAATGTTTAATGAATGCTCTAAAAACTTATTGACCTTCTAATGATGGTCTCTTTTTATTGAAATTAATGTAGGTCTGTACTAAAAACTTTTTGCGCATCTAATGGAGTCACTTCACTACCTGGTCGCGCTAACTTGGCTATTTATTATTTTTAGAACCGTAAAATAGGAATTGTTTGAGATTCACAAGAAGAGTAATGAAAGAGTAATCATTTTTTTTACAATATTTTCTTGAGCACAAACGGGAATTATTAGAAGTTCGATTAAAATACATACGACTTTTTTTTTCATTATTTGTAATAGCAAAAAATAATAATTATCATTTTGCAACATTGTAAAAATAAACTGGAAAAGGGTTTATTGACTTTGTTTTATCAGGGGTTGATAGTCTGTCACAATAATTATTAATTGTTTTATCTTATCAATGAAAAAAAAAGTTCCGTGCAACTTTTTTTATCTTCTGTGTTCCTTTTAGTTAGCAATATCTGCGTGACTCGTAGAACTTTTTTTATTATTACTTTATATTAGATTAGTGCACTTTTGTCTAATACGCCGCAGCCGGGTGTATTCAACAAACATTGTATTTATTAACAGTTGTAGGAAGATTTTAGTAACATCAAACATTTCATTAACATTTTACACTAAGAACAATTAGAGAGTGAGCCAACAAAATAGTGTTCAACATAGACATTTGTTACACATATTTTGGGCCCTCGAGCCGGATTACGCGTCGCGTAATAATTATGGTTCTAACATTAATGTTATTATGTTGGTAACTAGGTACCTACATTGTTATATTATGTATACATTAAACATATGTTTATACGTTGCATTACTTCAAGTACAGCATACTTTTGTCGTTGATAGCGGTTTCCCGTCATTCGCGATCAGCTGTGATATTACAATATTGTTCTCACAGTAATTTTAATAAACTAACCATTTCAATTTAATTAATGTAGGTCATTCATAACATTAACATTATCGTTGAATTTGAGGCCATCTTTTTTTAAGTCCGCATTTCGAGCGTCGAATTTTGAAAAAAAGTAGGTATGAGAAGGATGTAGGATGGCATTATGCAAAAAACAAAACGCAATTTTAAAACCAGAATTATTGTGACGTACGTTTGTATTCTTTTATCTTGCAACTATCTTTATAAATAAAAATGATGTACTGTTCGTTGGTAACCACATCACTTGAGAACACTGGACCGATTTGGCTATTTTTTTTAGTGTTAGTAATATTCCAAATTAAGTTTTTTATGGAAGGAAAAGTTGGACAAAATCCTGATACTTAAATTTTAAAATTCGGGAAAAGCTAAACGTCTGTCGGGTCAGCTAGTTAAAAATAAAATGCCTTGTCTGTGACTCTGTACCTATGTATTGTGTTTATTTACTGTCACTAGCAGTTTTCATTATGCGCTCTTTGTTTTGATATGACTACATTGTCCTTTCATCTTAAAATGATTGTGCACGTCCGATGTTCTAATATTAGGTCTTTACCTATGAAATTGCCGTTCTGCAGTACTGGCCATTTCAAATCAAAATAATTTTTGTTTGGCTAAGAATTCTAATTTCAAATTAATTTTATTTTAAAAACATGGATTTTTTTTTCTAAAAGTAGTCATTTCTTTATTGATTAGTGTTACATTTTCATCGCATTTCAATCTTTTTCGTCATCATGGATACGTTAAAAATTCGAGTAATTATGGAATATGAGTACCGTCGTGGCAGCAACGCGGCACAAGCGGCACGCAACATCAACGACGTTTACGGAGCTAACACTACAAACCAACGCACCACCTGTTATTGGTTTGCTCGCTTCCGTTCTGGAAATTTCGACCTGAAAAATGAACCTCGCGGTCGTCCGAAGACTTTGGTCGACAATGACGAATTAAAGGCGATTGTGGAAGCTGATGATACACAATCTACGGCTGAATTAGCAGCAGCTTTCGACGTTAGCGTCAAAACAATATTGGTCCATTTGCGTCAAATTGGCAAGGTAAAAAAGCTTGACAAATGGGTGCCCCACGAACTCAATGATCGCCAGCGCGAAGTACGCGTCGAGACGTGCCTTGCACTGCTCAACAGACACACAAATGAAGGAATTTTGAACCGCATTGTTACCTGCGATGAAAAATGGATTCTGTTTGATAACCGTAAGCGCTCAGCAAGTTGGTTGGATCCTGGTTCAGCACCTAAACAATGCCCTAAACGAAAACTTACCCCTAGAAAAGTGATGGTCACTGTTTGGTGGTCTAGCGCCGGTGTGATTCATCACAGCTTCTTACCAAACGGGGTGAGCATTACTGCAGATGTGTACTGTGAAGAACTGAACACAATGATGGAGAAGCTGGCGCATCTCCAACCAGCATTGGTCAATCGCTCGTCTCCGCTGCTCCTGCACGACAACGCGCGACCTCATACTGCACAGCAGACGGTCTCCAAGTTGCAAGAACTGGGGTTGGAAGCTCTCCGTCATCCGCCCTACTCACCAGACCTTGCGCCTACAGACTACTACTTTTTCCAGAATTTGGATAACTTCTTGGCGGGAAAAAAATTTAATACCCGAGAGGCAGTACAAAATGCCTTTGAAGAATTTGTTGCCTCCCGTCCAGCTGATTTCTTTAAGAAGGGCATCAATAAACTGCCACTGCGATGGCAAAGATGCATTGATTGCATGGGTGATTACTTCGATTAATACAAATAAAAAATTCATGAAAAAAATTCGTTTAAATTTTTTCATACAAAACGGCAATTTCATAGGTAAAGACCTATTATTTACAAAACTTGCCAAGAGAATCTATGTAAATATAGATATATCTTAGTTCTACTATGCTTTTAAAGTCGAGATTCGTGCACAAAAAGTTGTTGAGAAAAACAAAGATTTAGCATTGAACATAAAGTGAGCATAAAGTTTTGCTAAGTCAACTTATGATTACGATTCAAGGTTTTTGCTTGCGTTATGTTTTTACTTAATAATTATTGTAGTAAACGTTGTGCTTAAAATAATTGGGAAAATCCCAGACACTATTAATTTTCTGTAGTCACTTAAAGAAAAAACAATGACAGTTAAGACCGAACACAAAACACCTAAGCAAAAAAAAAAAAACAAACCTCGAATTAGCCTTCGTCATTTTAGATCCGTTCCCGCCAAATTCAATTTCACTGCCGCCAAAACTTGTAACCAAAGGCACGTCGCCTTCTGCCATTTTAAAATAAACACTTATAAACGCGAAATTACTTTTTGTTGAGGTAAATAACGTAACAGTTTTTGCGCGCACGACCCGTCTCCGCGGCGTTCGACGATGCACTGAACGTTTCTATTCTACGATTATTTTATTGATGTTAATATAATGATGGACGCTCATACACAGATAACGTGTGATGGTCGCTGGACGATGTTGTGGCACTGATAATTGGATTGGTTTATGCAAAGCTGACGCATGCCACAGCATCACAATCATCAAATATTTATTCTTATATTAATTCTTTGATACTGTCTTTGTTGCGTTTTTTTTATGTACAATTAATGCAATTGATTATTGTATCACGACATATTGACTTTAGACATTTTTACCATTCTATGTTCATTTTTTCGTCCGTTCCTCTCCTACTACGCTTTGAAAATCTAGCTTCAAGTTATTGATTGACCGACTTATTGACAATTAAAAAGCTCTTATGAATTCTCTATTTGAAATACGTTTATTTCATTTAAAACTTGAACAGGTACTTTCGAGGTTTGGGTTTGAGTTATGTTTGAAACGGAAGACTCATGTCTCATACAATTTTAAACGCTGCTCAACTACTCTACATCCTGCTTCAAACCCTGTACAAACCATTACCACTAGTAAAATCAAGTACAGATCAGTTTTTATTTCTTTAAACAATCGTTCTCCACCCACTACTTTGGCCCACTTAATGTATTACTTAATAAGTTAACCAAATATACGTTGGGCGGTGACTTGTTCACGTAATAAGACACACACACACACACACGAAGTATGCGTATTTCCGGATTGATATGACATTAGAAAAACAGTGAGGCGAGTTAAACAGCTGTTTGTTAGTATTCTGAACGTGTAGTGAGATAGAAAACGCTAGACAGACGCCAATCAGATTATAGCCAATCAGACGTAATGAATAGAAAGTTCTTGGATCAAAAAAGTTATTTCCAGGGTGGTATTTTAAACAAACGTGTTCTCTTTCAAGGACGGAGGTTTTTTGGGGGCGCTATTGGGAATGGTCTCCAGAGAATGCAAATACCTACTTTTAAGTTCTTTACAATTCCCTTTTGGGTGATAATGTAAAACTGCTTAATTATCATTCATCATTGGCTTCCTCCCACTGTTTGAGTATAGGCTTTCTTCCTTTTGTACCAAGCTTCCCTGCCTAAATACAGTCTGCTTAGGGGCAAATTTAAGTTGTTAGACTTTGATTCCGCTATACAACCAGTTCCTAAAAATAAACGATGCCATAATGAAGGTCAGGAGATTAAATAATAGGTCTTTACCTATGAAATTGCCGTTTTGTATGAAAAAATTTAAACGAATTTTTTTCATGAATTTTTTATTTGTATTAATCGAAGTAATCACCCATGCAATCAATGCATCTTTGCCATCGCAGTGGCAGTTTATTGATGCCCTTCTTAAAGAAATCAGCTGGACGGGAGGCAACAAATTCTTCAAAGGCATTTTGTACTGCCTCTCGGGTATTAAATTTTTTTCCCGCCAAGAAGTTATCCAAATTCTGGAAAAAGTAGTAGTCTGTAGGCGCAAGGTCTGGTGAGTAGGGCGGATGACGGAGAGCTTCCAACCCCAGTTCTTGCAACTTGGAGACCGTCTGCTGTGCAGTATGAGGTCGCGCGTTGTCGTGCAGGAGCAGCGGAGACGAGCGATTGACCAATGCTGGTTGGAGATGCGCCAGCTTCTCCATCATTGTGTTCAGTTCTTCACAGTACACATCTGCAGTAATGCTCACCCCGTTTGGTAAGAAGCTGTGATGAATCACACCGGCGCTAGACCACCAAACAGTGACCATCACTTTTCTAGGGGTAAGTTTTCGTTTAGGGCATTGTTTAGGTGCTGAACCAGGATCCAACCAACTTGCTGAGCGCTTACGGTTATCAAACAGAATCCATTTTTCATCGCAGGTAACAATGCGGTTCAAAATTCCTTCATTTGTGTGTCTGTTGAGCAGTGCAAGGCACGTCTCGACGCGTACTTCGCGCTGGCGATCATTGAGTTCGTGGGGCACCCATTTGTCAAGCTTTTTTACCTTGCCAATTTGACGCAAATGGACCAATATTGTTTTGACGCTAACGTCGAAAGCTGCTGCTAATTCAGCCGTAGATTGTGTATCATCAGCTTCCACAATCGCCTTTAATTCGTCATTGTCGACCAAAGTCTTCGGACGACCGCGAGGTTCATTTTTCAGGTCGAAATTTCCAGAACGGAAGCGAGCAAACCAATAACAGGTGGTGCGTTGGTTTGTAGTGTTAGCTCCGTAAACGTCGTTGATGTTGCGTGCCGCTTGTGCCGCGTTGCTGCCACGACGGTACTCATATTCCATAATTACTCGAATTTTTAACGTATCCATGATGACGAAAAAGATTGAAATGCGATGAAAATGTAACACTAATCAATAAAGAAATGACTACTTTTAGAAAAAAAAATCCATGTTTTTAAAATAAAATTAATTTGAAATTGGAATTCTTAGCCAAACAAAAATTATTTTGATTTGAAATGGCCAGTACTGCAGAACGGCAATTTCATAGGTAAAGACCTAATATATAGAACCAAGTTTTAAATGTGCAATATCGGGTTTTCCCGCACTCAATACTATTAAGTACAGCGATAGTCGGAACTCTGAACATACATGCGCACGACACTGCAGCTCTGTGTTGAACAAAACAAAACAAATCGGTGATATCGCTCGTCGATACCTCGATTGCAGTACTCAGAAATCAACCTTTGGAAGGCGTAACCATTACATACATAGCCTTACGCCTTTTTTCTTATAGATGGTAAGCAAACACCGTAGACCGTTATTCTTACGTTCTCATTTATTGTAATTCCTCTGTCCATATCCTAATTTATTTAGGGATTCCTTCCATACTTAGATCTCTAGCATTCGTCATCTCAACCAAATCGCCATTATCACAATTCTTCCAGCGTTTTTTTTGGTCTGTCTCTTTTCTTATTGTAGCCATCAAGAATCAAATACCTAATGCATCGTTTTCGTTCTTCAAGTCCTTTTTAGCCAGCAATCGTAACGCTTTCTTCTTTGTCTTGGTTCAGTGTCTCTATGTCCATAATATCATCATCGTATTATTCAGTTTCCACCCTCCGACTACAACTGGTTTCCTCTTTAGTTTTTTATCCAAGTTGTTTGTTATGACTTATGTGTTTTTAGCTAGATAGGTCATCACATCACGAGCTTCTATAAAAAGGTCGTAGATATGTCCTTTTAGTATTTTTTAAAATATTAATGTGAAGATTAGTTAAAGTACCGAGAGAAAATGTTATTCTTACTTTCGATGCTCCACTAACCTCAGTATTCATAAAATGTGAGCAAACGAAAGCGAAAATTTTAAATATACGCAACTTTTTACGACTTCCATTTTTACCAGCTGATGCGTAGGCTGTTACAAAATTACTGTTTATTCATTTGGCTTAATATTAAAATATCAGTTAGTTAATTTAGATCATAACTACTTCATTGTCGAGTCTAAATATATAATGTTGAAACATCTGTGAAAGTTTTTATTTGACCTCACAAACATTCTTCAATTCGATTGACATCAAACTACGTATGTTTTGGGTAAATAATCCAAACCGAAAATAATAATAATATGCTAATTATGTCTGTTGACAATTTAATAAGATTTTACCTAGTTTTCATTAATTTTAATGAATTATAATTATACTGGACATTGTGTTTTATGTATCCTGAATCGATTGTTGCATACCTACTGTTTTCCTGTAACCTTTAAGGTAAAATAATGTACACAGCGGATTAAAACAGTATTTCTGGACAGAATAATGGTCATGTAATAAGGTCACAATAAGGGTAAAGACACGACTTACATCATCTGCCTAGCCTTTTCCCAACAATGTTGGGGTCGGCTTCCAATCTAACCGGATGCAGCTGAATACCAGTATTTTACATGGAGCGACTGCCTATCTGACCTCCAGAACCCAGTTACCATTGGGTAACACGATACCCCTTAGTAAGACTTGTTGTCAGACTTTCGGGCTTCTGACGACCCGTAACGACTGTCAAACATCCACAAATGACAGCCGGGACCAACGGCTTAACGTGTTTTGGTAAAGACACGACTTACGAATACAATAAATAAGTACTTACCTAAACATCGTTGGGCACGCCACGATTGCGGCGGTGAGTCCCCTCTTTGAGGAGTGGTTTGAGAGGCGGCATGGCGTCCTCACCTTCCGCCTGACGCAGGTCCTCACCGGACACGGTTGTTTCGGGAGGTTCCTGTTTCGGATAGGGCGGGAGGAAACGCCCGGGTGTTTCCACTGCGAAGATCGCCCTGAGGACACGGTGGAGCACACGGTGGCGGTCTGCCCAGCTTGGGTGGAGCACCGCCGTGTCCTCGTGGAGGCGATCGGCGGCGGCGATCTCTCGCGTCCGGCCCTGGTCCAAGCCATGGTACGGAGCGAGAGGGTATGGGGAGCCGTCACCTCCTTCAGCGAAGCAGTAATGCTCGCGAAGAGGGAGGCGGCGCACGTGAGGGAGAGGCAGCATATGTGCCCTCGCGACCCCAGCCGCCGCAGGATAAGGAGACGCCCTGGGCGTCGGGAATCCCAGGCCGATTTCCGGCCACCGTAGGCATGGGCTTGCGGACGGCGAGTAATGGGTAGCTCGCTGTCCGGTAAGGACCAAGCCCAAGTCGACGGCGCGTTGTGTTCCACGCGCGCCTCAAAGAGATGTCAGCACAAAAAGTGATGGGACCCGCAAGGGTCGATGCCTGCCAGGGGTGCGGGTTTGTTCGAAAGAGACACCACAACCCCTGGCTTAAAGGCTACTGAAGGAACACGGGTGGGTTTTAGTCAGTAAAAGTCTGACACGCCCTCCTGCTCCACCCAGAGCGGGAGAAGTTATTTGATGATTTCCCACCCAAAAAAAAAAAAAAAAAAAACCTAAACTTCGTTTTTCTTTTTTAACTGCAATATTTATCTCCTTTAAAAACTATACATCAATATTTTTTGGAGTCGGCTTCCAGTCTAACCGTCTGCAGTTGAATACCAGTATTTTACATGGACTTTCAGACCACCACAACCCAGTTACTGGTCAACACGATAGCCCTTGTTAAGACTGTAACAATTGACAAAGATGTACAAATAACCAACGGCTTCATGTGCTTTCCGAGGCATGAAGGGGGAGTTTGTTGCACCAGTTCTTCTTCCCAGCTAAAGCACTAGGAAGTGGTGAAGGGCGGGCGTTTTGGGGAACTGTCTTATGTAATGTTAACGTTCGATAAGTGCTGATTCTCAGCCTAATTTGAATAAATGACTTTTGATTTCTCGGAATGTAAAGGACGGTCACCCATCCACGAATCGACCTAGGCAAGCGTTGTTTAACTTGAAATATCGATTCTAGTGGCTATTATTAATAAGCTACGAGCCCCGTTCAAAAGCCCCTCGGAAAACATAAGAAAAACAAAAAGAAAATATAGACATTAACATTCTTGTTTCCTTATTGCATAGACCCGTTCAGTACGTCACTAATAATCTCCGTGTGTTGTACCACGCCGTGTCATCCACTTTTTTCGGGTAAAACCGCGCAAAACATTTAAAGGGGCGTATTTTCCTGATGGTATTTTTTGTCTATGGTAGGTAGAACGGAGGGTAATTCGGGAATTCTTGTTTGTAAATAACGTTTATTGTGCGATTATGTACATTCTTGTTTACATAACATAATATCACGCCAGTAATACCGGAAGGGTTGGCAGAGGTGTATCTATAATGTTATGTTTAAGGCCAGTAGTTTCGTTATAAACGTAGTTCTTATTGCAATCCGATAAGGTTAAAATCTGTTGTAATAAATTCGAATAAGCAAGCTTATTTCGTAAAAATGGAAATAAAATCGTATAAAATTAGATATTAACATTATATAGTCAAAGGTTATTAATTAATCATAAATAATCCATAACTCTTCTGTGTGATGCCGGACGTAAAAGAATAGTACCATCCCATTTCTTCCCGTGGCGGGTGTCGTATAAGGCGACTAAGGGACTTACTAGAGAATGGGCAGCAGCGTTCTCTACGCATTTTACCACCATACTGCGATCGCCAACCCGCCTGCCAAGCGTGGCGATTATGACAAATCCCTCCTTCTGGGGGAGGCTTATGTCCAGCAGTAGACATCTTTCGGCTGATATGATGATGATGAATCCATAACTGAATTCAGTTTTGCATTTGAAATGTTATGGTATATTTTTAATTATAATTGAATTGAAAACCACACAGATTGAGTGGACCTGTCCAATCAGTGCATGCATTTATCAGTAACTAGCACCGCTCCGCGATTTCACCCGCGTAGTTCCCGTTCCCGTGGGAATACGGGGATAAGATATAGCCTATGTCACCCGGAGATAGAGTAGCTTCCCAACAGTGAAAGAATTTTTCAAATCGCTTCAGTAGTTTCGGAGGCTATTTAATGCAAACAAACAATCAAATCGTTCCTCTTTAGAATTACAAAAATATTAGTATAAATAAAATTAGTAGGGGTCAGTAGGGATATCTCAGGCACGAGAAATAGGAGAAAAACAAATAATATTAGGTATGTATGAAACGGTTTTTCATTGAACTAAGTTATTTTGTAAGTATTGGCAAGCCCTGTTTATGGCTAATTAATATCAGCAGTACGGGTCGATAGATCAGGTTAAGCTACGCTTACCGCGGTTATTTCTTGGATGGGTGACCATCTTTACATACGAGGATCCCTCCGATACTCTAAAAGCACGGTAAGCCATTGTTCGGGTCGTCAGAAGCCACGAAATCTGGCAACCAGTCTTAACAAGCGTTGTACCCAGTAAATGGGTTATGGAAGTCAGACAGTAACTCCACTCCATTAAACTGGAAGCCGATCCCAACATAGTTGGACAAAGGCGAGGCAGATAATGATGATCTATCTCCACCAGGGTTCGAAACAAAGATTAGAATTCCGAAAACAAAAACAAAACAACATCGGAAATGCCTGTTCCCCATTTATCTTAGTTACGGGAAGTCGGAGAAAAACAATAATATTATGATTGAAACGGCTTATCTTTGGCAGTTGTTAGTCCAGTCAAATTAGTCGTAAAAACAGTAGTGAAGCTAAAATAATTCGCATAGAGCCAAAAAAAAAAAGAATGTTTGGAACACCATAGTAAATGAATACTTAATACAAAGTCCCCATCGACCTATTTCCATCTGCAAGCTTTGCATCATCATCATCATCATTTCAGCCGAAAGACGTCCACTGCTGGACATAGGCCTCCCCCAGGCTCCTCCACTTCGACCGGTCTTGTGCTTCCCACATCCAGCGGATACCCGTGGCCTTCACAAGGTCATCGGTCCACCTTGTGAGAGGCCTATTCCCACTCTACGTCTTCCTGTACGCGGTCGCCACTCCAGAACCTTTCGGCCCCATCGGCCATCTGTCCTGCGAGCAAACTTAGCATGACGCTTTCTATTTCTACTCTACCGTAGAATAGAAAGCGCTTGTCTACATTTATCGGTTTAAAACTGTCAACAGTTTACACGGAAACGTCATTTGTGTCTACTCTTCCGTCGACAAAACGCTTCTCTACGGTTCTCGTGCTAAGCCTGCAGGGTTCAAAATAAAGATAAGATATCCGAAAAAAAAAACAACATCGGAAATACCTATTCCCCATTTATCTTATTTATGGAAAGTGGAAGAAAAACAATAATATTATGATTGAAACGGCTTATCTTTGACAGCAGTTGTTTTGTATATATTAGTTGTCAAACAAGCTAGCAGGCCATCTAAACTGTAATTATTAATTTGCTAGACCACGATCGCTCGGATTTCAAATTATAGTGGCGAGATTTTTTTTAGCGCACTGCATTTATCAAATCTTTCAATTACACACACACACACACACTATTCAAAAGCCCCGCCCGGACGCTCCCGGGCGCTCTTCAAAACTGGGGAAACCCGGACGAGTACAGTCAGTCTAAGGTATGAGGATAAAGTTGACTCCTCTTTTGAAATGGGAGGATCCTCTGACCAGACTCCAGGGCCTCAAGTCTGCTATTACAATAGTGCCAGAATAGTCTATCATTGATTTAATAATTGTTTATTTGGCAAGTTTGGTAATCTACTATTAAAATGGCGTCATTATGAATTTCCAATGGTCAGCCACTGACATTCCATTGAAAGAAATGGCATTTATTGGTAATCTCGAATCAATGACTGAGTCAGGCGGTAATCTGCAAAAATGTTGATAGTTCCTAAAATAATGTTAAAAATAATATGTAAAAATACATATAAGTAAATGAAATCTGGCATGAATAAATGTTCAAAAGTAGTATTTTTTCGAAAATAATTTCTACTAACGAGTTTTATAATAATGGCAATACGACAATGCCATTATAACACAATTCTATTACGATACCATTGACCGACCATTATGAATTTAGCATATTACGAACTTATAGCAAAATGACAATGGAATAGTGTTGGACTAACGAATTTATAAAAGTAGCAGACTTGGGCTCCAGGGCCTCAAGTCTGCTATTACAATAGTGTCAGAATGGTCTATCATTGAGCTCATAATTGTTGATTTTGACAAGTTTGGTAATCTACTAATATAATGGCGTCATTATGAATTTCCAATGGACAGCCACTGACACTCCATTGAAAAAAATGGCATTTATTGGTAATCTCGTACATAATGACGAATGATTGACTCAGGCGGTAATCTGCTAAAATTTTGACAGTTCCTAAATTAATATGTAAAAATATAATTATGGATATAATGAAATCTAGCATGTTCTAATTTAGTAGTATTTTTTCGAAAATCATTTCTACTTACGAGTTTTATAATAAAGGCAATACGATAATGCCATTATAACACAATTATATTACGAGACCATTGACCGACCACTGATCGACCATTATGAATTTAGCAGGTTACGAACTTTTAGCAAAATGACGATGGCATCGTGTTGGAATGACGAATTTATAAAAATAGGAGACTTGAGCCCCAGGTGTTCTATTTGCTGGTGGCTACTGCATGACAATTGATCTTGGAACGTTGTATAAATATGTTATGATAAGTTAATGAGGGTTTTCTGAAATGACGTTCAGTAGGTCCGGGCACCTGTCAAAAGTGTCAAAGCGCCTACGGGCTGAATGGTGAACGAATGAATGAAACGAATGACATCAACGATTTTAAGTTCATTATCGAACTCGAAGACCTCGCGTCAAAGTGGCGCCAACTGGTGGCTTGAATATTCTGCGTGACGTCAGTGTGACGCGAAGTTCGCATGTGGCAATGCCGATGCCGCTACAGTTTCATGCATGCCGCCTGTTGGGACAGGTCAGCTCAAAGCTGCAATAGCTTTTTCTTCAAAATGCCTTCCATACATGGCACTGCTTTGTTAGACTCATATAACATCCTAATAATATAATGTTTGGACTTTAAAATAGACCATAACCTCTTGAGTTTGTTTCGGCATTTCTTCTCAAGGATCAAGCAGCTAGGAAATGCCAGCGCCATCTAGTTTCAAATGAAAAAGTGTCTTAAAGATCTACTTACATAAATAAAGATATCATTTCATTATGCTTATAGGCCCAGAAAGCCTGAAAATACATTTGACCTCGCTGTAGAACTGATAACGGATAGTTATCAGTATTAGTAGCATAGGTCAAGGTTCTAGAAACGCAAGATGGAGTATTAATATAACTGTCTGTTAATTATCGCGTTGATTTCATCTTTTGAGGTCATAATGAATGTTGGTTGTGGATGCGGGGGTCGAAAATATTAGGATTTGTAAGCCTTTTTGGGGAAAAACATACTAAAAAAAGAAAAAATAGTTTTCGGCCAAAGAATAGGCCAGCTCTCTGGTCACGTGAAGAGACGAGCAACCGCTTTGCGATGTCTCGAAAAACCAAGTGGGCATTCGGATACTCGGATCCCACGGCTCTAGTGTTTCCACCCTAAATGGCTCGAATATACAACTTCCAACAAGATTGGAATATTTTCGCCGTTATGTCCTGCACCCTAATTGCGTAACTCACGATTGATCATAATTGGTTTCGTCTTCACAGTTAAACAATATTCATTGCGTTATTTATGTTGTCGAACAGACACATTTTTCGAACATATGAAGCAATGGCTTAACAATCCGTTTCAAAATGATACAGATTATGATGAATCGTGAGTTACGCAATTAGGGTGCTGCACCCTAATTGCGTAACTCACGATTGATCATAATTGGTTTCGTCTTCACAGTTAAACAATATTCATTGCGTTATTTATGTTGTCGAACAGACACATTTTTCGAACATATGAAGCAATGGTTTAACAATCCGTTTCAAAACGATACAGATTATGATGAATCGTGAGTTACGCAATTAGGGTGCTGGTTTAGATTCAAGGGGCGGGAAAAGTGCTATTGAGATTTTCGATTGGAAACACTAAATAACACTAGGTACTTGACCTGGGAATTGAACCCAGGACCTCATTTTCTCAGCAGTAGCGCTTGCGACTACTAAGTCAACGAGACAGCATGTATCTCAGGAATCATCAGAAATTATCTACCAAGCTGCATAGTCATAATTTCGAAATCACAGCGATAATGCGACGACAGATTATACCAACACCATAGATTATTATACACTTTCATTCATAGAGATATCAAGTGTCAATCATAGTCTATAGAAGCTTGATAGTCTATGCACGTACCATAAGTATATGTAAGTCTATGACACGTAGAAGTTTCACTGGTCTATATACTTTCTTGTTACTTTATGGTACATTTACTTTCAACTGTGTTAATTACAGGTGCAATGAAAAGGCTAGTCAGAATGATCAATTTGCGTAGCATTTTCCCAGCCATGTTCGTGTCGGATTTTCCTCTAACCGGATTCAGCAGAATACCAGTATTTTACATGGAGCGAATGCCTTTCTGACCACCACGACCCAGCTTAGAGCTAGGATAAATGCTCTAAGCGACCCAGTGACTGAGTAAATAGTGTTGGGTATTTTAGTAATTACGATTGCAACACCAACATTAAAATGTAAGTTTATATTATATGTGATTTGTGATAACAGTTCCCTTCCAAATGTGACAGTGATTCAATATCGTAAAACGGGGTGAAAACTATCTAATTTCAACATTAAAGTGGATTGGTGTGGTGGTAGATAGTTTGTAGCCAAAAAGGACTCTAATGTGTTTACTGTTTTATAATTAACGATTAAGTGCCTTTGTTGACAGAAAACGATCATAATTTCGACAGTAAAATACACTTTAAAGTTTCGTTTCGATTCACCCCTGCAGTCTCTATTCACCCCGTTTTACTGTACACACGTAAAGTTACATAGTCCGCCTTTTCATTTATTGTGTTCGGCACCAACACTACCTGCACCTATCAGCAACCACTACGTATTAGGTACACCGCTGCACAAATAGGTACAACTTGGTGAGTCTGGTTGCCAGAGTTTTCGGCTTCCGACTACCCGTAACGACTGCCAAAGATCTACGAATAACAGCTGGGACCAAAGGCTTAGTGCGAGGGATGCACTAACTAAGGTAAGCCACGGTGAAGCGAAGAGGAACCCCAAGGTGGGGCCGCTCGTCAGGGCTTTTGCCTTAAAGCCGACGACGTAGCGGCTAAAAAAAGTAGGTTGCGGTTGAGGGCTGTGGCGGAGTTTTTTTTTTATGGCAACACTGCCCGAGTGACATGTCAAAATTTTGTTCCGTATTTTAAAATTAGTTTTATTTAGTTTTAAGTGTAACTATCGTGTATTAATATAACTAAATGTAAAATAACAACATAAATACTAAGGATTATTGTTATCCTCCAAATTTATAAAGTAAAAGACAGTGTTTGGTTACACACCGTACCGGTAACCTATTACGAACAGCTGATGTTCGACTTGCGGATTAATAAACGGGGAGTATTGTTCACTTTTATTCTGTAATTAGCACACAATCATCATATAGACTCAGTAACTCATTAATTCGTTCTTAGTATCAAAACTTTTGGTTAAATTGCAATCAGCAAAACTAGTTTTTAATTATTTTTTTCTCTCTCTGTTTTAAATTAGGCAGCCTACCCACACAAATGAAAGTAAAATTATAAGGCAATAGAATCAATGTAACTTTGTATTTGATCTACTCATATTATTATTAGTTGCATTTCAATTAGATTTAGCCGCCTATCTCATTACTCTATAGCAGCACTAACTTCTCCCAATTTTTTCTTAAATTTCTACCTTTCCCTTTTTGTTTGTCTGTCTACTTAGTTCTTACCGTTTCTTTCATTATACTTCCAGTACCTATTCCTGAAACCATGCCTGTGATGACCCGTAAGGCTGCTGCTCAGGAGTTGGAGCTTAAATTGAGAACAACCCTTTATGAACTACAG
This sequence comes from Polymixis flavicincta, assembly GCA_949987655.1. NCBI lineage: Eukaryota > Metazoa > Arthropoda > Insecta > Lepidoptera > Noctuidae > Polymixis > Polymixis flavicincta. The sequence continues at coordinate 9,440,764 of OX465198.1, read as the reverse complement.
GCTTCACAAAGTAAATGTCAAGAGCTGTTAGACGAAAGAGAGGAAAGTGAGAAGGAAGTTGAGAAAGTTGTCAACAAAAACACAAGCTTAAAACAGGAGCTGGTTGACTTACATCTTCAATACCTTGATGTTGTGGCTGAACGGGATCAACTAAGGATGGTTACAGATGGTTTCAACAACTGCAGTAATTTGTATGAGGAGGCTTTATTTAAGGTTAGGGACTTAGAGGATGAATTAATCCATGCAAATATTAAAATTGTAGAATTCCAAAAGGTTAAAGAACATACTCAGGTCAAAGAAACAAACCATTTGTTAAATGAATTGTTAAATACTAATTGTAACCCTCATTCCATAACAACAATTGACCTAACAGAGGATTCATTACTGAAACATAACTATAGTTATAAAATGAGTCAAAATAAATTTAAAAAATATGCAAGGCTGAATAAAATCATTAAAAAATGTAATAAATTAAAGAAACATCAAAAGCACTATTCCAATAATATTCAATTAAGGAAAGAACGTGTTTCTCTTGTCAATAAATTGAAGAACTATGAAATTAAATTAGAAAACAGTATCAATATTTATGAAATTGACACTCAACGCTTACAGTCAGAAATTCAAGTTCTTGATGACTCTCTAAAGTCCCTTTATAAAAAATATGTATGCTCTCAGCACCAAATTAAGGAACATATCCTTGCTACTAATGCGTTGTTAGACAGAGTGGACTCGCTGACTCTCAGCAACACTCTGTGTACTTGTCAAAGCGAAACCAACCTTGATGCCCTCCAGCCTGAGGTAACGGAAGAACCGTCCCAAGTTGTGAGTGCTCTGGACTGTAACCCCAGCCAAGATTTACCAGATATTGTGCAAGTACCATCTCAAGATCAGTCAACTAGTAGCGTTATCCCTTGTAGTAGTCAAGTTTGTTATCAGTCAGTTATGTTTTCTGATAGTATAGGAAGAGGTTTAGGGAAATTACTTAGTAACAACTTGAGTAATTCTTCTCAAAACAATTGTTTACCTGGGAAATCCTTCAAAGAAATAATGACATCAGTTACAAGAAATCAATATGATTGTAATACCAACATAACTGTACTTGTAGGTAATAGTTCAAAGGTCAATAAACAAGATATCACTGACAGTGTTACTGAGATTTTAAAGATTAATTGTAATAAAATTATTTTGTGTGCTTTTCCATATTTTGAGAGATTATCTAGTAGAAAAAACAATGATATTCATATACTTAATAATCATATGCAGTTTTTAGTAACTCACTACAGTGATAAACTTATATTTTTTGATACCAACAGTTTTGTTGTTAAGTTAAAATCGACAAGGAATACAGTGTATCTGCCCATTAGGTTTAGACTTAAAATAGCGAGGCTATTAGCTTATATAAACCCAGACATATGTACTATGTCGAAGTCTTCTTTGATTAATGTTAGTAATGGTACTAACACTACTTTTGATTCGCCTAGTAGTTTAAACTTTTAGGTGCGACAACGGGTGAGCCGCATATGTTGAATGTTGTTCATCAAAATATGCAGGGTCTGTCCGGCAAAGAGCTTGAGTTAAGCTTATTTATGGAGAACTATGATGTTCAGGTGTTATGTTTGACTGAACACTGGTTGAAGGAACATGAAGTAGTGTTTATCAATGATGATAATTTTACTGTTCAAAGTGCATTTGTAAGAAAAACTGCTATTCGCGGTGGATCTTTAGTTCTTGTTTCAAACAAGTTAAAATGTAAACAACGTTTAGATTTAGCTAACCTTTCTATTGAGCGCACTATTGAGTTGTCTTGTGTTGAACTCGAGCGATATGTTATAATTTGCGTTTATCGACCCCCCTCTGGGGATTTCATTCGTTTTGAATCGGTAATGGAGGATTTACTCAATAAGTTAAAATCAAGTAATAAAAGTATAATTTTATGTGGAGATTTTAATATTAATATTTTAGATGTTACTCCATTAAGTATTAGACTTCTCAATCTGTTTAGGTCTTTTAATTTAATTAACTTGTTTTTTGAACCTACTAGGATCACGGCATCTTCGTCAACATGTCTTGATAATATGTTTACTGATTGTGATGCCAAAAATAAATTAGTACTAACTGACTTAACGTCCGACCACTGTGGTTTATTAGCTAGCTTCCCCATGCCATTACATAAAAAGCGACCACGTACACTTGAATGTAGGCCTTATACAGCTAGTCGTTGCAAAAGGTTTAAAAATAATATAGCTCATAGAATTACACCATCCATAGCACAACACGAGAATCCGAATGAAATTTATGAAGCCCTTTTTGAGGTTGTGCAAAAAGAGTATCAATCTGCTTTCAAGACCAAAACCATTAACATTAATGGCTCCTCCGCTGGCTTTAATCAATGGGCTACTCCGGGTATTTACAAAAGTAGAGCGAGACTATACGAATTATATGGATTGAAAAAATACAGGTTTGATACTCCTTTCCTAGAGTATGTCAAAAACTATTCAAAATTATTCAAAAAGATTAGTGCTTTTGCAAAATCGAAATTTTTAAGTGACACAATTAAAAATTCTAACAATAAAGTTAAAACCACTTGGAAAATAATTAATAATGAAACGGGCAAGTCTGTTAAACAAGACAATCAACTTGAGATTTTGGTCGACGACAAATTAATTATTACAGAAGCTGAAGTAGCGGAGGCATTTAATGAGTTTTTTGCCAACATACCTGTAACTACGACTCGCTCCTTAGATTCATCCCCGTCTAAAGCAGAATACCTTTTGCATAGTAGTGTGCCTAAATGTAGTGACCTATTCAGTTTCGAACATGTAACGCCTCGTGACGTAGTTAATGTTTTTAACACACTGAAGTCTAAAAACACTGGTGATTTCTGGGGCATTTCCATTAAACTTTTAAGTAATATTATAGAAATTGTAGCCCCCTATCTAGCTGTCACTTTTAATAAATGTGTTGATTCAGGAACTTTTCCTGACCTCATGAAGAGTAGTAAAGTAATACCATTATTTAAATCAGGTAATAAAAATGACATTCGTAATTTCAGGCCTATTTCTATCTTACCTGCATTTAGCAAAATATTTGAAAAGTTAATACTCAAGCAGTTGCTAAAACATTTTAATTTAAATAGCCTCCTTCATAATGAGCAATATGGCTTTACAAAAGGTCGTTCGACTACTGATGCGGGTGTTGCTCTGTTGAAACACATATTTAACGCATGGGAGAACTCGCAAAATGCTATTGGAGTTTTTTGTGATCTCTCAAAAGCCTTTGATTGCGTGCACCATGAGACGCTTTTGTGTAAACTTCGTTATTACGGTGTCCATAACGATGCTCTAAACGTAATAAATTCTTATTTGCAAAATAGGGTTCAATGTGTAGAAATTAATGGTAAAAAATCTTCCGGGCTGCCAGTTCAGTTAGGTGTGCCTCAAGGCTCAATACTCGGCCCATTCTTGTTTTTAGTATATATTAATGACTTACCGTTCTATTTAAAGGGTATTTGTGATGTTGTACTGTTTGCAGATGATACTTCTCTTATTTTTAAAGTAGATAGGAATAGACAAGACTTTGACGACGTAAACAGTGCACTCTCAATGGTTACGGATTGGTTTACGGCAAATAACCTTGTTCTCAATGCCAAAAAAACGAAATGTGTAAAGTTCGCCTTACCGAATGTTAGAAATCTAGGTCCCAATATCGTCTTAGATAAAGAGGTGCTTGAAACCGTAGACACGGCAGTATTTCTGGGCATAACAGTAGATGCCAAACTTCAGTGGGGATCACACATATCAACACTAGCAGGGAGGCTCAGTTCAGCCGCCTACGCCGTCAGAAAAGTAAGACAATACACTGACGTCGATACAGCTCGATTAGTATACTTTAGTTATTTTCACAGCGTTATGTCCTACGGTATTCTGCTGTGGGGCAAAGCCGCTGATATTCAAAATATTTTTGTCCTTCAAAAACGTGCTGTTCGTGCAATTTACCAGTTAGGTGGCAGATTTTCCTTGAGGGACTTTTTTAAAGATATTGGTATTCTCACAGTGGCATCACAATTCATATTAGCTAACATCTTATTTATTAGGCAACATATACACTTGTACACTAAAAACAGTGATATTCATACCGTTAACACTAGAAACAAGGACAAACTACGTGCTCCCTTTCACCGGCTTCATAAGGTTCATAACTCATTTGTTGGGCTTGGTATAACTTTTTATAACAAGCTTCCCACTTCTTTGCTAGATTTGCCTTTTGATGCGTTTAAAGTTCAAGTAAAATCCATCCTTTGTTTAAAGGCTTACTATTCCATTAACGACTATCTAAATGACAAGAATAGTTGGTCGCTGTGATTAACACAAGACAATGTTTATGTTCTTTCTCCAGAATTAGCGTACCTAGTGACAGGTTATATGGGTTCATATATTTATTTAGTTAAATACTTTTTTTTTTTTTTAATTTTATTGACCAAGTGTTTTTTATCATCTATCTAGTAAGTCATTAGTTATTGACATATAGAGCCCTTTATACCAGGAAACTTTTATTTTAGGTAATATGCGAGATTGTTTATTACTTTGCCTATGTATGTATAGAATCAAGTCCATCCGACTAAACAGACAGCTGTGCTGCTGGGGAGTTTGTTCCGCCACTTCTTCTTCCCAGCTAAAGCACTAGGAAGTGTCGAAGGGTGGGCGTTTTTGGGGGACTGTCTTATGTATTTTGACGTTCGAAAAGTGCTGATTCTCAGCCTAATTTGAATAAATGACTTTTGATTTTGATTTTGATTTTGGAGGAGGATTGCCGGTACTTATGTCAAAGTCAAAGCATTTATTTCAATTAGGCACTTAAAAGGCACTTTTGAACGTCAACATTTACATTTAAACAGAATTGATTCTAAGTAGTCGCCCATTCCAAAATGTAGTTTCGTATGGAGAAGAACGGGCAAGAAACTCCACCGTTACTCTTTTAAAATGTTTTACATACAATTTATCATAGTACATTCATTATATAATTATATGTGAAAACGATGCACCCAGAATAAAATTACTATACCAAAAAAGGTAACAAAATGCAACTGAAGCAATAAAGATAAATTAATTCTATGATAGATACATGGTGCCCACATATTTACAAACATTGTAAGAGTAAATATACGATTTTCCTAGAATATTAACAAGAAATAAGTCAGTGTGTGAGTGTAAATCAATCATAAATATAATTATTTATTTAATTCAATTAGCAACCAGTTTGATTTTGTCTAGACTCTAGATTGTCCTATGGAGCAGGACCAGCATGTTTCCAAGCATTCTTATCTTGGATATAATCCTCTAATTTATAATACGCTTGTTTACAAAGTGTACTTTTAATATGAGTTTTAAATTTCCTTTCATTTAATTGTAATATATCACAAGGTATTTTGTTATAGCATTTAACACAGTACCCCATAAAAGATGAATGTACTTTAGCTAATCTGAAAAATGGTTGATCTATTTTGTCTTTGTTTCTAGTATTAAAATTATGTCTATCACTTATTTTATTAAAAAGATGTAGATTTTTTCTTACATACATGATATTTTCTGACTCTTATGAGTAGCGCTCTTTCCTTCCGTGGCCTGGACGGGGCCGTCACCGTTTGATGGCGGACGCGGTGAGACCACAGGGGAAGAGGAGTGTCGGTATAGCGTTGGCCGCTCTCCCTATCCCCTGCGGTCGAAAAGTGGTAGGCGGCGGGGCCACTGTGCTGACCCGTCGCAGGGTGACCAAGGGGTCCGCAAGGGCCGATGCCTGCCAGGGGTGCGGGTTGTTCGAAAGATAGATACCGTCGCCCCTGGCACACGAGCAACTGAGGGAACACGGATGGGTTAAGTCAGTAAAAGTCTGACACGTTTCACTGGTGATTGCTGATCAGGGTCTCAAGTCTGCTATTACAATAGTGTCAGAATGCTCTATCATTGATTTCATAATTGTTGATTTTGACAAGTTTGGTAATCTACTGATATAATGGCGTCATAATGACTTTCCAGTGGTCAGAAGCAATAGATGAGGTTTATTATGGAACGAGCGTGCCGAGAAGATGACTCTTCACTCTTGATTTGAAGGCAGACGGCTTAAAATGTGGAAAGGAACACAGACGCTGGCAAAGAGTTCCACACTTTGGCAGTGCAAACTTCAGGGAAATTAATGTACTAGGGCTCGTATTCCTACCATCACAGTCTGATCATTTTGAGCAAGCATCCAGTCAGTCTGACCCGTTCAGACTGGTTTAGTCCAGTTTGGTCACTCCATGTATGGAGGTGCCAATGTAAACATAGGTGCAAGACCCCAGGTAGCACTTACTTCAAAGCGGCCATTTTGGCAAGAACTGTACCAAGTAACAAACAATTGACTATGTTCCCATAACGGATGCACCAAAACCGTAACCAAAACAAACGTTCCCACAGTTAAAACTTCCAAAAAAAAGAATAGAAATTCGAATTTGCAACGCGCCACCCAATCAGCGGCCGCCAATTTTGGCGCTGTACACTTTCGACGCACGTGATTGGCTTCACAAACTAATTCTGACCCGTAATTGGTCAGAGCGTAATGGCGGACGACAATCGTTTGCTTTCTCTAATTGTCTATGACTTTTGACTTTCGCTGGGTACGCTAGTAGTTTTTTGTTTTTTTTTTTGTTTTCTAAACAGTTAGACAAAATTGTCAAGACTCGACCTAGTTTGTGGTTTTATACCGAAGTTTAAGCAGACAGTCTTGGTGATGGAAAGTACGAATTCTGAGCGTCCTGGGTTCGATGCTAAGGTCAAGCAGACTGTTATTGGATATTTCCACCAGGAATTGCTTAGACGCAGCCCGGACTCTGGAGTTATGCACGGTTGTTGGCACGTCCCCTTTTACATAGGACCTAGAAATTACTGGCTAAATGATTGCCAATTTTTTTTGTTGCGGGTGCAATATGTTTTTTTCTTTTTTCTTCTGTATTAGTCGTCATCTCTTTCTAGCCTCAGATTATAAAACAAAGGCAGATAGACCGCGCGGAACACCAAGAGTGAGGTCAAAAACCAAATACTGATTCAAAACTCGAGTTAGTACTCCACGAAGCGTTGCATTGTATGTTACATACAATGGTACTTTCATTTTTTTTAATTTTTCAGTAGCAGGTAATTTATTTAATTTCTTAGAAAGAAACTAAATTACCTGCTACTGAAAAACAAATTATAAAACAAATTCTAAAAATTTTAATAGTGCATAAAACCTGGATAAAATTAAAAAAAAAACATTGCGTGTAGGTAAGTACATTATTTAAGTTCATTCAATTTCTTTCATTCTTACACAATCTCTCTATCTTTTTTTTTGTCAAAATCTGGTAACTCTTCAACTGACAGACTGTTGAATACATTTAAAATTCGAAGTATAGAATTCAATTTAGTCTAGTGCGATCACTAGCTTCCAATTTCCTAATTAGTGTTCCTAAATAGTTTCTACAAATTGCATAGCACAGTCGCCAGCAGGTCAAACTACCCCAAATTGTAAAATGTTCCCAATTGAACATAAACCTTATTCCTTTGTTATTAAGTTGAAAAACTATCAAAGAAATTTGACAGATTGGGGTAGCTTGATGTGCTGGCCTCTGTACATTCTGTACATTATACGCACTTTACCGGTGCCACTTTCAAACTTCTTCTTATGTACTAATTTCTTATCAGGGTACAGAACTAAAAAGTACCCACACACTTCTGCCTGCACCTTCGGGGAATGCAAGCGTGATGTTAAGTTAAGCAGTCGTGACATAAGACCGCTATACATATAATATGCATTATCTTATAAATAGTGTGCTAACATTTAATGATGTGTCGAGTAGGTCGTGAATTGCATTCCAAATCATCTGCATGACATTTCAATACATAGATTTTGAATCAAATGTTCGTCTTCAATTCGTAATTTTATTATTTTGCCTTCTCCGCTCGAAGATTTCATTTTCTTTTCTCATGTTGGGTACGGTGGTAACAGCCGCGACTTGCGTTGTTGTAGGTTCGAACCTAGACATGCAATTTGCTTTGTGTAAATAATTAATAATGCCCCCACAGCCGTATCTCTACGATGACGTCGTGGTGGGGCTTGCGCGCTTCAAACTCTAAGTCTATGCCGGTAGAATTTGCTTTGCCCGAACGGATCTGGGATGAGGAGCCAGACTAAGAGAGAAACAGAAACCCGCAGGGCAGCATGTGGCGAGTTGGGCTTGCGGACGGCGAGTAATGGGTAGCTCGCTGTCCGGTAAGGACCAAGCCCAAGTCGACGGCGCGTTGTGTTCCACGCGCGCCTCAAAGAGATGTCAGCACAAAAAATGATGGGGCCCGCAAGGGCCGATGCCTGTCAGGGGTGCAGGTTTATTCGAAAGAGATACCACAGCCCCTGGCATACTGAGGGAACACGGGTGGGTTTTAGTCAGTATAAGTCTGACACGCCCTCCTGCTCCACCCAGAGCGGGAGAAGTTAATTGATGATTTCCGACCCAAAAAAAAAAAGCATGTGGCGAGTTGTTAGGCAGTAGCGATAGCGACCCCACGGGCCCTATCTCCCGGATGTACATAATTATATGTACCTATACAAAACATTGATCAGGCAGGGACCATAGTAATTCCATAGTTCTTGGTAAACAGTCCATTTTAGGCACACAAACATATAATCCATCATCTTTTAGTCCAACACAAACCGAGGGTTGTGCTTGAGAGCACTTGCACAGTGCATACAGGCATAATCGTCGGTTGGTACCTCATTCCATCTAAAATCTCTAAGGGGCCTCTGCGAGTTGGCTTCGGCACCTCGTACGCCTTCCCAAGGACTGGTATCCCAGGGTCCCGAGCTATGTTAACAATAATAATTGTGGAATACTTTACCAAAACCTAAATATGTATACATAGACAAGCCAAATCTCTCAACAAACTATGCAATAATCTCGAAACTCGTCAACATTCAAAAGCATAACCACGGGCACTGCTAGTCAGCGCATATAATTAGAAATAATTTACTAGTCAAGACAAGTAATAAAGGTACAATACACAATAACAGTATCAGGTCAATGCCTGCGCAGCATAGCATCATCTAGGTTACAGAGACCTTGCCCAAGAAATAAGTGCTCATAATTAAAGGGGGTCAAAACTCTGAATACTTTGCTTAATTGCGTGCGAGCATTATAATCATAATAATTATCTTCAATATCGTCATCGACCTGTATATTGGCGATTCAATCAATCAATCAATCCAATTATTGTTGTAGATATATTATAAAGTCTTGTTATTATAATAGGGTATTTTGCAATTTACTAAAAACCATTTTAATTTGAAGATTGAGACGAAATATGGAACAGAAAAAGAAATTGATTTATATATCCATTTTCTCAATTAAAAACAATTTAAATCAAATATGTTTTTCGTTGTTTTGAATTTACCGCCAAAACGCTCCTTACGATGACTTTTTATCACGTGGCCACATGTGACGTCAACTTTGTGTAAACTAAAGTACTTAGTTGTAAACAAGTGAATGTCGAGTTTATAATTAACAAGATTTTTAATGGATAGAAAGTGTTATTACTGGCGTACGGTGCCTCTGTGCACAAATACTTCTAAAATTGCGCCACACAAAGTTTAAGTCATCGAAAGGAGCGTTTTGGCGGTAAATTCGAAACAACAAAAAATACATTTGATTTAATCGTTTTTAATTGAGAAAATGGATTTAATCAATTTCTTTTTATTTTTTCTGCTGACTATCTCGTCCCAATCATCAATTTAAAATAGTTTTTAATAAATTGGAAAATACCCTATTCAATCTGTCTGTCTGCCTAGCTATTTCTGGGGTCGGCTTCCAGTCTCTATCTGCATAATCGACCCTATAATGTTGCCGCTGCTGGGACATGGGTCGCACAGGCTTCCTCTCAGTAAGAGGGAGGGGCCGTAATCCACTACGCGGGCCCAGTTCGGGTTGGAGAACGTCACATGTCTTAAATGATTTCATCACCGTTACAAGGGCAGTGGTGATAAATGAATTACACAAAGCGATGCGCGCATTGGTTCGTAGTTTGTTCCCACGACCCACAACTCGTAAGTCGGGGGCTGTCCACTGTGCCACCAATGCTTTGCATTCGTTTTGTGTGTTTCCAATACGTTTACCGGTAAATGTAGTAATTTGTGGTGTTAGCGGACCTTAGTCTGCAGGGTTACCGTGTTACCCAGTAACTGGGTTGTGGAAGTAAGATAGGCAGTCGCTCCATGTAAAATACTGGACCAGACTGGTCCTCTCAAATTCTTTTCATTCTTTACTTGAGGCACTATCTACGTGGTCTGAAACAGATTTAGACCCTTGGGTTTGTTTCGCCATTTCTGCTCAAGGGTAGTCAGATAGGAAATGTCGACTCCATCTAGGTTATTTTATTTTTATAACTAGCTTTTGCCAGCGGCTTCGCCCGCGCGGTACTTTCATCCCCTATTTAACTCCCTTAGGGGTTGAATTCCGAAAAATCCTTCCTTATTCCTTGTCTACATTATAAAGGGAATCTCTGTGCAAAATTTCAGCTTTCTAGGTCCAAGGGTTTGGGCTGGGTGTTGATGAGTCAGTCAGTCAGTCAGTCAGGACTTCTCTCTTTATTTATATAGATAGATAGATATATCGTGTAAAAGTGATTCTTATATCCTATTGACAGAATAAACAATTTGATTTCATTCGTTTAAGACTAGAAGCCGACCCTCGTCTTCTTAGCGTATCGATGGCAAAAATAATAGGAAAAAAATGATCTAAATGTATGTTTTTTTTATTAAGTTTGGCCGAAAATTCAGCAACGCGAATACCATTCGCTGATACAGCCAATAGGTCCTTACGTGTGCAGATGACAGCATGCGGTGCAAGATGAGAGATGAGTCATTGCCTGCGGAGAGACTCCCTATAAACACCAGTGGTCTTTGATTAGGATTTGTGAGGGTGGGCCTTGGTGCGACCTACTTGGGTACGAACTCCGCCGACCCTAACATAGTTTGAAAACAGATGAAGATGACTGTATAACAGGCCCCAAAACTAGTGGCTATGATAAACAGAATATTACACAAAAGCGCTTAAGGGTACACTAGTCGCGGGCTCGAACTCACTGGTGGACCCGGCTAAAAAGCACGCTGTCTCACCAGGCTTCGAGTCCGACAGACAAAGACGTATCAGTGATGAGCAGTTAGACGATAGTCTACACGCACAACATTATTGAGTGAGCTGCAGGATCAGTTACAGTAAAACAGGCGCGTAAAAAATTAAGAAAAGTCCTTCGGAAGATCGGGTTTCAGAAAAAACCACTGCATAAATCAATGACCAATTAAGTTTATTGAACTTTTCGATTTGAGCTTTGTCGGTACCGACTTTGTTTTGGAGATTTCACACTTCTTTTATTACTTGAACATGTCCAAAGTTTCGTTAAATTATCAAGAAAAACTATTTTTTGTTGGCTCATAACTTTTTAATGGCTTTTCATTTTAGTATTCTGTTTCCGTACAGACAATGGTGCCGATTCTGTTGTCACAAAATTCTCTAAACTAGACTAAAAATCACCAAAATTTAGTTTATTCCTGTCAAACGACGATTTCCTATTCTGAAATTGACTAAAGTGACACAACTTAACTATATTTTAGTTTGACAGCACTAAGATTGCACTGAATTATTAGTTTAGTGAAAATGGTAATTTTGCTATTCTGTTGTTGTCAATTTCATTATTGTATTCAACCTAAAATTTTGGTTGTCTAACTAAATCTGACTATTTTTAATCGCGATTAAATAGGTGTGGAATAAAATTAGTTGTCAAGAACTAAAATTCACACCGACGACACCTCGACTTCTGGTGCAAAAATAGTACTGTATTTTTTTTCTTTTCTTTTGCTTATATCTCGAAAACGGTGTGTCCTATCGCAAAAATAATGAAAATTTCGACCCCCTTTAGGAAACCCCAAATTCATATTTTCCATGAAAAAAGTAAAAATTCCATATAAATCACGTCGAGGCTGCCGACCCAGGCGCGCTGCTGGCTCTAAAAAAAAACACGGGGTAGGGCAAACAAGTACCACGTTGCGAAGCCAAAACATACCACGTGCGAGTCGCGATTGTCAAATTTGATTTTAGTTGTGTCAAAATAGTTTTTAAATTTAGAGATATTTTTTTGCAGAATAGCGTTTAGATTCTCATAGTAAAAAGTAAGGAATTTTAGTTATAGTTTAGTTAGTTTAGTTCGGTGTACAACAGAATCGGCACCAATATTAATTATGAGACAAAACCATGCCATGTTTAAATTTTGATTTAGGTACATTGTCAAACAGTGGAGTAAAACCCTCCCGAAGTTTGTATGGAAAAAATGTGGACTTGTTTCACCTTAAAAGCTTAAAACGTGAACACCTACAATTTAATACCTTTGTGCTGAGTACAAAGGCTGTTCGATGAGTCATACCTAAAGTATGTACATAACTGCAGTGCAGGTCTCAGGTCGTGGGTGACGTCAACAAGTCGCTGGACGGGTTTAGAGGACAATCTTATTGTTGACTAGTTTTGTGGTTGGTCAGGGGACCCTATCATTTGCAGTGCAATGTGTAGGCATGCCAAAGATATCATCATCATTATTTCAGCCGGAAGACGTCCACTGCTGGACATAGTCCTCCCCCAATGTGGGGGGAGCTTGCCCTAATCACCACGCTTGGGAAGCGACTTGGCGATCGCAGTATGAACGCTGAACGCTGCTGCCCATTCTCTAGTAAGTCCCTTATGCCCGGTTTCTGAAGTTCCCAGTTAAACTCCCAATAGCTATTGATTCAATAAAGTTATGTATAAGATAAACGTCGGTTAGCTGTCACTGGGTTTCTGAATCCACAACAAGCCATTCAATAACTATGCAACCCTTAACTAGTTCCTTAGTTGGCGCTAGATGGGTCTGTTGAGGATATCGGCTTTAAAATTCGTTTTTGTACGCAGATGTTGTCACAGTGTGATGTCGACATCATTGTCTCCTTTTTTTTTCAAAGAAACGTTCCTATTTTAATTATTTTAAGTAAAAAATCTATTTGTCTTTCCAATCGTTTGTGCTTTCTTTTGTAAAAAAAACTGACAACGGGAGCTAGAGCAGCACCCTAATTGCGTAACTCACGATTGATCATAATTGGTTTCGTCTTCACAGTTAAACAATATTCATTGCGTTATTTATGTTGTCGAACAGACACATTTTTCGAACATATGAAGCAATGGTTTAACAATCCGTTTCAAAACGATACAGATTATGATGAATCGTGAGTTACGCAATTAGGGTGCTGGTCTGATCATAATATTCTTATATCTCAATCTATATTGTCCCAATTTAAATTCCTCATCAGTAAATATTTCGAAAGCATTTCTCCTATGGTATTAAATATCTGGATACCTAACGATGTTTTAAAAATCAATAGGTAACATGATAGTCTGATAGGGAGCTGCTTGTATTCATTATACTAAAACTCATTGTTTTTAGATTTTAATATTTAGCTTTTACTGGCCATTTAATACACGTTATAAGTATTAACTCAATTTTTAAATATTTTGGCTGCGAAATGAAACGTCAAATAGTTATGGAACCGATAAACGGCCAACATTGGTCAGTTAAGTTAACCTGAGCTTAAACGGAGTTTATCTTGCATTGCGGTGTTCGGAAACGCACTTTCGCCAGATAACGAACCAATAGCGCTAATGAATAGATAAACTGCCGATACGAGTAGCTCAGAAACCGGGCATTAGTCGCTTCCTACGACACCCACGGGAAGAAATGGGGTAGAGTTGCCAAGGATATAGAATACACTAAAATAATTATTAATCTACTAACTTTTGTCAGCAGCTACGCCCGCGTGGTAGTCAAACTACAAACAAAAAAAACCATATTACCAGACGCACTGCAGGGTAAAATCCGCACTTGGTTGATATCCCGACCAGTCGTACGTTCAGCGCTTCTCTTCCAGATTATGCGGACAGCCAAAGTGTGGACCTCTCTGCCTGCGTCTGTGTTCCCTTCCACATTAAACCCGTCTACCTTCAAAACAAGAGTGAACAGGCATCTTCTCGGCACGGCATTAAAATAAAATTAAAAAACGTTTTTATGTGCCTTAAGAATGGGCAGCGTTCTCTAAGCATTTTACCACTGCGATCGCCAACCTGCCTGCTAAGCGTGGCGATTATGGCAAGCCCCCCCAAATTGGGGGAGTCCTATGTTCAGCAGTGGACGTCTTCCGGCAGAAATGATGATGATGATGTGCCTCATAACATAACTCACGAGTATCAAAGTAATGCGCATTTTGACTATAATAATATGGTATTACCTCCCATGGACTCCACGAGACAGGCTCGACCTAGTGTGGAGTCGAGGAGCAAGATGCTTCGTTTGCATCTTATTTGCTTTTTTTTTCTCTAAACCTAGCTGCTGTAGTCTTTAAGGATATGTAAACAAATGTTTTTTTTTTCAAAATAAACATTATCTATGTAACATTAAGACGTAGAGTGGGAAGGCCTCCTACAAGGTGGACCGATGACCTTGTGAAGGCTGCGGGTATCCGCTGGATGTGGGAAGCACAAGACCGGTTAATGGAGGAGCCTGGGGGAGGCCATGTCCAGCAGTGGACGTCTTACGGCTGAAATGATGATGATGAAACATTATATTATTTTAAGCACGTTAAGCCGTTGGTCCCGGCTTTCATTCGCGGATCTTTGACGGTCGTTACGGGTCGTCAGAAGCCCGAAAATCTGACAACCCGTCTTATCAAGGGTTATCGTATTACCCAGTAACTGGGTTGTGGAGGTCAGATCGGCAGTCCCTTCTACGACACCCACGGGAAGAAATGGGATGGTGCTATTTTTTTTACGTCCGGCATGCGGCACCACACGGAATCACGGGCCAACTTATACGTATCTTAAATTCGTCGAAATTCTAACGAACTTCGACGAATTTTAGACGGCTACTGCACTAAGTAGTCCACACCGTTTTGTCTTAATCTAAATAACTAGTCAAGATAATGACATCAGCAAAACAACCGGAGACGACAATTTTCGAGCGCCATCAACCGTCATACCTTCTCTGTCTCTCTTGGTAAAATTGATAAGCTATCTCGCTCACACTCGTTTACCGTTAACTGAATTCTAGCTATTTTGTTGTTCTGGTACCAGCTGATTCCATTTATCACGGTGGCATGTTACCAACCCGCACTGGGCCCGCGTGGTGGATTACGGCCCAATCCCTCACACCGAGAGGAGGCCTGTGTCCCAGCAGTGGGAACATTATAGGCTGATGATGATGATGATGATGATGTTAGCGGGGTCGGCAGGAATGGTAATGGAAAATAAATAGAGTTTTCACAATAAACGTTTAGGACGCGCTAATGTACAGTCGCCAGCAGGTCTAGCTATCCCAAACTGTCAAATTTTCCCAATTGAACATAAACCTTATCCGTTTGTGATAAAGTTGAAAAACTGTTAAAGAAATTTGACAGACTGGGGTAGCTTGATGTGCTGGCCTCTGTACCTAGCCCGCGTTATTCAATTTGCAGGACAGTCTCATGTTTTACGTTGATTAAAATCGTCCCAATCCATGTCCGTGATCTGCCAGGGGTGCGGCTTGTTCGAAAGAGATACCGTGGCCCCTGGCACACAGGCAACTAAAGGAACACGGGTGGGTTTTAGTCAATAAAAGTCTGAAACGCCCTCCTGCTCCACCCAGAGCGGGAGAAGGTATTTGATGTATCCACCCAAAAAAAAACATGTCCACCCCGACCCTTGCTCGACCCAGCCCGCGCCGCTGAGCCTGTAGGATTAAATTCGTTCCTAAATAATAACAATTTTCATCCAGCCAGCAATGCCTTAGTCCAAAGTCCGTACCCCACAAGGGGGTGCCCTTAGCGTGGAGTCGCTTAGTTAAGGCCTTCGTTTATTAAGCTAGCACAGGCAAGTCCATTTCAGCAGCCGACAACCACCTGTAAGATGTCATTCCCAAAAAAAAAAAAAATGTACGGTGCAGTACGGAACCATTCGTGTGAGTCCGATTCGCGCTTACCTGGATTTTCAAGACCGCCTAAAATGAATAATATTATAGAGTTAAGTGGAACGATTACAGATATCTGTTAATATAGAGAAATGTCTCAATTATTTCCCAAGCTCGAAACCTGCTGATCAGACTCAAAAACGGTGTATAACTTGCATGTAACAGGTTTTCTAAAAAAAATCTGGTTTTCGAATTTATTTTTATTTTATGCAGAACATGATGAAAATTTTAAAATTTTGATATGTACCTGTGTTCGTTGGTAACACATTAGAGGTACAATTTAATGCGCTTGCTCAATTCTTTGTCTTAAACCTGAATTTACTTAGAGATAATTATGTAAATCAGGTATCAGGATTAATATTAAAAACATGGAGCAGACTAGCTAGAGACAGAAAAAGATGGAGACAGATGGAGGAGGCTTTTACTTCAATCAATCAATCAATCAAAATATTTTTATTTCATATAAACCTGCATGGGCACTTATGAAACGTCAGAAGCTAGGTGCATAATATTGAACACGATCTTTTTTGCATCGAAACTTTTTAAGAACAAAGCAACTCAACCAATAAAAAAAACCCTATAATATAACTCTCTAGTGAATAATAGTAATGAAAAAGTCACAGTTTGATTATAGGTGTCAATATGTGCCTAATTGCGATGAAATTAGAGCCATTTTATGAGCAAGTGTGTTGAAATTGTGAATTTTGTTTTAATTAAATTGAAATGTATTTTTTATTAAAGTAATAAAGTATTGTAATAATTGTATGGAATCAATAAAAGCTTTTTATTACTATTATTTATTTATAATTATGTAAAAGGAGTTCCTTAAGTTCCTTTATCTGCCTAGCCATTTTTCCCAACTGTTGGGGTCGGTCGGCTTCCAATTTAACCGGATGCATGTGAGTATCATTATTTTACATGGAGCATTGTCTATCTGACTTCCACAACCCAGTAACTGGGTAATAGCCTTTGATAAGATTGGTTGTCAGAGTTACGGGCTTCTGAAGACCCGTAACAACGTTGGGGCCGGCTTCCAGTCAGGCATAGTTAAGAAAAGTAGTAGGTAGTTGATGTGTTCGCAGAACAGATGGACGATAGGTTCTGAAGTAGCAACCACATACCGGATGACGTAGCAATGGAAGGCCTCTCACAAGGTGGACCGATGACCTTGTGAGGGCCTCAGGAATCCGCTGGATGCGAGAAGCACAGAACCGGTCGAAGTGGCGGAGATTGGGGGAGGCCTATGTCCAGCAGTGGACGTCTTTCGGCTGAATGATGGTTAGAAATTTCGCAGCCATTCCAATGTCAAATTCATTACTTAAAAGTAACCTCGTTGATCCAGTAGTTGGAAGAGGTAACTGCTGAGCATGACACCCTGGGTTCGATTCTCAGGTTAGACAAAGTTCATGTGGAATTTCAAAGTAGCAACTCGTCTTTTAAATTTGGGACTTTTAAACATGGGACTTAAACATAAACGGCAAAAAAACACACAAACCACAACAACACACATACAACAACATACTACGCACAGTCGCCAGCACATCAAGCTACCCCAAACTGTCACATTTTCCCAATTGAACATGAACCTTATGTTAATGTGATAAAGTTGAAAATCTATCAAATAAATTTGACAGATTGGGGTAGATTGATGTGCTGGCGTCTGTCCTTTATTACACATGTTTGCGAACCAAGTAACGAACTGATTTTTTTTAATATTTGAAACTAGCTTCCGCCCGCAGCTTCGCCCGCGTGGAAGTCGGAAATTATCCAGCGGGAACGTACTACCGAGATAAAAAGTATTCTGTGTGTTAATCTAGGGTATAATCTATCTGTTTGCCAAATTTCATCCAAATCCGTTTAGCCGTTTTTCTATGATTGAGTAACAAAGATCCAATCATCTTCACAAACTTTGACATTTATAATATTACGGACTACCCTTTTTTACCCCTTTAGGGGTAAATTTTCGAAAAATTCTGATACAATTTCGAGTTAATCAGACCGCGCGTTAAATTTCTTCCATACTAACTTTGATACCCCCCAATCCCCCTTTAGGGGGTAGTTTTGAAAAACAATATTTAGTAGTATTTGTGCCAAGTTTCAAGTTTATTAAATCAAGGAATAAGATTTTTTATAAAAACAAAATCCCCCCTTTTCACCCCCTTTAAGGTCGAATTTCCAAAAACCCCTTCTTAGTGCTCCCCTACATTATAAAAGGAAGCCGTGTACAAAATTTCACATTCCTAGTCCTAGTAGTTTCGGCTGTGCGTTGATTGATCAGTCAGTCAGTTTCTCCTTTTATATAATTACAAGCTTTTGCCAGCGGCTTCGCCCGCGCGGAACTTTCATCCCCCATTTAACTCCCTTAGGGGTTGAATTTCGAAAAAGCCTTCCTTATTCCTTGTCTACATTATAAAGGGAACCCCTGTGCAAAATTTCAGCTTTCTAGGTCCAAGGGTTTGGGCTGGGCGTTGATGAGTCAGTCAATCAGTCAGTCAGTCAGGACTTGTCTTTTTATTTATATAGATAGAAGATAGATAAACGTTCCTCTTGAATCATTATCTGTTCTGTAGTTTAAAAGATTTCAGCGTACAGACACGAAAAGCAACTTTGTTTTATACTACGTAAGGATGTGGGTGTTCTGGCAGACCTCTGTCATCCTTTGGAGATTACAGGCATGATGTTTTATAGTAAAAATTGGAAGACAAACCACAAATACCTATTATAAATATAAGCAGTCGCGAATGTTGACAACTGGGCCCCAATTCTGTATGGTTTTATTATGGTTCTCCGCGGAATCTTACTACGTTCAAACTACGTCAATATCGTGTTTTTTTTATAAACCAATGAATCGAAATGTCATATTCTTTATGTTCCAAAACAATTTGTAGATATTATTAATACGTTATTAGCAGATTTCGTGTGTGATTGACATACTCGTATGATCGGTCATAGTGAATTCAGGCCCTGGTCACCAATAAATTTCACAATTTCTAAAGAGCCGTCAATTAATCGAAACGGCTAGAATGTAGGTAGGTTCCAAGCTATTTATAATACCAATCATAAATCTACAGGGAAAAGTAACCGCGGAGCCAGTAACCAATGGGTTACCAACCTCTCATTACACAGCAATGCCTATTTAAGTTTTCACCGCAAAATTACAGAATGATTCAGAGAATGACGTCGACGAAAATAAAAAACTTTAGAATGGCGCGCAATTTGAAAAAAGAAGTGACTGATTCGAGTATTCTAGAATTCCGAAGTACAATGGAGTCGACATAAGTAAGTTATGAAATAAAATAGGAAGGTAAACCTACCTAGTCATAGTTTTTGATAAAAAATTAAGATCTACCGACAACTTTGTTAAAGAAAAGTAGTTATTTTTTCTTATAACGGAGTTCTTGGCATTCAATTTTTGATACACGTTATTATGTATAAAATCAATAATTTGCTGACACAGGAAATGTAAATAATACAGTTAAGATTTCTAAAAACCGTTTCTGACTAACAATTTAGTGTTCATTGCCAGTTAAATTTTAAGATTACTACGATTTTAACAGATTTAGTTTAGAAAACATTTTTCGACAGACATCATTTATTCATCTTTATCACATTTTATTCTTTATTGGTAGAACGTTGGCAAATGTTATGCGTAAGTCCAGCCTAGTATGTAAGTAGGTCTTTATTCTATTTATGTAAAACAATTTATCTTTGCCTACAAATGAGTAATCACCAATCAATATAATTCCATTGGCTATTTTTTGCGTCATGAATTCACGATGGAACGTTCGTCTTGTTTTTGTGATGTTGACAACCCCGCCGTTGTGGGCCCCACTCAGCCGGAAGTGATACCCACTAAAAATAATTACCCACACAATTTACCACGCCAATCTCTAAAGCGAAAACAATCTTATTTGATTACTTTAAAAAAAACCGGTAAGTTACGCAAGTTGTTGCTCAATATTTATGCACAGGACTTAGTAAACACGAACGAAGTTTCGTTAAACAGTGAATAGTTTGCAGAGTAGTCTAAAGTAACAGATAATTATTCAACCCTGCAACTACTAAGAGAAAGCGGTCGAAATACTGCTCTAGATAGCAAAAAACCTCACCTGTCTCAGTAGCCGTTGATTTCACAGACTAAACTTCTCAAATACACTTTCAGAACAACAATAATGAACTGTTTTTATAAAAAATCACAAACAAAAACTTGCCGTATACCGCTTACTTGCAAAAGAAAACTAAGTTTTATATAACTGTTACTTCCTATGTACAACCGGTTCTTACGAGTTTAGATATTAGAATCTGATTTGCGAAACTCACAGTTACATTTGTTTAATTACAGAATTGGTATGTCAATATTATTTGTTTGTTTTACAATTAGATTTTTGTTGGCGTGTTTAAAAAAAAAGTCGAGAAAGGTACACAACGCGCGATCGCATCGACCCCCCGCACACAACTGACTTCCAACTCAAGTAGTGTTACCAGTGCACGAAGACGGATTTGCTCTAATGCAAACTTAGATTTCAAATTCGAAAAATCTATTACTTCCTTATCGTACCGGCTTAAGGTATAATATTCTCTACATTTACACATTTTACATGAAAACAAAAGTTTGTTTCTAATCATAATCGTGATAGAACGCGTACAAAGAGTATTTTATCGTTTTGAAAAAGAATAAAAAATACATAATGGAATGACATTAAAGGAAGAAAAAATATGAAGATTTCACACGTTCACTCTGCTCCCATGTGTTGATAGGTTAATTATTCATTATTTGTTGTTTAAGTACAGATAATTGATAGTTGTTCTCGATAATTAGTACCTAGAGCTGTTTTAATGACTATTTAGTTATGATTTAGACGCAAAACGTCTATCTAATCTTTATTCCTTAATAACATGTTTTTGCCCCTGAATCTGCGGGCTGTAAACTAGTTAATCAGCTATTAACTATGGTATTTTTTGCTTGCATCTGATAACGTACAATAACTCATTACTGCCCGAATCAAATCACTTCCTAGACACTAAACTATTCAAAAACCAGTCTTGAATTTCTTTAATGCTTGGTTATACACCGATACCTGTCTGTTTTTTGTAGGTAGCATTTTTTTTGTTACTTTTTACAAATTGATTACTTGGAAGTCGTTGCAAAAGCAGGAAAATTCCTTAAATAATTTTGACGATTTGACTTCGTTATTTGCACAGTTCTGACAATTTCTGATCAAGCAAACATGCTTATTTAAATTCAGACTAGACAAACGAACGTTGGCTCATATCTGAACATAACCATGGCTGGATCCGGCGGCGGCGATCTCTCGCGTCCAGCCCTGGTACAGGCAATGGTACGGAGCGAGAGTGCATGGGTAGCCCTCACCTACTTCTACGAAGCAATAATGCTCGCGAAGGCGGTGCACGTGAGGGAGAGGCAGTATATGTGCCCTCACGGCATTAGCCTCCGCAGGAGACGCCGGGTTCTGGGATTCGGGAATCCCAGGCTGATTCCTGGCCACCGTAGGCGTCACGTCATCAACCGGGCACAAATCCAGCCTACGGGCAGATAGTGAAAAATTCCACACAGAAAAAGGCAATAACACTGCTTGACCTACGAATCGAAATCAGAACCTCATGCTTATTTGCAAAGGGCTTGCGGACGGCGAGTAATGGGTAGCTCGCTGTCCGGTAAGGACCAAGCCCAGGTCGACGGCGCGTTTTGCTCCACGCGCGCCTCAAAGAGATGTCAGCATAAACTGATGAGGCCCGCAAGGGCCAGGGATGCGGGTTGTTCGAAACAGATACCGCCGCCCCTAGCACACAGGCTACTGAGGGAACACGGGTCAGTTTTAGTCAGTAAAAGTCTGACACGCCCTCCTGCTCCACCCAGAGCGGGAGAACTTATTTAATGACTTACCAACCTCAAAAAGAAAAACCATGGCTGGATAATTTGCTCAAACAGTTTAGAGTAATACCTATTCGAACTGAGGCGAGATCTATAAATAATGACTTGGCACGTACTTTGGCTTAGCGTTATCCCCGTCACTGTCGCACAACTGTCAAACTACGACTGGAAGGTAGACAGGAACATGCCTAAGTCAAAGCATGTTAGGCGCTACGTAGACACCACGTAGACATTACATGACATGCTACAATTCTTACGCTGCATGCGGTAATCTAAGTTAAAATAAATTATGACCGCTTTAGTTGTGTTCATTAATATCCATGTCATTTAAAAAATAAAAATAAAATGCTATTCTAAATGTTGACTAACATACTACCAAAATAATTTTACTGGCACGAAAATTTAAAATCATCGTAACACAAAAAACTCACTTCATAAAAACAGCCACTCCGGCTACCGCCTCAGTAATCCTACGACATTACCCACTTAACAAGCGAACATTATAACATGGCAACACCGAAAACAGGTGGTAAACGCTGACCCGCAGGTAGCTTCGTTCCCAGTTGCATTGCATAAATACTAAAGACTTGTAACGGATACGCTCTATGCGAAACACGACGATTTAAACCTCATTTTGAATTTAGAATCGCATTCAATTGAGAATTCAACATTATTCGTTTATATATTGTTCAGTTGTACTCGATTCCATTTATGAACTAAAATATTTTTGACCATAATTTTAATAAAAATGACTCATTTTGTATGACATCTATACTTCTATAACTATACAAATATATAAAGAGGTAAGATTTGATTGTTTGTTTGCATTGAAAGCTCCAAAACTACTGAAACGATTTGAAAAAATCTTTCACTGTTATGAAGCTACACTAACCCCGGGTGACATAGGCTATATTTTATCCCCAGATTCCCACGGGAACCGGAACTACGCGGGTGAAAACGCGGGGCGCTGCTAGTTTTTAAATAAGGAAAACAATTTGAAACCTCATTTTTAACCAAATCCAACTTAGTAGGTACTTTAAATTATCTACCTACTCGATATTCGCTGTAGGAACGTAGGTACTATACGATAATTGAAACATGTATTTTAGAATCTAATGACATTAGAATGACAGCATTCAAACAAAGAACAATCAAATGTCAATCAAATTCCTGAGTTACTCTCCAAAACAAATGCAGAAACGGTTTTACGTTCGTTTGGTAACATAGATTTATTAACGTTATTGTTGATTGATTTTATAATAACCGTTTCGCATTTAAGGGTTAGGAAGTGACGTTTGCAATGTTCATTGAATTTAATAATTAATTGTCTACTATAGAGTTTTTGGCGGGCTCGCGTTGGAACATGTCGCACGAATTTTCATTTTCATGAAATAGCGAATTAAATTGTATAATTTTGGTAGTGAATTATTCAATTTAGTTACGTGTGAGTGCACAAGTGTATTCACTACACTGGTGAAACTTAGACTTTTCGTGTTCCCCCCAAAAACTCCTAACAGGTTGTTGTAAAGTTACTACCTACCGCTTTACAATAACTTTGACCTAACTTTGACTTGACTGACTATGACTTTTTTGTAACTTCGTGCCTGATATTTACTTGATTGAAAAGTAAAATTACTTGACACTGGTGCCGATTCTGTTGTCACAAAATTCTCTAAACTAGACTAAAAATCACCAAAATTTAGTTTATTCCTGTCAAACGACGATTTCCTATTCTGAAATTGACCAAAGTGACACAACTTAACTATATTTTAGTTTGATAGCACTAAGATTGTACTGAATTATTAGTTTAGTGAAAATGGTAATTTTGCTATTCTGTTGTTGTCAATTTCATTATTCTATTCAACCTAAAATTTTGGTTGTCTGACTAAATCTGACTATTTTTAATCGCGATTAAATAGGTGTGGAATAAAATTAGTTGTCAAGAACTAAAATTCACGCAAACACCTCGACTTCTGGTGCAAAAATAGTACTGTATTTTTTTTCTTTTCTTTTGCTTATATCTCGAAAATGGTGTGTCCTATCGCAAAAATAATGAAAATTTCGACCCCCTTTATAAAACCCCATGCACCTAAAACTCAACATGTGGGTAATAATTTTTCATATTTTCCATAAAAAAATTCCATATAAATCACGTCGAGGAGGCCGCCCCTGCGCGCCTCTGGCTCTAAAAAAAAACACGGGGTAGGGCAAACAAGTACCACGCTGCGAAGCCAAAACAAACCACGTGCGAGTCGCGATTGTCAAATTCGATTTTAGTTGCGTCAAAATAGTTTTTTTAATTTAGAGATATTTTTTTGCAGAATAGCGTTAAGATTCTCATAGTGAAAAGTAAGGAATTTTAGTTATAGTTTAGTTAGTTTAGTTCGGTGTACAACAGAATCGGCACCACTGGCTAAATGCACAAACCGTGCGAAGCCTAAACCCAAATTTTTTTTTTGTCTAATATGTCAATGACTGTGTAGTAGAGATGTTATGGTTCTATAAATTGACTGCATATATTATATTTAGTCTGCAAATAAGTACTTAGTTGTGAGCTTTTACGATAGTTTGCTAAAGTAATAATACCTAATAATAAAGAGAAAAGATTAGTTTTCAATGTTTGTTTGTTAAAATACCGGTGCCCGATAAAATCCCACCGGGATATTTTTACGTCTGTGGGAACGTGGGGGACGTGGACTTGACTTCTTTACATAGTTTAAAACAAAAGTCGCCTCTCGTGTTTTTACGCTTAGATCTTACTACGCAACGGATTTTATTGCAGTTTTCATCAATAGTCAGAGTAATTCAATAGGAAGGTTTATATGTGTATCTAATACACTGACACTCACGTTGGCAAAAGCTAGTAAACTTCATCTGCCTAGCCTTTTCACAACTATGTTAGGGTCAGCTTCCAGTCTAACCTGATGCAGCTGGATACCAGTATTTTACATGTAGCGACTGCCTATCTGACCTCCACAACCCAGTACCTGGGTAACATGATACCCCTTGGTGAGACTGGTTGTCAGACTTTCGGACTTCTGACGACCTGTAACGACTGTCAAAGATCCACAAATGACAGCCGGGACCAACGGCTTAACGTGCTTTCCGAGGCACGGAGGGGTCTTGGTATGTAAAGATGGTCACCCATCCATGGACCAACCGCGGCAAGCGTAGCTTAACCTGATCGATCGACCGGTGCGGCTATTATTACTTAGCTACAAGCCGCTCGTAGCTAAAAGCTAGTAAGCATATAAAGAGAAAATATTAGATTTTTAACCGACGAAAAAACGGAGGAGGTTACTCAATTCGACGCGTACTTATATTTTTTTTTTTTATGTATGACCACGCATAACTTTTTCCAGAGTAGTCCGATTTTGACAATTCTAATTTTTTTATTGGAAAGGGTATACCTCAAAGTTGGTCCCATATAAATTTCGAAGAAAAATTCCAACCCTATTAAGGGTAAGAAAACAGGGGATGATTGATTGTTAACTCACAGATTTTAATACTGAGTTGTGTATTACATTAAGCATGTAGTAATTAGTAGATTATAGCCACAAAAATTATAAAATAAAAACTTTTTAATAAAAAAAATGAAACCGCCGAAAAACCGAAAAGTTAAAAATAATAAACTTGCTTTGTCCAACCCCAATAACTAAGTTCGGAAGTCGGTGACTTTTCGGTTTTTCGGTGGTTTATTTTTTTATTAAAAAGTTTTTTTAAATGTTATTATGCTACCTCGAAATTTCCATTTCCCGTGGTTTTTTTTTATCTCGAAATTCCCACGGTATCGAGATTTATGCAGGTGAGACCGCGGGAGGAAGCTAGTAGAGCATAAACTAATTAATAGGGTATTTTCCAATTTAATAAAAACTATTTTATTTTGAAGATTGCTGCTTTTTATATTTCTATGGTACCTACGATATATTTAACAGAAAAATAAAAATAAATTTATTAAATCCATTTTCTCAACTAAAATCTATTAAATTCAAATTTGTTTATCATTGTTTTGAATATACCGCCAAAACGCTCCTTACGATGGCTCTTTTATCACGTGACATGTGGCGTCAGCTTTGTGTAAACGGCACCTGTACAAATACTTAGTTTGGCGCAGTTTTAGAAGTGTTTGTGAACACAGGCACCGCACACCAGTAATAATCACTGTCTATCTTCTGTAAACTGTAAATAAACTCGACATTCACTTGTTTACTTACTAACTACTTAAGTTTACACAAAGTTGACGTCACGTGATAAAAAGTCATCGTAACGAGCATTTTGGCGGTAAATTCAAAACAACGAAAAATTTATTTGTTTTAAATCGTTTCTAATTGAAAAAATGGAAATAAATCAGTTTACTTTTATTTTTCTGTTACATATTTCGTCCCAATCTTCAATTTAGAATAGTTTTCAATAAATTGGAAAATACCCTATTCCCTTTCCGCACAACTTTTAGGGTTGGAGTTAATTGAATGGCCATGTTTTTTTTAGCGTCATAGTGTATCGCGGAGTAATTGCATAACACAGTGACAGTAGGAATAGCTTGGGGCTTGTGGCTAAGTAACAATAGCTGCGCGGGTCGATCGATCAGGTTAAGCTACGCTTGCCGCGGTTGGTCCGTGGATGGGTGACCATATTTACATACCAAGCACTCCGTGCCTCGGAAAGCACGCTAAGCCGTTGGTCCCGGCTGTCATTTATGGGACAGCCGTTACGGGTCGTCAGAAGCCCTAAAGTCTGACAACCAGTCTTACCAAGGGGTATCGTATTACCCAGTAACTGGGTTGTGGAGGTCAGATAGGCAGTCGCTCCATGTAAAATACTGGTATGCAGCTACATCCGGTTAGACTGGAAGCCGACCCCAACATAATTGGGAAAAGGCTAGGCAGATGATGAGCAGGAATAGCTTAAATTTTGACAGTTCAACAATATACATTGCGTTATTTACGTTGTTGAGCAGACACATTTTTCGAACATATGAAGCAATGGATTAGGAATCTGTTTTAAAATGATTCAGATTATGATAGATAGTGTGTTACGAAATTAGGGTGCTGCTCATTAATTATATCTCGGTTTATCTTCCACTAACTTTTGCCCGCGGCTCCGCTCGCGTGGAGGTCGGTTATCACGTAAAAAAGTAGCCTATGTCCCTCTCCATATCCCAGGCTATATCTCTGCCAAATTTCATGACGATCGGCACAGCGGTTTAGGCGTGAAAGTGTAACGTATAGACAGAGATACTTGAATCGCATTAAAATATTAAAGTAGCGATTATGTGCTCGGCAAGCTTCCATATTGTGTCCCTATGTTATTTTGTGTAGAATGGTGGCAATGCACTTTACTGTTGTCATAGGATTTTGTTGAGTTCACCCTGTAATGTAATTTCGATAAGATAAGAAATGCTTATGGCCATTTTCATTAACATGAGACCACCACCTAAATGATAGCGTACTGTTGGATTTTCAACCCTCGGCCTAAGGTCTAAAGTTGAAAATTTTAGAGCGCAGTGTTAGTGGAAACAGGCATTTATGTTACATCTAAGCTTGCATTTAGATAAGAGGCTATAGAAGACGTTGACTGTTAGTATAGACACATTCCTGTGTTAAAACAATGCAAAGCGTAATTGAAAACAGTATTTTATATCACGAAGCGACGCACGCTTTTCTTGTGGTAACCAACAAATACGCTGTGAATGTGTGCGTGGAGACGAGTAGCGTCAGCACATAACACACACTCACACATAGACACACTTCCGACCTCGCTATTGTCTCACAGAGAGTTCCTACGGTTACACACATTGCAGCGTGTAGGCTCGCACGCACATGATGGCATCCGCTCCCTGTGGAAACCAAACTGACTCTCCGCCAAATCCGGCCCCACCCGTACCAGCCACCCGACGAGGCGGTCTGCAATGACTCTTTCAAAGAGCTCGTTCACCTCGTCGAGCAGCACGATGGGCCGGTAAGCGGACGGAGAGTCCACAGAGCCCTCCGGCTTCTTAATGAGGACCAGTTTCCCCGTATTCCAGTGAAGTGGGAACCGGCTCTCCTCCAAGCAAGCCGTCGTGTCCTGGGGCAGTAATCTTGGCATTCAGCCTACGTATCGCCACTCTCAGGTCTACCTCGGTCACCTCTGAAGCATCGTCGTCGTCATCAGTATAGTGGTAGCGGAGCTATGGGCTGGGATGTATGCTCCCCCCGCGAAGGGAACAGAGCTCTCACCACGTCCTGCACGAGCTGGGGCCGGAGACGTCGGGAACCCATGGGCGGAGTTTATCCCGCACCATTTTGTAGGGGCGTCCCCACAGGATTCTGTTTAGAGTCTCTAGCTCTCTATTCCTTGCGGGTCAGTCTTCTGGCCCACGGGATCTCGGCTCGGAGTGCGGTCTTCGCCGTTCTGTACTCCACGTAAAGCTCTGTCCGAATAGCTTCCGTATTCGGAGGGCGGATACGGAGCCTGCGGTGCCTGGTGTACCGGTGTCGAGCAGCAACGCACTACAATTCTATTAATTAAGGATACACTAGTCGCGGGCTCGAACTCACTGGTGGGCCTGGCTAAAAAGAACGCTGTCTCACCAGGTTTCGTGTCCGATAGAGGTAGTATCAGTGATGAGCAGTTAGACGCTAGTCTACACGCACAACATTTTTGAGTGGTTGCAGGATCAGTTATAGTAAAACAGGCGCGTAAAAAATTAAGAAAAGTCCTTCGGAAGATCGCATTTTCTGAAAAACTCACTGCATAAATCAATGACCAATTCAGTTTATTGAACTTTTGGATAATTGAGCTTTGTCAGTACCGACTTGGTTTTCGAGATTTTATACTCATTTTATTACTTAAAAACGCCCAAAGTTAGGTTAAATTAGCTAGAAAAACTAATCTTTGTTGGCTCATAACTTTTTAATGGCTTTTTATGTTAGTATTCTGTTTCCGTACAGACAATATTAATAATGAGACAAAATCATACCAAGTTTAATTTTTGATGTAAATAGTCAAACAGTGGAGTAAAACCCTCCCGAAGTTTGTATGGAAAAACTGTGGACAAGTGTCACCTTAATGTAATTTAATTCTAATACATCCATTATGTTTCTTACCAAATTTCAACTAGGATCCGGCGACCCTGGTTAGTTATCTCTTTTGGTGACTGTACCTACCCGACAATACCTTGCCACCACATCTCCGCATTGTCGGTTAAAATGTCACGGCTAACTACAAAAAGAAAGGTATGATAATAACACAGTTTATAACAAACAATGATTTTGTAACGTACGTACCGCCTCCACATTCCATAGTTGCAAGCTGTAGTTATATTTAACTAGCTAAACCAGAGACTTTTTCTACCTGGAAATGAAAACAGAGGAGCTCGTGGCTCAAAATCAAAATCAAAATATTTTATTCACATAAACCTGCAAGGGCACTTATGAAACATCAGAAGCTAGGTGCACGGTTCCAATTTGTCGCTTCCTATGGAGAAGAGCCGACAAGAAACTCCACGGTTACTCTTTTAATAGGTATGGGAGGACAGTGCAAACCTGTCAAAAAGTACCAGGTACTTAGAGGAATTAAAATACAGAATAGGAAATCGTCTACAAATCTACAGTCTGTAAGGGGTGCAACATTCTCTCATTCACAATCTATATCTATTCTATATCTATATCTATTCTTCTTCTATATCTATATCTTCTATATATATATATATTTATATTATATATATAATATATATATATATATATATATATATATATATATATATATATATATATATATATATATATATATATATATATATATATTATATATATATTATATACATATAATAAATCTGTAAAGGAACTTTTTCTGTACATTTAAAATATTTCGAAAATAATTGCTTGGGGTGGTAAGGGATAATCAACAGATGACATTTTAACCCTTATCAAAATTTTTGTCTGTAGCTCGGTTTTTCAGTTTCTATGTTGAATAGATCAAGTATCACGTCAAAAGAACGAAACTAATATGGTTATCTTTCATACTCAAATATTGTTTATAACTCAGAGTTTATATTAGTCTTTGTTTCATCGCAATCGCTTCGGTCAACCTATCTAAATAATTTAAAGTGTTCAAGAAGAATTTATTTACCTAATGTTGAAACACTTAGCGACATCTATTGGCGTGAAACGGTACTAACGAATACTTAATATTAACACGTCATTCTCATTTATTAAGTTACTTAATGTGTCTGTGTTATTTCAAAAAGTAATGATACTGATTAATAAAATCGCTTTCCGTTGGTGGTTGATTCCCACGAATCAAAAAAGCTAAAAGAATTTCAAATAAAAAGTTGTGATAATATTAACTGACGTGGTGTTCTGAGTCTTATACCTAGAATGCAATGTTAGATAAATATTTATTAGTTTTATCAATCAAATTAATACAAATAGAGGGGAAGAAATCTCATTTTTAATTGTGATAAAAGTCTTAGTAGCGCCATCTAGCATAATATAGCAAAATTAGAGCGGCTAGAGGAACATCTCCATAGAAATTCTTAATCTCTAGCGTCAGTAACGCCATCTAGGTTTGAATAGCAAACATGCAAAGACAACAACTTGATTTCGCGCGAAATTTGATAATGTTAAATTTAAATGCGTGTTTACAGCATTACTCGATTCAAATAAAGGGAGTTTTGGGAGTAAAGAGTTGTAAATACTTATGTGCTAATTTTCGTGATGTTAGTTTTCGAGGTGGGGAGGGGTTCAAGCGAGGTCGGATGGTGAAAGTCAGGAAAAAAAATCCAAAATTGCGACCATAACTACTGGTGGATTTGAGTAAATAGATAGGTTTTCACACGGGCAACTGTAGTTATGTCGATGCTCTTCCGAGCAACATCGCTTACAGAGAAGCATTTTCTTAGTTAAAACAAGTTTAAAAATGTATTTATTTATCCATTTGGCATCTCCACGAGAATACATTACCTACAGAGGAACAATAGAAATCACAATAGTAAAATATTGACAATTTTAAAGTCGCTTCTTTAAATATAATTATTTATTGGTCTACAAATAAATGTATGGCTGAACAAAAGAAACACTGAAACATTTTTGACTACAATTTACAATAAAAAGGCATCGCAACTGAGAGTCGCGGAGGATCGCTCTGTTACGTCCATTATCCTCGGGATCGGGCTCTCTCTCTTCCTGCTGCCTGCGTCAGCAGCGGGGAGAGAGGTGGGGGCGCGCGCGGTATGGCACTACGTAGCAACAACATCGTACTTACTATGTTCATAGAAAACCCGTGCTATACAATTAAATAGTTTTTTTTGCCTGGTTTGGTTTTTTTTTCAACAGCGCTTTTAATGTGGATAATGACCCACGTTACGGGGCGTAGGTAATGGTAACATTCGCAGCGAGCATGTCTTTACGCCGTGTGCTAAAATCAGTGTTGCTCGCTCGCATGTTTTGCCGTAGGTACTACTGACTGCACGAATACTTGCTTGGTAACATATTAGGTGCATTTTGACCCGTGACGCCGGTCAGTATCCACCTTTACAGCGTGATCTTTCTTCATCGTGATAACGCCATGGTCCCACGGGCCGTTAACTGACAGGTGGCGTCAGGTGTTACTGCACTGCTACCTGTCGAGGCCTATCGCAGTCCGTGCAGAGCATTCCCACTGCTGTGGTTTTATTCAGTGGTCAACGTTTGATAAACAAACCTAAAAGACACGCGCCTGTACGGGCCGAGATAGGCGCCCGCCCCCGCGTGGAATAATGCTTCAGCACACTCAACCAGACGCGCAGTCGATTTATTGAGTAAGTACAGTAAAAGCTCCTTATTCGTGCTTCCTTCATTCGCGTTTTCACTATTCGCGGATTAAAAAAATGCGACCCAATTCCTATATCCGCGGCTAAAGATTTATTTATTTGCGGGTCTAATCGGTACATCGGTACATACATATTAACAAATAACAAAAAGGATTCCAATAGGTATCCAACCCAATATCCTTTGTAAACGCGTCGTCAGATGGACTATAAAAAAGTGAAATAGACCTTATTACAACTTCGCCTAAAGTACATTGTCAAATGATATCGCCGCTGTATTGGTTCGGCCTTTGACATCTACAATAGCCGCCTTCGCCGCGGTCGGTGTTTTTAACCGACTTCAAAAAGAAGGAGGTTATCAATTCGACATGTTTATATTTTTAATGTATGTTCAGGCATAACTCCGTCGTATATAGACGGATTTGCAAAATTCTTTTTTTTTTCGAAAGGGGTTTACTCCGAAATGGTCCCATTGAAATTTCATATAAACAGGGCCCGATCTAGCTATTTAGCCGCTCCGGGCAAAAATAACATTCGCCGCCCTTTGCACTAACACCATCAAAGATGGTATGACCATAATTATATGATATTCTTTTAACTATATAATATTCACATACGTTACGTTACGTCTACTACGGCTTCTGAACAAGTATACAAAAATTCATGAGAGTAGGTATGTTTGTAAGTATACATTTTGCCGCCGTTCATTTTTGCCGCTCTGAGCATTTGCCCGGCTTGCCCCCCCTTAGATTGGGCCCTGCATATAGATCTGATGATGCGTTTCGGAAACAGACAACGGAACTCTTCAAAAAATTACAGCAAATCAACCGCGAATGTTGCTATCACATAAATAAGTATGCATTGTTTTGACCCAAAGGATGATGAAATTTCGAATTGGTGTATGGTAGGTAACAAAAAAGTGAAAAATAAAAACTTTTTTCAAAAAAATAACAATCGACTTCCAAAAAACACTACAAAGTGCAAAATAACTTTAATTTCGGAAGGCGGTGACAAATAATTAAAATACACATCCAACGTCACCGACTTCCGAAATTAAAGTTATTTTGCACTTTGTAGTGTTTTTTGGAAGTCGGTTGATATTTTTTTTTTTAAAGTTTTTTGAGAATGTAAACAAACATAATGAAACCAACCTCATCACCATAAAGTATATTTATATATCATCATCATCATCATTTCAGCTGAAAGATGTCCACTGCTGGACATAGGCCTCCCCCACATTTATAAATGCTGCGACTTAATAGACATTCCATCCTTTGGTACGAGCCGCTTTGCGTGTTTTACCTATTGTTTCATCTTTCCATTTATTGCAAAATGTTGAAATTCTTTTTTTACTTAAAAACGATTTTCGACGCGAAAAAATCTGTTTAACGCATAGAAATGCTTGATCGTTTACGCCTTGGAGAGTCGCTTGCATCCATATCACGCTCATACAATTAATCAATATGGTCAAAAACTTCAATTAAATTGTTTTTTTTTTTTTGTCACTTAGGAAGGTATCCCCTATAATCCCATATAAATTACCATTCCATAGTCACGGTTTCTGTATTCGCGGTAGGTATTTTACGGAACGTATACCTCGCGAATAAAGAGCTTTTACTGTACCTACGGCAGGTGCACATTTATTATAAAATGAGCCTCGACCAGGCGCTTTGATCTATATTTTTTCTTAAAAATCTGAGTGAGACTTCGTCGCAATATCATTATAACCCCTAAAGACGCCTGCAGGCCTAGACAAAACACCTTTCTGTTAACGTTCACGCTAAACGATACGCCAAAATGTATGGGAATGACATTACCTGCGGAAAGGACACGGTAATGTGTTTTGTCTCTAGGCTCTGGACTGCATTCGAAAGCTGTGGTAGATTCCTACCAGGATAGATCGGAAGATCGGAGGAATGGTACCTACATCGTCAAAGCGACACATTATTGTTTTCCGACATGCACGCGAACGAAGTCGCGGGCACAGCTAGTATGTAAAATAATTTTCATAAATAAAATGAACTATTTAAACATGATTTGACATGATTTCCATGTCAATCACTAAAAAATAGTCGATATTAAAATTGATGTATAAAGTCGATTAATGACGAGAATATGTCAGATATGGTAAAAAAAAAAAATAAAAAAGAACATTGTACCTAATTTGGGAGCAGTTAATAGACTTTCACATAGTTATGCTGTTAATGAGGTACCAGGGAAGCCACATGTGCAGAAGAAATTAATGCCAAACTTCCCTGTCTTCAACGTAGTCTTTTATCTAAAGGCTTACAGCGCTCTGCGGGAACAATACAATAACGTTTTCAGGATGTTCATGTTGTTGCGGTTGCCGCGGTTCTGCAGTGCGTCCGCTATGTTTGCCGAAGCGCGTACGGATGAATTTTATGCTTTATGACTGATGACGCAAGCGTGTGTCGTCACTGTTGGGCAGAGTATGTGGCAGCACCAACATTCTGAAGTTTCCACTAAATTTTAATATAAGTGTCCGATACACTCGCTCTGGGTAAGCATCGTGGTTGGGACTGTAAAATAAAATGTTTAGATTATTATTTAGTGTTTTGATTATTACTTATATTTTGATTATAGTTAAAATGCTTTGATTATCTTTACTTCTATACTAATATTATAAAGAGGAAATATTTAATTGTTTGTTTGTTTTCATTGAATAGGCTCCGAAACTACTGAACCGATTTGAAAAATTGTTTCACTGTTGGGAAGCTACACTATCCCCGGGTGACATAGGCTATATTTTATCCCCGTATTCTCACGGGAACGAGAACTACGCGAGTGAAACCGCGGAGCGCTGCTAGTTAACTATCTACTAATATTATAAAGAGGAAATATTTGATTGTTTGTTTGCATTGAATAGGCTCCGAAACTACTGAACCGATTTGAAAAATTATTTCACTGTAAAAGATCTTTTAGCACTAAAAATTGCCCGCGTGGATTACGGGCCACTCCCACTCACAGACAGGAGGCCTTTGTACCAGCTCTGGAAACTTATACGCTGATTACGCTAAGGTACGCTTGCCGCGGTCCAGCCCTACCCGTCTTCTGCTCCTCTCCAGCCACCGTCTTTCGTATTCCCGGGAGAGGCTGGCAGAAGGTGTTTCTATTACGATCAACCGTGCTCAGATCCAGGCACCGGGCTCCTAACTCTGCCTACCCCACAAAGTAAAGGCTTGATGTTATGGCCTATGCCTTTCACACTTGACCATAATGTTTATAATTCAAATTATGATCGAACTCCTTGAAAACATAGACAATACTTTTTTTTTATTCTGTCCTATCATGTCCGTTGACACTTTGACGTGACAGTCATAGATAAAACGTTATTTTGAACATTTACAAATATTTGCATTATTTTAATAATTAGGTATATAAAATGACACATTCGTAAGTAATTAAATAATTATTCCTGTTCTTAATTGATTAAATGGCATTCGTTGATGAGTGTATAATTTAGGGCCAGTTTTCAAAATTAATTTTGTTTTGCGCGTTTATATAAAGCGGAGCCCTAATACTTGGTTCTTGTGCCTGGTTGTCCGTCTGTCCCGTCAGGGCTGTGACTGTGAGACAGTCTTACAACGTTTGTTTGTAATGTATCGAGTTTTTGTAACGCGATACGGAAGTCTGTTCAGCGAGCCGAGCCGAGCAGCACCCCGTAACTAACGATTAATCATAATTGGTTTCGATTTCACAGTTCAACAATATTCATTGCGGTATTTACGTTATTGAGCTGACACTTTTTTCGAACATATGAAGCAATGGTTAAACAATCCGTTTCAAAACGATACAGATTATGATGAATCGGGAGTTACGCAATTAGGGTGCCGCTCGAAGCGAGCGCCTGCCGGGATCCTCCACTCGACTGTCGGTTTTTTCGTTAATACCTTTGAAACGTGTTACTTAGTATACGAGCTTTGCGAGCGCATGTTTACAAATAAATCAGTTAAAAATGGAGTACAAAGCGTACTCCATTTTTGACAAGTGACGAAGTGAGCGTTCGCCACGTTTAGTGTAACGCCGTTTTGTAACAAGAAGTGGAGCGTGCTTGAACCATGTGCTCGAAGCGAGCGTTCGCTCCGCGTCTAGTGTATCGCCGTTTTGTAACCAAACTAGCCTCGAATGTTACATTACAAACAAACATTGCAAGTCAGTCTTACAGCCCTGACGTGACAGAGGAACGACTAGACAGGCACAAAAACCTAGTAATAGGACTCCGCTATAAATAACTTAAAAATAAGCGACTACACGCTAAATGTACCATATTTGTTTATTATAGAGATTTTATCCTGAAAATTAATCCCATCTCGAGTGATAAATTTTTAGCTGGTTCGGTTCCCGATTTAGGTAAGCATTTCGGGTCTCTTTGGGAATACAGGAATACATACCTATAAATATGTGATTTATTTCAGTTGCTCACATTGCACGTTTACGGCTCAATTCGAGAGTGCTCTGAAGATGCACAACCAACTACATCATGATACTAAGGACACTTGCTCGGTGATCAGCAAGACAAATACACTGACACCGGTAAGTCTTTTATTTTTTTGTTAGCCGATCTTGGTGGAAAGCAGTGGTGGCCGAATAGAGATGCGCAAATTGTGTCAGTAAAAAGAAATGAATGAAGAATATCTTTTCGCTTAACGAAGTTCATTTAGTTCAGCATATCAGAACGAGTCAAATCAGAATAAGATGACGACAGTGATTCACAAGTTAAAACAAATATGACACTTCACTAGTTTAGTTTTATACGTAGGTATTTATGTCGATTTTCCTTCATACTTTATACAGGCTTAGGACTATCAACCTAGAAATATGAATTTAAGCAAAACTAGTACCTAGTACTTATGTTTTTTTTTACTGATTGTTGGAAATTTTTGTCTAGGCTGGCGTATTTAAAAATCGAAATAGGGAAAAGATAGACTGAACTAAGTGAAGTAGAGACACCTTTGAATGACTACTGATTGAATGATAAGTTTATTTTGTGATATGAAGTAGTTCATTTTTGAAATGAAGTACCCTCATGTCTAGTGGCCGAGCAGTAACGGCCGCGACTTACGAGTTGTAAGGTCGTTGGATTGAACCCAGACAGACGTTTTTATGTATAACTTACACAGTGCGAGTGCTACACTCCTGACCTCCCCGCACCTATAAGGTCACTCCGTGGCCTCTTTGGGCGTCCCCTCCTGGCATTTCCACTCACATCTGCCTTGTAATTCCTTTTTGTTAGTCGCCCTTCATTCATCTTCTCTACATGACCAAGCCATCCATACACTTTAAATTAAAATGTCACTACATCTTCTTTTAATCCGCAACGTGGGTTTGAACCCAGACAGGCGCTTTACCTTGTGTAAATTATTTCAACACCACTGCTGTCAAAACGGTGAAGGAAAACATCGTGAGGAAACCGGCATGTCCTAGAACCAATAATTTGAAAACATGTGTCCATCTATCAACGCGCGCTGGGCCCGCGTGGTAGGTTACGGGCCACTCCCTCTCACTGAGATAGGCCTATGTCCCAGCAGTGGGAACGTTATAGGCTGATTCTGCTTATGCTGGCCTGTCCTGTGTCCCATACAAATTATCTTTAGAGTTTATTTATACATATAAGTGATATACACTTTGATGTCATCATCATCATCATCATTTCAGCCGAAAGACGTCCACTGCTGGACATAGGCCTCCTCCAAAAGCGCATAATCACCACGCTTGGCAGGCGGGTTGGCGATCGCAGTATGGTGGTAAAATGCATAGAGAACGCTGCTGCCCATTCTCTAGTAAGTCCGTTAGTCGCCTTATACGACACCCGCCACGGGAAGAGATGGGATGGTGCTATTCTTTTACGTCCGACACCACACGGAACCACTTTGATGTACACCACAAAAATACGTAACAAAAAAACAAGGTACACTACAAAATATACAATGGGCGGCCTTATCGCTTTCCGCGATCTCTTCCAGGCAACTTTGGCATTGAGAGTGGTTTAATTTTACGATGGGCACAGTTTTTCGATTGTCGAAAAGACACTTAACTTTTCTTCTTTTCATAGGAAGAAACATAAGTACAGTAGAGGTTGTTCGCTTCACGAGGAACCTCACATACATGCTGGCAGCCAATATTTAGGCTGTGTCTATGTTCGAATAATCGAGAAGTTTTTATCTTTAGAATGTCAAATAATTTTACTTACGTTTTGTTGCGGAAGCTTGACTTGATTGTCAGGCGCGATACTGTAATGAGCTAATTCCTTATTAAAGGTGGAGTCCCACCGTTAAAAGATCACCAAGTATTTTATTTATACACACCAATAACCCCGGTACCTAGATATTTGTATTTTCTATAAAATTATGTTTTTCAGAAAAAGTCGACCACTCTTCCCCGAGCCTCATTGCTGAGCCCAAAGTATCATAATATAAAGGCCGATAAAGATGCGAAATGTAAGTAGAAACATATTTAATCTTTTAATACCAGGGCCTAGAGACAAAATACATTTCTGTTAGCGTTCACGCCAAACGCTACGCCAAAATCTATGGAAATGACATTACCTGCGGAAAGGTTATGTCGTGTTCTTTTAGCAGGTAATGTCATTTCCATAGATTTTGGCGATAATGTGTTTTGTCTAGGCCTGCAGAGCAGCTACAGCACACTAGGCTAAGAATCAGCACTTATTTAGCGTTAAAATTACATAAGATAGTCCCCCGAAACGCCCGCCCTTCACCACATCCTAGTGCTTTAGCTGGAAAGAAGAAGTGGCGTAACAAATTCCCCAGCAGACATCATTTTTAGGCTGAGGCTACATTGGGCCGCGACGCGACCTGCGACACATGAGCGATTGAAACAAATAAATGAATGCTCACATTGATGGCTACACCGTACATCAAATATTACTAGCGATCTTTGATTTCTTTATACGATAGGAACAACATTACTGTTATCACGGCATCGGCTACATCAACATATTATCAGCGAAATGTAAGCGAATTTATTAGAAAATTTCTCACTTGCACAACTAGTTCAATAGTGCTACTAAATATGCGTGTGGCTACATTATGGGTCTAGTAAACCGCGATGGATGATTTGTTTATTCGTTGTGTAGCCACGTCATCACCGAATATACGCCGGATTTTCGCTTATAATGTAGCCATACCGTGTTTATCTCGTTTCGCTCTTCCAGTCGCATCGCAAATCGCTGCCTACTGTAGCCTCAGCCTTATACCTACATATATTAGCTTCTGGCCGCAACTTCGTCGGCGTCAAATTTTTGCTCCCCCGACCCACCCCGTCGCATCGAATCGCTTGGCCGTGCAAGTACTTCGTATTCGTAACTTTTTTCTTTTTGCTCGACTCCTAAGTGCCCTAGCGTGATGTTATTTATATCCTATAGCCTTCCTCGATAAATGGGATATCTAACACAGAAATATTTTTTCAAATCGGACCAGTAGTTCCTGAGATTAGCGCGTTCAAGCAAACAAAC
Source organism: Polymixis flavicincta (assembly GCA_949987655.1). Lineage (NCBI taxonomy): Eukaryota > Metazoa > Arthropoda > Insecta > Lepidoptera > Noctuidae > Polymixis > Polymixis flavicincta. Next base: position 9,401,516 of record OX465198.1, on the reverse strand, counting down.
AGAGTCTTCAGCTTTGTATATTAGTATAGAACTCATCATCTGCCTAGCCTTTTCTTGATCACGTTAGGGTCGGCTTCCAGTCTAACCGGATGCAGCTGAATACCAGTATTTTACATGGAGCGACTGCCTATCTGACCGCCACAACCCAGTTACTAGGTAATACGATACCCCTTGGTAAGACTGGTTGTCAGATTTTCGGGCTTCTGACGACCCGTAACGACTGTCAAAGATCCACAAATGACAACCGGGACCAACGGCTTAACGTGCTTTCCGAAGCACGGAGGGATCTTGGTATGTAAAGATGGTCACCCATCCACGGACCAACCGCGGCAAGCGTAGCTTAACCTGATCGATCGACCCGTGCGGCTTATGCTACTTAGCCACAAGCCCCTCAGATTAGTATAGAATAGATTAAAAAAACAAAGCCGACTCGAAGCACACTTTACTTCACATATTCGGCTTTAATTTGGGATTCACCGATCGGCAAACTTCGACCACCGCATGTACTCGTAGTTTCCCGTAGCTAGATCATGTGCTGGTCGGCTTGGCATGCGGCTTTTTCTCAAACATATATTATATAAGCACATATCGATTTTGCCGCCTGGCTGAGCCGATTTTTGCTGACTCGGACAAATGTGTGGCAAGCCCAGACGTGCTGCTCCGGGCTTCTTTATCGCTGTGGCCTCAGTAATCACTAGCCTTAAGGTGACACTTGTCCACAATTTTTCCATACAAACTTCGGAAGGGTTTTACTCCACTGTTTGACTATGTATATGTACATCAAAAATTAAACATGGTATGGTTTTGTCTCATTATTAATATTGTCTGTATGGAAACAGAATACTAAAATAAAAAGCCATTAAAAAGTTATGAGCCAACAAAGATTCGTTTTTCTTGCAAATTTTGCGAAAACCAAGTCGGTACCGACACGAGGCGATGACGAGCTCAACATAGCTCAATTATCGAAAAGTTCAATGAACTTAATTGGTCATTGATTTGTGCAGTGTTTTTTTCAGAAAACCCGATCTTCCGAAGGACTTTTCTAAATTTTTTACGCGCTTGTTTTACTATAACTGATCCTGCAGCACACTCAATAATGTTGTGCGTGTAGACTAGCGTCTAACTGCTCATAACTGATACTACCTCTGTCGGACACGAAGCCTGGTGAGACAGCGTGCTTTTTAGCCAGGCGAACCAGTGAGTTCGAGCCCGCGACTAGTGTACCCTTAAGTCGACTATCTTACTATTTGTTTAGCATACACTTTTCACGCGTACCCTCTCACACAGCGCTAGGCCGCACATCATCAGCGACGCGGCTGCTAGACAAGCTGCGCTCGCGCATCTGTCGGAGCAGAACGCTGTTCTCACACCCGGAGGAGGACTTAGATGCTACTGCTACAACTATTAACGACCCTGGTGGAGTTGCAGCGGCCCTCATCGTAAGTATCCTGTTGATTTTTTATTTTCTTTTGCAAATGAAAAGGACGATGCAGCTTTTCGCATTAGAGTGTGGTCCAAAAACCGAAACAAACGGTAATAACAACTTTTAGTATGTCGATCAAACAAATCTGTCCTTGAAAGAAAGATACGATTGAATACAAAAGAAAAAGACTTGCTGATTGTAGGTTCTCGTCATGCTGGAAATTTCTTTATCATTTGGTCCTGCAACTAAGGCAGTAAAATGTCATAACTCATAAATTTGGAACCATCAACCGATGGGCCACCACTGTTAGGCTACGGTCTCTAAATTGTCAGACGCTACGGACAGCTTGCGGAGACGTCACAACTTACGACCGACACGCTGCAGGTTGCCAAAACGTTCGTTGCCGCCGCCGCCGTCACAACTGGAGGTCGCGGGAGGCGGGCGAGCGAGACCGGGCTCGTGTATTTACGAACACTGCATTCGGCCGTCTTCGGTGACGGACGGCTACATGTCGCCGCTCGCGGTTGCCGTGTGGTCACATAAACCCCGGCTAAAACCGCGTTAGACTAAATTTCATTCTTTCTCTCCACCAGGACACACCAATAAGGACCGAATCGTCGCCAAAGCCTGTTAAAGCAGAACCCTTGATATCCCGTTTGGGTGATCTCAATGTCAACAAACTGATAGAAGACAAAGAGACATTTGGGTGTCACCTCTGCTCGTTTGATGCTGATCGGTACAACCGTTTTCTTTTTTCGATTTATGAAGCTCGTTGTTCAACGTACAGACGCCAGCACAATCAAGCTACCTCAAACTGTAAAATTTTCCCAATTGAAATATAAAGATGAAAATCTATCTTGCAACATGGTACTGGCAACATTTGATACAGTTTGAGTGTGGAACAACTTGCTAGCAACACTGGAGTGATGTTACACAGATTGTGGATGTTACGCATCTTTTATTTACCATGAATATTGGTTTAACTTCTTGTAATTTCTGAATTTGGAGCAGATAAGCCTAGCAAACCGGCATTACCTGTCTACTATTATGTCTACTGCTGTATAAAAGACTCCCTGTCCTTTTTTTCCAGCAGTGGACATCTTTACGCTGAAATTACCGTGATGAAGCCCACATACGCTGAAACGGCTGTAGATCGTTTCGATTTTAATGTATACTAATTGGCCATTATTTTTCATTCACCTTTAACCCTTTACATTAGGTAAAGGGTTAAAGGTGATTTACGGCGCGGCGGATACAGTGGCGGCCCTAGTGTGAGCTTCTTTAAACCATCTTGAATTAACGCATGGACCGCATTCGGCGCTCCGATTGGCCCTTCACCAATCCAAGGCCAATCGGAGCGCTGAACGCAGTCGATGCGTAAAGTCAAGATGGTTAAAAAAATTAACACCTCAGATTAGACAGAACTAACATTAGACATAATGTTCCAGAAATGTATTCAAAAGTTTTAAATCTTCTTTACAGAATAACAGTTTTAGACAGACATCTCTTAAACGACCACAAAATAGGTCTCGAGAACCTGCTGAAACTGGTCATGGCTAAAACAAAAGACGGCCTATCAGAAGAAGGTCCTCAAATGTCGTTATACGGCATTAGACGACCATACTATAAGCTCCCAGACGAAATGATAGAAGATGGCGAATTTATCTTGGAAACTGTTACACCAAAAATAAAGATTTTGAAACACGCATCAACAAACACTGAAACTCCGTGGTCAGATATCCCAGATTTGAAGAACAACTGCCAAATGATTACGACAGAACTAGAAAAATTAATAAAATATCCTTTGGAGAAATGTGATAAAGACGAATTTCTCGGCAAAATGCAAACTTTGAATGAATGCATGTGCAAGTTCGTGGATTCTTCTAATACGTTGAAGAAGGTTTTGGCTAAAGAGTTTGATTCGAAATCGAAGCTGAATGTTCGTGAACAATTGTCGACGGACCAGCCTTTCTTCGATTTGTGTTTAGGGGAGTGAGTATCTATGGTATTTTTAGCTTGGGTGTGAGTTTCTTTCCCCTGGCACACAGGGCACCTGAAGGAACACGCGTGGGTTTTAGTCAGTAAAAGTCTGACACGCCCTCCGCTCCACCCTAGAGCGGGAGGAGTTAAAAAAAAAACACCGTTTGGACTTGACGCATCGACCGCATTCGGCGCTCCGGTGGAGTGCCACTTCACCAATCCAGGGCCAATCGGTGCGCCGAACGCGGTCGATGTCGAGATGGTTAAAACAAATCAACATCACTGTAGGGCCTCTGGTGTCCAGCATGCGCACGATTGTTTTTAATGCCACGTTTTTTACCTCTGTATTTTCAATTCACGGCGTTGAGAATCCAACACTGCGTTTTTTGGTCGCGGTAAGGATGTGTGTTGAATCGCGCAACGCGCAACGCTCGGTTCAACGCAGAGAGGTGTAAATTCGCTGCGAGGTCAAAAAATATCGCGTTACAAACTGCCGTGCATTTAACCGCGTCAAATGATTAATGTATTTTTTATCAAGCAGTAGAAATACGTCACGGATGTGGGACCGAGCTCATAGCGATCAAATGGAGAAGAGCAGAAGCAAGTATGGTGAGAATAATAAGTAAGTAATTTTGTTACAATCTTCTTAGCGTGTCGACAGCAATCTAAATACAGTTAGCCCAGAATTTGGCTATAGAGCTTGGCAATTTCTGCAGCGCCCATCAGCTCCTGTGGCGAGCAGACAACAGGACTCGCTGGACAAGATAATTATAGCCCCATTTTTTGTGGGACAGCACCAGATTTACACTGGTTACTGGTGGGTTACTACTGGTGCGGGATTTTTAGCAGGTGGAACGAATGGGCTTGGTACGAAGCAACATGTCGGCACAGACATAGCCGTTCGTTTATTACAATATTTTTTACCTAATAGCTAGGTATAGTCATCATCATCTGAGCAGTGGTGGCCAAGTGGTACCGGCCGCGACTTACGAGTTGTAGGTCGTGAGTTCGAACCCAGCCAGGCGCTTTACTTTGTGTAAATTATTTAATAGCCATTGCTCTCAAAACGGTAAGGAAAACATCGTGAAGAAACCGGCATGTCCTAGAACCAAAAATTCGAAGACATTTGACTACTGCCAACCCGCACTGGGCCCGCGTGGTGGATTACGGCCCACTCCCTCTCACCGAGAGGAGGCCTGTGTTCCAGCAATGGGAAAATTATAGGCTGATGATGATGAGTCATCATCATTTACCAAGCCAATGGGCCATATTTATGGTTGCTTACGTCTATCATGGGTGCCTGAAGATGGACGGCGCCGTCGAGGCCGTTCTAGAAAGAGGTGGTGACATGAATAAAATTCCTGGATGGACTTCGGTGGGACCTTTGCCCAGCTGTGGGAAAGAAACATAACGTGCGGTCGGGGACCCCCGTCAGGAACGAAGTCTCTAGTGCAATACTCGCACGGACGGACCCCCACACACTCTCTCTCTATTGGAAAGAGAGAATGTCGTATGTAGGGCCTTTACGATGTTTCCTTAACTGACGATTTCTACCAGTTAACTACCAAAAGCCGCGTTAAGAAAAAAAAAACTTGAGAGGTGTCAAGGGACACCCGGATGGAACGAAGTTCCTTTTTGGTCTTAATTTTTTCCGTCTATCCCCCTTTCGCAACGCGCGATAAGGAACTTCGTTCCAAAAACGGCGAGTCGTACGTCGGAGAGGCACCTGCTCTGTGTGCTGCATTAGGTTAGGTTGGAAACCGGCCTCAGCATAGTTTGGGAATAGGCTAGGCAGATAATCTCTTGCACAAAACCCAACAGTATGAGAATGCTCTTAATTTTTTTTTTAATGCACTGTTTCAGAGGTGACAAGAAGTTTTCAGCAGAGAGTTTTTACTTCTAATTTATAATAATTTGTGAACAGTTTTAAGATATTTAACAATAAACTATTCCTTGTTTTATAACCTTTAGTACTTTTATTGTAGATTGTATGTATCAATATCATGACCACTACTGGCAATGACATCAGCAACTTTACGAGGCCGCACAAATTCTGCGTTATTTCGGTTCGTCTGGCTAGACGAAACGCCGATTTTTTGGTCTGCGTCTAGTCTTAGGCACGACAGCCGTTGTGTAGGAAGCGCTCCAGCGTATCCATGTTGAGATTCGCAATACGAACTCCGCTTTCCTCAGCGCTCACAGCAAGACTAAGCTCCCGCAGACAAGCGCGACGCGTGAAAACTTCCGAGGAATTTGTTCTACCAGCGTCGCATCGCGCCTATCTGTGAGAGCCTTAACGACCTATCGCATGCGACAGACGTTGAACTGTCGCAGTCGCAAGTCGCATAGTCGAGGCAGCATAGAGACAAGACCTGTAACTCGGTTTTGAACAAACGATATTATTGTCTACATTCCTTAACTTCCGAGTCATGCTTTAGAGAAAATTTTGAAATAAATATCAAGGTGTTTCGTTCAAAATAAATCAGCTTTATTAAAAACAAAGGAAAAAAATAAAAGCAACTAAAAAAACAAGACAACCAACGACGTCACAATTATCAAAATAAAATATTTAAGAAACTGAAATCCGTTACCAACGTGTGTTGTGACTAATCAAAGAACTACCCACTGTCATCCAAACAGTTCTGGCAACACTCTTCGTTATTCAAATCTCGACAGTGCTCGCAAATCAACATTCCGGTTTGCACTTTTTGCTTCTTCTCATAGTGGCAACACAGCATATAGACACATTTGTCGCAAGTTTCTTTCTTCGTATCATGGCAACAATCATTTTTCACGAAAGAGTCTCCACTGGACATGCAAGTTTGGCAACACTTGCAGCTATCATTGTGTTCTGCCCTGAAATCTCTTTTATTTTTGTCCGGATGACTTTTGACTAAAGGCAGTACTCTTGGTCCACTTCTGACCATGGGACGATTAGAGTAGTCCGAGTTCTTACCACTTTTTCTAACCGTCGCGAACATTCTGTTAACTTCTTCGATTGCGTCTTTCGACCTCGTTTTCTCTTTTAAAGAATACTTTAATTCTTCCAATTTCATTTGAGGAATGGAACACGACTTATGCTTGATTAGGTCTAGTGAATTTTGTGTCTTCAGATAGACTGGCTGGCAACAGTTAACTAGTGTGAACTTTCCATTTTCCATAACAGTTTTGTTGGCATCGATAGAGTATTGGAATGTACTGACAGATAATCTAGGTTTGTCTTTTGAACTCCTTTCACCGTTTTTGTTACTTGTGGAAACGGCCACGTCTTTTAGGAGTCCTGATTTAACTTTCTCTTTATTGATATCAACTTTATTATTTTGGAAGACTGTTAACACTTCATTTAGGAGGGTTAAGCCTTGGGCCACATTCGTATCCGAAGTTTGCACTGTCTTTACATTTGGATCTCTTCTTTGAGTTTCTTTTTCTTCTACCACTCTTCCTTTCATAATTTCATCGCAATCTGAAGACTTATGTTGTGTTTCAGGACTTTGCTGCCTGCAATCTTTGGTCTTATTTCTCATCTTACAAAAAGTATCTTTTTCCGCTACTAATCGTTCTTTTTCTTCCATTTTGCAATCTTTAGTTTTCTGACAAATGGGACAATTTTTAGGAAGTTTTTTACAATATTCGCCACCATTCCCTTCCGTTCTCTGGTTCAGGCATATAGCACACACATACTGGTTATGATGGCCTTTGCTGCAACATTTTTTATTTACATTGTCTTCCATTTTGTTTCTTGGGTTATAATCGTTATTTCTGTAAGTTGTTATGTTTATACGGATGCGTTTTATTCCTGCTCCCGATAACATATGAAGTTCTGAAATAATAGAAAAATAATAAACTACTTCTGAGGTTGTTTATTTTTGAGAGTACGTTTTATGGAATTTCTATGTAAAAAATCTCGCGCGGTGGCGCGTTGTGGCGTGTTAGGGACTAGGTACTCACACTCATTCAGCTCTGTTTGGCTTTTTTCCATAGAAAATAACGATTTTGTATAGAGTCTGTTCAGCTTTCCGCGGCTGAACGGAGGCGCGGAAAGCTGAACAGACTACAAAATCGTTGTTTTCTATGGAGAAAAGCTGAATAGAGCTGAATAAGTGTGAGTAGTTCCTTTTTTGCCATACGTACTCTCATGTGAACGTGCAATAAAGGACAACTGGAGACTTGTTCACGATGAGAATGTTCCGCACCGCTTTTCTTCAGCTCTGGTCATACTCAGGCGAATTCCACGGGGGATCCGACTGGGCGCGTTGATGGATGTAATGATTTAGACTTTGGGTTACTGTTCTAGATAGTTTAACTCAATCGGCGCTAGAGAATTTCGTCCCACACGTCCCTTGTGGGATTTGCCTCAGTTCAGCCAGAGCAAAGGCCGGATCTTCACCGGATCTATTCACCTTATCGTAGACCTGCACCCTAATTGCGTAACTCACGATTAATAATAATCTGTTTTTTGACAGTTCAACAATATTCATTGCGTTATTTACGTCGTTGCGCAGACACATTTTTCGAAGATTTGAAGCAATGGTTTAACAATCTGTTTCAAAACGAAACAGATTATGATTAATCATGAGTTACGCAATTAAGGTGCTAATGTGTTCTCTACTCGAAAATCTAATTCAAAACTAGTTCAAAAGTAACTAATAAAATATCTACAGATCTTACTCCACGAGTAGGAACGAAATTCCTTTTCATATTTCGTTCCAGCAAATGTTTTTGAATAAATTCATTACAAAATCTATAAAACACATTAGAAAATTAAATAACTTTGTCTAATGTCAAAAATATATTCGAATCTGACAGAAGAATATTTTTATCACAGTCAAGTCTATCTTGTTTTTATCCTTTCGAAAAGGTGTAAGCAGGTTTTAGGTAGAATATGTATAAGCTCGAGAATAATATTGACTAGTAAAAAAACAAAGAGGTATTCCACTAGCATCACGATCAAGGTCTAAGATACCAAGATACCGGTGTTCCGGGCTCTTAAAAAAATCTTGGAGGAGAGATTCCAATGTAATAGTGTTATCAATTTAAAAAAAAAATGAGTCACACCGAGCGAAAAGACGTTTTGACGTCAAAATGCGTCCCCCCCCCCCCCGAGTGGGTTCCCGCATTGTCGTTGCGGGGGGGCTCAGTAGCCGTGGTCTCACAGCCACGGTGAAGCGAAGAGGAACCCCAAGGTGGGGCCGCTCGCTAAGCAGGGCTTTTGCCTCAAAGCTGACGACGTAGCGGCCAAAAAAAGCCGGTTGCGGTGAGGTGCACCGCGACTGAGGCGGGCAGCGATGTCGAATGCGAGGCATCGCGGCTGAGGGTTACAGGCTGCGGCGGAGGAGGAGTGCCGGTAATTTTGAGTAGCGCTCTTCCCTTCCGTGGGCTGGACGGGGCCGCCACCGTTTGATGGCGGACGCGGTGGGGCCGCAAGGGAAGAGGAGTGTCTGTATAGCGTTGGCCGCTCTCCCTATCCCCTGCGGCCGAAAAGTGGTAGGCGGCGGGACCACTGTGCTGACCCGTCGCAGGGTCCGCAAGGGCCGATGGCTACCAGGGGTGCGGGTTGTTCGAAAGAGATACCGTCGCCCCTGGCACACGGGCAACTGAGGGAAAACGGGTGGGTTTTGGTCAGTAAAACACTGACACGCCCTCCTGCTCCCCCCAGAGCTGGAGAGTCATTTGATGATTTCCCACTCAAAAAAAAAAACTTCAAAATGCGTGAGTACCAGGTGTAGGAATCGGTCCAGCTGTGGGCGGCTCTAGGCTCTCGGCTATAGGCTAAAATGGTGGTGACGACGAATTACTTCAAGCAAAGAGGGATCGGTTATGGACCGACCTTCTCAAAAGTCTATGAATGTATTCTTCTTTTCTATAGGATGCTACAAAAACTGTCACCTCGAAAACGTTAAGGCAAATATTATGTCAATAAAATCGAACAAAGGGAAAGATTCCGAAAAAAATTCACTGTAAAATTTTCAAATTAAAAGTTTAAATTTTTATAATAATTACGAAAGTGATATCAAAAAACTGAAAGCTTTTAGCTTCAAGTCTGTGTGAACAAGAATATTTCCAAATATGTTAGTATTAGTTAAACTTTGAATTTTGATTCCCATTGTTTTTGACATTTGAAGAAATGTACTAACTACAAACTGAGAAGCGACATATGATGCAAAATAAACTCGTTCGTGAAAGCATAAAAATTCAGTATTAAATAACACATTAGCCTTTTACAATTCATCCCTGATTTGCATTCCATACGAAGTTAAAAGTTTTCATAAAATTACATTGCAGATAACTTCAGATAAAATAATCGAAAACGCAATAAAAGTGAAGAAAAATGCAAGTGCACAAAACAAACTATGATAAATAAGAAGAAATGAAAGAGAGTAAGGCTGTTAATGTGAGGAAACGTGATTTTGACGCAGAGTTAAATAGAGAATACCAGTTCTACGCCACAAAGATCATAAGAGACGTAGAATATTTGCATGAGCCTGCAAGATATGCCCAGAAAACCCAAGAAGTGGGTTGCCAGTACGATAGTAAACGGGATAACCTGATATGCACGTGCAGGCATCTGGCACCGCTTAGAAGGAGACAAGAGATCAGATACTTCGGGTCGCCAAAACAAATCTACGCATACCAAAGATCTAGGAGCTTCACTGATATAGGAGTGGGCAGTGTGAAGGCGCTGCAGAGGAAGAAAGTGAGAAGGATATATCTACCAGAGACAATCGAGAGGGGAGTTGGTAGTTCTGATTTGTCTGCGTACTTCTTACGTAAGTAAAGATTGGCAGTTGTAGTTACTAGGTAGTTTTTGTTGATGTCCACCTCAAGAGACATAAATATTCCGATTACTGTCAATTTACGCTTCCAACATTTTAGGGCCTGCTTTCAATCTACATATTATTTTTTGACTAAAACATAAATGGATAAAGACAAATAAAGTTATTTGGAGACGTCAAAATGTATCAATACTTGACGGTAATATGCTCATTTCACAATCTGACATATTGTTTCAATTCGCCCCCGAACACATCGGTCGAACTCGGCGTACAAGATACTGTTGAGCGTTCTTTGCGGTTGCAGGATCGGTAGAGTGGACAACTGACAGTTAGATATAATTGCTATATGATGAAAGAACCCCGATCTTTCTGTAGGATCATCATCATCATCATTTCAGCCGAAAGACGTCCACTGTTGGACATAGGCCTCCCCCAAGCTCCGCCACTTCGACCGGTTCTGTGCTTCCCCCATCCAGGGAAGGATAGAACATGCTGTAGGATACTTTACCTTAAAGGAAAAATATCAGGGTAGCTCGCGAAGTTATACTTTTCTTAAGTTTTACTGTTGTTCTGTATCAATAAAAATATGAATGTTTGTAAAGTTAGTGTTTTTAATTTGGATAGAGGTTCTAACTTTGATGATGGGAGAGGAACGAGGTTAGTTATATTATCATTGTTTATGTTGGTTCTTTTTGTGTACCTACTGTGTAAACATGTAGACGCAAATGCATTTTTGTTATGAAATAAATAACTTGAACTCTGCAATTTGCATACTGACCTATTAGGTTTTACGTGTATTACGGCTCATTCCCTCTCACGGAGAGGAGGCCTGTGTCCCAGCAGTGGGAACGTTATATTATATAACATATAGTTACAGAATTATGACCCTTGATTGACTATTTTATAAAATCATGACACACACATTTTAATAACATTTATGATCATATTTTGATCAAGATACTTACTGACACTGGCCTGCAAATTGAAAAAAAAAAAGCTTTATTCATATTCCGCCGGCTACCTTAGCGCATCCCGCAAGATCTACCCTCCCCATACAACTAGATGAATTTCAAACAAAATATTAATAAGCTGTCTTTTTTTTTCAGAAAGAACCAAGCAGCATCGGGCAAGTAATTATTATGAAAATAAAAGAACATCATCAAAGTGCGTGGGCGGAATATTAGAATATAATATTGGTTGCGTCATAAACGAAAAGCTGTCCCCGATAATACAGACTGTATCAGGATCGACGAGCTATCAAGAATCCACTTTCAATAAAACCATAGAAATAGGAAGTAGTTCTGTTGTGAAAAGTTTAACAAATACAACAACGCAAGTCGAGATTTCAAGCAAAAAGGATATTGAAATTAAATCTGAAGTCAGAGACAGACAGTCAAGAAAAGAGACAGTACAGCCAATAATAATAATTCGGGAAGATCCGAGAGAGATGAAAACTTTTAATACACGTAAAGCTAAGCAAAGGAAAGTGAAACCAACAGAGAAAGGGTCTTCGTCAGATTCATTGCTACAACACGTCCATAATCTTGAGAATCCCAGTGCTGAACGAAATAGCCATACGTCCTTAGAGGCCAAAGATCTTATGGAGAATAAACTTGAGATGGACTACCGAAATATATTTGCAGCCAACTCAAAGTCTAAAGATTCAAAACTGAGTTCACACACATCTGATTTTAAGAGTACATCAACATTGAAAAGAAGGTTTGAAGCTTTACGGCGAGGTTTAGCTAAGAAGGATGACTCGAAGAAGAACGCTGTTATTGTCAATAAATTATCCAGTCAGGTTAGCGCACAGAGCCGTAAAGACGTCTCAATTAATTCTGATCCACCATCTTTAGAAGGAAGATCATTCTCCACCACGAAACCTTACAGTCCCTACGCAACGAGATACAGTCGAGACAGATCTTCACACTATAGACGGTCTGTAATTGGCAACAAAAAGGAAAGAGGTAGCGCCGACTGGTCTTCAAAAGCTCTTGATGAAGACAGCGAAAACCAGGGCGTCAAAGGTATGTTTAAGTTATGGGGAAAGAAATTCAACTTGGAAGACGATCATTATAAGAGACGCTGCACTCCGAAACCTTCGTTTAACTCCTCAAGGAAAACACCCACGAAGAAACCTGCGATACCCAAAGAAGAAATTGTCCCAGCTAGTAAACCGGAAATAGAGGAGAAGAAAGAGGGTAGAAAGTTCTTCTTTTTTAAAAATAAAAAGAAGACCAAAGAAAAGCCTTTTAAAGCTAAGGCTAAAGGCGTAACTGCAGGACGATGCGAAGTAAGGGATGGATTAGTCATCAACATACTTGGCGGTAACGTTTTTGACCCGGAAGATGTTGAGCAAGAACCAGAAATTAAGCCTGATAGTTATGAAGAAATAGTAAGGAAAGCTTGGCTTAAGAAATTCCTTACACCTTCAGTTGATTCACGGAATAGTGTTAAGGTCCGGTGGAACAACAAAACCTTTGCTCCAAGCAGTAGTACTGTCTTTGAGCTGATGGACAATATTTACAAAGATACCAGCGTAGTCTTTAGATCAAAAAGTCAAGTGACAGTTCAGTCATCATACAGATCTCACACAAGACAGCATGTTAATTTTATGCAACAAAATGTAGAAGCCTGGATGATTCCAAAAACGATAACAGACAAACCCAACTTGCAGCTTCCAATGAAGCAATTACAACAACAGATCACATGTAAATCAGACGAAGACAGGGAAGAAAACATAGAAGTTAGAATCTCAAATCAGAAATGGTTTATAGACAAATCTAAAGCGTTCTCACATAAAATAGAGGTTGTGTTACATTCGAAGAATTTCCGTAAACTTAATAAGGAGGAAAGCTCGGAATATCTAAGGATCGACATCCCGAAAGGATTTTTTCTTGATTCTAGTAACGACGAAATCAACAAACGAACTACGCACCAATCAAGTGATGAAGAAGTTTTTAAAATTGTAGAATATGAAACTGGTAGTGACTTGAAGAAGGACAAAGTAACTCGTAACTTGAACATAGGTGATCACAAACAAAATAAGATTAAAGTCACTGTCAGTGTGAAGGAAAGTCAAAAATGTGTAGAGAACGTCTTGGAAACGACAATTAAGAAGCCAACGCACCGAGACGTGGTGGTACAAGGGAGTAATGTGAATGAACCAAAGAGGTGCGATGTAGTTGGAGTTGGAATCATCACGCATAGAGATCTGAACCAAGTACGAAAACCAATGTAAGTGACGTTTAGGTTTAACTTTTTAACTAAATGGTTCTGAAAGCCTTACAATTTACATAACCAGGATTTTAACCATCTCAGAATACAAAAACAACCAGAAGCCGTGAGAGCGCTTAATACTGAAGACACAAAAACTACTCTTAAATAGAGTAGTTTGACGCGCAGCTGATCAGTCACTCTGTGACTGTCGTATCGCGCGACGTGTTTTACCGATGTTCAATTTATTTAAATTATGCCATCTTGTGTGTCGTTCCTACCTCTCAAAATTCAGCCGGGTTAAAAAAATTGGATGGGATCACATTTCATGTGCAAGTAGCGCATTGAGTTATTGTCTTAATTAATTATTGAATAATTTGTTCAATTTGTAATTGTCATCGTGAATAATAGGTCCATCTTGTACGTGTTGGCAATTTTAGAGTTTTGATTACCCTTCTTTTTATTACCTACTGAGGTCTTTTATTCATTGTAGTATGTATAAAACTACTTGAAAAAATATTTTTAACGACTTGAAAAAATTATGTTATCAAAGCAAACCGTATGTAATAATAATAATGCATGTATAGAAAAGGACAGTAAAATTTAGATTTTATTATTTTCGTACCCCCAATACTCTCAACATTTACCCCAAAAATGGGCAAATAATGTCTGAGCCAGCAATATTACGCGGGTGGGAAGTGAGGCGAGCGGGGGTCACTTGTTTTGTTTTTGGACACAGCCTGCTGCTTTCAAAATCAGTTGAAAGCGGTTTCTGGTTCTTTCCGTATTCTGAATTAACCATATGCCTTATGCCCAGCGCATAAATTTTTCGTTTGTTATATAAAAACAATCAGCTGTTACATAGAAAAGTGCAATACCTACGCGGTCGAAAGGTATGGAACAGCCGATTTTTTTTTTTTATATAACCGACGAAAAATTTCTGCGCTGGGGGGTCTAGAATGATATGCTGAATTCATGGTTACAGTTTTGGATAGGATCCGGCAACTGGGACTCGAGGTGGCCTTGCACAAGTCCGAGGCCATGTGGTTTCATGGTCCTCGGAATGCGCCACCGACGGGTTCCCAGATAACGGTGGGAGGGGTTCACATCGGCGTCGAGTCGACGATGAAGTACTTGGGACTCGTCCTCGACAGCCGGTGGAACTTCGCGGAGCATTTCCGCCGTTTGGCTCCCAGACTGGAGCTGGGCCGGGGCTGCGTTGAAGCGGCTCTTGCCCAATCTAGGGGGGCCAAACGCCTCCTGCCGGAGGCTCTACGCGGGGATCGTGCGGTCCATGGCCCTATAAGTACGGGGCGCCGGTGTGGGCGCCTACATTGAGGCGCCAACCAGCTCGCAGGTTGAGGGCGTCCCATAGGGTCATGGCGATCAGAATGATCCGAGGATATCGCACGATCTCCGGCGAGGCGGCGGGCCTCCTTGCCGGATTACCGCCATGGGATCTGGAGGCAAAGGTCCTCGCGCAAATGTGGGAGTGGCGCAAGGAGGCTAAACGCCGGGACGTAACTCCGCTGCCGCGGGAAATCGCGGTACAGCGGACAGAGCTCCGGCGGGGTCTCATGGTGACATGGAGAGAGCGATTGTCGCAACCCAGTGCTGGGCACGCCACGATTGCGGCGGTAAGTCCCCTCTTTGAGGAGTGGTTTGAGAGGCGGCATGGCGTCCTCACCTTCCGCCTGACGCAGGTCCTCACCGGACACGGTTGTTTCGGGAGGTTCCTGTTTCGGATAGGGCGGGAGGAAACGCCCGGGTGTTTCCACTGCGAAGATCGCCCTGAGGACACGGTGGAGCACACGGTGGCGGTCTGCCCAGCTTGGGTGGAGCACCGCCGTGTCCTCGTGGAGGCGATCGGCGGCGGTGATCTCTCGCGTCCGGCCCTGGTCCAGGCCATGGTACGGAGCGAGAGGGCATGGGGAGCCGTCACCTCCTTCAGCGAAGCAGTAATGCTCGCGAAGAGGGAGGTGGCGCACGTGAGGGAGAGGCAGCATATGCGCCCTCGCGACCCTAGCCGCCGCAGGATACGGAGACGCCCTGGGCGTCGGGAATCCCAGGCCGATTTCCGGCCACCGTAGGCATGGGCTTGCGGACGGCGAGTAATGGGTAGCTCGCTGTCCGGTCAGGACCAAGCCCAAGTCGACGGCGCGTTGTGTTCCACGCGCGCCTCAAAGAGATGTCAGCACAAAAATGATGGGGCCCGCAAGGGCCGATGCCTGCCAGGGGTGCGGGTTTGTTCGAAAGAGACACCACAGCCCCTGGCATACGTGCTACTGAAGGAACACGGGTGGGTTTTAGTCAGTAAAAGTCTGACACGCCCTCCTGCTCCACCCAGAGCGGGAGAAGTTATTTGATGATTTCCCACCCAAAAAAAAAAAATTGTTACACTTTGCCCTGCCTGCCCTTTTTTGTATTGAGATGTGATGCGATAGGCGGCTTCGCGGCTGCAAATCCGTTTTCAGCTATTTTATGAGACATATAACTATATTACAAACCTTCCTTATTGCAGCTTGAAAATCCAAGATGACTTTTCTGACGAAGAATCTGAACATAACCTTCTATCGAAACCCCACACGAAAAAATGTGAATTTGCAGAGAGCTACTTACAAGAATACTATCGGCATTGGACGCCTCTGGGTATTGACTTTTACCCCTGGTGCTTCAGCGATTCACAACTCAAGTGCTCGTCAGAACACTCCAGATCTAGCTACCACAATCAGGGGGATGGAACAAAGTCCTGTCCCAACATTTTCGAGGACTTCCAAACGTCAGCCATCGTCTCGTCGTGCGGCGCGTCGTCTTGTAGCCAGTGCTACAAGTTTAAAGAAAATGTTTCAGACAAAGACAACAAAAAAAAAAAAAAAGTGAAAAAGTGCGATCCTGAAAAAAGAATGATACCCAAGGATTCCATCGAAGTTTTTAAAAGAAGGAAAATATACGCAGCGAGTATGAAGTCCAAATGGTGTTGCCCTAATCCGGACTTCAGTGAGCCGCCGACTGTGCAGAGTTGTGACAGTGGTATTAAGGTCGGGCAGACTTCGCCGCGAACTGACTGCCCGAGGCTAATTAAGCCTTGTTGCAAGACAGTAGAGCCTAAACCAAAAAAACGAGTATGCAAGAAGCATGTGTCTCTGCCTGACTGCGATACAATGAACAATTTGCTGGCAAAGCAGTTAAGTGGTAAGGTGCCCGAAAGCATTTTAGCAGTCAAAGGGAGTGGTTGCGACGTATGTAAGAAAAAAGGTAAAAGTACTTGTCCTAAGCATGCGACAGTGAATCCACAGGCGGTTTGTGAGATTCCGCGCGCCCCTTGCAGGGATTCGTGTGAGCAGATGAAGAAGGCGCCTTGCTCGGAGTCTAAACAGTCTTGCGAAAAGACGCCGCCTTGTCCGTCGTCTGATTTGAAGCCTCTTCCCTCCTGTCCTCCTACTCCTCAGCCTTGTAAGAAACCATCGCCTTGTGAGCCAAAGCCTCCGTCGTGCCCTGTATCCCCACCCCCTTGTCCTGCCCCAACGCCTTTACCTCCGACATGCCCTCCGTCACCTCCATGTCCACCGAAAAAGAAACCACCATGCCCTCCGTCCCCTCCATGCCCGCCAATAATTAAACCCCCCTGCCCTCCGACCCCTCCAATAATTATACCTCCTTGCCCTCCATCCCCGCCAAAAATAAAACCCGCTTGCCCTCCGTCCCCTCCATGCCCACCAAAAATTAAACCCCCTTGCTGTCCGTCCCCTATATGTCCGTCAAAAAAGTTACCACCTAGGCCTCCGTCCCCTCCATGTCCACAAAAAAAGAGACCACCTTGCCCTCCGTCCCCTCCAAGCCCGCCAAAAAGGAGACCACCTAGCCCTCCGTCACCTCCATGTCCACCGAAAAAGAAGCCACCAAGCTGTCCCCCTACTCCGAGAACACCACCGTCACCTCCATGTCCACCAAAAAAGCTAACATATCCGCCGAAAAAGCCACTGGGCTGTCCCCATTCTCCGCCATGTCCGCCGAAAAGCCCACCTGGCTCTCCGCCATCCCCTCCGCCTTGCTGTAGGAAGCCACCACGCAGTCCACTATCCCTACCATTATGTCCACAAAAAAAAAAGCCACCAGATCCGCCGAGCTGTCCCCAATCACCACCATGTTCGCGAGAAAGCCCACATAGCTGTCCGCCATATCCTCCGCATTACTGTAGGAAACAACCACCTCGTCCACCATCCCCGCCGCGTTGCTGTATTCAGACACCAACTTGTCCTCCATCACCCCCAGCCAGTGAGAAGCCAGCCCGTTGTCCTTCACATCCATCGTGCCCCTACATCCACATCGTGGCGTGTCCGCCGAAGCCCGCGCTACCACCGATATGTCCCCACACAACACAAAAACCGTGTTGCTGTCAGCCATTGCCACCACCACCGTGTCCAAGGAAACCCCCTCTATATCCAAACTCACCAACATGCCCATCGACCCCAACCACGTCCCTACCACCGCCGTGCCCGTACACACCGACGTACACTCCGCCACCATGTAGTAAAAGTAGTAAAAAATGCCCACGGGTGGAGCACGGCGGGGGCCACGAATCACCATCGTCATGTTGCTTCGACCCTAATCGATGCCCCGCTCTTCCTCCACCTTGCAAAAAGTCATCAAGTGGTTTCAAGAAACTCTTCAAAAGAAAGCCATCCCAAATGTGCCCAGCTTCGTCACCGTGCAAAGCAGAGCCCGGTAAACAATCTTTTTGTAAATCACTAGCGTGTCAGCATTCTATGACATCGATTTCGTATAAGGCACTTCAACCTGACGCACCCTACTATTACTCCCCCATTCATCCCTGCCCGCCGAAAGAAGAACCCAAAAAGCCAAAACATGAGAAGTGTAGCACATCACCTTGTAATACCAATGATGACTTCCCATGGCCAACCAAAAACCAAGTGTCTAATCAGTCGTCGAGAACATCGCTTTGTAAAAACTATCAAGAGGACAATGGACGATGTAAGAGAAATTGTCCAATGATGCCTAGAATGTCATGTGAAACGGTACCCTCACTGAAAACACTCAAAAAGATAGATTGCAAGACAAGTTGTCCAAATTATCCGGGATCGCCACGACTACCCTGTTTGAAGAAGATATCTGGGATGCAGTGTCCCGCGCCGCCCCGCCGTCCATCGCCTCCCGCGGAACCTATTAAGGTATCGACTCAGGCCACATCCAAAAGCAAATCAAAAATGCCTGGACTTTTTCTCAAAATGATGCCTTCAACTAAAAAGTGCTCTAGAGATTGCCTAGCCTGGGAGAGCGGAAAACAGAATGACGGGAGTATAAGTCTTAATTCCCAAGAGAGAATCACAATACGACTAAAAAAAGAAACACCAAGCACAGAAGAGATAAGAGAAGGCCTTAATATAAAAGTGCAAGATGAAGATGGTATGACTTTATTTGAGAGAAAAGATTACAGACTGCAACATGCAGGCTGCAGTATACAGAGGAGGCCGTCTTTATTAGGGGAAATGTACAAGGCATCCGAAGTACGCAGAGTTACCACAAGTGACTCTGCACAAGCCATAGGAACAGATAAAGACAAGCGCAAAGAAATTAAGGAGGTCACAAGCAATGCTAGTTTAGCAAATCTAATAGAAATTCAGTTTAAACTCAAAGTCACACACGGAGAAAAAACTACTGAAATTGATATAGCGAATGACGGTGAAAAAGAAAATGGAGATAATATTGAGCACAAAGAGCCAAAAACGAAATCTACTCCAGAAGTTTTCGTAGTAACAAATGAAGGCGAACGGTCTACTGAGCATTCAGATCAAAAGAACGATATTAATATTCGCATAGTAATAAAAAACTTTAAATCTAAATCGGGGAAGAAAAAATCCGTGAACCTAAAACAAGACGAGTACAATGACTTTTCAAAGAAGATATCTGCTAAGTTCCACACAGTTTCTACCGGGTACAGTGATATTTTCCACGATGATAAGGTTTTTTCAGTTCATAGAGCTACTGTTGATCTAACATCTTCAGTCGATAATACAAAGACGAATCACACAAGTATGCATAGCAACCGAAGCATGCACAGCAAGAAAAGTGCGATCACCAAGAAAAGCATTAACGGCAACGGAAGCGTGGAAATAATGAAAAAACCGGCAAACGAAATCGGAAGAGCAAATTTAATGGGCTCTTCTGACGTTTCTGCATGTAGATGCATTACAACGGAGGAAGAAAAGAGTGAAGACAACGAACCGAAGTCATATCCAAGTCAAAAGTACAGTAATACTAAAGAAATTCAAGAGAACGCAGAAGAAACGGATACACAGTTGACAGATCACAAGTATGAATATAATGAGGATACGGATACAGACAAACCAATTAAATACGACACGGAAGAAACGGACACGGACAGACAAGTCGAACCACCGAAGTATGATACCGAGACAGATACGGAAAAGCGGCCTAAAAAAAAATACGATACGTTCATGTCCACTACAGATACCGACGAACCAGACACGCTACCAGAAATAAAGAAATCGTTAAGTTTAGACGTGATCGTCAAACCTCAAAATAAAGACGAAAAGAAAGAAATGTTAAAACACGTGATGGAAAGAGTACACGATACTAAAAACAAGAACAAAACTCGAATGAGAAAACTACGAGATATGCTTAAAGTCATATTGACTTCTGATAGCAGTGATCATGAAGACAATAAAGTACCGGCAAACGACTTAGCTAAAGATGTGACTTACGCTTCATTGAAACCCAACTATTTTAGAGATACTGACAGCATGAACAATTACTATAAAATGGATAGCAAAACAGTGCTTACCGAAGCAACTATCAACAGGCAAGTTTTGTACCCAACAGTAGAGAACAATAGTGATTGCAGTAACAGCGTCCGCAGTGTCGACGTTTTATCGTCTGAAAACGAATCGAAGAGGGAAGGAGGAGGATGCATGTGCAGCACTGTGGCTGCTAGATTGAAACTAGCTTCAAGACTCGGATGCGAAGGAGGCGGCTGTTGTTGCGCCCCTAAACAAGTATTCAAGAAAAACGAAGAAACAACTTGCGATTTGAAGAAGGAATCCGATTACAAGCACATCGATTACAAAACGACGGAATTTGTGGACGTACACACGCAAAATTCTAGATATTTAACGAGCAAAATTAATAGCACCAATTTATCAATGTGCGGCAGTTTCAACATTAAGGAAGGAATAAAAGCAGATTCGGGGGTTTTAAACGTGGATTCCAGACAGTTGTGTTTGAGGAAGACGATTTCTCCCGAAAAGTGCCATATCAGACAATGCGAAATGCGAAAACGCAACAGAGGCGCTATTCTGCGTATATCAGACGAAGAAAAAGTCGTATTACTCAGTGGTCCACCTACTCGAAAAGACGAACTAAATGAGAAGACATGTAGTCATGCTGCCGACATTTTGCAGTCGTATGAAGCCAAGAAAGCAGTTTTAGAGATTTATACAGAGAAAACTTTCTCTGACGACGGAGGAGAACATTTGGTAGCAAAGTTACCAAAGTTTGTGTATGACAGGGAGCAAGAAATTCAGGCGAATTACGAAGCTATGGCGACCAACACCTATAAAACGGTTTGTAAAAAAAATATTATTATGATGGCTATCAAGAGATAGTGAGTAATATCTAAGGAAGCTTTTTTATTGTCTTTTATGGGAATCTGTGTAGATTGTTTAGGTTCTTATATTTTTGGAATATATATGGTATTTGTTTATTATGTTTTTGTTTGATTGGTAGGTTACGTTCTCTCTAAAACGCTACCAACAGTGTGCGGTGACGCGTTCGGTGCTCTGATAGGTCCTTCACCAATCCTGGGCCAATCGGAACACCCAACGCGCTCGATGCGTTAGATCGAGATGGTTAAGAGCATTCATTCCACGCGGGCTGGCAACAACGCATTTATAGTAGTTTTTCGTGATTATTTCATTAAATACAAACAAAAGTACAATTTTTTTTCAGCCAAGCACTAGATATTCTGTATTTATGATTATTATGAACATTTACTCTTTAATAAAAAGATTTAATCATACTAAATAATGCAAACAGAAAATAATTGACGGTATGTCGATTTTTGTAATTAAATAGCAAAATCACTGCAAAAAAAATTGCATACGAACAAAAAAATACCAATGATCTAGTGCATGGCTGAAAAACATGTTTACTTTTGTTTGTATTTAATGAAATAATCGCGAAAAACTGCTATAAATACGCCGTTGCCAACCCACGTGGGATGAATGCTCTTAAAAGAGACTCGCACTAGTGCCACTGTTGTCCTTCGTGACACTCACCCTAGGGCCTCTGTAGAGTGCGGACTCTGTCCGCCCAGTGACCTCAGGGAAGAGGGTGCACTGTAGTTACATGCTACCTCGCACACTTGCAATGTTAGGTTTAGGAGATACCCCATTACAGTCTCCCCAGAGATGTGCCCTAACAGGCGTTGCACAGGAGTTTCAGGTCGGTCTTTTGAGAGATAACGGTACCCCTTCCATGTGTAGATGGTGACTATCGGGGTGGTTTTAGTGAGGTAAAAACCCACACTCCCCGGTCTCATCCCTAAAGCCCGGGGTGCCCTTTGACGATTTCCACTCGAACACATAAAAAAGGTCGCCAAAACCTCACTTTCATATATAGGGTGACTCGTAATTAGTGACCGGTATTTAAACACATGATTGTACTCATCATTAGGAACAACTTTTAATATGGGACCAAACCCGAAATCGCGAAAAAAAAATCAGGTGTTCCCTACATTTTGACGAATTATGCGAACATAAATGTAGGGAACAGCTGATTTTTTTTTCACGATTTCAGGTTTGGTCCCATAGTAAAAGTTGTTCCTAATGGTGAGTACAATCATGTGTTTTATGTCGCTCACTAATTACCAGTCACCCTATATACGTGCCAATACGTTCATCGCCGCCGTCGGAAACTGAAAAACAAGGGTGGTGTGCGAGCGAGACCGCGCTTCTGAGGCGGTTGTCCGCGAGACGTTTCTTCTCAGCTCGGCGCCGTATACCCACCTACCTCCTTACAAAACAAGCAAGACCAGCTATTTAGTTTTTTTTTTTTTTTTTTTGGAACGAAGTTCTTATAAACGGCGTAGGAGTTGACCGGTAGAAATCTTCACGTAAGGAAAAGGCTTAAGGCCCTCCAGGCGCATTTCTCTCTCTATCTATACATTACAGATATTTTTAGACGGCGTTTATTCAAAAAAGAATTCTACCAATTCATTTTTTAAATTTGTAAAAGTTGTTTCACCAAACCATTTTCTCAAAGTTATGGTTAAACAGTTTTTAGGTTTTGAACGTGGCCGTGCCATTGAAACGCGGAGAACCGCGCGGCCACGGAGATCATTAAAACTAAGCGTTGTAGAAACTTGAAATTTAGGTAAATCATCATCATCATCATTTCAGCCGAAAGACGTCCACTACTGGACATAGGCCTCCCATAATTTGGGGGGTTTTGCCATAATCGCCACGCTTGGCAGGCGGGTTGGCGATCGCAGTATGGTGGTAAAATGCATTGAAAACGCTGCTGACCATTCTCTAGTAAGTCCCTTAGTCGCCTTCTACGACACCCACTGGAAGAAATGGTATGCTGCTATTCTTTTATGTCCGACACCACACGGAACTGGAAATTATAGATTGAATATGTAAAAATATAGAAAATATATTAGGTTTATATTTTGGAGCTGTAAGACTATAATAACCCCATGGCCGTGCCATTGAAACGGTAAAAATACAACCACGATATATATCTCGCTGAAAAAGCATCGCAGACGTCCGAAGGTTTTTGTAAAACCCAGATTTGAATTTGTCAAAATTAGTAAAAATACAACAAAAAATCCTAGGTTTATATTTCAGGAGCTGTAAGACTAAAACCTCATGGCCGCGCCATTGGAACGGTGAAAAACACGATAGCGTCGATACCTCGCTGAAAAAGCATCGCTAAGGTCCGAGTTTTTGTAGATTTTTTTTTTTAAATATGCCGTGGCCCTAATGTTTTTATGCCTGTGCCGTGGCCGCGCCATTGACACGGACACAATAAAGTTTGTTCAGAATAAGTACGAAGTAGCACATCGAGCTACCCCAAACTGTCTTTTCCCAATTGAGCAAAAACCTTATGCTTAAGCTGTAAAGTTGAAAATCTATATAAGAAATCTGACAGATTGAGGTAGCTTGATGTGCTGGCGTCTGTACCTAACTGAATCGACACTAAAATTAGGGTTGTAGTTATACGAGCGTACGTGCGAGTATGGCGTAAAGAAGTTCTTTCCGGCCCTGGCTACTCACAGGTTTTAATTTTTACTATTTTTTTTCCGGCTACTAGAAATCGCAAATAAAAATAGCATGCTTGTAAAAATATATTTTATTAAATCCACAATACACATCGTATAATAAAATTAGATTAGATAAATTTAAAAAAAAAACTACTTAGATTTAATCACTAGAAAATGTAAGATCATTAAGGATATCATAATAATTACTTTATTAAATAAAGATCTCAAGCTCTTACGGAGGACACGCAGTTACTTTCTTGCGATGCTTTCTAACTGGTCCAACAGTTGGAAGAGCGCGCGAGCGTCGGGCCAACATAAGATCAGTTTTAGCCATTGGCACGAAAATTATTTAATTAAAATTAAATTATAAAATTTTGTTGGCCCAAAACTTCGCCACTTCTTCGGTGTTATCTGTGGCAGCGCAGAGGTCACCTTGGGTGCATGTTTTGGGGCACAGAGGGCAACTGAAACGTGGTCGCTCACAATGGGCTGCATAAGTCGACTGAAAGTCACCCAAAAGGCAATGGAGAGGGCTATGCTTAGAGTTTCCCTACGCGACCGAATCAGAAATGAAGAGATCCGCAGGAAAACCAAGGTTACCGACATAGCCCGAAGAATTGCCAAACTTAAGTGACAGGGTGCAGGGTACATGGTTCGCAGAACAGATGGCCGATGGCGCCGGAAGGTTTGGGAGTTGTGACTGCCTACTGGAAAACGTAGCGTCGGAAGGCCTCCCACAAAATGGACCGATGATCTGGTGAAGGCCGAAGGCATCCGCTAGATGCGAGAAACACAGAACCGGTCAAAATGGCGGTGCTTGGGGGTGGGGGGGACCTATGTCCAGCAGTGGACGTCTTTCGGATGAGATGATGATGATGATGATGAGGGCAAGATAGGAGCTGGAGCATAGTTCGTGAAACAGCTCCACATCCCGATGCCGTTCCGTCGAGGTAGCCCCACTTTAGGAACTACGTATACTGGAGATTTCTGCTGGATTTAGACGTCCCCCATCCATCGCCACAACTCTAATGCTGCTCTAATCCAGTGGATTCCCAGGCCCTTCACCAGGACATCAGTCCACCTTGGATCTGCCCAGCAGTGGATTCCTTTCGGCTGAGATCATGATGAGGATGTATGCAACATATAAAGCAATACAATAAGTACAGACGCCAGCACATCAAGCTACCCCAATCTGTCAATTTTTTTTTATACATTTTCAACTTTATCACATAAGCGTAAGGTTCATGTTCAATTGGAAAAAAAACACAGTTTGGGGTAGCTTGATGTGCTGGCGTCTGTAGGTACCTTCCTACCTACTAGTATTTCTATGCACCATTCAACTTAATTATCATTATGCTTACGAGCGGATTCACTTCAATAACACAAAGAAGACAGGTACAGAAAGTCAGGTCCATACGGCGAGTGAAAACGGCAAAATAATTAATTAAAGCCTGACCGATACCGCTGTACCGCGCCTTTGGAATGCGCGGCGAGGCGGAGGACGGGAGCTGTGAGTGGTGACGAATGAGCGGCTTGCACTGACGAATCAGAGACCTGCACTGCTCCCCCGTCACGCTGCGCCCATACCTAAGGCGCGGTACAGCGGTATCGGGCAGGCTATAATCCTTTGGGGGAGGAACCACAGCGTATTGCTTCAACTTGGGATGGGTGTAGATCAACCCCACCCCATCACTGACTCACTGAGTAGACACGGACTCCCAGTAGACACGGACTCCCAGGCTATAATCCTAATTCAACTTCCTATTAAAATTAAATGTGATAGTTCACGAGGATGAATTTATATTTGTTACTCTTTCACTTTAACTTAACAGTGGGCAGGGCACATTGCTCGCAGAACAGATGGCCGATGGGGCCGAAAAGTTCTGGAGTGGCGACCGCGCACCGGAAGACGTTAAGTTGGAAGGCCTCTCACAAGGTGGTCCGATGACCTTGTGAGGGCCGCAGGAGTCCGCTGGATGCGAGAAGCACAGAACCGGTCGAACTGGCGGAGCTTGGGGGAGGCCTATGTCCAGCAGTGGACGTCTTTTGGCTGAAATGATGATGATGATCACTCTTTCACTGAAATTATCCGGAAAAGAACCGGAGTCACCGACATACCTTGTAGAGTGAGCAAGCTGAAGTGGCAGTGGGCTGGCCATGGTTGTCGAAGGACCGATGGACGGTGGAGCAGACGAGTCCTGGAGTGGAGACCGCGTATCGGCAAACGTAGTGTGGGACGCACCCCAGCTAGATCGACCGACGACCTTAAAAAGGTAGCTGGGACTGACTGGATGCGGATGGCGGAGGATAGAGTGTTGTGGCGCAGCCTGGGAGAGGCCTATGTCCAGCAGTGGACTGCGTAGGCTGAGTTGATTGACTCTTTCACGCAAAAACTCCTGAACGGACTTGGATGAAATTTGGCACACAGATAGATTATAACCCGGATTAACACGCCGCCGCAGGATACGGAGACGCCCTGGGCGTCGGGAATCCCAGGCCGATTTCCGGCCACCGTAGGCATGGGCTTGCGGACGGCGAGTAATGGGTAGCTCGCTATCCGGTAAGGACCAAGCCCAAGTCGACGGCGCGTTGTGTTCCACGCGCGCCTCAAAGAGATGTCAGCACAAAAAGTGATGGGACCCGCAAGGGTCGATGCCTGCCAGGGGTGCGGGTTTGTTCGAAAGA
Source organism: Polymixis flavicincta (assembly GCA_949987655.1). NCBI lineage: Eukaryota > Metazoa > Arthropoda > Insecta > Lepidoptera > Noctuidae > Polymixis > Polymixis flavicincta. The sequence continues at coordinate 9,375,136 of OX465198.1, read as the reverse complement.
GACACCACAGCCCCTGGCTTAAGGGCTACTGAAGGAACACGGGTGGGTTTTAGTCAGTAAAAGTCTGACACGTCCTGCTCCACCCAGAGCGGGAGAAGTTATTTGATGATTTCCCACCCAAAAAAAAAAAAAAAAACCCGGATTAACACTAATAATGTTTGATCTACACGCAGGCGAAGCCGCTGGCAAAGGCTTGTATTATAATTATAAAAAATCAGGGGTGTTTCAGTATATGAATTTTATCATATAATAGGTCTTTACCTATGAAATTGCCGTTTTGTATGAAAAAATTTAAACGAATTTTTTTCATGAATTTTTTATTTGTATTAATCGAAGTAATCACCCATGCAATCAATGCATCTTTGCCATCGCAGTGGCAGTTTATTGATGCCCTTCTTAAAGAAATCAGCTGGACGGGAGGCAACAAATTCTTCAAAGGCATTTTGTACTGCCTCTCGGGTATTAAATTTTTTTCCCGCCAAGAAGTTATCCAAATTCTGGAAAAAGTAGTAGTCTGTAGGCGCAAGGTCTGGTGAGTAGGGCGGATGACGGAGAGCTTCCAACCCCAGTTCTTGCAACTTGGAGACCGTCTGCTGTGCAGTATGAGGTCGCGCGTTGTCGTGCAGGAGCAGCGGAGACGAGCGATTGACCAATGCTGGTTGGAGATGCGCCAGCTTCTCCATCATTGTGTTCAGTTCTTCACAGTACACATCTGCAGTAATGCTCACCCCGTTTGGTAAGAAGCTGTGATGAATCACACCGGCGCTAGACCACCAAACAGTGACCATCACTTTTCTAGGGGTAAGTTTTCGTTTAGGGCATTGTTTAGGTGCTGAACCAGGATCCAACCAACTTGCTGAGCGCTTACGGTTATCAAACAGAATCCATTTTTCATCGCAGGTAACAATGCGGTTCAAAATTCCTTCATTTGTGTGTCTGTTGAGCAGTGCAAGGCACGTCTCGACGCGTACTTCGCGCTGGCGATCATTGAGTTCGTGGGGCACCCATTTGTCAAGCTTTTTTACCTTGCCAATTTGACGCAAATGGACCAATATTGTTTTGACGCTAACGTCGAAAGCTGCTGCTAATTCAGCCGTAGATTGTGTATCATCAGCTTCCACAATCGCCTTTAATTCGTCATTGTCGACCAAAGTCTTCGGACGACCGCGAGGTTCATTTTTCAGGTCGAAATTTCCAGAACGGAAGCGAGCAAACCAATAACAGGTGGTGCGTTGGTTTGTAGTGTTAGCTCCGTAAACGTCGTTGATGTTGCGTGCCGCTTGTGCCGCGTTGCTGCCACGACGGTACTCATATTCCATAATTACTCGAATTTTTAACGTATCCATGATGACGAAAAAGATTGAAATGCGATGAAAATGTAACACTAATCAATAAAGAAATGACTACTTTTAGAAAAAAAAATCCATGTTTTTAAAATAAAATTAATTTGAAATTAGAATTCTTAGCCAAACAAAAATTATTTTGATTTGAAATGGCCAGTACTGCAGAACGGCAATTTCATAGGTAAAGACCTAATATTGGTGACTTATGAATTAGAGAAGGATTTTTTTTTTATTCAATGTAGTAGAAAGTAGACACGCTTCACGTACAGTGAGTGCAAGCGTATTATTTCTGCTAGCCGCACGTAGGCGTCTGTGTGCACGCGCCTGTTTGAATAAATGAAATGCACCGACCCCAGCGTGGTTTGACCAGACTCGATTCGATTAATCGAATTACACTAGTCCTTGAAGCCTCATGCTTCTTGGTGTTACAGAGACCATGTAGACCGGGGGTCGCCGTAATGGTAGGGAAAATGTGCCCTTCGAACAGGGAAGGAATGCGAGCCTTACCGGATATGCATGGTAGAATAAGCATTGGTCTCGTTGAGAGACTGCAGGTGATATTTGAGTATCTACAGGAAAAGTTTTTATCCAGTGCGCAAATTGTAACCATGAATTCAGCATATCGTTCTAGACACCCTAGCACAGAAGTTTGTCACCGGATATACAAAAAAAAAATTGCTGTTCCATACATTTTGACCGCGTAGGTATTGCAGTTTTCTATGAAACAGCAATTTTTTTTTGCATAACCGGCGAAAAATTTCTGCGCTACGGGTTCCAGAATGATATGCTGAATTCATGGTTACAATTTGCGCACTGGATAAAAACTTACCCTGTATAGGAGGGCCATCTATTTTTTAAAGACGTCGCAGACAGGTTGGTAGCCTGGTTTTGCTTTTTGTATGGACCCGTTTTCTTTACCTGTCAATTTTGGGTTAATAGTGCGGCGGGTAGGGTTCAAACTCACGACCCATAAATATTACAATGCGTGCGTGCTACACACTTGTTCGGGTCGGCATGATTGAGCAGACCCCAGTAGGTATGTTCGAGCAAATTGTGCCAAGCCGACCCGAACATGATTCGGAGAGGTTAGATATCAAACGGAATTTCGCGATCGAACCAAATGCCGACCCGAACAGTGTAGCATCCCTTATATTAAATGACATTCAATGCGTATAAAATATTCGATAACTTATATTTTTTCTATTATAAAATTGACATTATAACATCGATATCGCTTCAATATCGATTCATGTCTTATATCTGATTTACTATTCTCTAGAGCTTGTCTGAATAATGCTATTACGAGCATGGTGCAAGACATTCTGAAAACGCGCATGCGTACGACGACTTTCATGAACGGAATTAATTAGCTCTAGTATCTCAGCTAAACTCCGGTCAGACTCCTACTGATTCCTTTCTTCCTTATATATTTATCGTCATTTTCTATCTAAACAAAATTACGAAAATATTACAAACATCATGTTGGTAGGTAACCAGTATTATACATTTAAGGAATAATCATTTTTTTTTTTAAATCTTCATTAAAATAACTAGTCGGTATACACAAGTCTTTAGAATAATTTTTGGTATACATCATTCCGTATAAGTGTAAAATTGAGCTAAAAAATAAATGCTAAGAATAGGAGCCGCATTTAATAAAATGCTCTAAACAGTATCCAATTAGAGATAATTTCCTTTGGCATGAAGTTTAGGACTGCATCCGTCTTCTTAAAGCCGAGTCTGGAATCATAAAGTTGTTCTTATTAAAGTTTTGCATAAAGTAAACATTTACTATGTACAGACGCCAGCACATCAAGCTACCCCAATCTGTCAAATTTCTTTGATAGTTTTTCAACTTTATTACAAAGGAATAAGGTTTATGTTCAATTGGGAAAATTTGACAGTTTGGGATAGCTTGACCTGCTGGCGACTGTACATACGCCAGCACATCAAGCTATCCCAAACTGTCAAATTTTGGCAATTGAACATGAACCTTATGCTTTTGTCATTAAGTTGAAATTCTATCAAACAAATTCGACAGATTGGGGTAATTTGATGTGCTGGCCTCTGTACAATAAAGTATACGATAAAAAAAAAATCCACGCCACTTCTCGATCATTGGCAACTTTTAGACTTCCTCTTACATATAAAACTAGGTCCACCCGTTCCTGAGAAAATCGGTGGTGACACACGGACAGACGGACAAGAGATTGATCTTATAAGGGTTCCTTTTTACCTTTTGATGTACGGAACCCTAAAAACCTCATCAGCTGCCTAATCTTGTCCCAACTATGTTAAGATCAAACACCATACATCTCTTTTAGTATTCTGATATTCTCAAAGCCGCTGCTTGCCATTCATTCATCCTTTAGGTACCTACAACCCTAGCTTGAGTATATGCAAAACCCGAAACACGTGTCTGGTATTTTTAACCGACTTCAAAAAGAAGGAGGTTATCAATTCGACATGTTTATATTATTATTTTTTATGTATGTTCGGGCATAACTCCGTCGTATATAGACAGATTTACAAAATTATTTTTTTGTTCGAAAGGGGTTTGTTCCGAAATGGTCCCATATAAATTTCATATAGATCTGATGATGCGTTTTGGAGACAGACAACGGAACTCTTCAAAACTTTGCAGCAAATCAACCGCGAATGCGGCTATCGCATAAATATGCATTGTTTTGACCCTGAGGATGATGAAATTTCGAATTGGTGTGGCGTAGGTAACTAAAAAGTGAAAAATAAAAACTTTTTTCAAAAAAATATCAACCGACTTCCAAAAAAACACTACAAAGTGCAAAATAACTTTAATTTTAATTAATTTTTTTGAAAAAAGTTTTTATTATGTAAAGAATCTTTGTACAACATTTCAAAACTGTATCATGAAAAATCACGAAGTTATAAGCTAGTTATATAACCTAGTTGTCTACACAAACATGGTCAATACGCGGCGGTCCAGCGCCCGCCTGCGGGCAGCGTCGTATTGTGCTCATCTATCTATACTAATAATAAAGCGGAAATATTTGATTGTTTGTATGTTTGTTTGTTTGCATTGAATAGGCTCCGAAACTGCTGAACCGATTTGAAAAACTCTTTCACTGTTGGGAAGCTACACTATCCCCGGGTGACATAGGCTATATTTTATCCCCGTATTCCCACGGAAACGGGAACTACGCGGGTGAAACTGCAGAGCGCTGCTAGTTGATAATAATTAGGTAGTAGGTACCTAATCTTACGGTGATTGTATTGTAATTAACTGGTAATAACATTTTCCATCACAAGTGTGATGGAATTTTTTTTGGGAAAAAATTTAACATGGTGTAAAAATTATTGGAATCGATTCAGTTACTTATTTCCAACGAACTATATTCAGGTTTCGCATATACTAAAAATTATGTTGTAGGTATATAGCCGAACATCTTGTGATCGCAACTAGTGATTCACCCGAGGCAGCAGGTCTAAATGATAATAAATTATAAATATAACAAAGTTGTAACGTTACCTGCTTATAAGGCAAAAAGCCGTTATGAAAAAAAGTTAACTTAATATGTCATCATAACTTTAAAAAATATAATAATTTTATGATTTATTCAAATGGTTCTAGACATTTTTTGCAGGTAATAAAAAAAAACGATTCCTGTTTCATACATTTTGACCGCGTATGTAGATTGCACTTCTTTATAACCTACGATAAGTTTCTCTGTTAGGGGGTCTAGAATCTGTATTATATACGTCTAAGCTGAATGGTAAGTTTCCACACTGGTTATTTTATTTTCCCGTTTAGAAGAATACTACCAATAATAAAAATAATAGTTATTTATGATACTAGTGCGGTAAGTTGGTTTTTACAAACGAGTAGACGAATGTAAGCCCGAGACGAAGTCGAGGGCTTACCATAGTCACGAGTTTGTAAAAACCAATTTCTGCACGTGTGTCATACAATGTTTTTCAACACATTTGCGAGAAAACAGTACAAAATGTAATGAAACAAACTTATACATCATTAAATAGCGCTCTCCGATTTTGGCGGCAAGAGACCGTTTCCTGCAATTTGCACCTCATTCAAAATATCAGGTGGAGTAGATTCCATACTATCAGTTTCCTCGCTTGAACTCATATTATAAGTTTGTGTAGAAATATCAGTCGGAAACTCGCAACAATCTTTGACGTTTCCAATATGAAAATGGCGCGAATTTGCAAATGGCGCCACATGCACGTGGTGAAAATTAGAACTACATCTTTCATCTCACTTACTCTTTAGTATCAAAGTGAGAAAAACTCATTGAGCAAAATCGCTTCCAAGGAGGTTCGATCAGTCAGCTTATTTATTCTCGTAATGTGAAACTCCTTGGACGAAATTCTTCTAATATTTTATGGAAATTAAAAAAAAACCGTAAAGAATACGCACGGTGCCATACAACGGGGTATGCGGTAAAATAGGTACTTAGGTGAGAGTACCTATTTTACCGCACGTTCCGTTGTATTGGTGCGTAATTTTTAACTTTCGAACCATGTATGCAGGCTTCGTAAATGCAGTTTTTGAGCAAATGTGTTGAAAAAAATATATTATCAAGGTAAAAACAAAAACAAAAAAAAAAACATGCAACATAAACACACCCGGCTTACCTTATATCACCAACCACCACAGGTTATCACAAAAAAAGACAAAAGTGCCGAATAAATGTGATAAAAAGTAACTATATTTTGTGCTCAAAGTATACATTGAGCTTAGAGTCATAACATCTGTGAACTGAAGTGTATACGTGTATAAATTTCCTTAACTGTTACCATATTAGATTGTGGACTTTTTAGAACCTGCTGGTCTATCTTGTAAAAATCTCACCCTGAAAACTCAGGTGAAGTCGTGAGATCGAAAAGAGCTGTAATTCCCTAAACCACAAAACTTAACACTCACCAATTTACATATGAATTGTAACGGAATAAAAGGTTATTCCGTTATACCGTTCCGTTCATATTTGTAAGGACAAATATGTGAATTGTAGTGACAAGTCAATAAGTTGGCCCAAATGCTAGAGATTGCCACTGATTGCACTTCGCTTATGTTTTCACGGTGAGTTTCTTACAGAATAGATCGAAGATCGAAGTGTAAACTTTCTAAAGAAATTACTGATAGGAATCTATCACACGAATTGTATAATTTAATTGGTTTTTGAGCCAATAGTGTAGTGTGTAGTGCCTTTAAGGTTTTTTATTCCAGGGTTTTCTCTTTTTATCAGTAAAACAAAATGGGCATTTTTTAAAATGATGTTTTAATGGTTTCACTTCAATCGTTTCAACTGTTTAAGTCAATTAAAGAAAAAGGTTATTCAAGTCAATAAAAAAATTCACATATTGGAAATACGCATTTTATTCAAATATCTCTCGCGATATACAGATATAAGTACACAGGATAAGACAAATACATTTATCGATAAACACGGTAGGTACAGCACTAGCAAAGTTCAACAAGATAGGTACAAAAGTTTTGTACATTTACATTATTTAACAACAATTATGATATAATTCAGTTTTTAGCTTAGATAATAAGTAAAATAATCAGATTTGTATTTCATTTAAATGACAGAAATGAAAAAAAAAACTATGTTAAAGATTTCGCTTTACTAATACAAAAATAAATAAATTACGCAACTGAAAGAGATTGAAAATATGTAATACTACATCATTCAATTATATAGACAGATCTCAATTAAAATAACACTAAAGTCAGATCGATAATATTCCATTCAATTCGGATGTTCAAGTAAGCTAAATGTGATGACACCTATCTTAATTCTATTATACATTGATTACATCGGTGGAATAAATAAAATGGATAATATTTTATTTAACTTTAATTAATTAATCATGTGTAGTACCGATTAATTAATCTAATGTCTTATGTTTATTAAAAGAGGCTCAGTATAATTTAGACATTCGAAAAGAAAAATAATGTAGCTCAAACTACTTTGTAGGTTTTTTTAAGGATTGTAAATAGTCGTTGTAACATGGAAATAAAAATATTTATGTACATTTTTATTTGCACAAAATAAACGTTCATTTTTGTGGATACTTCATACATAGATACATTTTATTTCAATTAAAAATATGGATTATAATCATTGTAAAATCGACACGTATACGTTTACATCTACAGTGAGTGTAAAACACCTGAATAATCTCTATAGAAATCTTATTAACATTCTCAATTTATTTTCTTCCATCTTTTGAGCCCAAATAAGAATGTGGAGTGTTCAATTTAAAAAACCGTTAAAATACGCAGTCCATATAATAGAACGGGAATTCTTAAATCTAGCTTAAGTTACACTGAGCTTGAGTACAGTAAGTAACATTTGTTAGACAATTCGTAATGACTTGCAAATGGTACGTGTGATCGTTCACACGGCAGATTTTCACATAACAACTAAATAAGGTACCTATTAATGAAACTGAAACGAGTTTTGAATGAAGACTTACAACTGGCAATGAAAGGGCATTCTTCGCGTTTTTATTAAAGTGTTAGACATCAAAATATCAAAGGTAAAGTTAACTTTCTTTATCGCAAACGTTAAGACTAGCTATAAAGCCTCGTCCAGAGTGAATAGGTAAGCACGACGCGACGACATTTCAAAGAATACATCAACTCACGCGTTCCTATGCGGGTAGAGAGAAAGTACAGAACGCCAACTACTACGGTCTTTGCATAGTCCTTTATAAATCTGCGGGGCAATTGCGTAACAGTAACTTAATAGCTTTAATTTTTCCAGTTCAAAAACATTCATGGCTTTATTTACGCTAAGCTAGCGTTGGTTCGTGGATGGGTGACCATGTTTACATACCAAGACCCCTCCGTGCTTCGGAACGCACGAAAAGCCGCTGGTCCCTCCCCCCCCGCCCCAGTGGGTTCCCGCAAAGTCGTTGCGGGGGCTCAGTAGCTGTGATCTCCCAGCCACGGTGAAGCGAAGAGGAACCCCAAGGTCGCTCGTTAGGGCTTTTGCCTCAAAGCCGACGACTTAGCGGCCAAAAAGTAGGTTGCGGTGAGGTGCACCGCAACTGAAGTGGACCGCGATGTCGAATGGGAGGCATCGCGGCTGAGGGTTACAGGCTGCGGCGGAGGAGGAGTGCCGGTAATTTTGAGTAGCGGTTCCGTGGCCTGGACGGGGCCGCCACCGTTTGATGGCAGACGCGATGGGGCCGCAGGGGAAGAGGAGTGTCGGTATAGCGTTGGCCGCTCATCCTATCCCTTGCGGCCGTAAAGTGGTAGGCGGCGGGACTACTGTGCTGTCGCAGGGTGACCGAAGGGTCCGCAAGGGCCGATGCCTGCCAGGGGTGCGGGTTGTTCGAAAGAGATACGGAGACGGTATCTCTGTATCTCGATATCCTGGCACACGGGCAACTGAGAGCGCACAACACGCCCTCCTGCTCCACCCAGAGCGGGAGAAGTTATTTGATGATTTGCCACCCAAAAAATACCATGTCCACCCCGACCCTTGCTCGACCCAGCCCACGCCGCAGAGCATGTAGCATTAAATTCGTCCCTAAATAACAATAATTTCGATCCAGCCAGCGATGCCTTAAGCCAAGATCCGTACACCACAGGGGGGGGGGGGTCATTCGATGATTTCCCACCGTCAAAAAAAAATCCATTGGTCCCGGCTGTCATTTGTGGATATTTTACAGTCGTTACGGGACATTCGAAGCCCGAATGTCTGACAACCAGTCTTACCAAGGCGTATCGATTTCCCTCTGCTTGGGAGTATATGACGAATTTTTACGTTGCATAAAATGTTACACAAAATTAGTTAGATAAAATATTGCGGTTATTATCGTTATCACGGAGAAATGTCTGCTGAAATATCACAAATGAGGACGCAGGTTCAACATACGAGTTCGCCACTCACTCCAGACGAGCACTAAGATTTTAATGTATTTAGCATGTGAAAGTCTATTGTGTGACCGTGCATAATTTGTGGCTTGTCCATGCAGATATGGCATTATTCGATTTTAGAATATTTAAAACATATTACAGGTTATTGCCTAGAAATGTGTGGCATGTAAAATTTGAGTTTCATTTGACGATATAAAATGAAATGTCTTCTTCCTAGTTTATTTTGACAGCAGGAGCAACTTTGGCTTTCGTTTAAAAAAATATCTATGGAAAACAAAAAAGGTTGTAATTTATTTAGTTTAAGAGACGTTCTTATTGTACGTTAAAACCCGTACATAGCTAACATGAATCTTCTGAGCGACATTTCTTTGCTAATTAATCATTTTATACATTGCCACAACTACCTACAAAATACAAGCGCTTCAAAACACGATATATCATCAAATATATTTATATATTTAGTACCATATTATGTAAATCCATTAAATAAACTGCGTCAGACGTAATTAGTATTAGCTTTTTAATAATATAACTATCTAGAATTTCAGTAAATTAAGTCTTTAAAATTACACTAAGAGCAATTTGCATGTGGCGTTTGCCTGTAATTGGTTGTGCAGTTAGATTTAAGACAATATTGCTTATACGTTCCTATCTGTATAATATCTGTAACAACTGTTGGTGAACCTTTAATAAATAAATAAAATTATTTTACTTTAAAATGTTGTTTTAAAAATAATATAAATGTTTTACAACATGCAAAATTCAAAAGAAATAAGTAAAAATGAGCATGATCATAATAATTAACTAAAAATATAAATAAGATTGGTCTACTTAAAAATTAAAAGAATAATACCGTTTTTGTAGCATAGCTGATCAAGTGATCATTGGTGTGTAAAACCGATTTCATTGTATAACTTAAAACAAAAAAAAAAAATCTAAGATAATCAGTCAAAGAAAGGAAATAAAAATGAAAATAAAAGGTAAAACACAAAACTTGACGAAATTAGGAAAAAAGTAAGTTGTATGAACTAACTTTTTACACATCAAATGTATTATTTATTACCCTCTTATTTATAAAGTGACATAACAACTAGTTGAAGACAAATATTTATTTAGCACCTTTTCCCAAAAAAAACATAAGTACTCAACTTTTGGTTGATTTAAGCCGTTGATCCCGACTGTGATTCATAGATCTCTGACAATCGTTACGGTAGGCAAAGCTCAAGTCTTACCAAGGGGTATCGTGTTACCCAGTAACTGGGTAGTGGAGGTCAGATAGGCAGTTGCTCCATGTAAAATGCCGGTAGCGACTGCTTATCTGACCAGTCCAGTTAGACAGGAAGCCGACCCAACATACTTGGGAAAAGGCTAGGCAGATTGAGTGTTATACGAGTCAACCAATATCACTGCAGACTTTTGGAAATGAGGTGTTTTGTTCTAAAATCATTCAGTTATTGGCTTCAGACTTTAATAAATAAGAGGAATAGCTCAATTTAATACTTACAAATATAGCAATGTTTCTGTGAGCAAGAGCTAATTCTAAATTCAACTTTTTGATCAGTATAAAAGTTAATAGAACATTATAACAGTTTTTTTTTTAAATAACATCTTAAAAAACCAACATACCGAAATAAACTAAATTATAGCTAATCAACACACTGGCAACCCGGCTTGGAAACCAATTTTTATAGTAGTTACAAGTTTAGTAAAAGCCAAAAAGTTATTAAAATGGAATTCTAACAATGTTACTTTTTAATCAGTTTTCATAGACATCTATAGTCGATTGGTTTAACGCGCATTAAGGAGGAATCGCTAAGGTAGGCTGCGAAATTCAATAGAAGATCGACCCCACCATGGTTGGGAAAAGGCCAGGCATTCATTTTGAGTTTTACAGTGTGCAATGGAGACATCCATACATAATATAAAGAGATACTTCTTATTGGCTAACAAACCATGCTGCCTAGTGTGTTATAAAGGGTGGCAGAAACATCGACGCGAACCTGTCACCATGGATTCAGTACATGATCCTGAACCCCATAATCAGCCTATAATGTTCCCACTGCTGGGACACAGGCCTCCTCTCTGTGAGAGGGAGCGAGCAGTAATCCACAACGAGGGCCCAGTGCGGGTTGGTAGATGTCACATGTCTTCGAATTTTTGGTTCTAGGTTATGCCAGTTTCCTCACGATGTTTTCCTTCACCGTTTTGAGAGCAGTGTTGATGAAATAATTTACACAAAGTAAAGCGCCTGTCTGGGTTGAAACCAACCGCCTACAACTCGTAAGTCACGGCCGTTACCACTGGGCCACAACTGCACTCCTGAACCCCGCTGAGTTGAAATTTGATCGCGCTTGTATTGCACTTATCTATAAAACAGCTAAAAATTTTTAACCGACTAAAATTTCTTTCGATAGGGGCTAGAGCCATGTGTTGAATTCATAGTTTCAGTTTGCGCATCGATGTCCCTGCCATCCTGTGTTATAGTATAGGCAAGAAAATATAGTTGCCTAAAATATGAGATTAAAAAAAATACTGATTTGGAGCTACACATCATTATTCGTAAACAGTAAAAACTAATGTTTTTGCATCTTCTTCATTCTAACAATTGATTTACGGTATCTAAATTCTTAACTAACGTAAATTATTTAAGCATTTATGAATGGTACCAAGTTTAAAATCGATTTTGTACATTATTCCGACAGTATCTAAATTAGTTTTATTTCCTTTTTTGTTTAGGCATAATCGAGATAAAAAAATAAAAAAATGTGTTTTTTTAATTCTAACCAACTAGTATTCGTTATCTGTATTATTAATCAGCTGTCGTATCAGGTACTACAGTATTTAAAAAAAATAGTCACTAAGAGGTGCCATTCATAAATTATTATCTATAATATTAAAATTAACAACAATGGCAGTGGGTAGATTCTTATCCTAACATTAATATTTCGATTAATATAATTTTATTGATACAATTAGGTACTATAAAGATGGCAACATCAATACGCTTTTTCAGAACATTTGGCTATTATGGGGTTTTAAGAAAAGTTTAAGTTGGCTTTTTATAGTAACTGGAGACCGTAATTCATCTACAGTTTCTTTTAAAGGAGACAAAAAAGAAAACATCGGTTTCTAAAAGCCTGATTAAATTAATGGGTTTCCGTCATTCGGCTTATTATACCACTAGCTGGAGACAGACTGGATGGGAAAGGCGGAGTACAGAGTGTTGTGGCGTAGCCTTGCAGATAGGGTTGCCAGATCAAAATATCGAAATTCCGGACATTAGATGAAAATTCCTGACTTTCTTGCAAATATAATATTTAATGACATTAAAATGAATAAATTACATATTATGTTGATTGCCATGTTACATTGGATATAAAAAAAAACATTATTTCATTAAATTGTAGAAATTCCGGACGGTTTAGGATTCCCTCCGCATTCCGGACACAGACCTATATTACCGGACATGTCCGGAAAATTCCGGACGTATGGCAACCCTGCTTGCAGAGGCCTTTGCTTGGCAGTGGACTGCAATAGGCAGAGTTGATGGCTTCGTTGATTGAATGTGAACTACTCTGAAGCTTTAAAGTCATCAATGTTATATTGCGTCAGGGATGGAATGTTGCTATCAGTCCTGTTTAGCTACACACTTCATAGTACGGCCCTAGCTTACAGCTTATTTTCTGAGCCGAGAAATTCAGAAACCGATGATTAAGTATATAAGTCCTCAATATCTGTATGTATTGTGGACTCAGTAGTTGCCATATTACATTTTATGAATACAAAAGAGATTCATTTAAGTACCATTTACCATTCGTATTTGATCTCCAGTAAAGCCACCTTTTATTGGTAAAGCACCAATTATAAAATACTGGGTTTGAACCTTACGTTAAGCTTAGTAACAGTTATATTTTAATAGCAAGGATAGTAGGTTTTATTTTTGTATTAATTTACTGCAATATAATTTCGATTGTAAAGAAATTCGCCAGGGCGAATTTCACCAATGAAACTGAACGCAATCAGCACATCTTAACTACGTTCAGAAACTGTCAGTGTCACTGCTGTTGTGGAATTTTGACACTGACAGCACTTACCGGAGAAATTCACCCTCAAAATATTAAACATTTATATAATTCAAAGTATAATTTCTTTTTTCTACGATTTCAACTAATTATATTGCGATAAAATTAAAAAAAAATAGCTGCTTCATTCAATAATCTAACACGGTTCCTCGTCGTCTGCATCTGTATGTATTTCATAACTTGATATTGTTATTCTTGTTGTTTCAGATCTTAAGTGCATCATTTCCACCTGTTATCAAAAGTTATTATCAGTTTGTGTAGTCATTAACCCCCCTTATTCATAAACGTTGCTTAAAGTTAAGTAATAATTAGCGTCTGTTTAACCATACATTTTTGACGTTTAAACATCATTTAACTTTAATCATCGTTTATGAATATGGCCCTTAGACACTTAAGACTTCTTAAAATGGTTTATTTTTATTTAAGGGCCCAGCAAAATATGTGGTCCGTTGTTTGTATTCGTTTCAATGCGTCTGACCAATTTAAGTGAATTTATTTTCCACTTTTAAATGATAAACTGCGATATTACACGAGTAGGGGAAGACCAAGGAAGTGATATAGAATGACTGGGCAAGACGATATGGCTAGAAATGAAGTGACTACAGAGATGACGAGTAATAGAGTAGTAAGAATATTCAAAGTTGGGATACGGGCAGGTGGACGATGATTAATAATTCTGAGATCACGTTTGATGATTTCTGAAAAAACATATACAGGGATTTTTTAAGCTATTGCATACCTAGCTTTTATCGCGGGCTTTGAGCGCGGCGACCGAATCAAGAAATTCCGTAACGAAAATAAAATCTAACACCCCCCACTCCGCCTACCATGTAGCTTCAGGTGACTACACTAATTGTGGTCGATGCAGCTACAAAAAAAGAACATAAAATTAAATACATAACAGCTAAACAGTTGTTTAAGTCTGGTTTCGTATTGAAAACCAGACTTAAACAACTGTTTAGATGTTCGATAACTTTTATAAATAAGGGTCAACATGATTAGAGATTTAATTTGACCCCATATTTTAAGAAAAATAAGACAGAATAAATTTATTTTGCCAAGTTTAAAATTTAAACTTAAAGTAATTAAGTTTATATTATTGAAACAAGAATAGAAAGATGATGGTGATCAATTAATTTCATAGTTCTGGTAGATAATCTATTACTTTGATGGGACCTTAAATGTAAATTACCAATAAAAACGAAGCTTTCTGATGCACCCATTTTAGTATTTTCATTGATACTTTCCTGTACTAAAATACGTACTAATGACTTTTAATCTATGTTATTCCATGTTAGTGAAGTCGTAAGGAAATTATAGAAACGGCTTAAAATAACAATCTTGTCAAATTTCGAGAAAAATCTACATTGTCTCCTTGGGTGTAACTTAACGTTTTTGCGTCAGACCCACGCTCGCGCTAGGGTGCTTTACCAGCCCCGCTCCCACTTGCTGACTGGGAAATATTCAGAATAAGAAGTAAATCACATTTTTTTTTATTATTTTTGTCTGCTTCTTATAATTTACCTACGACTTTAAAACCATACTTCTAATATAATGTCATACAGTATAAAATTCTTACCTTTTACAAGCAAGTATCCATATTAAACTAAGTTTGGGAATGTCCGCTTTAAGCCAGCCATAGGTAAGCTTTAAGCATGATTTCTATTTTAGTAATATTTTTAAATGATGGCAAGACTAAATGGCAGAAATTGTAGAACAGGCAAATTGACTTCTAATATGTTCACTGTTATTGGTGTTCCTCTCTAACAACAATTGGAGTGAAATAATTCTACTGTCAAAACTAACTAAACCGACTAAAACTGTTAATTTCCTAATTACAATGCATAATATGAGTCAGGGTAACTAAATATTAAAGCTTAATTTAGTTACGGTTAGTTAAAAAGGTTGCCATACATTATCTGTAGTGAGTGCTTATTCTATGGCAGTATTAGAGATTGTTATGAATTGCGCCAAAACTAAATAAATAAAAAAAAACATGTGTATTTTAAATGGAATGCCTTAAACTTATTTAGTGTTCAAAGTAAGGCAGGAATGCAATACTTTTTCTTTTATAATGTAGTAAACACGTTAGTAACCAAGCTACACATTTCTAGTAAAAGATGATCTCAGATTCACTCAGTTTTCCGTACAGTGACATACGAGGTTATACTGAAAAAATTATAGCGCGATTCGTCGTGCATACTAAGCTACGGTTATAAAAAGGATTAAAAATATTCAGTATTTTTTTCTCAAATGTTTATTCTACATGTCGGTCGTTTTAAATAGTTAACAACAACAAAATATACATTATATTGATATATAGTAACAACGACGAGAAACGTAACAGTTTATACACACCAGACAACGTTTTTGTAAGGGTGACCAGTGGAGGAAAATCAGTTTGATCTGTAATTTTTGCTAAAGTCAGTCCATTTAATGAAATCCTGTTACTTGCATGGCAATGACATAAGGTCCAAATTGCTATAATTATGACAGGGTAATCTATATCATCGTAATACTTGTTCAACATAATTTACTTTTTTAATTTTTACATGCAGCTCGATGTTTTAATTTTTGAATTATTGTTCTATAAAGCTGGCACCGACGCCTATGGACATCTGCAATACCGGAAGAGGCATTGCAGGTGCGTTGCTATACCATACTGAGGTAGCACAGATTTTTAATCATTGGTGAATGTTTTCGCCGTACTTTTGCAGCGTCATCTTATTTGTTACGGAAATATTTCAGCATTCATCAACCTTGACCTTTTCCATCATTTCTTAAATTGTTGAGTTTCTAATAAAAATATGTGAATATCACATATTTTTATTTATTTATTTATGTCATACTAAAATTAACTTCACATCGAAAGTAATAAATTTAAGTGAATTTTAACATTCAATTAGATATATTTAAATTGAAATACTACTACACTAATCGATATACAATTTGTACTGTACCAGTGATCCTACAATGAACACATTTATTATTAAGTATTTAATTAATTCTTATCAAGGAAAGGTCACCACTTACAAAAAGGTTTAAATTTAGTTTTTGGATCTGTAAGCACTTTTACAATACTGGATTATAACGAACAAATCTATTCTACACATTAAAATGGTCAGTTGTATAACTATAAGTTTGTTTTATTTTAGAATATGATGTAGTATTATTGCGAATCGTTTTTTTTAAAATACAAAATGCATAAATTTGACCTGAGGCTTGCCTGTAAGCTTTTAGGTCAAATAACTGGTAAGAACCTTTTAAAGCCGTCGGAAATTTATTAACATGAATATTTTATAACTTTATTTTCGGTAAAAATACTTACAGATCTCATACAGTTTCATAAATATTATTACACTCACATGAAAGCGGATTATATTTATTTCAAAAGCGTAACACGAATTGCTTTTGTTAACTGACAACCTTCATTTTATTTAATAGCAATACATTTAAACGGAAGTTATAAATACGAAAGTGGTAGTTTTGGTCGACTTAGTGTTGGCAACACTGGATCTCGCGGCAGTTATTTATTCAAAAAAGGAAGTTTTGTTTTCAATTGTCTTTTTAATTTTGTACTTTAGCAACGAATTGATATGACTTCTTACGAACGACTGGACGCGCATACTCTAGTCTGCAGATCATAAATATACAAAAAAAAAAAAAAAAAAAACTACGGGAAATACCGGCTTTGTTCGAGTTGAATAGATTTAATAACGCATTATTTTATTAAAGTCATTGTTTAAGAAGAAGATCGATATTTCATCGAATGTTAAAAAGACATTCGTTGTCGTGTTTTTATGTGCGTATAACTGTTTCTTGAAAAGTTTAATCGACTGTCGTATTGTTTAAGACATACGACAACTGATAAAATTGTATTTTTTTTTTCGTTGTTGAGTGGTACGTAAGCCGGTATTTAAATACAGGGTGTGCAAAGTTGTGTTATATAGATATTCGTATATTCACGTTATTCACACATACTTGTTTCATCATTACACCCTGTTTATCTCTAAATCCACTAATATGTCGAGATCAGTCGATTGCTGAATATGATTAGATGAAGTCAGTCGAAACCTTTATTTTGGGACTTATTTAATAGGCTTCAATTTTTTTTTATTGATATACAGTTAAAAAAACTGTAATTACTATTTTATTTAAATCAAAGACTAAATGGAGGTTTTTAAGGGACATAATAAATCACATAAAATAATAATAAAAAAAAGTACTTAATATACTTTTTCATCAGATTTTTCTTATCTAAATAACTATGAAATAAGTCCCAAAGTACAAAAATTATATTAAAATTATTACTTACTACACAATAGCTAAGTTACATAGTCTTAAACATTTTTTGTTTAAAAAAATGGGTCCGTTCTTTTTGGCAATTATTAAATATTTCGAAAACGGCGCACACGGCAGAACATTCATCAACTAGCGTTTCATTTTACGATATTTTTTCAACAAGACAATGGCAACACTTAGTTTAAAATTAAGTTACACCAGCCGATATTCACGCAACAGTTATTATTGCTTAATTTTATTTAAAAATGAGACATTCCTGCGCCATTTTTTTTTTCAAAAAGCATTTTTTATTATTACGCATTCCTTAAAATGGAAGCACCCAATTTTGTGTTTATTTAATATTGAGATTGCCTGAAATTTTTTCCTAAAAAGCTAGCGTCGTAAAAACAGAGTTATAAGCGTTTATAAACATGTTTATTGATATTTTAATCATTTGTAATCCTTTTCTACTCTCTCTTTAAGATGCAACTAGAACCCACCGTAAGCAGCGTCCAAAGAAAAAGGGCATTCATTAATATGGCGTATGCGCTATACAAATATAAAAAAAATATAATGTATGCATATGATGTAAGAATATAAAGTTATATGTAGGCATTTGTCTTGTTCCAGAAATTGTAAGAAGAATAATAACCAAAGTACACGAAACATATTTCATCGAAATGAGTTTAATTATTTTTAGTGTGTGATTCTCAATTTATGTATGATAAAGAAAGTTATTTCGGACTTGTGCTCGGTTTACTTATTAGGTAAAGTTTTTATTTAAATCATTTGTTTAACAAAAAAAGAAAGTAACAATTTCTGGCAGCACATGTTTGAGAAAAAATGAACCATAAAAAATAACCATCATGTATATTGAAAATTATTCTTTCTAAAGAATTTACTTGAATGATACAAATCATTCGAGTTATTTTTTTAGAAAGAATAATTTTCTTGCTTTAAAAAAATGTATATCTTTGATAACACGAAATATAGGAAACCTGTGTCACCGTCAAAGTTCGGTGCTAAATCTATTTTTAGTTTTTATCGTTCACTTTCGCATCGGATTCAAGCTGCAGCGTGTAAAATGCTTGTCAGTGTGGTTAGTATATTAAATGCTTTACTAAAAATGTCACATTATTTACTTACCCGTTCCTTGTAATAATTTAGTCAAAAGTACCAGAATTTTGAAGAGACGACTTTAAAAAAATTCAAAGGTATTTTTACTATACGTCGCAATTGAAATAGAAGACTTTATTATACTACAACTCTATTAAGTAAAATTACGATAGCATAATCTAAAATCAATGAATCAATCAACTGAATTCTCTAACCAATGAATCAATCAACTGAATTATCTAACCAATGAATCAATCAAACCATCTCTTCAAAATTGAACCAAACACCCGGTTTTGAATCAATCAGACAGCGTATGAATCACTCACCACTTCACTGGTCAGGCAGTTGATAGTGGTTGGAGGGAGGGCGCGCGCGGGCGGCGCCGGGGGGCGCGGGGAGCGGCGCCCCTCGCGCGCGTCGCACGGCGTGCCGCCGCGAGCTGGAGTTATTGGGTAACCTGTGGGACACAGCGGTCACCTACGTCAGCTTGTACTTTTAATCATAATATGTTGGGTAGCCTTTAATTTTCTCACTGCTGGAACACAGACCTCCTTCCTCCCTGTGAGACTTAGTCCACCACGCGGGCCCAGTGCGGGTTGGTAGATGTCACATCTCTTTAAATTTTTCCTTGTAGGTCATGCCGGTTTCGTCACGATGTTTTCCTTCGCCGTTTTGAGAACAATGGCGATGAAATAATTTACACATTGTAAAGCGCCTGTCGATGTTCGAACCTACGACCTACAACTCGAGTGAAAACTTCTTTAGGCACGTTGAGCACTTTTTGGGTGAACAAAAATCATGGAACTAGCGTCATCGTCACCGAACGCTTTCCTTGAGCTATATGTATACTGTGTATATATGGGTGAACGAGAACACGGATGAGTCGCGCGTTGACATCTTTTGGAAAAGTCCGTTTCTTTCATTAGGAAATTCTAATTCTTTTATCCCTTTCTTTCCCTTTGTAATTTTATCGTAATAATCTGTGCTGTTTCCTTTAATGGCTGAAATCGATCGCTCGTTTATCACTTTTTACCGAGAGCAATCAGGACCCAAGGACCCAATGTGAAAACCTGTAATGACGATTAAAAAAATACACACGTAATTGTTCAAGTTTTCACTTCTGTCGGCACTCCCGGAGTGCCACTGCTTTTTGTTTTTTTTTCCTATCCTTACTTATTATTGAGTAAGTTTACCTTCTCAAACTTATGTTAACATAGGTATAACATGTAAACGGTGACATACCCTGTTCACTGCTACTGGACTCGGTGAAGCTGGGCGTGCCCTCCGTCCACGTTGGAGTGGAGCCCTCGACAGACGCGGGCGGCGTCCAACACACACTGGAAAACACAAGCACGATTTTAAGAACGTAGACCACGAAAGGGCGAGCAAATAGGGAAATATCGTAAGTGCAGTCGGTACAGTGTGAACAGGTCATTATCTGCCTAGCCTTTCCCGAATTATGTTGGGGTCAGCTTTCAGTCTAACCGGATCCAACTGGGTACCAGTATTTTACATCAAGCGGCTGCCTATCTGATCTCCACAATCTAGTTACTGGGTAATACGGTACGCCTAGGTAAGAGTGGTCATCAGACTTTCGGGTTTCTGACGACCCGTAACGACTGTCAAATATCCGGCTTAATGTGTTTTCCGAGGCACGGAGGAGCTTATTACTTCACCAGCAACATTCTCGAAAAAATAACTTCTAATAATCTTACCTGGCGTCATTACTGCGCGCACTGCTCAACGCAGCCGGCGTCAACGCCAAAGATGACGCGGAAGACGTCGTCATCACACTCGCCGCACTAGACGCGCCTCTGCGTCTACCAGACGCACTTGACGACGTCGTTGATGAAGAGTTCGTGCGACTTGTCCTGGGAGGTGGAGCTTCTTCGAAAGGTGGTGGAGGCGTCGAACAACACGAGAGAGGGGCACCGCCTGGTGGTAAGCTAGCGTTACTACTTGGACTAGCAAGACAATAGTCTTAGAGGATATGTGGGCTAATGTTTTGTGGGTAAAGGCGTAATGGCATAATATGTGGTGGTAACAATGATGTGGCCAGGCGTAGCTTTTTGAGTTGGGTTTTTTACTGTTATATTTGGGTTCATATGTGTGACAGTTCAATAGACAGTACTCCGAATCAATGGCACGTTTGTTTCTTGAAGATTATAGATACAAAGTGGAGGCAACACTCTAAATACCTAAGTGAAGATGACTGTGGTAGGACACTCTATCTGAATACATACCTAAAATTTAGACACCACATATCACTGTCTCGTTCTTGTGTGTGTATTTAGAAAGAGAGCGTTCGATCAAAGTCTTCTACACTTAGGTATTTAGTGTTGCCTCCACCTTTATCTATAAGCTTCTTGGTTCGTCTGTGTATTTTTCTGAGGCTTTTGACAGGGGTAATGGTTGACTTCTTTACTACAAAAGTGAACATAAAAGACTTGAAATGTTAGATTAGCTCTGGGATTCAAAAACAACTATGCCACGCGCATTTGTCGCGGTTACGGTCTCCGGTCCGTTCCAATGTCTCAAATATGAACACAGTTTTAAATGACTGATACAGACTCCCAATCCAAAAGATGGCTACACTTGTGTAGTTTAATGGTAGTTCAAAAGATCAAGCTTATTCTACATTCAGGCAAATTGTTGTCAATGTTTAGGTGACTAAATCCTAGTTTGATTCTAGTTCTAGCTACTAAGATTTTCAAAGAATTTGTCTGCATTTAAAAAGGTGCTTGTTTAAAAAGTTCGATTTATGTTTTCTATTGTACTTTAAATGCCGTGGAATTACAAATATACTAATAATAAGCTATGAATCAGTGAATTTCAGAGAAGTTTCACTGTAGAAATACACTGAATAAAATGAATGCTTAAAACGCAACATTTATCATTCTACACCTGTAGTGAAAATTCTAGGAATATTTACTGAATGAAAAACTAAAATTGAGGATATTGAAATAAAGGTAGAATGAAAAACGTATGATTTTTCTTCCGTCATAGGTTACAAAACTTCAGAGTGTGAATATCTACTGCATAGATATCATTTGAAGCTTTGCCCAGCTCAAAGTATTGCAAATATATCTTTTCTCATCTTGTTCTTTTAAAATCTCGGTAGGTTTACGACCCTCTATAATTAATAAAACAAAAATCAATGGTTACTCTGGACAAATTTTAATGTAATATGTAATATTCCATTAGTGAAGTTTATTTATCTAGACGAGTTATTATCATCACCAATTTTCCACATAGTGTATTTTGTTTACAAATGCGAGAAAACCACTTTTTGTTAATCCAGATATACAAAAAGAAAATACATGAAAAGGACAATGACATCTACATACAATCTAAAGTAAAAATGTATTAGAGTGATTGAAATGTAGCGAGTAAATATATACAAATAGAAAATAATATAGTCAACGTGTTATTTAAAAAAGATGCACTATGTTAAGGTAGGACAAAAGGAGTTTAATAAAATATGAAAATCTAACGACCGAGCAATTATATATAACGTTAAATATAGAAAAAATGGCAGTCATTACGGATCACAACACAATCTAGAAACATCTACATGCTTGACTAAAGACCACAGTAGTTAAAGAAAAATGGCTTTGAGCCTCAACGAAATATATCTTCAATCCATCTCTCTAAATCAAGTATATCTTCAACGCATCTTTCTAAATTATTGTCTTGTAATTTTAATTAGTTTTCAACATTTAGAACACCATAATTTCCTTCTATTTTAAATTTTACTTTAGTTTCTCGTCAATTTTTTTCAGTTCATCTACAGCAACTCTTCAAATTCTTTCTTCATCTTAATAATCATCTTCCTCTTATCTGATTTCCTCTTAAAACTTCCCTTCTTTTTCTGTCTCGGTATCTTATTTGGCGTTTTCGTCAATGGCGTCTCCGAAAACTGTTTAATTTTCTCGTGAACATTGCCACTTATTGATTTTGAAACTACTGGGTTTATAACCGTTGTTGCTAACGAGAAATTCTTCTTGTCAATTGCGGTCAAACTTCCGTGACTGTATTCAATAGGTTCAAACATTTTCTTAGTTTCTTTAACTAATCTTTGCGTATCAACACACTTGTCTGATTGTTTACTGTCCTGCGAAGATGATATGGAGCTTCGTCTTGAACTGTCTGAGTCCGTCTGGACTTTAAATATATGTTTCTGGAACATATCGATCTTGGTCTTCGCTTTCTTGTGACATATAACTTCATCTTTCGTCATTCCTTGTTGGTACGTTCTAATTTCTACTTTTGGTTTCGGCTTTTTGTCTTGCGAACGGTTTTTGTCTCTTTTAGATTGAGTGAAGTTAAGTTTTTTCGATATGCCAGATATAATACCTGGTTTTGAGCCATTCTTTTCTACTTTAACTTCTATATCTGGTTTTGGGATCTGTTCTTCCTTGGTCGTTTCAGCCGGAGCTACTTTTCTCAATGTTCTGGCAGCTGATATGAGATCTGATGATTTAACATTGTGAACGCTCACTTTTTCATTCGAAGAATCTAAGTTTATGCCCGTTTTTCCGGTCAATTTATCGCCTATCTGGGTTGCAACTTCCTTTACGAATTGTGATGGACTTTTAGACTGTTTAGCTCTAACATCTTCGACAGTTTCACGTATTTCTTGAATAACAATTCGTTCTTCGCTACTAGATTCAGTAAGAGAAGTATCATCGTAATCTCCTGAGTCCAAATGTTCTCTCAATACTTTATCGATGTTGAATTTAGCCATCATTGAAGTTTGAGCAATTAAATCTTTACCGGGATGAGACCTCTCCGTGATACTGTCAGCTTCTTCTACGAAGTCTAGGAATGAGTTCGAAGCAACTAATTTTGTGATCTTAACAGAACTGTTTGATACAGACGGTGGGATGCGACATGCAGTGGATTCTTTAAATTTAAAATCATGCCCGTAAAAGCAGAAATCATCATCACTGCTAGTGATAGGTGTCTGCGGAGGGATGTCACTCACAGATATATTTAAATTCGGATAATCACCTTTCGTGTCGATGCTAGACGCTTGGGAGGAGGCGCCCCCACGTTTAGCTTTAGGAGACCCTCTCGGAGGGACCGGAGGGGGGACTCTCTGCTTTTGGGAGCCTTTCAAGACGGCGGGGAACGCGATGTCGGGCTCTGACACGGCGATAGTCGTCTTAGTCGACGACATGGTGACTTTAGCGGCAGTCGAGACCGGTGACGTCACCGATATCGGCGTTATATGCGCTGTCACATCCGATAAAGAAACTGGCGATCGACAAAAACGCTCAAAGTTTTGTATAGGTTTATTAATAATTAAAATACACAATAATAAAATGTATAAACGAAAAATTTGGCACATTAGAAAAACAGATAATAACAATAATTAAAATGTTAAAAGATTTGTGTATCATTGGAAGCGTAGTTACAGTTACAGACGGGTTTTACGTAAATCGTTAAATATCCAAAATGGCGTGTTTGAATTTATATTTTTTAGATGGAGCTTGACCGTTTAAATAACGTATTTTTTATTGGTGCATCAAGTTTATGTATAAGATATTAAAATAAATTACAGCATGCAGATTTAGGGAGTAAAAAGAAAAGCGAAGATTGATGGTATACCCAATAAGAAAAAAGTTCCAATAAGGCCACAGCAGCATGAAAAAAGGAGAGATAACATGACCATAAGTTTCTTTATATATTTTTTAGTATTTATTTACGGCTATAATTTAAATGCTTACCAAAAATGTACCCACTTTAGTAGGTATCAAAAAGGATAAATAAATCAAAATTACAAATCTGTATCTCTGTCTTTCTGTACATAGAGCGGTAATTTACTAGAGCGAGACGACCGCTCGTAATTATTCGCGCACATTCACATAGAAAGCACTCTTACGTGCGAATTGACTTCTCGTTCTAGTGAATTGCACGACAGAAAGAGATAGTGATACTGGTTTTTTTTTTTTATGGTGACCTTTTATCTTTAATGATAGGTACTAACAATAGGTATATTTTTGAAAATCCTTTAAATTGCCTTTATTTACTAAGCAAAAAGCGTAGCAAGGAACTGACCTTTCAAATGTGTCGCAAAACTTATTATGGTGACAGAATTTTGAAAAAGGTGCGAATAAATTTTGAATAACATATTTTCGCGTGAAATCCAATTTATAACTGACTCGACATTTAAAGCAAAAGCAACAGTGACTTTATTTGTGAAATATAAAATAATATTGGCACCGACGATAAAGCAGCAAATTAATTTTAAATCTACATTTAGCCAATTGATTGATTTAATGTATAATTTAATGACATCTGAACATTTAATTGATTCAAGCGATTAATGAGTGTGGAAACAGTTTTATACAATTTTGATTTAATATTTTCTATTTAAAATATTTTTAGATTAAAAAGTGTACTCCTTGCTACACTTTTTGTTAAATTAATATTTTATTTATTGTAAATAGATAGTAATTATTCATGGTGGGAGGAAATTCATTGAATAAAGTTTTGTGGTGTACGAAAGAACAGAATTGCTTTTTTAACCGACTTCAAAAAGAAGGAGGTTATCAATTCGACATGTTTATATATTTTTTTTTTTTTATGTATGTTCGGGCATAACTCCGTCGTATATCGACGGATTTGCAAAATTCTTTTTTTGTTCGAAAGGGGTTTATTCCGAAATGGTCCCATATAAATTTCATATAGATCTGATGATGCGTTTCGGAGACAGACAACGGAACTCTTCAAAACATTACAGCAAATCAACCGCGAATGCAGCTATCGCATAAATATGCATTGTTTTGACCCCAAGGATGATGAAATTTCGAATTGGTGTGGGGTAGGTAACTAAAAAGTGAAAAATAAAAACTTTTTTCAAAAAAATAACAACCGAATTAAAGTTATTTTGCACTTTGTAGTGTTTTTTTTTGGAAGTCGGTTGTTATTTTTTTGAAAAAAGTTTTTAGTTTTATTAGACTGCTATTTTAGATTTGACTCATTCCAACATACACGACTTTAAAGATTAGCCAGTGTTTTGATCAAACCCAAAGCATCTATTTCAACTGAACCGTTTCCAGTCACATTTGAATTGTCGGAGGCAGTCAGTTAGTCATAAAATTGAAGCTAGTTGCCCATTTCAAAACTTCACGGACTCTTTTAAATCAAAACATTACGAAATGCTAGCTTAGGGGACCTGGGTGCTTACTCTCGAATATAATTCCGATAGATCGTCATTGGAATTGTTAGTCAAACGTCAGGGATTGGCTCGACTCAGTGAGTTCAGCCAATCCCTGACGTTTAACTGATAATTCCAATGTCGATCTATCGGAATTATATTCCAGAGTAAGCACCCAGAACGGTCCTTCCGAGTATCGGGGTCTAATAATGAACTTGTATGCGTGCAATTATAAAATTATATCGTTTATTCCACGCTTATGTCTTTACAGTTCCGCGCCTGTCAAACATCTGTTATTTTCCGAAACAAAAACCTAAGCTAAAATATTTGAAGGATTGTTCTAGATCTCCTTGACAGTTCGAATGTGACAAATTTCGTTGCCTGCCGGGTACAGTCAGCGTCAAAAATATCGGGACGAACAGACTGTTCAAAATGATCTAAACAACTAAGAAAACAAAACTTTATCTCAGTTGGATAAAGTACTTGTCAGAATGACAGTTGTCGTGTACTGTCTTCATTCTGAAACATTCCTTGTGTCAATGAGCTAGAATTGAATTTTCATAGTCGTTTAGATCATTTTGAAGTCTGTTCGTACCGATATTACTGACGCTCACTGTACAACGATAAGGTTGCCTTCGGTAGAGTACCAACTTTTACAGTACGTTATTCTTGTTGCTTCGTGATCGTTTTGATTGAATCGCTTGATTGTATGCCTACATTTGACTAGTTATGTTTTTTTTTTAATAGCCTACGCTGTTTCACTCCTGGACAAAGGCGTCCGGGGCGAACTCCTTCCCTCTTTCGCAAGCCTGCGCCTCCTTTCAGTTTTGACGGAACATATCCAGTCGTGTTTAGGTTACATTTAAAAGGAGAGCACAAATTCCGACTCCGGGAACTAGGTACTACTGAGAAATACTACTACTATTTACTGAGAAATTAATGAAGAAAAACTTAATTACACTTTGCCTCGAAATCCGAGTTAGTCGATTCCGTTCTGTTCTTTCATAACCCATCAAAAACGTTTGAATATCAAAAATATTTAATAGACTTTTTTAACTCTTGCAACATTGTCGTATGAAAACGACAGTTGTCAGCTAATGACAATACACAACAACAACGACGACATTCAGTCTCACCTGCTTTGACGCTTGCGACCCCACTGGATCCTGCTCCTATCCGTTTGATAGCGTGAAAATATTACGTCATATTCGTGAACAATAGTTTCATAAAAGTATAAAGTAAATTTTGCAAAAAGAGTTTGCGAACTTGGCTGATGCACTACCGAGCTGCCAGATGTTTGGGTTCTACTAAGTAATGTTTTTACTAATATAGAAAAACATAATAATTAAGTAACCTTTTCAATAACAGTAAATATTAAAATATAAATTAAAACCATTGTTTTTTTTTTAAGTTGAAAGGTATACTCTATATTTCGCGGTTGCATTTACTGTAATAAATTAACGTTAAAGTCATTTTTAATAAAAACACGTTCATAAATTTTAAATCTCTAATATGATACTCTCAATGTAGTGGCGATAGTAAATAAAACAAATAAATTCCAGCCAACAAAAAATCACATTTATTACCATCGTATATATGTACATAAAATTTTGGTCAAACAGCTAAAGCGATATACAATATACTTAAAGAGTTTACCACACAAATATACTATAGTGTACACCAGTTCAGTATTAAATAACTACAACACTTTTGTTCGTGACTGTACAAGAAAAAGGTTTTTTTTTTGGTAATTTTCTTATTATTTTTTCCAAAAACGCTACAATTCCATCGCATTTTTTACAAATAATTATAACAAAATTATAAAAATGTACAGTCGCATACGAAAGTTTAATTAGCCATTAATAACAAAATATTTGAAACAAACTAACATTTATTCAATTAATCTCATTACATTGTGTGAAGGGTATCTTTAATAAATTCTACGGAATAATGTCTAATCGTGTTGTTAAATTAATAGTAATAAAAATAATGGTACTTACAATGAAAGTAAATATTAAATGAGTTAATGACATTAAAATTGTGACAACATCAATACTTGTTTTTTAAAGGAATGTAACTAATTACGATAGGATTTGTTCAGTGAAGGGTATTAAATAACCCAATTTGACTACCACATCATCACCGTCATCAGACTATGAGACGGAAGCGAAACTGCACCTGCGTCTGCGCACAAACTTGTGCATTTATAATATCTCCCGCGCCGTAGGCTCATACTTCGGGATACTTAAGGGAGTATTTTTTTTTTAATTAGAAGTACCATACAATTACTAACAATTTTGGAAGACATTTTTCTACAATATTATACCCGAAATTGTAGACATAAATTTAATTTTAAAACTAATAGTTTGATAATTCAGTTCATACTTTGTGACGTCATTTTTCTAATAAAATCTTGGATGAGATGTACCACTATCGGTTTCGATTCACAATCTGTCATTCGTGTATTGAATGGCAGCCTGAAAGAATATCTAATTATATTTATTGTCCTATACCAAATAGGAAAAAACCTTTCATACCACAGAAAAATAAAATTGAGACACCACAAGTAAATTAAGATAAAACAATAAAAATAATATTTTTCTAATAAATAATCAATTCATACAAACTCTTGACATATCCCAATACATTATTTCAGTTCAAATTATTATTTTAAAAGACTGCACTACAAATTGTACTTTATTTAATATTGACTCCACTTCTCTATAATCTTTTTTCATTACGTAAAAACTCTCAAATAATTATTTTGCACCTTGTTTTTTTGATACTTAGTAGCTTATGCAATATTAAGAAAACACATCTTGGTATTTTAATATTTAACAAAATATTTAAAAAGCACCTTTTATTTTATTTGAAGTGCAGTCTTCAAAAATCTACTCTCATCACTAGGCCAAAAATCATCAAAACGATGATTTAAAAAAAAAACTTGATAATATTTTAAAAAATACACTGATCAAGAAACTACAGTACCACTGTTAGATTCTTTGTTTAAAAAAATTCAAAACTAAAAGCATTCATTTGTTTCGTGTTTTTTTTGTCTATAGACAAAACGATATCATTAGGTTTTTTTTTTTTTAATTCATTTTTAATACTAAACGGGCCTGCTCCTGACCTCAATAACGTCTGATGGAAAGCAATCGATGAGGTCTATAAAGGATCGAGCGTTCCCAGAAGATGCCCGTTAATCTTGTTTGAAATGTTTCTTTTCAAGGTGCCTAAAATAATATTATAAAGAGAAAACATTCAGTTAAAAAAAAAAACATCTTCTTGATCAGTGTACAAAATAAAGAGGGTGCGTGCTTATAATGACACCATAGAAGTGAAAACTTACGACTGGAGCCGAGTTTACACGATTCAACGCCGAGTATAGGATACGCGATTCAGTGTCAATGACCGAATGGTATTAGATTCATCGTTGCCATCCGAGTATGACGGTCATTTATTTCACGCCCAAAACGCGCCGATAGAAGTTTAAACTTCAAAATTGATATTCTTCTAATAAATAGTTACCGACGATGCAGCAGAAACTTCTGCTAGAACCTGCTTTAACATCAAAAAGAACCCAATCGCACATACATTCGTTCGAAATAAAAATACTGCAAAATATATTACATCTTTTAAAATTCTAAAAACTCCCGGACTCTTAAATCGAGCCACCGTGCAATTCCATGTGAGGTATAAAAGCGTATAACATCAAATTAATGATAAATCAAAGAAAAAGTTTATATGCAGTCTTGAAGTCCGACATACTGGCCATCATTTTGTGACGTCATTGTTCCGAATTTAAACTCAAGACCGTTTTTAACGTCACCTAGACGTATACAACACGTTACATAATTTCCGAAAGACCTCATATATTATTAGAGTACCGAGTTAATAGCAAAAAACAATGATCAAAACCATTTTTTTAAGCTGTTATTATTTAAAAAAAGGAGTAGACCCTAGTA
This sequence comes from Polymixis flavicincta, assembly GCA_949987655.1. Lineage (NCBI taxonomy): Eukaryota > Metazoa > Arthropoda > Insecta > Lepidoptera > Noctuidae > Polymixis > Polymixis flavicincta. The sequence continues at coordinate 9,345,293 of OX465198.1, read as the reverse complement.
TTACTTCATGCATTAAAAATTGTGCCTTATCGCCTTGTTATAAATTGAATTCTTGAATTCTTTGACTCAATCGGCGGTAGTTATGACAAAATACATAATTCAATTATAAAAACACATATTTATAGTTATTGAAATCGATTCAATCAATTATGAACAAACTACTTACACGTCTTGGCGTTTATTCTGTTACATTTCGTTTACAAAAAGTGTAGGGTGGCGCGATTTCGTCCGGGAGTGTTTACATAGAAATAAGTCAAATAAGTAAAGGTAACAAAACAGACTAAATCGACTACCTATGTCTTAATTGAATTCGAATTTTAATTTAGTTTTACTAAGTCGAAATAATAGTTCAGTGATTCGATAATCAAAAATTTTAGTTACGTCAAATCAATTTACCATAATGATTAATGGTAATACAATCTATATTTAAATAATATCAACTTGATATTATATTAAATCATTAACTTTGCAAATGTATATGGATTTTTGTATACACATTTGAAGATTTTAATCATTTGCTGTCTATTTTTATCGACATAAGGTCTTGTATTTTAGTCTTGATAAATAATTGACATTTGTTAAATGTGTATTGTCAATATTTATTGCTTTATATTAACTAGACAGGGACAATGTGATCTATCGATATAATTTATCGATACTGGATATGGGAAAAAAATTACTTTGGAAATACTAACCAAGTTATAATGGATTACACTAGTCACATATAAAGCATTAACAAACACTAAGCTATTATGAACTATGTCTTTTACTTTAACTGAACTACATACTTCGATAATCGTAAAATATCGATACACAAATACACATCACTACATTCATCGACAAACATCCCCAATATCGATTCACAAAACACGCTTTCTAAAAATAAGTTAAAACAGTAATTTCTCTATCGATAATTTTCGATACATACACTAAAAATTTATCGATAGTAATGTGACGTCAGAAATATTAGAGACGTTCGACAAAACTATCGATGTTTTTGTGATACCAAATTTTTGTGTTTTTTTTCCTCAATCTGCTGGAGGTACTACTATTATAGTACTCCCACTGTCTTTCCCAGAATATATTTCAGCTTTTTCTATACTTCTGATGTAGACAACCTCTTTGATAAACTCTTCTTTTGATTCCGAATCTTTTATATGTTCATCGCCGTTCAATTGTACTACGGACACATGTTCGGTTAGCCGTAGATTCCTTTCTTTCAAAACTGGAGATTCTGGTTTAATATAAACCGTTTGCGTGGATCTAACTTTACGAAATCTCATGTCTTTGGGCAGAGTAGCTGTTTCTCTGGCTTCTAAACTCGGTGTTGCTGACTTCCGATAGCTAGAACTCAGGCTTTTCGGTAAGGTGTTCGACGTTTCAGCATTTAATACGCTCTCCGTCTTCACTAAGCCTATATCTACGAAGAATTTCTTGAATTTCTCTACGAATGTTGGAGATTTCGCTCTGTTGAGACTGTTGGTTAGTCTCTCATTGGAGTTTTCTTTAATTTCGTCGATCCTTGCAGGTATGTTCGAAGTGCTTTTGTGTTTTTCTAGAATGTTCGATCGTCTTTTCCATTTAGCGTCTTCATCTTCGTCGTCTATGAAGGGAATATCTTGTAGATTGTTTTCGTTTCTCGTGTCTACGGCTGCGTCTTTTTTCTTAGGGAAGTTTGTCTGTGCTTCAACGTATATTTGAGGTACACTTGTGCTTGTATTGTCCGTTTGAATTCCACTGTCAGCTAGACTACCGTTTATATGGGAGCTTCCCGCTCCTGTGCTTAAAACTTTTGTTAATTGGTCGGATAGAGTGTCCATTCTGTCTTGAATCGAAGCTCTGTATACATTGTTACTGTATGAAGTACCTGGGTCTCGGGTTATGTTTGACGTATCGAACTCTATCCGTCTAGGGAACGTTCTGTCTCTGTCTACCTTTAGTCTATCTGACAGGACCGAGGGGTACTCGGTGGGCGGCTGTATGCTCGGATGCCTTTGATTCCAAGTTGATATGGTAGTGTCAGTAAAATCGCTCATACTGGATCTAATTGAAGATCTAGGCGATAGTCTCGACTGCCTCATGAGGTCAGGATTGTAATCTTTAATCGGTCTGCCGATGTAGATACGTCCTGAATAAAAAACGTCGGTTGTCAAAATGGTTGTATCGTTGGGACGTTTTTTTTTTAGGTACATTTCAGTTTATTTCGCTCCCCCGTCGGCAAACCATGCTTTGAACATGTTGACCACCAACACCGTTAGCACAAAAAACACATCACAATTTGTTTTTTTTTTGGTAAAACGTCAAACGCGGGTATAAAAAATTGGAAAAAAATTCTACAAGAATAAGGAAACGAAAAATAGGACGGTTCACAACAGCGGGGTAACAAACACCGGAAAGGGGGGAAGGGTGGGGGATAAAATAAACTGAAATGTATAATAATATATAGGTACCAACATAATTCGCATTCAATGTTAGGGTAAGTTGGGGTGAAAACTACTTTGTTTTAAAATAATTTTAATAGTTAATAAAAAACTAATATTAGTTTTTGAACAATCGAGCATTCTTAGTGAAGCGAGTTAACGATTTACTTTATTTATTCATTAATTGAAATTCCATTAGAATTGTACTATTTAAATAGCATTCCACTCTAATAATTAAATATTTCATTAAGATTCTTTAAATGAAAATTACTTTTGATTTATTATTTAATTTACGTCAATATTCGGTACTTATAGACAATTAAAAAAAAAAACTTTTCAAGCTATCAACAAGCTCATGCATTAATATTCAAAATTCGAGACTAAAAACCCTTTTTACGATTAAATAAAACAAAATCGTCAACTTGCTCCAAAAAAAAAAACTAAGAAAAAAAAATAGGTACACCAAGAGTACTAAAAAAAAATTATTTCAATCATACCTGGTGTATCAATTTCCTCCTGCGGTCTCGATGGCTTGGCGATGCTCTTCCTCTTTGACGGAGAGTGTTTCAGGGCTGTGGAGTTGAAGATGAAGAGGTTAGGTTACGTAGTGATGGTAGGAGAAAGGAATATTATTGTGGTTTGATACCTACTAATATTATAAATGCGAAAGTAACTCTGTTTGTCTGTTACGCTTTCACGCCTAAACCTCTGAACCGATCGCCATGAAATTTGGCTGAGATACAGCCTGGGATATGGAGAAGGACATAGGCAACTTTTTTACGCGATAACCGACATCCACGCAGGCGGAGTCGCGGCAAAAAGTTGGTTTCTTATAAAAAAGAGCAAATTGAGGCTTGGTACACAATTACACCGAGGCATACGAGTACAAGTCTGCCAAAATCATATGAAGGTAGTCAGCGATTTTTGAAAGGTAAATACGTCTACGATAAATATTATAGTTGTAGTAGATATTGATCTTGTAATAACATTAATTTTGTGTGCAATTTTTCATAGCACAGTTTTTTTTTTTCTTATTAAATTAATGCATGAATTTGGCATGTATTTTTTTTTATCTTTAACCTAAGGCATATTTATTAAAAATTCAGATATAAATTCCATCCAATTTTGAACATACGAAAAATACATTATGATGAGTTCATACAGTTTCAATAAATTAATATTTTAGGCAAACCACAATAATATTCCAAAATATGTACAAATACAAGAAGTTAAAATAAAAAACATCAGCTCACTAATTGATATAAAAAGCTCTTTTTCTCAAAAATAAAACATATCAGCGTGAACATAAATTCGCAAAATAATTGTCAAAATGTTCTCAAAAAGCATTCTAATAGATACAGTGAAGAATTTTGTGAAAATTTGTTTTAGAGGATAGTAACTTCAGAAAATATTTTAAATAATTTTTACAAACGCTGCTAGCAGTTAAAAGAATCCCGCAGTCTTTGGTGAAATTGCATACAATTCCTCTTATTTTGGATCTCCAACGTTACTATCCCCAAAACAAAAAAAGAAAATAAAAACAAAACTGATTATTTTTATAACAATAAACGTCATCATAAAACTCCACCTGACATCATTTCGCATTCACTATTTAAAATAAAAACAAAAAAGTCCGAAATTCAATCTGGAGAGAGAAAAAAAACAACTGCGAAATGACATCTGTCAAAAAGAAAAAAAAAAAAAGAATGAAGGAACATAGACACAGAGTACACGTGCTTCGTCGAAATTTGAAAGAAACCACAGAGAGGTAGCTAACTACAGTAGGGGAATGAATGAGGGGTGAGCTCGGTAGATGGAGCCACTTGCGATGTCGGGGATTACTAGTACAAGACCACAACACATTCGCGGTTGGCTGTCGTAAATAATGATACCAGTATAGGGCACTTTAAATGTTATTGCTAACTAACCAAAAAAGGAAACAGTAAAATTGCGATTTCTGTCATATGAACTAACAAAAATCGCAAAAGTGAAAAAATACCATATTTTTTTATTAAAAAAAGTATTTCTTTCTTCAAACTACTGTCTGTTTTTACTATCTTATTCATGCCCACGAAATTCATCTTAGAAAATTGCAGGCTAAGTACCACAATACTCCTTACAAACCAAATTTACAACAACACCACGCACAAAAATACTGGAAACAATCCAAAAAACATCGAGGGGTCAAGGTCATGAAATGGGGGGTCAGGGTCACAAGATCACATCATCATGCTTTGGGACCCCCAAAACAACTGGGACTTACTTAGACCTCCACGGACCCGCGCGAGTATCCGATTACGGACAATTGTCGGGAAGAAAAATGGAAAAAAACACAGATATTATTTTCGGCTGGCAACATTATTCAAGGGCGTGCATGATCTCCGTTAAATCGTCATGCTATATTGCATCCAATTATATTTCTTAAATTAAAAAATAAAATATTTAAAATAAAATCAAAAGTGTCTAAGTACATGCCTGAATATATATTGCTCCGAACGAAAAATTAATTTAAACAAAATCGAAATTAAATATTTAGTTCAAATAAAAACCACGTTATTCAGCTAATTCCTACAAAAATAAGGTTTAGGTGTTGGTGTTTCGCCCTTTTCTAACCCCAAAAGACATTTTTCTACTAAAAAGACGACAGGACTATGAAGAAGCTACATATTAAGCTTATTTTTAAACCACTGCATAAACATACTTTTCATTATAAAATGTACAACTTCATATTTAAATATATAAATACACTACATAGACAATTAAATACACTTCTATGAAACGAATATTTTGTCTACGACAACAAATAAAATAAAATAAACTTTTGTGCAGTCAATAACACCTTTTAGTCACAAAAATAGATATTAGACTAACACACCATGCTTTTATCTAAACATAACCACACTAATATTCTAGAACTGTTCGTTCTATGTTTTTTTAAGTCTTGAAAATAGGTAATTTTTCAGCATTACACTTTTTATACCAGTTTCTTTTGTGTAATATTTGTTTATTTTGTAAAATATTTTTAATGTTTCTGCGCACTATTAAAAAACAAATTACATAACCCTTATTCTCTTAAGCTCCTCATAAAATTGTCGAGGTCTTGTTCTTGTTGCCGAACTGTATTAATTTATTTTAACTACAGCACTTTTCTTTACACGAAATTCTCTCAAGACGAACTATTATTAGTCTCGTTTCGAGGATTTTTTCAAACGTCTTAGGTAAGAATTTGCCTGGCGATTTATCGCATCTTCTAAGCGATGCTTAAACACATGAATACGATAATTTGTCATACGATTCTCGCCTCCTCCAACGAAGTCTTATGAACGACATTCCTGAACATTTGTTCTCTACTACTACCAAATCTATACAGATAAATAAAATTGGAGTGTCTGTTTGTAATATTAAAATAACAGCTTTTGACTTAATGCATATGAATGTATACACGGTACATATACCAAAATAATTTTTTTTACAAAAAAAAAACCCGTAGTCTGTCTGTTTGTTCCGGCTAATCTCTGAAACGGCTAGACAGAACTTTCACTGGCAGATAACTGATGTAATAAGGAGTAACTTAGGCTACTTTTATTTTAGAAATTTTATTTATTTTTATTAAAAAAAAAGAACTATTCCGCGCGGACGAAGTCGCGGGCACAGCTAGTTTCAATCTATATTCCACCAACACCCGCCCCCCTATTCACATCCACACACATTATAATATACAAGTAACACAGTAATCCCTACGGTACCTATGTAAGACGTGACTAGCGTTCGGAACTTGCGATGGTTCCCCTTGATCTCTGGTAGGTCCACTGATGCAACACATACATTTTTTTGTTTAGTAAGTTTATTGAAAGGCCTGGCCTGGAGGTGAGATTTGGACTCGAGATTCATACTCGAATTCAGTCTCTTAGATTTCATTGGCACTTACTCAACTATCTACTTTAGTCTTGTTCAAACAAAGTTGAGATTTGTGTGACTATTTATAAGAAAAAGATCCTAAACAAATTGTGGTTGCTCTTGATATATTGCAACGATTCTTAATAGAGGTTAGGTCAATTTTTAAAGGCATTATATTTCAATATAAGTTTACTTTACTACAGCGGCAGATGTTTTTATAGATGACAAAGATTTGTCAAAGCGTTAAATTAACAGCCGTTTATTTCCAAAACAGTACGTTTTCATTATTGAAAATGATAGTAATACAATTATAACGTATTCACGTCAAAACTCGAGACCAATTCCCAGAACTCATTCTCTAGGCCACGCCAAAGAACAAGAATGTAATTTCCTAAAGAGGGGAATTTTTCTTAACTTTGTTTTAGAACACATTAAGGCTACAATATTTTAGTAGCATTTATTCGTTAACATAGTTTTAAGACTACAATATAAATAAAAAGAAAAGTCCTGACTGACTGACTCATCAACACCCAGCCCAAGCCCTTGGACCTAGAAAGCTGTAATTTTGCACAGAGGTTCCCTTTATTATGTAGACAAGGAATAAGGAAGGATTTTTCGAAATTAAACCCCTAAGGGAATTAAATAGGGGACGAAAGATCCGCGCGGGCAAAGCCGCTGGCAAAAGCTAGTTTATAATATTACTATAATAATTATTCTCATGTGCATGACAGTAAAAGTTCTTATTTTTTTTAAATGCAATTAATTCTGCTGGGGTCAGATAAAGGCACAGTAGCTGTGGTCCTGTTCAGGACAAACTTTATACAAAACGAATTTGAACCGGGGCGAAACTTTTACAAAATGATTTTGAACCGGGGCGAACTTTTTATTTTACAAAACGAACTTTAACCGAGACGGTTTTTTCTCATTATGATTTTCTATTTGTCTATATTTTTAAAATCTTATGAAGTCTTAAAACTTTGTTAAGTATAACACCGCCCCTATGGATAAGGCAACATTTAGACGTTAGACACAATGTTAGCATTGAACTATAGGAGATCGAATGTACTACGACAGTGTGAACACGGCTTAATTATAAACAGATGACAGACGAAGTTACTTTATTTATTATAACAATAACATATATTTTTTTTAGATTTTCGCGGCTACGTCTGGATTTTGTGCCCTGTTAATGGCAACATGCTGTTCCTCCTACGGTAATTATATAAGCTCGCAAAATGTGGGTGACACCTCTGCTTACGCTTTCGGGAGGAAACAGATGCAGTTTATAAAAAAAAATTACTTAGCGAGACAGTCTTTACTTGTATTTGTCAATCTGTGTTCATACTTTCATAGTAACTTTGGATCTACAGTAGGGACCTTTCTCAATATAAGGTTCAATCGGAGACGGGAAGGCAAGATATCGTCAATGAATTAATAAACTAATTTACTATTACTTAATTTCAAAAATGGAATAATTTATTTTTAAATCAATAATTATTAAAAATTATCAGAAAAGAAATACAAACCATAGATTTGTCAATTTAAACAAATAAAAAGACTTTGCCGACCCATCTCCAAATTGACCTTAAAACACATAATTCTAATAACAATAGGACTTACTATTTGGTAATTATCTATAAGAGAATTAATAGCGACATGATAAAGAGCTTAACTAATGACAGGATTTTAATAGAAAAAGAGAAAATTTAAATACTTGAAGTTATTTAGACTGGTAACCCTAAATGGTTGATGGCAACATTTTCGTACCATAGTGAAAGAAACCTCTTTGGTTATGGTCATATAGTAGATAGACGTTATGGAAAGCATAGAGTAATACTTACACGAAGGTATTTTCTTGAACACAGTCTTAGCCATGAAATCTAAAAATCTCTGCGCGTAGAAACTCGGTCGGTGCACTGAAACTGTGTCCTGAAATTATGGAAAAAAATATGTTAAATTATTGTAATAACCGCCATTTATTATATTTCCTTTAGTCTAAGTTACCCTGTGATACAAATCTATACTAATATTATAAAGAGAAAAAATTGGTGAGTACTTAACTAACTCCGAAAATTATTTCACTAATGGGAAGTTACAGTATTAACGAGTGTAAAAGCAAGACAATTCACGCGAACAAAGTCCCGGCTTAAATATCAAGTTGCACTGTAGCGACAGCAAAATTGTAAGTAAGACTAAAACCCTATGTGTGATTGATCGTACGGAACTTGGAACTAACCGTATTACCTCCAAGTTTCACCTGAACTATCATCATGATCATTTGAACTACAAAACCTCTTTTACAGCCACAAATTAAGTCCTTGTCAAGTCAAACTTTTTCTATTGACAAGAGTATGAATTTAAGCATCAGTGAGACAATTGCCTTCAGTTTTTCTGCATGAAATGGAACATCCAAGAAGACAATCCTCTTCGACTCGCTCTCCGAAGTCACCGATAATATTACCCTATGTTACAACCTTTTCAAGGATGTCTCTTGTCTTATTCAAATATTACCCTAATCATGTAAATAAATTGTTCAAATGAATTATCAAAAATAATATAACCTTATATTTTGTTATCAATTTAGCTTTTAATTGTACGATTTTTATCGTTTCAATTACTACTTGTTTTAATTATTAATTGATTGTGTGTTATTATATCTGCACACAAGCTCCTGCCCGCAACTTCGTGTTAAAATTCATGGTCTTCCTTTTATTTGCGACACTATGTTATTTAGTAAAAAATAATCGTTATGAAGCCTTTCGATCGGTATAATAAAGCTACAGTTTCTCATGTAACGGGTTCGATTCCCGCTTCAACCATGTAATTATTTAAATATGTATGAATGCAGTTTAAATTGTTTTTTAAATTCAAATAATGTCTTCTTTCAGTAAAATGTTCCATTTACAATATTCAAGGTACTTTCCCTCCATGTGGCATATCCGTGGGACGCCCTGTATAGCCTATAACCTTCCTCGATAAATGGGCTATCTAACACTAAATATTTTTTCAAAACGGACCAGTAGTTCCTGAGATTGGCGCGTTCATGCAAACAAACATACAAACTCTTCAGCTTTATAATATTAGTATAGATAATGTAGTGCATGCGGTGCTTTTCTGTAAGTAATAAGGCGCTTATATTTAAGATTGTAATGTTTAAGTAACAGTGTACTCATTGTTGAGAAGCCTAATAATTACTAATAAATAAATGTTACCCTAGCAGCGGGTACTTACCCCATCGTGTATCATGCTCTTCCACGTGTGCTCCAGTTTCTTGCGAAGCCGGTACGACTGTAAGATGTCAATGATACCCAGGAACAGGAGGAGACGCTCGCCACGCGCGTTCCTTGCAGGAATGCCGCCAGGACTGGGGAAGGAATACAAAATATAATTAATTAAGGGCTTTGAAAAATCATCATCATCATCATCTGATTTCATCATCATCATTTCAGCCGAAAAACGTCCACTGCTGGACATAGGCTTCGCTCAAAAGGGGGGTTTTGCCATAATCGCCACGCTTGGCAGGCGGGTTGGCGATCGCAGTATGGTGGTAAAATAAATAGAGAACGCTGCTGCCCATTCTCTAGTAAGTCGCCTTCTACGACACCCACGGGAAGAAATGGAATGGTGCTAATCTTTTACGTCTGGCACCACACGGAACCATCATCATCTGATTTGCCTTATCCCAACTATGTTAGGGTCGGCTTCCAGTCTAACCGGATGTAGCTGAATACCAGTATTTTACATGAAGCGACTGCCTCCACAACCCTAGTCTAATAGCCTATTTTAAGGATCAGAAGCTAGTCTAATAGCCTATTTTAAGAAGACCATTTCAGACACCAATCCACATGGTCTTCACATGATCTGACCAAGATTATGTCTGGACTTTAAAAGAGACTGTGACCTCTGAGTTTGTTTCGGCCTTTCTTCTCAGAGTAGTCAGTTAGGAAACGCCGACCTCACCTAGTTTAAAAAATATGATTGACGTGTAAAAGTGTTTGTACAAACCTACTTACAGAAATAAAATCATTTATCATTTATCATTTATCATTTACAACTGAGAACGAATTTTGTAGTTTTTCTGTTTTCTAGCTACAAATGAAGATAGATGAAGCTATTATAAGACAGTTGTGGTCTTACTTTTATATTCAACTTGCGCATACCATTTTTTTTTTGGAGTCATTAACAACATAACTGGCGAAATGTGGGTGTACTATACGATCAACCCTTCGGGTTAACAAGGCGTGAAGTACTGTTTATGTAACACTAACAATCAGATGTTTGGATTTGAGCCACGTTACTGGTCATCGGCTTGCCCATAACTGACGAACTATTGATGTACAGACGCCAGCATATCGAGCTACCCCAATCTGTCAAATTTCTTTGATAGATTTTCAACTTGATCACAAATTGATAAGGTTCATGTTCAATTAGGAAAATTTGACAGTTTGGCATAGCTTGATGTGCTGGCGCTAGTCACTATTACTTCCTGCTTTGTAAGTAGTAGTCACTTACTCTATTAGAAAACTTGTAGATTAATCTAGACAAAACAATAATACTCACGGCACATCCTCCTCCTCATCAATAGGCTCACTTTCAGCCTGTATGCTCTCCATCGCGGTGGAGTGGGCGACCAGTCGCTGACGGTTGATAGATCTGGAACAGACGGCTTTGTTTAGTCCGAGTGGAGGGTAAAGACCCGATTGTATGCACAAGGGTAAAGGGTAAGAAGACGATTCAAGGAAAAAAAAAGTTGCACAATATTAGCAAAATTGTTATTGTATAACGAAGACATGATATTTGTCAATCTAATGCTGTCATGAAACACAGTTAATTAAGTTTTGTTTTGTTATAAATCGCTATCAAATATTACGCATTTGGAATTGCAAGGATTAAAAGCCACAATTGAGAACAAAATTTCGTTGTTTTTTTTTTCTGGCTACGTATGAATGTAGATAAAGCTATTCTAAGAGAGTTGTGGTCTTAATTTTGTATAAAACAAATATACTTCTGAAAATATGTACATACTTATATCTTTGTAAATTTTGAAAGGTGCAACAAATGATTATTTCCAAAGTGTGAAATACAACATCCGATCCCAAATTTTTTGAATTTATGATTTTTGCCTTTTACTGAGTAATAAGATACCCCTGGGTATGACTGTTTGTCAGTCTTACGGGTTTATGACGACGCGTAAAAACTTGGTATGTAAATATGGTCCCCCATCCACGGACCAACCGCGGCAAGCGTAGCTTAACCTGATCGATCGACCCATGCAGCCGTTATTACTTAGCCACAAGTCCCACCCAAGAGGTTTACATATTGTTGATATAAAAATACACAAATATTGAACCCAATTCAATTCGTGCTCAAGAATTGTAGTTCACACTTCAGTACATTAATAAAACCTTGAACGAAAAATTGAATGAGCGAATTCATTCAATGAAATGTAGATGCATGCTTTTAGAATTCCATACACATTCACATTTTGGGGCTCCAGAGTAAAATGGAAGAATTCGCTTAAGATGCGCTAAGGTAACTCGCGAAATTCAAATTTTGTTAGGTTTTTTGCACCTGCAAGTTGCAAATTTTGTTACTTAATTTTGTTAAAAAAAAACAGTTGTTTGGTCAGTGTCATTTAAAGTTTTGAACAAAGTTCGAATGATGAATATTTTTCTTTTTCGTTATAAATATAGACCTATAAGCGAAGGTAAAGTATTGCCACCTATTTTAATTTGTCCCTGTAGAATGCCATTTAGTCCCAGAGGTACCGATGAACCTCCTAATTTTTCGCTCATTTGTAAAGAATGATTGTATACACTCATTGATACCTTGAAGGGCGAGTACTCCTGCCAGGGGTGCGGGTTTGTTCGAAAGAGACACCACAGCCCCTGGCTTAAGGGCTACTGAAGGAACACGGGTGGGTTTTAGTCAGTAAAAGTCTGACACGCCCTCCTGCTCCACCCAGAGCGGGAGAAGTTATTTGATGATTTCCCACCCAAAAAAAAAAAAAAAAAAAAAAAAAAAAAAAAAGGGGCGAGTACTTGTCATCGGTTTTTTTTTAACATCTTTTCACACTGGAGCCTCAATATATTAGTTAGAACATGCATAATAATTAATAGTAATAATATACAGTTACAGAAATAGTTTGTCTCCAGTTATTCGAGTTAATAATGCCTAACTATTAGATCACATGACGGTTAGAGTAATGAGTGGTGTATCGATTACCGGTTGGTCGAGTTCATTCGATTGTTAGTCGATATTCTTATATTTAACATCCGAATGAGTCTGAAAGAACCCAATATCATGTAAATAAGTATTTATCCACTAATTCCACGGGATATTGTGAATGATTCAAAAGAGTTGACGTGCTTTCTGAGACACGGAGGGATCTTGTAATTGTTTATCAAATTATGTCTTGTAGTGTATGTGGCTTTAAATTTTTGTTTTGATTTCACCTGAAAACTCAAAGCATTAATTTAATATCTTCTTTAAAGGCGACAGATACAATCTGATGTTCGACCACTCTGGGGTTTTATAGACATCGGGTCAGATAGCGTCCAAAACGCGCACACCATTGCACACAAAGCCAACTATGTTACAAATATTTATACCACAATAGATTTTTGTCCCAACACGACAAAACAATTTCGAAACACAATCGACCCACCCATAAACCAATAACCAACACACCACCAAGAAATAAAAAAGTAAGAAAAATACATACGAATAATTATATAAAATACGTATTATTAAAAAGAAACATTCAAAAACATTTAAAACTTAATCGTACTGCGTCCGTTTGACCTGCGCGGTGAAATCCTCCCTGCCTTGTTCCGATCTGAAATGGTTTTGTAATAAAAAAAAAGATACAGTACCGCCACCGATAGAAGAGGTATGGAAAACACGAGATACTTTTTTATGGATTTTGATATAAAATGTAAAAAAAAATTATGTAATTAATATTAATAAATCATGAAATCATATAAACAATCAACTTATTGTGTATAGATAAAAATACGATATTCACTGCTATTATACTTTAACTATATTTGACATAAAAATAAAAATACCACAAGTATTATTTAAACCTACATTAATATGTTTATGTTTCAATTGGCCTAGCCTATTCCCAAATATTTTGTGGTCGGCTTCCAGTCTAACCGAATGCAGCTGAATACCAGTATTTTTACATGGAGCGACTGCCTATCTGACCTCCACAACCTAACTGGTTTAGTGACACCAACACGATACCCTTTGGTAAGACAGTAAAGTCATTCAGGATATAGATTTATGCAGGGTACATTTTTATCCAGTGCGCAAACTGTAACCATGAATTCAGCATATACGGTTTACGGTTTAAGATAATTTATTTCTCTCAAAAAGAATACAATATTCACTTCTATGAGGAAAAACATAAAAATTGAGTTATGCGACGGTTTCGCTGGGTTAAAATCTAAAATTAAGTTACAAAATAATAGTATTAGCATAAAATTTTAAACACCAACAACAACAACAACCAACACCTAGAACCCCTAGCGTAGAAATTTTTCGTCAAAAATTTTCTGTTTCATAGAAAAGTGCAATACCTAAGCGGTCAAAATGTATGGAACAGCAGATTTTCTTTTTTGTATAACCAACGAAAAATTTCCATGCTAGAGGGTCTAGAATGATATGTTGAATTCATGGTTACAGTTTGCGCAATGGTCAAATATTTTATCCTGTATTAACTACAGCAACAGAAATGTCGATAATAATGCAGATATCGATAGTTTATCGTATCTCTAGTTGTATGTGGTTGACAACCATTAGCCCGCTTCCTACAGATGTAATAAAATCGCAGTGTAATTTTTTTGCATACTGAATCTTCAATCTATGCTTAGCGCCGAATTGAACAGCGAATACTGTTTTTTCGACGCGCTGTGACTCACTCGCGGGTTACTCTGTTGAATTCTCAACCCTCAGTTCATCACCGAGAGTTAAAAATCAAGCGCGCAATAAAATCTCGCCGTGATTTTATTACCTCATTTGTTACAACAGAAACGTGTAGCGAGGAATTTTACTGCGCAACTTCTTATTGCTAAAATACTAGAAAGTGAAGAATAGTGGCCATTTTGAAGCTGTATTTTGTACATTTTGACGCCTAGCTAGTGCAATCTCATTTATAAGTACAGATGCCAGCCAGCACATCAAGCTACTCCAATTTCTTTGATACATTTCAAAATCAAAATCAAACTGTATTACAAATGAATAAGGTTCATGTTCAATTGAGAAAATTTAATAGTTTGGGGTGGCATGATGTGCTGGCGTCTGTGCAATATACAAGTTTTCTATAGTCTTATATCTTGTTCTGAATAGACACAATAAAAATTTCTTTACAAACCTCGTTCTATTTAGTCCCTTCCGTGGTTCTCCATCGGCGTCGTCGCCTTCGCTCTGACCGGAGTCAGTACGTTTTCGGGCTTCTGTCTTCTCCCTTTGAGCTTCATCGAGGTTGTGGATGCCGACTAGGAGGGAGTAGTCCATGATCTGGGGATGATAATGTTTATCGAGATATCAATTTATACAGCTCGATTCAAACTTTTTGGCGGTTCGGAACTCGAGGCGAGTCGCTGTGCAGTAAAAAATTCATGGGTCAGCGTGGTTGACGGGTGGGGTACTGCGCAGCGTGTAGCTCACTTCAGGGCCGCCATAAAGTTTGACGCGATGTATACTTATAGTATAAAGCTGAAGAGTTGGTTTGCTTGAACGCGCTAATCTCAGGAACTACTGGTTCGAAATGAAATATTCTTTTAGTGTTGGATAGCCCTATTATCGAGGAAGACTATGTAGGCTATACAGGGTAAGTTTTTATCCAGTGCGCAAATTGTAACCATGACTTCAGCATATCATTTTAGAACCCCTAGTGCAGAAATTTTTCGGCGGTTGTACAAAAAAAAATCTGCTGTTTCATAGAAAAGTGCAATACATACTACGCGGAACTACGCGGGTGACACCGCGGAGCGCTGTTAGTTATCTATATATTAATACGTGTAGCAAAGACCTTGTACCCCTTTTTATGAAAATTACGCGGACGGAGGAGCATGAAATTTGGCACAGTTTAAGTTTACGTAGACAAGAAGTGCAGAGCACTATGCATTAGAAATACATTAAGTTATAAATGAATTATGGCCGAATTTCGACCACTGGGCTCACCAGTCAAAAATCAAAAGTAATTTATTCAAACTAGGCTGAGAATCAGCACTTTTCGAGCGTCAAAATACGTAAGACAGTCCCCCAAAAACGCCCACCCTTCACCACTTCCTAGTGCTTTAGCTGTGAAGAAGAAGTGGCGCAACAAACTCCCCAGCAGCACAGCTGTCTGTTTAGTCGGATAGACTTTATTCTAGTGGTCACTAGTAAGTGTAAAAAGGATACGGTTTGGTTTGTATCCCGCTTAGGGACTGCCAGTAAGTAGAACAGAACAGTCCACAAAATACTCTAATATGATTTTCAAGTGACTATTTATTTGTCTTAAAAAAAATCCAAATTTTATATGCAACGGAATTTGAACTTTGTTCTGTAACACATTGAGTTTGAGGTTCCAGAATATGAATCTGAATTCACGATGTTTTAAGTTCTTCAACACTCGACAGTCACGCTGCAGTCTTTATGAGCACGTTGTACGTGTCCGCTTCTATACCACTTGCCACTTACTCTATTATCTACTTTAGCTTTATATGATCTACGTTGATTTTCGAATGACTATTTATTTGTCTCCAATAGGTTTTTTTTTTTTTTGTTGCGACGGAATTTGAACTTTATTCCGTATGCCATTGAGTCTCATTGAGGTTCTGAATTCAAGTTAAGTTTCGTTATACCTTAAAGCTCTCCAGTACTCGACAGTCGCGCTGCATAGTCTTGATGAGCGCGTTGTACGTGTCCGCTTCTAGGAACAGACCCTCGGTATGATGCTCCATAAAATCCAGGTCCTTGTAGGTAGGTGACGTCTTTTGACGCTCGCCTTTGTTCGCCTGGAAACGTGGAAATACAAGTGATTTTATTAATGTTGTTTAAAAAAATAAGACTTTAAATTGTTGCCAAATGTTTGATTTAGGGATAGTGAACGTGTGGGCGTTTTAATTTTGACCATCGAAAAGTGCTGACTCTCAGCCTAGTTTGAATAAATAACTTTTGATTTTGAACAAGCGTACATGGTCTGATGATGGAGCAGGAAGGTGGGCACAGGATCTCGGCCTTAGGTAAGGTGAGCGTGCGTAACGAGTTCAAACTCAGTACTACAAAATAAAGTTTTTATTTAGAACAGGTTTAAACCACCAAGCCAGTTTTTGAATTAAGAACTCAATCCCCCTTATTACAAGGGTTTTTCTTTAGGTATGGTTGAAACCATCCAGTCTGTTTTTGAATAAGAACTGAAATCAAAATACAGCTCCTTTAACAAAACTTACAACTTAGTCCAGTGCTAAACTGTCAGTTGTCAGGTTCTTATTTAAAAAACAGGCTCGATGGTTTAAACCATTCCTAAAGAAATACCTTGTTTTGTAATAAGGGAGACAATGTATAGAAATGCAGTTCTTTTCACAAAACTGACAACTTTGTACGATGCTAATTTGTAATTTTTGTTTTAAGAACTTTACCCAAATTGAAATAAAGTTAGAAATGC